>OX596011.1:24482942-25166998 GCA_951394025.1 Heteromyza rotundicornis | reverse complement strand
ATTTTTTTTTTGGTTTGTTGAATAGCAACAATTTCCGTTTTTTATTGCACCATATTGACGCGAGAAATTTTTTACCGAAAACATCACTTAAGAAATTTAAATTTAATTGTTTAAAAAAAATTATTTTAAAAAAAGTGTTGATGCAATAATGTAAAGAAATAGTCATACTACATGTTTGCATTTTTAAAAACTCAAAAATTAAATTCTCGTAGCTGTGGCGATTTTTTAAAATGCACGTGTTGCCAGTTGGCAACAATTCCATTTAGTGGTATAATTAGTGGTATATACGTGTCTAAATTTGAGTTTTGCCACAGCTGCTACACGTTCAATGAAAATATACCTATAATTTTGTCCTTCTTATTTTTTTTCAGCATTTATATATTATATAACTATTGTATGCATTATATTATATGTATTTTATGTAAAAAAAGTTTAAAGTAAAAAAAAAAATTTATTTTGAACTGTCATGAATAAAATTTATGGAAATAAATGCACACTTACAATGAATTTGACTTTGATTAACTTTAATATATAAGTAAATGTAAAGATATTTAATGTATTTTTTAGGAACAAATTTTTTTTTTTTTTTAATTTATTTTTAATTGTAATACATAAACTTATATAAATTTAAGCACATATTTTAGACCGTTAAGCAAATTTGTTGCCATATGGCACATTCCAAAAAACTACTTTCAAATATCTTTTTTTTTTTAATTTTGATTTTTTATCACTATTACCATCATTAATAGCAATAATTAACGGAGAATAGATTTTTAAGGCTCGAAATGAAAAACATGTAGCGAAAGGGTTAATCGGATTTCTCTTAAGCGGGATCGACTGTAAAAGGTATATACGGTCAAATGGATGAGTATACGTACAATTTGCTACGGCGGTAAAAAATGTATCTTATACAGAAAATTATACAAAAAAATTATACATCCTCAATGAGGAATTCAATCCCGAGGCGTTTTTGAAAATCCCGGGATTTCGGGATTAGAAATTACAATCCCGGGATCCCGGGTGTAACAATATTTTAAGTTTAATTTCATTTTAATTCAACAAAGAAATAATATTAAATAAATATTATTTGTTTTGTTTAATACAAATAATATGTAAGATAAATAAAGTCAAACAAAAAGTTATTACTTTTAAATTACATTGAAGTTTGACATTTTTTTTGGTAAATGGTGTTCTTTTATTATTTATTTTGCCACACTGATTCCAAATATAATCATAAAATTCAACCAGCTCCATTTCATGCTAAACACGAAAAACTAATTTTCAGTAGTTTTAGTATTATAGCGGATACACCAATCTTAAAAGTTTTTCAATACTTTTGAAATTGGTGTCCATTCAAAAGCTAAATACACACAAAACCATTTATCCAATTGATAAATTTTTTGTCAATATACAGTCAACATAATAATTTTATCAATTAAATCTATCTTTTTTGTCAAACAAAAAAAAAATTTTGCTCAAACTGGAAAAGTTTTTATACAGATAAAAAGTTGATAAAAATTTTTTGTTAACCGTTATTGACAAAAATGTTGTTATTTTTTTGTGTGTTTAGCACTAAATCTATAAAAGTGGGCTTTTTGTTTTTCCAATTAGATTGAAAGTAAATGCACTGCTGTATTTTTGTGGAAAAACGTCGAAAATATCTTAAACAATGCATTAAAAATTAATTTTTTTAATCCCAGGACTCCGGGCTCAAAATCCCGGGTTTCCGGGATTAAGAAAACATCCGGGATTTCGGGATCCCGGGATTGAATGCCTTAATCCTCATGCAAGCAAAATTTGATTTTTTATTCAAATTTAATTTCATTTTTTGAAAAAAAAAAAATAACCTAATTTGAAAATTTAGTGATAGGCGAAGGGGGGATATATCCCCTTTATCCCATCCCCATTTACGCCACTGGTTCGTGCGATCTAAATGCAACTTAACCGTGAAATGCATATAGGTGAATTTCTGCTGGCATTACTATTTGTATTCGCATCCTAAGTTAAATTAAGTTGCACTTGAAGCTTGAAGTGGAACTTTAGAACCTTTTCATTGATACCAATATCGATACTAACAAATTTTACTGTGAACCACTGTACATGAAATTGTTGTGTACGTATATTTCTTTTGATTCTAAAATTATTTGTTAATTGAGATTCTGTTATGTCAATATTGCTGGTGTTGGCTTAATATATCAAGCGAATGAAAGAAACAACTTTCTGAAAATGCAAAATTTCAAAAGCAAAGTAAAACATCGATATTAAAACATCGTTGATATTGACATCGCTGCATCGGCACTTTTTCGATGCTGGGAAATTTTTAACATCGATGTCTAAACATCGTTTTGGCGATATATCGATGTTTTCAAAAAAATCTATGTATCGTTTGCATCCCTACACACAGTAGGTCCCCATTTTGAGCCATTTATAGGTGATTTTGGAGCTCCGAACCATGTCCAAAATCCGTTTCTAAAAATTTCAAATAAAATCCACAAATAAAAATTTTGTCTCAAGACTCCATTTTGACCCATTTATATGTGGTTTTGGAGGGTCGGAACATGTCGAAAATCCATTTCAAAACATTTCCAATCGAAAACTGCAATAAAAAAAGTTGGAAAATTATTACTTTTTTTGTTTTATATGGGAGCCTACCCTAGTTTTTGTCCGATTTGGCTGATTCTCGAACTTGCTCTTACTTTCTGTGAAAAACAAGTTCCCAAAGTTTCAATTCGATATCTCCAAAACGGCGACCGCAATCGTGCGGACAGACAGACGGACATGCTTATATCAACTCAGGAGGTGATGGTGATCAAGAATATATATACTTTTCCATACTGGACACGCGTACTTATGGGCGTTACAAACGTTGTGTCAAAGTTAGTATACCCTGCCACTCAGGATACAAAATCAATTTTGAAGAAAAAAAAGAAAAAAAAATTCAAATTATTTTTGAACAATGATGGAAAAAAAGATCGAAATAACTTTAAACAATGATGGAAAAAATGTTGTGCAATAATGAAAATTTAACAGTTAGAAAGAAGTTCCGTGTTAAATTTGTTATTGCGCTCGCAAAATAGACTTTGGACATGGTCCGCATTCCCAAAGTGTATTATAACTTTCTCAAGAGCATGCTTGAAAGAGTTGGTTTTGCTAATGCGCGGAATCGGTCAACTGAAACTCCTACAATTAGAAAAAAAATCAAAACGAAACGTTGTCAAAACGTTCCGAACCGTTGTCAATTTCAAGCCAAAACTGAATGTTCTGATTTTGACAACAAAACGTTTCAATTGTTTTGAAACTGCCCATTAATGAATTAAAACGTCACATTGATGAATTGAGACGCAAATGTTGTTATTTCATTTTTGTTTTGCGATGTTTATGATTTCATGAATTGAAAAAACAAAAAAGGTTATTGGAATGGCCTATTTTTAGAATTACCTAAAAAGATTTTAATTTTAAATTAAATTTCCTGGAACATTTTTTTTTAAACAATATTATTGATATTTCATTGTTATATTTTATTTACGAAATAAAGAAATGGTATAAATTTTTGTTTACTTACCGAGATTTGAACAGTGGCCATTCGGATTCATAAACGCGCCACTTAGCACGCTTGCACCGCAGTGTGTATCTTGCAATGTTTTAACTGCATACATATACCATGAAACTGCTTGGTTAGGATTTGAAACGGTTTCAGTTCTGAAATATAACTGAAAACAGGTTTACTTTTTGGGACCGTAGTTTCAAATTAGTGATCCAGTACCTCGATGTCCAGTACCTCGAAAATGCAACAAAACTAAAATCGGAAAATGCTGATCGGACCCACGCTCCAGTAACTCATACCATCTTCAAAAAGTATTTATTTATTTTAATTATAAATAATTATATTACTTATAACTGGGCAACTAGCAACTAAGGCTATCAGCCTGAATTTATTCAAAAAAAATTTCTATATGGAAATATAAAGTATCCTTAGTGCAAGATACAATTTATACAAATATTTAAATACTATATAAAAGTTTACATTGATAAATGAAGTTGAATATAGAGTTTATATTTTCAATGGGGAAATTTTTAAGAAAGTCTGTGGGTTTTTTGTCTACAAAAATATTGATTCTTGCATTAGTAAATTTTGTACAGTCGTTAAGTATGTGGTTTATGGACAGTGCGCAGTTGCACACCGTACAAGTTGGCGCAGCCTCCCCCTTCAGTAGGTGCTCGTGAGTAGTCCTCGTGTGGCCCATCCGTAGTTTGGTAAAAGTTTTTAATTGGTTGTTTTTAATTAGTTGTTGCTTTCGTTGGTAGATTTGGCTTACAGCGGTGTTGGTTGTTTGATTTGTAGTAATTTTGGTACGTTGTTCAATTTGCCATCATAAGCTCTCTCATGTAGCTATCAATTTCCCGTAAAATGTCTGATTTAATAGACGTTTCAAAAAATATGCATGGTGAGTTGCAGGCATGCTTAGCTGCTGTGTCTGCATATTCGTTACCTATAATACCGCAGCACCTGTCAAAAATTTGAGTGAATTAAGGAAATATTAAAAAAAATGCACTATGCGAGATGCAATTAAAATTCAGCTCCAACTCTGTTTATCTCCCATATAAGCGGAAAATTGTGTTTTGTAACATTGTAAGCCAATTTCGATAAGACTACACTTGGTATGACCCCCTTGACCAAGTGAGAGCCGCTGGCCATCGCTTGGTCAAAAATGAGCATATTATACATTACACTGCACCGACGAAACTCTGTTCTCAAAGTGTTTACAACTATTCTGCAGTCTTAAACGCGGTTTGAAATTAATTTTAATACATCCCATGAAGCCAATGTGTGCGTCGCACAGTGAACTAAAGGCAGGGATAATTTTTAATTCTGCTTCTATGTCGCTGAAGCAAAGCTGGGCATAGTTAATCGAGAATTTAACTTCGTTAACCCGGAAATTAAAAAGTTAATTTCGTTGAAAAGTTAACTTCGTTAAAAGTTAAATTAAATATCCTATAGAAAACAAAAAAAATATTTTTTTTTACAAAAAACCAGGGACCGTAACGGTTATACCATTTACCCGAAAAAGTAAAAATTTAACGGTTATTTTTTACTTTTATTTTTTTCCACAAAAAGTTACGGTTATGTTTTGTGGGATTTTTTCCCACAAAAAATAACGGTTATGTTTTGTGGGATATTTTTTCCCACAAAATATCGCACATTTTGATATATCTTAAAAACCATACAAGCTAGGATTGCGAAATTTTGCACATATGGGTGTAGCACTAAAATCTACCATATGAAAAAAGAGTGGGCATGTCACGCCCCTTTTTGGGGAAAAATTCTTAAATACCGTGAAAATTCCTAACAAAAAAACACATTTTTTTTACATCTCGTAAGCTATGTATGCTTGGTTTTTGCACTAAAAAAAAGACAGCTTTAAAACCAAGTAAATTTGGTGCTTGATTAAAGGACAAATTTTTTCCTTAATTTAAGGAATTTTTCCTAATTTTAAGGAATTATTCTTGAATTTAAGTAAAAGTACCTTAAAACGGAAATCACCGCCTCTTTAAAACAAATTTACATTTTTCTTTATTTTAAAGACAGCTGGTTTTATTAATTGTGAGTAAATTTGAACTTTATTTAAAGAAAGACGTTTTTAATATATGTAAAAAATATTTTTTTTAGTATACGTGTCCTCAATTCTAGTATTTATTCCTCAATTTTAATAAATATTTTCCTATTTTAAATTCAAAGAAAATTGTACTTACTTTTAGTAAAAATCTTTGTTTTTAAGAAAGATATTTTTATAAATTGAATGTAAGATTCAGGTTTTTTTTAAAAAGTGAGTATTTCAAAATAGAAATTGCTAAAAATAGAATTGATTTAAATAATAAAAAACAAATATTTCGCATAAATATAAATTTTTGAATACCCGTGCGGGAGTTGAACCCGATACCTTTTGATAGTGAAGCGGAGGTCTTAACCACTGCACCACAGCAGCTGCTGATTTTACTAATTTTAGTAAATTTGTACTTTGTTTAAAGAAGTTTGTACAAGGAAAAAAAATGTAGTTTTCCAAAATTTTTAGAAATTCCTAGAAATAGAATTGATATAAATAAAAAAAATATTTGGCATGAATATAAATTTCTGCTTGTCCCAGGCGAGAGTCGAACCTGATACCTTTTGATCGGGAAGCAAAGGTCCTAGCCACTGCACCACGGCCGCCGCTGGTGTGAAACGTAGTGAAAATTAGACGCCAACGCAATTATGCTGTCTATAGCACAGTCTGTTGATTGGTCTTGTCATAACGCCAAAGGTCGCAGGTTCGAATCCCACCGAAGTGAAATCGTAAGTACATATTTGTTATCACTATAAATTGTAAATTTAATTTAAGTTAATAAAATGAAATATGATTTTAAAAAATATAAAATAAAATGAAAAAGAAAATATAAAAAAATGAACAAATACAATAAAAAAAAAAATTTTTTGAGAAATTTTTGTCTTAAAAACGAAGAAAAACTTCTTAGAATTAAAGAACTTTTTACTAAATTCAAAAAAGTATTTCTGTTATGAAAGAAATAAGTATTAAATTTAAAGTCAAAATATATACTCATCTTAAGTAAAAGTGTTCCCTAATTTCAAAGCTATCATGACTTTAGTGCTGTTTCATTCCCCTTTTTTCTTTGGATTAAGGCATTTTTCCTTAACTGGAGTACACTTTTTTTTCAGTTTCAGACAGCTTTAAAACCAAGTAAATTTGGTGCTTGATTAAAGGACAAATTTTTTCCTTAATTTAATGAATTTTTCCTAATTTTAAGGAATTATTCTTGAATTTAAGTAAAAGTACCTTAAAACGGAAATCACCGCCTCTTTAAAACAAATTTACATTTTTCTTTACTTTAAAGACAGCTGGTTTTATTAATTGTGAGTAAATTTGAACTTTATTTAAAGAAATTCGTTTTTAATATATGTAAAAAATATTTTTTTTAGTATACATGTCCTCATTTTTAGTATTTATTCCTCAATTTTAATAAATATTTTCCTTTTTTAAATTCAAAGAAAATTGTACTTACTTTTAGTAAAAACCTTTGTTTTTAAGAAAGATATTTTTATAAATTGAAAGTAAGATTCAGGTTTTTTTTAAAAAGTGAGTATTTCAAAATAGAAATTGCTAAAAATAGAATTGATTTAAATAATAAAAAACCAATATTTCGCATAAATATAAATTTTTGAATACCCCGGCTTAACCACTGCACCACAGCAGCTGCTGATATGTCTGATTTTACTAATTTTAGTAAATTTTAACATTATTTAAAGAAGTTCAAGGAACAAAAATTGTTTTGTATACGTCTAACGTAGTTTTCCAAAATTTTTAGAAATTTCTAGAAATAGAATTGATATAAATAAAAAAAATATTTGGCATGAATATAAATTTCTGCTTGTCCCAGGCGAGAGTCGAACCTGATACCTTTTGATCGGGAAGCAAAGGCCCTAGCCACTGCACCACGGCCGCCGCTGGTGTGAAACGTAGTGAAAATTAGACGCCAGCGCAATTATGCTGTCTATAGCACAGTCTGTTGATTGGTCTTGTCATAACGCCAAAGGTCGCAGGTTCGAATCCCACCGAAGTGAAATCGTAAGTACATATTTGTTATCACTATAAATTGTAAATTTAATTTAGTTAATAAAATGAAATATGATTTAAAAAAATATAAAATGAAAAAAAAAAGGAAATTTAAAAAAAAAAAATGAACAAATACAATAAAAAAAAAAATTTTTGGAGAAATTTTTGTCTTAAAAACGAAGAAAAACTTCTTAGAACTTAAGAACTTTTTACTAAATTCAAAGAAATATTCCCGTTATGAAAGAAATAAGTATTAAATTTAAAGTCAAAATATATGCTCATCTTAAGTAAAAGTGTTCCCTAATTTCAAAGCTATCATGACTTTAGTGGTGTTTCTTTCCCCTTTTTTTTTGGATTAAGGCATTTTTCCTTAACTGGAGTACACTTTTTTTTCAGTGTATATTTTACACATGAGGGCGTGGCATCAACATTTAACATCTTAAAAAAACCCGGTCCGGGGAAATTATTAACTGTTAAGGAAATTGTTAATCACGAGACTTGTTCATAGTATAAGTTGTACTTTGGTGAAATTAGCCATGGGAATGAAGCATAAGTGCATCAAAAGAAACCACCCAGAAAAAGTAGACGGGACTATAACTCGGAAAAATCATTTGTATGTCCATTACAACTTTTAGCTTATGCACGATCTTAATAACATTTTCATCGTGGCTGCTGTGAAGGCAATGTAATCGAATATGACATTAAGCTCTTGAAACTGAATCGTAATTTCGGTTATTTCTGTATCGAGTGTGTGGGAATGGCACCTAAGTTTGCGAAAGCTCTGGATGCAATTTTGGAATCTCACAGGGCATGTTTCGAGAAGCTGAACAATACGTTTGAGTCCAAATGCAAAGCAATACTCGATGAAGTTGCAGATTTGAAATGTCTCATGGAAGCAAAATTATCTAAGCGCATGGAGATGGAAATAAAAAATGCCAATGATCTCACTCAACTTTCTGCCGAGGTGTTACAACTGAGAAGCTCTCTTCATCTTCTTCCTGGTTCTATTATGACCGATAACCGTTTGTCGTACTCTGCTGTGGTAAATGCTAATGTTGCTGGGCCTCTCTCGCCCTCAACTTTGTTCGCGCCATCACCAATAGCTCTCGATGGAAATACTTCCTGGTCTCAAATCGTAGCTGAAGCGTCGCCGACTCAACAACAAAATTCGGACACTGGTCGTTTTACTCGCTCTCGTTCGAAAAAACTTGCTTCCCCAGTTGGGGTCAATGCACTTCGTTTGCCGAAGGTTGATGCTCCTGTCCGAAGTGAACTGCAACCTGTCACTAACGAAATGCCAAATATGCCTGCTTTGCCTAATGTTGTTGTTGCGCCCCCACCCGAAGCACTTCAATCAACAAATTTGAATGCCGAAAATTCTTGGCTGCCTGCTGGAAACTCGAAGAGAAAGAACAGTAACAATAAGCAACGTACGTCTGTTGTTGTTGTTGGTCAAAATGAGAGCCACGATCTGGAAGTTGTCTCTACAAAGAAATGGGTTCATTTGTCGTCGTTTAGTCCTACGGTCTCTGCAAATGATATTATTGAGTACGTAGTCAAGCACTCATCCATCAATAATAATGATTTAGCCTGCTACATACTTATAAAGAAAGATGCTGACATTCATAAACTGAAGAGGGTGAGCTTTAAATTGGGAGTTTCGGAGCAGTTTTTGCAAAATATCTTACATCCGTCTCTTTGGCCGAAAGATGTTAAATTGCGTCCATTTAAAAATTTTCGAAAGGTAGAGTTGGAAAAACCAATAACAACTTAGATAAGGATGAATGTATACCATCTAAATCGTCGCCGCAATCATCGTCATCGGGGCTCTCGCCTGCGCCTCTCTCCTCGCAAACATCTTATTCTATATATTATCAAAATGCGGGTGGAATTCGCACGAAAACATCTCAATTCCATCTTGCAATGTCTCTTCATGAGTACGATATAGTGACATTGACTGAGTCGTGGCTTCACGAAGGCATTTCTTCAGCTGAACTGTTCGATTCTTTTTATTCCGTTTATCGTTTTGATCGTTGTCCGCTGGCTTCGGGACACAAGAGAGGAGGCGGTGTACTGGTTGCTGTGATATGTAATCTCCCAAGCAAACTAATTGAGTTACCAGTTCATGATGCCTGCGTTGAGCAGCTTTGTGTACAAATTAGTTTTTCTTGTCTATATTCAATATTTGTTTTTGTATCATATATTCCACCAAATAGTTCGCTGGATTTATACAATAAGCATATACAAAATATAATCTTTATAATGGATTCATTAGACGAAAATTGTCATTGCATTACTTTGGGTGATTTTAATTTAGGTAACGTTACTTGGGCGTTTGATGGAAAAAATTTGTTGCCATTTAATATTAAAACTGATGTTGAATCAATGGTGATAGATTATTTTTTGTCAAATGATTTTCAGCAAGTAAATTGCATAAAAAATGATTTAAATCGTATTTTAGATTTAATATTTGTAACAGATTGTTTAAAAGCGAATTGTGATGTAGACTTGGCGCCAATTTTTAATAATAGTATGCACCATAAGGCACTAAAAATTGAATTTGAATTTTATGATTTTGATAAATTTACTAATGTTTCTTCTGAGCAATTAGATTTTTCAAAAGGTAACTTTGTTAAAATTAATGAGGTTTTAAAAAACTCTAATTGGTCTGTTTTAAGTACTTTTTCAGACCCAAATGTTGCATATGATTGTATTTGCTCTATGTTTACATCCGCTATTGGCCAGTTTGTTCCAAATAAAAATCATTTTATTCTGAGAAATAAACCTCCATGGTTTAATAACCGTTTGGCGCACTTAAAAAATCTTAAAAATAAGGCATTCAAGAAATTTAAAAGAACAAATTCCAACTCAGATTACTTACAGTTTATACAAATGCGAAATGAATTCGATTTTCTTCATAAATTTTTATTTAATAAATACATTTTAAGGATTGAGACCAATTTGAAAATAAATCCTTCGTCTTTTTGGCATTACTTGAATACAAAACGTAAAACAAATGGGTTTCCATCAAGCATGGAGTTAGATGACCTCAAGTCCAACAATACACTTGAATCTTGCAATTTGTTTGCCGACTTTTTCCAAACAGTTTATGAATTATACGATAACTCGACTCGTCATGACTATAGCCTGAATTTTGAACCCCCAAATGTGAATAATTTAAGTGATATTCTAGTTACTGGTGATGATATTGCCATAGCCATTTCTGACCTAAAATCAAGTTTTAAGTTTGAACGTGGCGGTTTTCCCCCAATGTTTTTTAAGCTTTGTGTAGAGACTATTGTTGAACCTATCGCGTCACTGTTTAATCTCTGTTTAAAAACTGGCGTTTTCTTAGACTCTTGGAAAAGGTGTACCGTTGTCCCTATTTTTAAATCTGGTGATCGAAGCAAAATAATCAATTACAGAGCTATAGTGAAACAAAGTACTTTTGCTAAACTTTTCGACCATATTATTAAAGTTAAATTATTCGATCATGTGAGATATGCTTTATGTGAGTGTCAGCATGGTTTTTTACCTGGCAGATCGACCTGTTCGAATTTGGCTTTGATCTCGAGTAAAATTGTTGATGCTTTGGAGTGTCGAAATCAATTAGATGTAGTATATACAGACTTTTCCAAAGCCTTCGATAAGGTGGATCACAACATATTACTATGTAAGTTAAAAAGGTTTGGTTTGTCCGAAGAATTAATAAAATTTTTTAAAAGTTTCTTAACAAATCGGAAACTTTTCGTCAAATTGGGGGAAACAATATCGGAAACTCCTATAAATGCTTCTTCTGGTATTCCGCAAGGTACCCATTCTGGGCCTTTATTATTTTTAATTTTTATTAATGATTTGCCTCACTGTTTTAAATTCTCTAAGTGTTTGATGTTTGCTGATGACGTCAAGGTATACCTTAAAATATCGCAACTTTCTGACTGTCATAAACTTCAAAGTGATTTAATTAGTTTTCACAGTTGGTGCGTTTCAAATAACTTAACTTTAAATATAAATAAGTGTTGTGTAGTAACTTTTTCTAGAAATACTAATAAAATTAGCTTTACTTATTCAATAAACAACTTAAATCTGATTTGTAAACATGAGATGAAAGATTTGGGTGTAATATTCAACTCAAACTTTTGTTTTAATCGCCATTATGATTATATTGTTGCGAAATCTAACTCCATGATTGGATTTATTAAACGAAACACGCAAAATTTTAAGGATCCTATGACAATAAAAGCGCTTTATGTGTCACTTGTTCGTAGTATCATTGAATATTGTTCTATTATTTGGAATCCTTTTTATGTTACTCATGTAAATCGTATTGAAAGAATACAAAGAAACATCACAAGATATGCCATTAAAAAAATGCGTTGGCCCGATGGAATTCCATCTTATGATGCCCGTCGAAAGCTTCTTGGTCTTCAATCTTTAAAAGATAGAAGAGTATCGTCTTCAATTTTGTTTGTGTACCACACTTTGTCTGGAAAAATTACATCGATTGAATTGTCAGAAAATTTCGTTTTGTATGAACCTCTCAGAAATCTTAGAACTAATAGGCTATTAGAGACTAAATTTCATAAGACTAATTATGCTTTAAGTGAACCCATTAATAGTTGTATAAATATATGTAACAACTTTGCAAATGTGTTAGATTTTAATGTACCTGAAAATCGTTTTAGACTGAATTTATTCGCTTTGTTTAATTAGTACTTATTCAAACCGTTATTAATTAAGATGAATGTTATAGTCTGTAAGATTTATATTATCAGTAGACTGAATAAATAAATAAATAAATAAATAAACATCATTTTCAAAAAGCTGCTTTAATTCAAACCAGTTCAAAATGTTGGAGCGGATTGCTTTTATTTATTATAAATTATAATAATATAAAGAAATGCAAAAAAATTACCATATGAAAAAAACCTTCGCAAAAGTACAATACTGCTGCAGATGGCAAAAGCATCGTTCTTGTCTAATCTGTTTGATTAATATGTGCGGAGATCCGTGATACTGTTATCAGCGCATTGTTCGGTGATAGAATTCAGTCGAAAAATTAAAAATGGGTCGCAAACGGTTTTACGCGAGTTTTTTTAATGAAAAAGAAGGTGAGGCTTTGTGCAAATCGTGTGGTAAAAACGTGGGTGCCTTACACGCAGAGAAAAAATATGGTTGGAGCATGATTGCAGCGATCATATATACTTGCTACAATAATACTGTGATTATGAAGACCATAGTTGGTTGGGGTAATCATGTAAATTATATTTAAATGATTATAGAGACCATATTATGATTTCAGAGATCATATTATAATTACATTCCAACCATGCCAAAAACATGCTGGAGGCAATAATGTACATGATTGGATATTTAATATTAATAAGAGTATTCACGATCCGGAGTACTTGGGTAGATTTGTACTTTTCTGCAATGTCCGAATTTTGAGTTGTTGCCTTTGCTTATTCCATAAAAATATAAAAAAAGGTTTTTGTATTAGATTTTTGACACATTAAAATTCCTTCATTTTTATTTTCAAACTGTGAAATTTTATTGTTTGATATGAAAATACACCAGCTCCATCTAGTGTTTCAAGCAATAAATTATTTTTGGTTTGTGTTTTTGATAAATAAACAAATTCAATTTCAAAGAGCGCAGTTATACTATGTCCCGAAAATTGTATTGGCCATAGTATAGTTGGGCCTCTTAGAACTCAAAATAATGAAATTTTGTATGAAAACAAATTTGAATGTCACAGAAGAATTCCATTTAATTTAAAACCATGCCGAGTTTTCACTCAAACTTTTTTTCAACACTCCAAAGATGGATTAAGCTACATAAGAAAAATATTGGACCGAGAAAACAGAACTGCAATAATAACGAAAAATTTATTTCAAAATTTGTTTTGCGTTTTCTACAGTTTGGGAAAAATGGACATAGGATGGTTACGCTTTAAGGTATCGATATGATTAGTATATGTATGCATTTAGAACAAAAGAAATTCAAGGCAGTAGTAGCTAAACGTGCTAACGCGCTTCGACAGCAACCCAAGTATCCCAGGTTCAAATCTCGGCACGGCCAAACGTAAGTAAGTAAAGAAAAATGTATATGAACTATTATTTCTTAAATATAATATAACAATCAGCTAATATTACATTGAAATATTAATAATATAATTTAAAACAATTGAAAAGTAGATGTTGAAATTCAATTGAAAGTAGAATAAAAATTGGTTAACATGATTGTAACCTAACCATCATGCACATTTTTGGCTACAATCATTACATGTTTATTTTCAATCATGTAAATGGTTAGCTGCAATCATGTAAATGTTTAGAATGCAATCATGGCATGGTTGGTGCAATCATTTCGCCAATCATAATATGGTCCCCTTAAAATATGATCAGGTCAACCATGTTTTTTCTCTGCGTGTACACGTTACCAATTTAAAACGCCATTCGGAAAAAATTCATAACGAACTTCATAAAGAATATGAAAAGCGGATTAAATTGAATCAAGCTAAAGTGCACAAAAATGATGTTAAAAAGAAAATTTATATTTTGATATCTGCCAACGAAGTGATCAACGCATGCGTTGATATGGTGACGAAAAACTCGCTACCGCTATCATTCTTTGACTCTACATCGTTTCAAACTATAACGAATCAAATGTTTGATAGCTTGAAAATTCCGAAAGTAAACTCGCGTAATGTAATGGGTTTTTGTAAAAAAAAAAAGTGCGAAAATGTAACAGCCGAAATTGAAACCTAAATAGAAGGCAAACTAATTTCTTTGAAACTAGATACTGCCACACGTAGTGATCGTGGCGTATTAGGAGTAAATGTTCAATTCATTGAAAATAATTGTATTGAAATATGCACGCTCTCCATGATGGAGCTAAAAGAAAGGCATACGGCAGAATACTTAAAGAACGAAGTTAAAAATATTTTAAGTGATTTCGACATAGATAAAAACAAGTTTATTCCATAACTACCGATAACGGACGAAATATGTTAAAAGCAGTGCAACTTTTATCCATGCAAGAAATAAATGAATCCGAAGCTCAAAATCAAAGCGACTCTGACTTATATGAAAATCTTGTGAGCGGTATCCAATTTGAACACAATATTTCTATAAAATGGGCTGCACATACTCTGCAGCTGGCTGTAAGGGACTTTTTAGAGGAGTTATGTTCAGCAGACGTTCACAAAGCTCGCAAACTTGTGAAAACTTTTAGAACACCAGCATTTAAGTAAGAATTTAGCACAGATTCAATTACTTATCATATTCCTTATTCATTACATTAGGAACAGTGTGGATAATTTGAGCATTCCAAAGCCTCCAATTGACATAGTTACGCGGTGGAGTTCCACGTACAATATGTTGAAGGGCCTTATGCTATGGAAGGAGTTCAGCATGCAACATCACAAAACATCCGATATTCTGAACGGTGTTGACTGGATTAGAATCGAGGATATTTTGGGAGTTCTAACACCGGTGCATTTGCTGACATTGCACCTGCAAAAAAGTCAGCTGCTATTAGGTGACTTTTATAAGTTTTGGCTGGAGTTGATGTTTCAATTAAGGGCCATGACGAGCGACATTAGCAGAGAAATCATACCCTATGTCGAATCAAGGATGACTGTTTCGCTGGAAAATGCAACCATGTATGCAGCATTATTTTTGGACCCTAGATTAAAGCGCCTGCTGTCAAAAGAAAAAACTGATGTTGCCAAAATGCATCTGAAGCAAATTGTGCACCAGATAATGAATGCACAAAAGGTAGAACATGAGATACATTTTTTCAATTATATTATTACAAATGTAGTATGTAAATTTACTCTTTTATGTGCTAACTGTAAATTGCATTAACTATTTAGGATAATACCCAAAATCAACCTTCACCACGCATCAATAGTCAACAGGTGACATATTAAAAAAGTTCTTTCAATAATTTCATGAAGCAACTCAATTATTTAAGTTCCGAACAACGGCTAAAAAACTAACTAGATATTTTTGCGAATACATCAATTTTGTTTATAATGGCAATGGCCCATATTCATAGTCAAATTAAGTTCCACCTTAACTTTAGTACTCTACTAAGATGACAGATAATACACTGAATTGACAGCTATCATGCTTGCACTAAGGTTTAGTAGCTACTACATTTGACTATGAATATGCGCTAATGACTTGATTTTGAACATTTTTGCATATTTTGTCAATTTGGTTTTTCGGTGCAAATTTTAAATTTTTTAGTTTATAAAAAACCACAATCCAGTATTTATGTTATTTTAAAGGAAAACAGCGAAGAACGTGCTTCAACGTCACGCAATGCCGCCAATCTGCCATTTTTTATTGACGAAAGTTCCACCCTAAGCTCCTCTTCTCTGCTCAGAATCGGTCTTAGGGACATGGAATTTGAGAACTCATCATCTGATGAAGACGAGGACTCAACTAACGAGAGCGTACGAAAAGCGTTTTTTGAAATTGACACGTACAAAGAGAAACGCCTTGATATTGATGAAGACTTGATGCTGTACTGGAACAGTAAAAGGCATACATTGCCATGGCTGCGAAAGCTTGCTTGCATCGTCCATGCTGTACCAGCAACACAAGTTAGTGTGGAACGATCCTTCTCAGCTCTGAGGCTGATTCTTGGAGATTCAATTTATCAGAAGAAAATTTGGCTACAATTATGATGGTGAAGATGAACCCCGATATTGTACCCATACGTCCAGTTTCCGTTCGCAGTGAAGAATCTTCAAGTAGTTGTTAAAGGTTTGATAACAAATGCCAACATTTTTCGCAACGAAACTGCCTATACTCCAATCTTCTTCAATATTTTACAGATTATCTTCTACTTTTTCATCTCAAGAGCGCGCAGATCTCTGCAATTCAAATGTTTTGCATTTCTTTATATTATTATAAATTTATAATAAATAACAGCAATCCCATGGCTAATTTCGCCAAGGTACAACTTATACTATGAACAAGTCTCGTGATTAACAATTTCCTTAGCAGTTAATAATTTCCCCGGACCGGGTGGTAGCCACGCCTTTTTTCAAGATGTTAAATGTTGATGCCACGCCTTCATGTGTAAAATATACAACCCCAGCATACATAGGTTACGAGATGGAAAAAAAATGGTGTGTTTTTTTTAGGAATTTTCACGGTATCTAAGAATTTTTCCCCAAAAAGGGGCGTGACATACCAACTTTTTGTTCATATGGTAAATTTTAGTGCTACACCCATATGTGCAAAATTTTGCAATCCTAGCTTGTATGATTTTTGAGAAATATCAAAATGTGCGATATTTTGTGGGAAAAAATATCCCACAAAACATAACCGTTATTTTTTTTGGGAAAAAATGTACCACAAAATTAAACCATTATTTTTTGTGGTAAAAAATAAAAGTTAAGATTTGTCTGTGGTTTTCTTTCAAAAAAAATACCATAACAGTTATTTACGGTCCCTGCAAAAAACACATAAAAAATACTTTTTAACTATATTGAATTGAATGCCTGCACTCACAGACTCTTTTTCCAATCGGTTTCAGCAATGCAAATTTGCTTTAAAATAAATGATACAAATTTTTATCAAAAGCAAAATTTTGTCTATGAAACAATTTATTTATATTCATTTCAAGGCATACAAGTTTTATTAGAATATTAAATAATAATAATGAAATTAATGAAGTTTGGTTAAGAACAAACAGCACAGGATATTCTAAACACAATGGCGTTCTCAGTTTTTTGCCATTTTGAGAAACTTTAGAAATGGAAAATACGATGTAAACATCCTGACGATGTAAACCTCTCGTAATGGCTGAGAACGCCATTGTGTTTAGAATGTTCTATAGAATAAGAACACTTCGAAATATATCGGTCTGTGTATTTAATTGTTTTGTGAAATAATTTTTAAATTAAGTGTCAATATCAGTTAAAAAATAGTATGAATTCTTAATTTTAACTTTTTTTTTATATTCAATAATAAACAAAATTTGTTGTTTTAAAGTTAACTAATGCTAGTTAATCGAAGAAATTTAACTTAACTAAATGAGAAAGTTAATGGTTTTCGAAATTAACTGAAACGTTAAAAGTTAACTAACTAATTAACTAGTTAATGCCCAGCTTTGCATTGAAGTTATCTGGTTCTTTTGCATTGCTCACACCAGCTTCTTCATATTCATGCAGAAATTGTGATGTTTTGATTACATTTGCACCATTTAAAATTATTTTTACCCCCAGAACACTATTTTTTCCATCAATGTTCAAAATTATTTTTAACTTTTTTCTATCTTTCTTAACCCTTAAAGACCGTCTACAGAAGGTCATCACTAAAGTGCAACTCTATTCAAACTCAATACTTTTCACGCTCTTTTCGGATTGAATTTATCTATCGAATGGTGTCGGTTTCAACGCTATCCGGTGACAGTTTTGAAAGCTACAGCAACTTCTGTCAAAAATTTTGTAAAAACAGGCGCGAAAATTACTAAAAATGTTCGTGTAAATTCAAATTAAAAAAAAAATACTTCGCAACTGCTCAATCGACTTGGTAAGTTGTTTGAAGGTGTATTTTGATATTTTGTTGGTAGTTTGATTTGTGAATCAAAATTGTGGTTCAAATCGATTTTTTTGTGAAGACCTTCTGTAGAAGGTCTTAGGACTTAGAGGAAAAAAAATTTACACTGGAGCAAGAAATGATAACATCTTTTTGCCTGATAAACCAAACATTGGAGTAACAGGAAATGTTGTAATCAGGTAAAATATATGTTTTCAAAATAAATTTTCGTTTTTTTTTTGTCTGTTAGTATTTACCTGTATTGATCAATGACCTAAGCATTTACTTCGAAAAAAAACGTTTTTTTATACTGCACAAGTTTTATTTTTTTTCAGCTAAATTCCTAAGACCGTCTACAGACGGTCTTCAATCTTTTTCACCTGGCGCTTCCTGTAACATTTTTTTGACAAACCGACTTGAAATTCGTGTTTTCAGCCTAAAATCATCCTAGAACCAAAATTCTCATAACAAAATTCCTTGTATTTCGATTTCAGGACTTTAAGGGTTAAAAAGTGATTTTTTTATCCTAAGTTATATTTTTAAAAAACCAAATTATTGTCAACATGAGGGATTTTAATTTTTCAATTGAATGATCAAAAAAGATAATTATCATTGAAGTTTGAAAAATAAAAATTATACGATCTCCGAACCCTGTCCGAAACAGCTGTACACTCTGCCTGACTGAGTTTTTGTTTGGTTTTGGTTTTTCCCTTTTCCGAAATGAATTTTTTGGAAAATGAGCTAAAACCCATAATTAATTCATTTTTATACCCCCACACTCACTGTGGCAGGGTATACTCACTTTGTCACAACGTTTGTAACGCCCATAAGGAGGCGTGTCCGGTATGGAAAAGTATATATATTCTTGATCAGCATCACCGCCGGAGTCAATTTAGCGATGTCCGTCTGTCCGTCCGCACGATAGCGGTCGCAGTTTTGGAGATATCGACTTGAAACTTTGGGTACATGTTTTTCTCGTGAATACTGAGATCAAGTTCGTGAATCAGCCAAATCGGATAAAAACTGGGCGTGGCTCCCATACACCGAAAAAAAAGGTTAACATTTTTCAAGTCTTTTTTATTGTTGTATTCGATTGGAAATGTTTAGAAACGTATTTTTGACATGGTCCGAGGTTCCTAAACCACATATAAAAGAGTCAAAATGGGGTCTTGAGAGCAATTTTTTTTTTTTCGGTGGATTTGATTGGAAATGTTTAGAAATGGATTTTGGACATGGTCCGGGCTCCAAAACCACCTATAATTGGCTCAAAATAGGGTCTTGAGACCACATTTTTTTATGTTCGAGGTACTTCTTCATACTGTGTGGGGGTATTTCAGCTTCGGTATAGCCGAAGATAGTCCACTCTCTTGTTTTATTTGTATATTGGATTGGAAATGTTTAGAAAGTGATTTTTAACGTGGCCCGAGGTTCCAATGGGTCAAAATGTATTTTCGCTTCGGCATAGAATATAGTTCACTCTCTAGTTTTGGTTACTTTTTGGTTTTTTATGTTATATATGTTACAAATGTTTCGTTTTACTGTAATAACTAGAGAGTGGACTATCTTCGGCTATACCGAAGTTGAAATACCCCCACACAGTAGAAAGAAGTACCTCGAACATAAAAAAATGTGGTCTCAAGACCCTATTTTGCGCCAATTATAGGTGGTTTTGAAGCCCAAACCATGTCCAAAATCCATTTCTAAAAATTTCCAATCAAATCCCAAAAAAAAAAAAAATTGGTCTCAGGACTCCATTTAGACCCTTATATATGTGGCTTCGGAACCTCGGACCATGTCAAAAATGCGTTTCTAAACATTTCCAATGGAATACAGCAATAAAAAAGACTTGAAAAATGTTTACCTTTTTTTTCGGTGTATGGGAGCCACGCCCAGTTTTTGTCCGATTTGGCTGATTCTCGAACTTGATCTCAGTATTCACGAGAAAAACATGTAAAAAAAGTTTCAAGTCGATATCTCCAAAACTGCGACCGCTATCGTGCGGACGGACAGACGGACAGATAGACGGACATCGCTAAATCGACTCAGGAGGTGATACTGATCAAGAATATATATACTTTTCCATACCGGACACGCCTCCTTATGGGCGTTACAAACGTTGTGACAAAGTTAGTATACCCTGCCACAGTGAGTGTAGGGGTATAAAAATTAATTTTATGTATCGACGCTTTAAACCGAAAAGAGTTTTGTGGGTTGACATCCTCTGATCCACCCAGGGACGCCACTGTCTGTAACACCTAGAAGGAGTATGGAAATGAAATATATTCTTGATCAGCGTCAAACGTTGGGAAAAAAATGAATGAAAATGCTTTTCTTCTACTCCCCTGTCTTCACTAAGAAAGAAAAGAATTTAAAGTATAATATCAAGTTTGGCAACCCTGTTCAACTTGTTACAAAATGAATTTTTGCTGCGAATTAAATTAATTAATTATAAATATTTATTCTGCGCGGATTAATTTGAAGTTGTTTTGAATCGATAAATTAATTAAAACTTTGTATAAGTGCAAAACATTTTTGTGAAAAAATGAAGTTTAGTTGTATATTTTCGTAGATTCTGTGCTGAGCTAATTATCACAACAACAACAATTGCAAATTATTTTTTTGTTTTTGTTTTTGCTTAAATTGTCTGTTTTGACATTTCTTGTGTCATCAGTTTCCACATAGATTCCAATTCTGACTGTAAATTATTGCAGTAAATAACCTTTTTTCATCTGAGGAAATCGTACTTTCAGATGTCTTTGACTTGGAATTTATTTGTGTACAAATTCGAGTTTGTAGTATCGATATTTTCGTTACTTGCTTGTAAATTCCACCAAATACCGATGTTTAGAAGTTTTCAGTGAAACGCTGTGATGCTTTTGCATGTCCAGAAGATAACTATCACCCAACTCTTGAATTATCTTTCGAATTTGTTCGAAACAACTTATAATCTGTTTCTACACCGCTGAAGTCATTTCTTTGCTTCAAGAATACAAATTTTGTTAAAATGAACCAACTCTTACCTGAAACTAATTAATACATGAACTTCGAAGATATTGACTGTGTATCAATTTTGAATTGTAGGCTTAGCAAAATCTTCGAGATATGTGTTCCGAAGAACATTAAAAAGAATTCGAATAAACTTGGTACGCGAAAACTACAGCACGGATTCTCACCATAATTTATATATGTGTTCTAGGGGTCGTGAGTCGTGACATAGGATAGGTTTTGACACGCCCACTTTTACCGCCCACAAGTTAGTAAAAACTGCTATATCTCAGACGTTTTTGATCACAAGAAAATTAAATTTGCCATGAACATACTATAATATCCCAGCCATAATCTGGGCTGCAAATGGCCGGGAATAGAAAATGGGGCGTGGCACCGCCCATACAAGTCAATATTTCAAAATGCTGTAATAGCGGTCCCACACAATGGTTTCCAACGAAATTTGGCAAATGGCTTCATGGTTTCAACTCTAAGCTAAATGCAACACATCGGCGTAATTGGACAAAGGGGCGTGGCACCGCCCATACAATTCAATACTTCAAAGTGCCATTATTGGGCTCCCATTGAATATTCTTCAACGGGAAATGGTTCTATGCCTTCAATGCAACATATTGGAATTGGACAATGGGGCGTGGCACTGCCCATACAATTCAATATTTTAAAAAATGTTACACTTGAGCTAACAATGAACATTTTTCAACGGGACATGATTTTATGCTTTCAATTCTAAGTTCAATGTTACATATGGTCGGAATTGGACAGCGGGAACTTTTCATACAATTCAATATTTCAAAATTCTACACTTGGGCTCCCAATAAAAATATTTGCCAATTGTTTTCATTAATTTAGTATGACCTTAAAGGCAAAAAAAACTTTTTTAGGGCCAGTATAGCGGACCGGGCCCTGCTAGTATATTGTAAATCTAAGTGTGTGTCTGTACTTCTGTACTTCTGTACGTCTGTACGTCTGTTTGTCCATCAATCACAGCTAAACGGCTGAACCGATTCTCTTGAAATTTTGAGGATACATTCTATTGGTATCGACATGTGAAATAGGGTATATGAGGTTGAGATTAGACCTCCTATACAACACAAAATATGTCTACAAGGTAATTTAGTAAATATTGAATTGAATTTTAATTGAATATTGAACATATAAAGACGAAATTCGGCACGGAGTTGTATAATAACTTTTCCAAGCTTTGTGCCAAATATGGACATAATTGGACAATGGGCGTGGCACTGCCCATACAACACGTAACTTAAATACCAGCTAAGTAAGTAAGTGTTGAATATATGTAGGATGTCCTTTTTGTCAGGTTTAATTCAATTGTTTTATTAAATATTTTTAGTTTCAAATTAACATTGAGTAAATAATTATTAAGAAAAGTATAAAATGTGTGTGCGCTTTACAAGATGAGTTTTACGACCGACTTTTTAGTCAAGCTTTTTGTCCTCGTCTTCCTATTTGTCTTCGTTAAGTTATGTCTTTGTTTTCGTTAAAGTGTCATGTTTGTCAGGGTCGTATTTGGTGGTACTTTCATTTATTGTCCGTTCTAGTACGTTTGTCCACTACGTCATTTCCCACATGTATATTAATAATGCTATGTGATGAATAATTGGACAAGAGGCGTTGCACCGCCCATACAATTTTCTACCCCATATCGCGGGTAAACTGCTTTATTGAAAGTTTTGGATAAATTGTGTAAGTAATGGAATTTCCAATATGAAAAAAGAAGTTCAATTTGGACGGGGCGTGACATCTCCCACACAACAAAACCTATATTTGAAATGTAACTTAGTAACTATCGAATATTGAGTAATTCATACCACCAAGTGCATCCTTGATAATTTTTTAAGTGAATAATGCCACCAAGTGCTTTTTTTTGGGTGAATCATACCGGTTGGGCCTGCCATGCAAATTTCGTTTAGCCAGACGATGTGCGTACCAGACGATGCGCGTGCTGATCCATCGAAGACCACGCGAAGTTTCGTGGTCCGCTTTGAGCACACAATGATGCGGGAGAAAATACATTTTGACGCCAGGCGGAATGCAGCTGACTGGAGCTCAAGATACTCTCTTAAAAACGACGAATACTGAGCCTTTATCTCAGCGCTTTGCTGCAACCGCCGCTCTTAGTTTTTGAAACGATGTAGTGCCTGATGGAAGGAATCAACAAGCGAATTGACATTTGCCTTTAGCGGCAATCGAGCAGAATATGAACCACAGGCCAAACGTGTGTGATTTTCAACGAAATTATGATCACAGTCAAGCTCCTCTTTGGTAGTTTTGGTGTCTATATCGAGATGGTCTTCAATTTCCCAAACTTTTTCAATTAAATCATCTAAGTGGGACTCTGAGGAAGTCCGAGGAAGCAGAGCTACTGCTGCCTACAACAATCCACCCGAATTTAGTTTTTTGTAATATGGGCGATTGCGAGCCCAAACGAATCTGGCCGACACAAAATAAATCGTAAAAGAAGTCGATACGGTGAGACTTATAAAACAATGGACCGGCTAGCTTTATATTTGCAGGAATGTGTAAGTCAACGATGGTTGGTACGACGACAGCCGATATAGAAGCAGAAAAGCTGCTAGTGGTGGCTTGCCGAAAAAGTGGAATGATTTTGTTTGATCCGACTGGCCTATGCCAGATATAGAAATTGCAGTTATAGATGGCTTAATTTGCAGCTGTGCCGCAAAGCTAGGAGTGACGAAATGTGCTTGCGACGTTGAATCGAGAATGGATCGACAAGGAATCAGCAAACCTGCTTTATTCTTGATGAAAACGATGGCAGATGCAAAGAAAACGAAATTCTGACATCATTACTTTGATTGTCATGCTCAGAATTGAAAAGTGATGCAGCGACAAGTGCAGATCTCGGAGCAGAGGCGGAAGCAGACGTGGTACTACTGCTTAAGGCTGCGGCGGAAGAGGTGGAGGGGGAATCTGAGAGTGGAGTGAGTAACGATGTAGTGGGGACAAAAGGCAAATTTTCGCGCGAAGTGCTTGAGATTGCCGCAGGTTGGACTATACCATCGAAGTGGAGCAGAGTATGGTGCTTAAGAGAGCAATGACGACAACAGCCCGATTGACAATTTTTGACGACATGACCCTTACGAAGGCAATTTAAACACAACTGCACAGAAAAAAAAAAGATAGGTTAATCTAACCAAAAAACGTTGTAAAAAAACAATTTTTTATTTTATATGGAAAACACAAACATCAACTACAATTGTTGTGGTTAATCTAATCGTCAAAAAATTGTTAAATGATTTGCCAGCATGGTCATATTTCGGCATATGATTCGCAATGTCATCGCTCGATGCAGAAATGCAACCATGCCGCAAATATTTCATAATTCTGAAACAGCATGACATTTAATACAAGAGAGAAAAATTATTATTTATGGCTGTCTCGTTTTCGCTCTCAAAGCAACAAGTGCTGCATAATATATGAATAATTTATATTCGACACTTGACTCATGAAGTACTTGGTTCCATTAGTATGCGATACTATTATTGGTATTTTAGGGAAGTTTGTATGAAAATTGTGGGGTCGTAATAATAAAAACGTCTTAGAGCAATTTCTACGTGCATTTACTTTACTCAGAGATTTTACTTCACATCAAAATTGAATGAAAATTATCGTAAAAAGTATTAAGTATTCACAAGAAAGTATCCGGTTGTATCGAATACAAAAAAATCGAATTTTCGCAGCACTAGAAGATGGCGTCGAATTTGTTTACATTTTACATTTTTGATATTTCGAAAACAATTTTTAAAATCAAATTATGACTATGTTATAATTAATTATTAACAAATATTGTGATTTTACGATTTTAAAAATTGTGCAGAATGTATTTCAACTCTTTTTTTCCCGGGAAAACATTAATTTCAATATTACAATATTATTGTAAACTTAATGAAATATTAAAATATTGCGTTTTGTGGAAGCGCGTTAGTTCTAAGTAATGAATATTATATATATTCGCAGTAGAAATGATGTTGCCCGACAAATTTGTGTACGAAATGTAAATTATCTCGTTTTAAAAGTCTTCGGCTTACATTAAATTAATTTAGGCTTCATAAATATATTTCAATACAACACATCTACAGTAATACCAAACACATCAGCTATCTTTTTCTTGCATTCTTTTATATGTAATAATAATATGTATCTATTTATTTTTTCGCTCAATTGGATAATTGCTTTCTCTGTCTTCCATAAAGTAATATACGAACAATTTTTAATTGTACACCAACAGCTTTGAGTCGGTTCCATTTACAACGTTTCTTGGTTGCTGCATTTTTAATCGTCTTTTTTGGTTAGATTTACCTACTTTTTTTTTGAGTGTGGAGTCTTTTTGTCTCTTTAAAACGCTCAGCGGTCTCAAGAGATAGAAATTGTTGACAACTATAAATCATGTGCTATTCTGATTTGCAATTCGAACAAATTTTAGCATTTACATTTTACATTTTAGCTCCCACCTTTTTGCTTGGGGTTTGGGTTACCAAAGCGCTTTCCACGTTCTCCATCATTTCACATCTTTTTTTTAAAAACGCCGCCATCGATTCCCACGTTGGTATGACGTTAACGGGTGTCGCCTCCTCCCACCTTGTCTGCGTAGTGATGTGGAGTTTGCAACCGATGATGTGGATTAGCAAGCAATCGGCGATTTGATCTTTCGTTCCCATGGTGAGCAGAGCACGCAAATGAGAGTTTACACGCAAATGAGAGTTTACACTGTCGCAGTTTGTCCACGGATCCCGCTTCTACCCCACTCAATTGAACGATATCTCTTACATGAGCCTGAAAATTAAGACGGTAATTATCAAATCGCATGATTAATATTTCAATAGCCTTTTCGTAATTCAGCTTGTTGATCTCCAACGACCGAATGGTGTCCAACGCAGGCACGAGACACGGAGATGCTGAAACTTTTCGATTTTTGTTAAATCCATGTCGTTGCCAACGACAGTCTCGAACATGGAATAAAAGTATGGCCATTCCGTATATACTCCAGTGAACTTCGGAATCTGAAGCACAGGCAAACGCGGCTTTGTTGGCGCAACGATGAATGATTGAGGTGCTTCGAACGGTGATTGACGAAAAATTGTTGATGAGCGTGCACCTGACGATCTATGTGAAATAAGCAGCCTCATTAACTCTGTTTTCACGTGAATATAGATTGCGGACTCCTCATCCGAAATATGACTTCCAATTTCTTCATTGTCTTCTTGCTTTAGTGTGCCTTGGACGCCACCAAACTTCTTATGAATAGCTTCAACATGTTCCAGCTAAACAGTGATGGCAGCTTTATCCATTGCGCCAAGATTTTCTGGCGGTAAAAAGGCCTCCAGTTTTTGGAGCTGCCCTTTGAGCGAAAAACATTTAGTTTTTAGAAACTTTATATGCTTCTCAGCTTTCCCAGTCATATTTTTTGAATATTCGCGAATTGTGATTCGTAAATTTTGTGCAACGATATGCACCAGCAATTGATACACGACTAACGGAGATTATGTACTTGCGAAAACGGTTTGACACCAAGTCGAGCTCGAACAAGAACAAAAAATGTACAAAAGTACCGAATTTTGCGACTAGAGCGAAAGAGTTGACTATGATTCGTATGACACGTCGGGGTCACCAATGTTGAAGTAACAAGCGTTTTTGTTACTTTTGTTTTTGCGAAATAAAAAACGAACGAGAGTTCAATTTACAATACAAATTTATTGTTCGATCGATTGCCGAAAGTTATGCAAAAGTAGCGAAAATAGAAGAAGGAAAAATGTGACAATGAGCGTAATTTATAACAAATTTGAGCAAAAATGCATAAGCTTTAAAAGCATGATCTACAACGAGAGACTCTAAGCGACAATGACATTAGAAAAATTCAAAATAAGTTAGATACATTACCATCGGCTCCAAAATCGCGGAATTCTTGGCAATAAAAACACTGCCACGGTTGTGACGCCCTAAAGGTTTAGAGCGCCACAACGAAAAACTTACGGCGTAGCAAGCAATTTTTGTATTTTTTATTATCCATTTAAAAAAACAGGTTTATTAATATTTAAGTAATTTTTTTTAGTTTACTTTTGGTACCTAAGTACTACTACTTTATTTCCAATAATGTTAAGAGCGAGCAGTGGCGATGGAATGCAACCCTGACATTTCACCATCAGAAATCTAACAAAACGTGGCAGAGGACATCCCACAACAGCTGGTTAATTTTAACGAAACGCGACACAGGCAAGAGACTGCGAGAGGGAGTGTGACGAAGGGCTGAAATGTGAAGAGAACAGCTCCAGTATGGTGGCTACAAAACACCAATAAAACTGCACAAGAATGTGCTACAATGCACCAACGACTTAACGAAGGAAAAAGTGTGTTCGCCTGAAACAGTGTGTTCGCCTGATTCGGTCTCCTTTTATTTTCCGAATCAGGCGAGTAAACATTACAAAGTAGTTAGGAATTTTCTTTTAGCAAAGTTTGGTGTCAAGAGAGCGTGGTACCCCGTTGTGTCCCCTAACCATAATACTTCGTATAATGGTGGTGCGGTACGCGGGCGTTTCGT
Organism: Heteromyza rotundicornis; assembly: GCA_951394025.1. NCBI lineage: Eukaryota > Metazoa > Arthropoda > Insecta > Diptera > Heleomyzidae > Heteromyza > Heteromyza rotundicornis. The sequence goes on along the minus strand of OX596011.1, from coordinate 25,139,249 downwards.
CAATTTATGACACTATGCAAACAGAATGTCGCGATATAACTGTTGCAAACCGTTAGGACCGCTACTCATAGGGAAAATTTTATAAATTTATGTTATCATTTTTCTTAGTATATATACATATTATTGACAAATTATACATATATATATAAATAACCCGTCTACTCTCCACAAAAGGTTAATCAAACTTAATATTGTTTATATGCATATAATCCAACTGTAAATACTTTTATAAATGACCGGGTAATATAACATGGGGTTCCTTTTTTTTCCGAATCAGCTACAGCGAATAGCGAAGTCAGCGTCGTCCAGAGGGAACCAATCGCAAGGTACACCGTGAAAGCAACGCCCAGTCAAGGTTCAAAGAGAAGAATAAAGGAAAATCCCAAGCAGGAGAAAGCACAAAGCATCGTTGAAGCCACGTCCACGGGACATCTCAGCCCCGACCATATGAACGTGCAGTCCTAGTCAGAGCCGTTATTGCCACGATCAGACGACTGTTTACCTTGCTTCCATCACGCTGTGATTGGTACCTCCCCAATATCTGCGTCAACGCGCCACGCTTACACTCGCTATGCTTACGCTTAAGCTACGTCCACGCTTTGCTAAACGCCACCAGGAATACTTTGCCATATTCGCCGTCACAATACGTCATAAAAGAACGAGATTACCAAATTTGCCCGTCGAATCGCACCAGGGATGTCACACGCTCACCGCAGTGCTATCGCCCGCGAAAAATTCCCATGTCGCTTATTACCGATTGCCGAGAAGCTGTCCAGCAGCCATCACGACTATCACTTAAACTTTATCAGAAAAGCGTTGTTGCAAGTATATTCGTACTGAAATTCCCACAAAAAGCATTTCAAAATTAATTTTTTTGTTCAGCAAGGAAACAAACTACATTTTTCCCTTTATCAAAATTTGTAATGAATATTCACAAAAAAGTCGGAAATATTCCTCAATTGGTAACACTATCTTTCTTCAATAAAAGTCCATGGATTTGACAACTGTACATATGTACACTATTTCAATGTCTAAAATTTACTCCATTTAAAAAAACTAAAATCAAAGATCCCCACGCGATAATTAAATTCCCTATTTGCCCGAATAGACCCTCGCGGTATGGTATACCAGGCCGAACGAAACACACAAACACGCGAAAACCCGATAAATAAACTTTTTAAAAACTACACCGAAACTGCCGCGATATATATATAAGTATATATATATATATGTATAAAAAGAAACTGAAACTTTCCCGACACAACGAAAATAATACCGAACACAAACGGAACCCTTTCCAAAATTGACACAAAACGACAAATAACCAAAAGAAATTATATGTTCACCAAAAATTATATTTTTATACCCCCACACTCACTGTGGCAGGGTATACTCACTTTGTCACAACGTTTGTAACGCCCATAAGGAGGCGTGTCCGGTATGGAAAAGTATATATATTCTCGATCAGTATCACCTCCTGAGTCGATTTAGCGATGTCCGTCTGTCTGTCCGTCTGTCTGTCCGTCTGTCCGTCTGTCCGTCCGCACGATAGCGGTCGCAGTTTTGGAGATATCGACTTGAAACTTTGGGTACATGTTTTTCTCGTGAATACTGAGATCAAGTTCGAGAATCAGCCAAATCGGACAAAAAGTGGGCGTGTCTCCCATACACCCAAAAAAAAGGTAAAAATTTTTTATTGTTGTATTCGATTGGAAATGTTTAGAAACGTATTTTTGACATGGTCCGAGGTTCCGAAGCCACATATATAAGGGTCTAAATGGGGTCTTGAGACCAATTTTTTTTTTTTGCGGATTTAATTGGAAATTTTTAGAAATGGATTTTGGACATGGTCCGGGCTCCAAAACCACCTATAATTGGCTCAAAATAGGGTCTTGAGACCACATTTTTATATGTTCGAGGTACTTCTTCCTACTGTGTGGGGGTATTTCAACTTCGGTATAGCCGAAGATAGTCCACTCTCTAGTTTTAAACGCAATTGATTTGCGGGACCAGACCGACCTGTCGAAATCCCTCGCACGATTCTTTGCAGAATCAATTCACCAGCAGGACTTCGATAAAATCGATGTCCAGCAACCACTTGGCTGTCGACAGATTCCCCCTCCCTCAAACAGGTTCAAATAGTACAAAAGCTTTAGTCAAGGTTTTGACATTCTCCTATTGTAATTGCGAGGCTGACAATACCTTTATCGGATCACCGCTGCTCACTAAGGCATTCAATCCCGGGATCCCGAATCCCGATATCCCGGGATCCCGGAAGTTTTCTCAATCCCGGAAACCCGGGATTTTGAGTCCGGAATCCCGGGATTCAAAAATGCATTTTTTATGCATTGTTTAAGATATTTTTGACGTTTTTCCACAAAAATATTCCTTGCATTTACTTTCAATCTAATTGGTAAATCAAAAAAACCCACTTTTGTAGATTTAGTGCTACAAACACACAAAAATTTACAACATTTTTGTCAAAAACGGTTAACAAACAATTTTTATCGATCTGAATAAAATTTTTTTTTTACAAAAAAGATATATGTTAAAATTATTTTGTTAACCGTATATTGAAAACTTTACGAATTGGATAAATGGTTTTGTGTGTGTTTTACTTTTGAATGGACACCAATTTCAATAGTTTTAAACAACAATTGGTGTATTTGTTCCCGCTATAATACTAAAACTACTGAAAGTAATGCGTGGTTTTCATTGTGTCAAAATAATGGCAATTGTTGTCATATGTTGTGAGAACAGGTTGGCATTTCGTTGTCAATTTAACGAACTGATGTAAAATATCGAAAAATGAATATGAGGTGACGTCACCGTTTGTCATATACGTTGGTATTTGCCAACATGCTGGCAAATTTATTTGGATATGGCACGGGCCAGCAAATTCAGCACTTTGCTGAATCGTTTTTATTTTGTGATGCCACTGATTATGACATAATGAAAACCGGGCTTAAGTTTTTCGTTTTTAGCCTGAAATGGAGCTGGCAAAAATAATTTGCTCGATCAATCTAATTTAAAAAGAATTACTTTTTGTTTGACTATATTTATTTAAATATTATTTGTTTTGTAATATGTTTTCTTTGTCGAATTAAACTTAAAATATTGTTGCAACAATTTGCTCTTTAATTTTATATTAACTATCGTATTTAATTGTAAAATCCCGAAAATCCCGAACAAATCCCGGGATCCCGGGTTTGTAATTTCAAATCCCGAAATCCCGGGATTTTCAAAAACACTTCGGGATTGAATGCCTTACTGCTCACTTAGCTAACAAAAAAAGACAGCTTTAAAACCAAGAAAATTTGGTCCTTGATTAGAAGACAAATTTTTTCCTCAATTTAAGTAATTTTTCCTAATTTTAAGAAATAATTCTTGAATTTCAGTAAAAGTGCCTTAAAACGGAAATCACCGCGATCGGTGTTGTTGCGAGAGTTGTTACAGCGCGGTGGGCTGACGCGGCGATCGGTGTTGTTGCGATAAGTGCTATCCTGTGAAAAGTATGTTTAATTAATTGAGAAGATTGTAGGATTATCAATTATTTGTATCTTACCGGAAATACCATGGTTTGCTGCTGAATGCCGTCAATTACCACAATGTCGAAAGTTTCAAGCGCCTGTTGTTCTAATGCGTTGACATCTTCCGGCATTGTTCCACCTCCAGTACGAAGGCGTTCTGCCTTTGCCTTCCTGTTCCGGTCTAAAAAAGAAAAACTTTCGTAATACACAATACTTTAATTCTGATTTAATACATACCTCCTTAAATTTGACTAGAGTAAGGACAGGCCCTTTCAGTGCATTCAATTGTAACGCCACCTCTTGCCATAAATTTTCGATGCACCTCGGGTTCTTCGGCGTATTTTTTCCTGCCTGGAGCTCCGGGTCACTCTTCACAAAAGCAATATAGTATTGCAATTGCTCCGGTGCGTTCACATTTTCTGTGGAAATAGATTGAAATGAGTTTAATTACACTATTCCACAAAATTTGGAAAAATTTTTGTTTGGCTGGTTTTTTCGATTGGTACTAATGGAACGCATTAAAACTACAGAACGCTATCAAAACTTTCTCAAAAATTGTAAGTTAAACCATTAAAATAATTTTGTTTCGATTTTACTAAAAAATTTTGGTTCATTTAATTGCCAACCAAATAAAAATACTCAAAAATTGTTTTCATTGGTACACACAGAAAAAAAAGTCGTAGTGCCAGCAATTGTATACTTAATCTCAACAACTTCTGTTGTCATTTCATGCCCAACAAATCAAAAACATAAAAGTTGTTGGTTTTTAAAGTTTTTCAGCTCTTGATTCAACAGTTTTTCTATTTGGCGCAAATTGTGAAATTTTTCATTTAATAATCAATTATTACAAACGAAAATCTATTTGAATTCAATTTGGCTCTTCCGAAAAAGTAACTTCTTCATTTTTTTTTATCAAAATTAAAAAAAAAACTAGAGAGTGGTCTATTTTTTGCAATGCCGAAGCTGAAATATCCCCTCGCAGTAGAAGTTTAGAATCGAAGCCTGAGAATCGTTAATTTTTAAAATTCATAAAAACTTTGCCAAAAAACTTTAAAAAAATCAAAAAAAATATATTTCTTTAACTGTAATCTATTGGTTAGCAAAATCCTCCTAGCTGAATCCTCCACGTGGGTGCTGACCGGGCAATGGGCACTACGTCCTCTGTTAAGCTGGTTCAGGTTTTCCAGAACATGTATTCAGGAAGGTCTGAGCCGATAAGCAGGGTAGTGGTGTCCAGCTAAGATGAAGGAATGGCCTCACATGTAGTTTCTACATGTCAGGTCTTTCCATAATCATGGCTAGGGGGTGCCTGTCAGTAGGCTTAAAATGATAGTGGTGGTCCCACGAGAAAAAAAATGAATGGAGTCGGCTAAGGGTCAAACAGGGGCTGGGATGTCAGCCCAAACGTCGGTGGAAGTAGTAGTTGCTACCACCGGCGGGCACGGTGAGTCAGTAATAAACCGTGTCGCCAGCGACTACACCTCTACTGGAACTGGAGCAGGTTCCAGCAGTTGTAAAGATACTGCCAAATTACAAAGACGTGGTGCCGAATTCCATGTAGAATCGGACCACGAAAGCGTCGCTAGCGTTAACACCGCTGAAGAAGAAGAGCTTCTGTTCTCTCCGGGTAAAACCGCAGGTTCCACTTCTGACGGCAAGAAGGGGCCTCGGAAAAAACCCAGTAAAGAGGGACTGAAAGCCAAAGCGCAGTACAAGGCGTCGGTGAAAATCTGCGCACTTTGCAACGAGGACTTGGTGTCTACCCTCGGATCCGAAGTTTGCCAACAGGATCGAGGAAGGCATTGCGTCCAAACGTCAGCGTTCCACAGAAAGCGAGGGCCCCTCTGGTAAGAGGCCAAAGCAAAAGGAGGGAGCTGCCACACGCGAGAGGCCATCAACATCCAAAGCGGCTGCTGCGGCTAACGGAGATGCGCGGGAGGGCCCATCGACGTCGGAAGCGGCAGCGGTGGCGAATGTAGTGGCCAAACAACACCTAATAGTGGCGCTCATCGACCGAAGCGATTTGCTTGGCCAGATGTCAGAAGAACGGTGGAGAGCAGTCGAGCTAAAGCTGCTAGAGGCCATGTTCGAAAAAATGAAAGCGGAGCCAAACGCGCCTATGCCATCCTTTGATGGTGCCGGATGGTTCCAAGGAGTTAAAATACTCAAGTGTCTAGACGATCCGACGCTGAAATGTGTGAAGGGAATTGTGAAGACATTCCAGGACCTATGGGTTGGAGCGTCACTCGAAGTAGTGGAACGCAGTAACATTCCGTCCATGCCCAACGCAAAGGTCTTCATACCTCGAGTGGTAGAACCGCAAAATGCACTGCGTCTTCTGCAACGGCAAAATCCAGACGTCCAAACGAGTGACTGGAAGGTGTTGCATGTCGCCAAGCCTGTCGCTAACGGCATGGGGCAGAGCTATATCTTGCAGATCAACAAGGTGGCCGAGGATACTCTGTACGCACGGTTTGGGAAAATGGCATGGGGAGTTGGCAGCGTGTACCTACGCCTGAAAAATCGCCATCCAGCCGACAACAACGAAAACACGCTGGGGGCAGGAGAAGTTGAGAAAGACCTCGACGAAATACTCCTCTCTCAATCTACGCGATGTCGAGGAAAAAGGTGTAATGGAGTGCGAACCCATCCCAGTGGAGGAGCCGGTAGCAGATGCTAAAGGTCCTTCAAATAAACCTCCATCGTTGTAAGATGGCCTCAGTCGAGCTTCTTCTGAACCTAGAAGAAGAAGGCTACGATGTGGCTTTAGTCCAGAAACCCTGGATAGCTTCGGGTAACTTGGTATCTGGGCTAAGGTCACGAAACTTCAATACATACATCCCGAATGTAAGCAACAAGGTAAGAACGGCTATACTGGTAAGGAAAAGTATACACTCTTATATTTCAGCTTACTTCTCCACAGACGACCTGACAGTAGTGTCAATAGATGGCGGCAGCGATGATCCTCTACTCCTTGCGTAATGCTACATGCCACACGACGGTGACGCTCCGCCGCTAGAGCTTCATAGACTGGTGGAAAGAGCCAGCGAGAGGAAGCAGCCCCTTGTCATCGGCTCTGATGCAAACACACATCACACGGTATGGGGTAGCGCAGACATCAATGACAGAGGTGAGTCTTTACTGAACTACATCTTGCAAACTGAACTTATAATCGCTAATCGGGGTGAGGAACCAACGTATATTGGACCCACCTCAAGAAACGTTCTTGATATCACTCTATCCACCGGAGAAAATACCTCGATCGCAGAATGGAAGGTGCTGGAAACACCGTGGTTCTCAGATCACAAGTATTTAAGCTTCAATGTTAGTTTCTACCCAACCCAAATAAGAAAAGTTCTAAGGAATCCGAAAAATAATAACTGGGTACTATATAGAAAAGTTCTGGTGAGGGAATTAGATAAACAAACTGTAATCACTTCTCATGTAGATCTCGAGGCAAAACTAGAGGCACTTACTAACTCTCAATAAGTCGTATCTAATTTCGTGTCCTTCAGTGCGTACCAAGCGCAGAACCAAACCACCCTGGTGGAACAGGGAGGTGGGGTCACAAAGCCGCTACGTTCGGGAAATCTTCAAGCTGGCCAAGACAGCAGATTGTGAAGAATGCTGGTGCGAATACAAAGATGTACTACAACAATACAAAAAACAGGTCCGTATCGCCAAAAGAAACTCCTTCTCACTCCTGCACTTCCCAGGATGCACCAACGCGAATAACAAGGAGCCAGTCAGAAGCATGATTGACACTGTACCGCATAATATAATCACACTAACCAGATTAGAGTGGGCAATAAACTCTTTTGCATCATTCAAATCACCGGGACTTGATGGAATATTTGCGGCCATGTTACAAAAGGAAACAGACCTTATAATACCATGGCTAAGAGCTATATTTATAGATTGTCTGAAGCAGCATATATAGGTGACACAATAGACCCTGGATGTCTGTCAAAGGCACAACACGCATATACAAAAGGCAGATCGACCGAGACTGCGCTCCATTCGTTAGTACTTGGTATAGAGAAGGCACTGGAACATGGGGAATTCGCTCTAGGGGTTTTTCTGGATGTTGCAGGGGCCTTCAACAATGTATCGACGGAACCTATACTGCAGGGTCTATATAATATGGGAGGGTCACAAAATCTCCATGTTTCAAATTCTCCACCATATACAAAATCTCCTGCCATAAAATATCCAAAAATGAAAAACTCCAAATTTTACATCTCCATACTCAAAATCTCCAAATTCAAAATCTCCAAACTGAAAATCTCCAAATTTGAAACATTTTATTTATTGCGTTTTTGGAAAATATTTTCATTCTACCCCTGGTTGTTTATACGTTTACACGTGTTTGTTAAATTTTTCTTTCAAATTCGAAAATTTTACTACTTTTTCAAAATCTCCAAGGATTTTTTTTAAATATTGTTGTTGTAATTGTATATTTGTTACAATTTTCTTGTTATTTTGTCGTTGTTGTAATTTTGTTGTTGTAATTGTGTTCTTGTGGCAATTGTGTTGTTATTGTAATTGTGTTGCTGTAATGTTGTTGTATTTAAAAATGTTTATTTTAAGCGGATGCTAATGCACCATTATTGAATTGCGCGCGGATGCTAATGCACCATTTATTAAATCGCGCGCGCGATTTTATAAATGGTGCATTAGCATCCGCTTAAAATATACATTTTTTGGAGATTTTGAGTTTGGAGATTTTGAGTATGGAGATTCAATCTTTGAGATTATTTGGTGATTTTGATCAAAGGATATTTTGTGTTGGAGATTTTGTGTTTTGGATATTTTGATTTGGAGATTTTGAGTTTGGAGATTTTGAGTTTGGAGATTTTGATTTGGAGATTTTGATTTGGAGATTTTGATTTGGAGCTACTGTAGCCAACCCATATAATATAGTAATCGACAATGCTATCTATCTGTGGATAAAAAGCCTATTGAGCTGCAGACAGATAAAAGCAGAATCGAACGGGGCTGTAGTGACAAAGGAAACGTGCAGAGGATACCGCAAGGAGGCGTTCTATCTCCACTGCTTTGGATACTGATAGTCAACAAAATGGTCACATACTTCGATGGTAAGGCCCCCAGATTAATAGCCTAACGGAGAGATGCCCATCAACATTAAGTGCACTCATGACGGACACTCTCGACACTATACTCAAGTGGGCGACAGAAGCAGGTCTGAGTGTAAATGCGGAGAAAACGGACATGATACTATTCACTAGAAAGTATAAGGTCCCGGAATGGGCACCACCCATCTTAAATGGTACCAACCTAATACTCAAATCACATACCAAATATCTAGGGGTAGTTGTGGACAACAAGCTGCACTGGAAGCTCAATGTTGAAGAGAGGGTGAAGAAGGCCACTAACGCTTTATATGCATGTAAAAGGAAGTTTGGAAGCACATGGGGCATATCACCTTCACTAATGCAATGGGCCTAACTATGCCTAACAGCCATAGTACTAATGTATGGTATCCTGGTATGGTGGACCGTCATCAAAAAGAAAACATACGTTAAGCCAATGGAGAAAGTTCAGAGACTCGCAGCGCTATGTACGACGGGGGCAATTAGAACCACTCCTACGGCAGCTCTTGAAGCTATCCTCAACCTACCTCCGATTGACCTCTATGCAGAGAATCGGGCGGCAAATCTGCATTAAGACTACGAGTAACAGGACAACTTACATGCAGATCCTTCGGACACAGTTCTATAGGCCGGGATGCTACGGTCGCTTCAGACTATATGATTCCGACAATGTACCATGGAAAAAGGATAAAAACTATTATAAGAAAAGAAGGCTGGCGCGAGGGCATGAAACCAATGCGCAAAACTTTCAATATATATACAGATGGCTCGAAAATGTCAGCTGGTGTTGGGGCTGGTGTTTACTGTGCTGAACTCAACATCAGCAAGTCTTTTAAACTTCCCGATTACTGTAGCATATTCCAAGCAGAAGTGTTTGCTGCCCCGCCCAGTTTTTGTCCGATTTGGCTGATTCTCGAACTTGATCTCAGTATTCACGAGAAAAACATGTACCCAAAGTTTCAAGTCGATATCTCCAAAACTGCGACCGCTATAGTGCGGACGGACAGACGGACAGACGGACAGACAGACGGACATCGCTAAATCGACTCAGGTGATACTGATCAAGAATATATATACTTTTCCATACCGGACACGCCTCCTTATGGGCGTTACAAACGTTGTGATAAAGTGAGTATACCCTGCCACAGTGAGTGCGGGGGTATAAATATAGGAAATAAGTAAGTATGTAGTTAATTATGCATTAAAGTTAGGAACTTAGAAGTATACAAATGTTTCAAAAAAAATTCATTATGAAGTATATTTTTCTTCAAGTAATTCTTTTTGTTCTCTATCCATTTATTAGGTTTAATTTTTTTATATAATTTTTTTTTTTTTTATCAAACAAGTTTAAAATTTTCTTTACTCATATTTATTTTATTTGCACGCTGTCATTTAAAAATAACATCCAAAAAAAATCTAAGTATTTAACCTTAAATATTGGTTACGGGGGGGGGGGGGGGGGGGTGGATAATGGTGGGAAGTTGGCAACTCTATTTACTCTTGGTTGGTTGAAGCACTCCGAATTTAATTTTCGTTTGAGTGAGTCATTCGACTTACGTTTTCTATTCTCCTTCGATGTCAGCAGGCCTGATGAGATGCGAAGTGATGTCGTTGTTGTCGTAGATAGTTTACTCTCTAAAAATTAAATGTTAAGTATAATCGCTTTTACCAAACAAAAATTCTCACTTTAGCTTTCTTATTCTTTTTCTCGCTGCTTACCCTCCCTCCCACAATTACCCTCGATTATATGCAATAATAGGCAGTGGCGGTGCAAACAAAAAAAATTATATATTTAACTTATTTAGATAATTATTATTTTATATTTATTTCACTTTAGGTATTTTATTGTAGGAAAATTAAATTTTACTTAATTTAATTATTTAACCGTAGATGTAGGAAAATTTTATTTTACTTAATTTAATTATTTAATTGTAGATTTATATATGTAGGAAAAAGTAATTTTAAGTAGACTTAGTTAGCGGTATATGTAAGTAGGAATAAGCAATTTTCTTATTTTATTTTATGTAACTTTTTAAGTTAAATAGGTGTAGGTAGAAGATATTTTAATTATTTTAGTTCTAGATATTGGTAGGAAATTTCTAATTGGATTTTTGTATTTTTTTATAATTTTTCTTTTTTTTTTTGTTATTTTAGGCAAAACTTATTTTTGTTCAAGCGTATCACAAAAATCACTGTTTGGTGGCTGGTAAGCGTGTTATCTGGCGATTAGTTCGGCTGCAGAAGATGATTTCGGACTCTGGGTGCACTGTAGATGATAGAAGCTTGATTCGGTCGAGTAAACCACGAGTGGGCCTCCGCTCTAATGAGTTGCGGAATTTCAACCCCCAATATTCGTCGCTCCTTTAATGGAGGAGCGTCAACAATCCGTTGGAAAGGATTTTAATTAATTGGTTGGAGCAACTAAGTGCCCACCAACTTCTCAAACACGAGGTTTTTCTTTTTTTTTTGTAAAAATGTCTTTAATTATTTTCTTTTATGAAATATTATTGTGGGGAACTTTTAACCACTTATATTGGCCGTATTTTTATTTAAACATTGTTCTACCGCTTCGGATTACTTAGCCGATTTAAGTTTTGAATTTTTGTCTCACTTTTATTATTTTTCTGGTTTTCTGTGTCTTATCTCGAGGCACGCTGATATCGGAAAGACCTCTCTCAGCTCCACTCTCCGCGGACATTACCCCATTTTCTTTCTGACGTCTTGTTAAATCTCTACACTAACTTGACAGCTCATGCTCTGGTGAATTTTCTCAACTAAAGCTATTACTAGCAAGATGGGGCTGTTGAGACTTTCGTTAATTCGAAACTATTCGAACGCATTTGGGGGTGGCAAATTAAAAGATTGGTAGCCCTCACAAAACAGGTTATATTTCATACCTGGGTATTAAATATAAGCTGAAAAGGGGATACTTGCTTCAGTCCTACCATAAGTCTTTGGCATGGTAGGTGCCGAGTGTTTTACCATTTAAGTCTTCTAAGAGGTAGTAAGAATTTCCCACTTTTTCTATTATAAGTGCCTTGATGCCAACAGGAGCTAGCTTGGCATTAAAATGGGCTGCCAAGTTACTCTGCGTAAAATTGCGTTTAGTTACTATTTGACCTACTTCGAAGTTTCTCTGTCTTGTAGTGTGCAGGTTTATTTTTATTTAATTTATTTAAATTAAATTAAAGTGCGCGTGAAAGTGCGCCACAGATTACGCTGGACTCGGTAGGGGTGCACATCTAGCTATGCTCGGGCTAGTTCGTCGGATTGTCGGGGATCTTCCCTAGTCCAGACCGCAATAACACCACAACAATATTATGTGCACGTTTAGATACAAAACCTAATAAAACCCAATAAACACCGACAAAATCCAAAACAAAACCAATCTTCCTATTACTCGCAATTTTAGGAACCTAAGGTGTCATTCGGCCCTATGTCATCGCCCTCCCTACCATAGCAATTTTATGATCTAGATATCTTAAAATTGCCCCAATGCAATGCAATTCAATTCTCAATTACACTCGCCAAAGACAAACATGCTGACTGACGACGAACATATACGACAAAATTACTCAAAAGCCATAGTTACTCTTTAAGTGGAATTTCATTTCTCATTTCTCATATTTATTGCTTTTCATTGGAGCTTAAAGTCTAACAGTTTATTTTATAGGTAATTGTGTATAACAGTTTTGGCTTCTCTCAAAATAAACTACTCAATAATTATTTTGAAGCCACTCTTTAGTTTTAAGGTAGACTTAAGGGGAAAGGAAAACCGAAAGTACATGTTTATAGTTAAATGAGCTTTACGCAAATGTAAAGCTACCTCTTGTAAAAGTAACAAGTGTGAATCAAAATCATCTGAGAGAACAATTAAATCGTCTAAGTAAATGAAAACACGTTCTCGCAAATTTGCAGGCATGACGCGATCCATCAATCGACAAAGCGTCTGCGGAGCATTGCACAAACCGAAGGGCATCACTTTATATTGATATAATGGCCTGTTGGGAATTGTGAACGCTGTAGCTAGCCTGGATTTTTCTTCGAGGGGGATTTGCCAAAAAGCATGTTTCATATCCAAACCGGTGATAAAGCGAGCAGGAGGAAGTCTACCTAAAATTCCGTCAATATGCGGAAGCGGATATGCATCCTTGACGGTATGCTTATTGACCTCTCGTGAATCTAGGCATAATCGATTTTTGTCTCCGCGCCTAACTAAAACGCAATTGCTACTCCACGGACTCGTGGATTCTTCGATAACATCTAGTGCCAACATATGATCGACTTCAGCGAACATAAGCTTTTCTATGGCCGGAGAAACGGGGTAATGTCTTTGTTTTACAGGTTTAGCATTAGCTACGTCTATTGCATGCTCTATTAGATTAGTTCGACCTAAACCTTCTTTATCAAAGGACGGAAAAATGTCAATTTTTGTTTTTAAGCGATTGTGTTGTTCCTCTGATAAAACGTGCATTTTTAGTATATCAACACACTCATCATCTTTACCTACATCGAGTTCGGAAATAATTTGAGGTGATGGTAAAATTTTATCGATCAGTCCAAACTCTTGCCAGAAATTGATACCTAAATAAACGTCTTGTTTTATGGTCGGAATTATATAAAATTCAATTGGTTTCGATAAATTGCGATACGTGATTTCCATGCAAATTTTACCAACTACCGAACAGGTGGTACCATCCGCGGTTTTCACGCTTCCTAAGCATTTCTTAGTTGTATTGCTATCCATAACATGTTTGGCGGCGTTATTACCTATGCAACTTATCGTAGCGCCGGAATCTAAAAGTGCTGTATAACTTTTGCTTAGAATAACTACGTCAGTGTACAATCTGTTATCTGAGTTCATGAATACGGCTGATATCAATTCTTTCCGTGTCGCCTCAATATTTTTCCAATATGATCTAAGACGATTAGTAGATCTCTTAATTTTCTTTCGAGAAGTGAGGTCAGGAAAATCAGAAAAAATTCTTTGACGAATCTTATTATAATTTTGCAGTCGCTCATGAAAAGGTATTAACGGTCTTAAAATTGGTTTCGTATAAGGTAAAGTCTGTTTAAGTATTATATGTTGAAAGTCAGGTGTGTTGGTAGAAATAGTACGAGTTTCAGTTTCTACTGAAGATTTGCAGGATGGGTCATTACGGTGTTGGTTGACACATCCCGTTTCCGGTTTTCCGAAGGATTACACAAAAGGCATCGGGGTTTGAAGGTGTCCTTCTTCCCGCATCCAAAACAAAATATTCGAAGTTGTTCTAAACAATCGTCATAACGATGTCCCTGCTTATCGCAGTTCCAGCAAGTGACAGGTGCTCGCAACTGAGCGTATATTCAAATGCAAGAGTTCTAGACGTAAATTAGATTTTGAATTTCGAAGTAAAATATCAACTAACTCTCTTTATGAGACATCATTTTGTAACCGATCCGCCAATTCTTCTATAGCAGTTTGGTAGTCGTCGAAACTTTCATTGTCTTTCTGACGTCTCTTCCTAATTCTCTCCCAAATATCAAAATCGGTTATTTCATCTTCATACCTTTTGCGAAATTCTCTACAGAAAGTATCCCAACTAAACCGACGATGTTGCCGATGGAACTTCCAGAACCAGTCCTTAGCTTTCCCTGCGAATAGTACGTGCAAATTATCACACAACAGTTGATAGTCATTTGATAGATTCTGTTCAGTAAGAGATTGTAATCTGTATATAAACTCCTCTATATATATTCCGTCTTTGGAACCTTCAAATTTCAAGTGCCAATTTTGAAGAAGACTTGAAACTTTTTCGGGTTGATTTGATAAGTGAAAACGATTACTAGGTTGTGAAGTTACTGGCTGGTTTCCTATAGAATGCGAACTCCTAGGATTACTCGTTTGTGAAGTTCTCGCCGGATTTCCGGTCGATTGCAAACTTGAGCGATTACTAGTCTGTGACTGTGAAAGTCTCGGTTGGGTTGGAAGTGGCGGAGCATCGCGAGGCCAATCTGGTTGTATATCAGAATTAATTCTGGCAGCGCCGAACTGTCTCAACAACGTTTGCTCAATTGTATTAGTTATAAAAGTAGTTAAGTCTTGGTACATGTTTCTCTGTTCATCTTGAACTATTGACTGTGTAATATTCAAGATATCAGATAGACTTAAAGAAATTCTATCAGTATTTGAAGGTTGTTCAGTACCAGTTATATTACCTAATGTTTCTGAAAAGGTGACACGTTGTTCATTTGTACTTGAATCACGATATGTCCAGTCTACTGGATTCTGAGTCGTATTTTGGCTAGAAGAACGTGTAACTCGTCTATTTGTTTTTGGAGTGGCACCTCTGCCTCTTCTGCCTCTATTGGTTTTGGAATTAAAAGTATTTGACTTACGTGGAACCTGGTTATAGCCATCGTCTCGGGTAGAATTATGGCTGCCATTAGCCGAAACAAGAAAATTGTTACCGTCGTTAGCTACAGTAACGTCTTTATGCATTGTTAATGTGGACGAATCGCACGGTTGTCTACACAAAGGACAAGAATTGGAGTCTTTTAACCAATTCTGGATACAATTTTTATGAAATTTATGTAAGCAAGTAGTTGAACTAAGTTGCTGATCATTTCTTAGAATTTCATGACAAATGCCACAAAAAGGATCATTTTCATGGTTAATTAAATTTGTTAAGTTATCTGTACTGTGTCGTACAGCCATTATCGATTCAATAATATCAGTTAAAGCGTTCGTCGTCATCAAGTCAGCATGTCTCAACAAAACAAATCACGAGAATAGTAGATTGGGTTACTATTGACTCTAAATAATAAAAAAATATTTATGGAATCAATTACCAATCTTCGCCAAAATTCAACTGGTCAAGTATCAAATAATCTCTAATACATTGATAATCCAAATCAATCTGAACAAAGAAAGTAACCATTCGAAAAAAAACTAGAGAGTGGACTATCTTCGGCTATACCGAAGTTGAAATACCCCCACACAGTAGGAAGAAGTACCTCGAACATATAAAAATGTGGTCTCAGGACCCTATTTTGAGCCAATTATAGGTGGTTTTGGAGCCCGGACCATGTCCAAAATCCATTTCTAAAAATTTCCAATTAAATCCACAAAAAAAAAAAAAATTGGTCTCAAGACCCCATTTAGACCCTTATATATGTGGCTTCGGAACCTCGGACCATGTCAAAAATACTTTCCTAAACATTTCCAATCGAATACAACAATAAAAAATTTTTACCTTTTTTTTCGGTGTATGGGAGCCACGCCCAGTTTTTGTCCGATTTGGCTGATTCTCGAACTTGATCTCAGTATTCACGAGAAAAACATGTACCCAAAGTTTCAAGTCGATATCTCCAAAACTGCGACCGCTATCGTGCGGACGGACAGACGGACAGACGGACAGACGGACAGACGGACAGACGGACAGACGGACAGACGGACAGACAGACGGACATCGCGAAATCGACTCAGGAGGTGATACTGATCAAGAATATATATACTTTTCCATACCGGACACGTCTCCTTATGGGCGTTACAAACGTTGTGACAAAGTGAGTATACCCTGCCACAGTGAGTGTGGGGGTATAAAAATTACAAAAAGTTATAAAGAGAATTTGGTGCTGGTAGTCTAGCACAGTATGAAATGGAAAACTCACTCTTGGTCGATCAATCCAACTATTCGAATTGTAATCGCAAAATCCTACAGAGCGTTATACTCAAATCACATCTTTCGCTGAACTCAACAACCTACGACCCGAAGCCGAAAAATAAAAAAAAATTAATAAAAACAAGGGAAAATGTAACGCTGAATAAAACGTTACAAAAAGAAAAATTTAAGAAAAAGGGAGCGCAGCAATTTAGCATCGCCCCACGTTGGGCGCTAATTATGTAGTGTGCAGGTTTATTTTTATTTAATTTATTTAAATTAAATTAACGTGCGCGTGAAAGTGCGCTACAGATTACGCTGGACTCGGTAGGGGTGCACATCTAGCTATGCTCGGGCTAGTTCGTCGGATTGTCGGGGATCTTCCCTAGTCCAGACCGCAATAACACCACAACAATATTATGTGCACGTTTAGATACAAAACCTAATAAAACCAATAAACACCGACAAAATCCAAAACAAAACCAATCTTCCTATTACTCGCAATTTTAGGAACCTAAGGTGTCATTCGGCCCTATGTCAGCGCCCTCCCTACCATACTTTAAACATAGCTAAGTCCAAATTTTGCATGATAGAAATAAAATATCTTGGATTTATAATCGGCCAAGGCCAAATCAAAACTGAACCAGAGAAAATCAGTGCTATTCAGAATTTTCCGATACCTTCCTCTGTTAAACAATTGCGCAGATTCTTAGGTTTATCGGGTTGGTATCGGCGTTTCATTGAAAACTTTGCTTCCACCACGTTTCCGTTAACTGAACTTTTAAAGAAAAATAAAACTTTTGAATGGAACGCTAACGCTCAAGAATCGTTTGAACGCCTAAAGGCTCTACTGACGTCTTCTCCTATTCTCGCTATGCCAAACTTTTCAAAAAAATGTATTCTGCAGTGCGATGCCAGCCTCTTTGGTCTCGGCTGTGTTCTTTCTCAAGAGAATGAGGAAGGTGTGGAATTGCCTATAGCGTTTATGTCGACAAAGCTCTCGAAAGCACAACGTAATTATTCGGTTACGGAGTTAGAATGCCTTGCCGTCGTTCAAGGAATAAAGAAATTTCGTCCGTACATTGAAGGTGAACCATTCACCGTTGTTACTGATCATGCAAGCCTTCAGTGGCTGATGCGACAATAGGATCTTTCTGGACGATTGGCAAGGTGGGCACTCAAGCTCCAAGGGTACACATTCATTATTCAACACCGACGGGGAACCGAAAACGTTGTAGCCGATACCCTTTCACGTCGATTAGAAGACGAAGTTAGTTCTCTGGAAGACATAGGTCCAATTATTGATATTTCATCTGAGTATTTTCAGGCAGATGAATATACGAACCTCAAACCACATATTCTAGAAAATCAGGCAAAGCTCCCTGACCTTAAAGTTGTAGACAATTATATTTACAAGCGAACCGAACATGCGGTAGGCGACGAAGATCAAGAAACGAATTCATGGAAACTTTGGGTTCCAGGTGCTCTTGTCCCGGACGTTCTTTATCGCGCACATAATCCACCTAATTCCGCCCATTGTGGCATAGCAAAAACCATCGAAAAATTAAAAAGACATTTATTTTGGCCAAAAATGGCATTGCAAATTCGAGAATATGTTTCAAAGTGTGAAACATGTAGATGTACGAAAAATCCAAACGTAATACTACGACCGCACATGGGACGTCCTATGGCTTCTTCGAGGCCATTTCAAAAACTATGTATAGATATATTAGGTTCTTATCCCAGATCAAAGCGAGGACACATCGGATTGCTGATTGTAGTCGATCATTTAACCAAATTTCATTTCTTGCATCCGCTTAAGAAATTTACTTCAAAAGCTATTTGTGATTTTTTAGAAACTGAAATTTTTTGTATATTTGGAGTACCGGAAGCTATATTATCAGATTACGGCTCTCAATTTAAGTCTGGATTGTTTGAATCATTTTTGACGCGTTTTGGTGTTAATCACATTTGTACCGCCATATATTCTCCTCAAGCGAATTCTTCAGAAAGAGTAAATAGATCTGTAATTTCCGCTATAAGAGCATATATTGGACATGACCATTCTACATGGGACGAACATTTGACCGAAATAAGTAGCGCGTTGCGTTTAACAGTACACTGGACGACTGGATACTCACCTTACTTTCTATTATTTGGACAGAATATGATTCTGCACGGTAAAGATTACGAACTCCTTAGGAAATTGAATTTAGTTTCGGACGACACCCGACTTGATTGTACCGATGCATTCAAATTGTTAAGACAAAGAGCAAAAGAAAATATTACCAAAGCTCATGATATAAATGCTAAAACGTACAATTTGCGAAGTCGTAAAATTCAATTTAAAATAGGTCAAGAAGTTCTCGCTCGAAATTTTGTACAAAGCAGTGCGGTTGGTTCGTCTTATTATGAATTAGTAAATACCTCTGGCAAAATTCTAGGAGTATATCATGTCAAGGATTTACAAATAACACCTTAAATACCGTTTTTTCCTCCAGCTAATAACTCCTTAAAATATTAATTCGTATTATCTGTGTTTGTAGTGCGCAGATTGATAGGTTGCAAACCGTTTCCGATATTCCAAGAAAATGAAATAAGTGGTCACCTTACTCAAGTAGCGAGAGATACTCGCCACTGGAAAATGATAGTTTATCAAAATTGTTTTTCTTAACCGATAACGCTGATTCTATAAGCTGCAATAGGCAAGAGAAAAATGCGAGATCAGACGATAAGTGAAAAGGGAAGTAGAAGGTAGTCGTGACGGTTGCTCATTGATACTGGTCTTTACAAGAAGGTGATTTCTAACAATTAAATTGGGAAAAAAAAGATTGGCTGATAATTTTTGAACAACCTAGAATAATATTCACACCATTCGAGGGACATCAGAGCCATAATCCTGGACCGCCCGATCTCCGTTGGACTACGCCTATCAGAATACGCGCCCATAAATTTAAAGAGTGGAATTCCCGCGTTGTTCGACCGTGTGCCTATTAAATTTATATTGAAATATGGAGTTGAAGTAAACTTAAATTCAACAAGGAAAAAGGAAAGGAAAAGGAAATTTAAAACTAAATCTAAGTGACTTTAAAAAAAAAAATTCGGTTCGGAAATTGAATTGACAAAAGAATAAAAGTTGTATAAAAAAAAAAATAATTCATTTTAGGTGTGAAAACACCCACTAAAAGAAAATAACCATATTTTGCCAAACTATTAAATGCCTCTCTAAACCTAAACACCCACAGCTACAGCACATCAAGTTTTCGCGGGGCCCTACGAATACAGCGCTGGACATTACTGGTTGTAAGTACTAACATTCTTATATATGAATTACCTTTAAATTTAATAGTTTGGCAATAAGAAAATAAAATAAAAAAAAAAATAATAATAATAAAAATAGTATAAGAAAAAAAAAAAACAACCCACAAATAGAAAGGAAAGGTGTCTTAATACACATATCGTAAGAAAATACGTAACCTAAAATTATTCTGAAAAAAACTACCTACATGGAATATACAAAACGAAAAGAGAAGAAGAATCAATTCAAATTTCGAATTTGACTGAATTATCTATTATCTGTTACTTATTAAACATGTACTTTCGGTTTTCCTTTCCCCTTAAGTCTACCTTAAAACTAAAGAGTGGCTTCAAAATAATTATTGAGTAGTTTATTTTGAGAGAAGCCAAAACTGTTATACACAATTACCTATAAAATAAACTGTTAGACTTTAAGCTCCAATGAAAAGCAATAAATATGAGAAATGAGAAATGAAATTCCACTTAAAGAGTAACTATGGCTTTTGAGTAATTTTGTCGTATATGTTCGTCGTCAGTCAGCATGTTTGTCTTTGGCGAGTGTAATTGAGAATTAAATTTCATTGCATTGGGGCAATTTTAAGATATCTAGATCATAAAATTGGTATGGTAGGGAGGGCGATGACATAGGGCCGAATGACACCTTAGGTTCCTAAAATTGCGAGTAATAGGAAGATTGGTTTTGTTTTGGATTTTGTCGGTGTTTATTGGGTTTTATTAGGTTTTGTATCTAATGTGCACATAATATTGTTGTGGTGTTATTGCGGTCTGGACTAGGGAAGATCCCCGACAATCCGACGAACTAGCCCGAGCATAGCTAGATGTGCACCCCTACCGAGTCCAGCGTAATCTGTAGCGCACTTTCACGCGCACGTTAATTTAATTTAAATAAATTAAATAAAAATAAACCTGCACACTACAGTCTTGATCTAAGGTTATAATTTTGCTGATTTTTGGCATATGCCTTGTCTAGGTTTTTCTTAATTTCCTCCCCAATATGCGCAAATTCGTCTTCTCGCTTTAATTTCGCCGTTCCTTCCGACAACAGATTTAGATTTCTTAACAATTTATAGTCGTCCCCGTGCGTTAGCATATTCTGGCCGAATACAGCGAAATAAGGTGAAAATCCAATTGACTGATGAATACTATTGCGGAGTGCACAGTTAATACTGCTGAGATACCGATCCAATTCTCGCTGGTCCTTCCGAATATAAGATCTAAGGGCTGCGTTAATCGATCTATTGACCCGTTCGGAAGCATTAGATTGGGGTGAGTAAACAGCTGTACAGGTATGTGTAACTCCAAATTTTCGTAAAAAGGCTTCGAATTCGCGGCTTTTAAACTGACTTCCGTTGTCTGATACAATGGTTTCCGGTACTCCGCAAACATCAAAAACGTTTTCTTTAAGAAATTGAATAATCAACGAGGACGTGAACTTTTTAAGTGGCTTCAGAAAAGTGAATTTCGACAAATGGTCTAGAATAATGAGGATTCCGATTTTTCCACTTTTTGAACGAGGAAACGGGCCGATAAGGTCCAGATATAGTCGCTGAAATGGCCTAACCGATTTTATCTTCTGCCCCATGGGTGGACGTAAAATATGGGTAGGTGTCTTAGATGTTTGACAAATTTCACAGTTTTTTTTTATATTCACGGACCTGTACAACCATACCTGGCCAGTAGAACTTCCTACGCAATCGCTCAATAGTTTTGGCTGCACCGAAATGAGCCGAAGTAGGTGGGTCATGCTCTGCTCTAATAACGTTTTCGCATAACTCCAATGGGACATATAATTTCCACGCATTGTCATCCAACTCACTCTCGCCAGTGGCAAATTCGGTACGGTGGTAAATGAAATCATCGACAACCTGAAAATCGGCCATAGTCACTGCACGAAACTTTTCTTTTAAGCCTATATAATGTTCCGCACGAAACGAATCATCCTTCAAATCAATTTCGGGGATAACTTCTAGCTCTACGGCAGCAATTTGCTCACCCCCAATTCAGTAAATGCTCGCGATAGTGCATCTGCCACTACGTTTTCGCTCCCTTTGCTGTGTTCTACGATGAAATTGAAACCTTGTAGTTTAATCGCCCATCTGGCCAACCTGCCGCTCAAATCTTTTTGCATCATGAGCCAGCGAAGGCTAGCGTGGTCTGTTACCACTTTAAATTCTTGGCTCTCAATATACATGCGAAACTTCTTTATTTCGAGTATGACAGCTAAACATTCTAGTTCGGTGACCGAGTAATTTCGCTGCGCTTTGTTCAGTTTTTTTTTTTTTTTTTTTTTGAATTTTTTCCTATCTGCATACCGGGTTTTCCCAGTTAATTTTTTGTTTATTAAAAAAAATATTTCTGTGCTTCTATTCCAGTTTTCATCATCTATTATTTTAAGAAAAAAATTGTTTTATAATTGCCCGGCTTCTATTATACGTCCTCTGATTATATCTGTACTCTCAGAAAGTTATAGGTCGTACCTGGCTTGCATGGAGCTAATAGTAGGATTGTTCTGGGCTAACTGCATGGTTTGTCTGTCAATTCGTTCAGAAGTTACCGCTTTGGAGCACTTGTTTCGGTTTCTTGACGACGAATCCCAACGGTCCCACTAACCCGCCCAACCGACCGAGGGGCACATCCGCATGACGCACGGATTTGGTGCCCGAACAGCCGTAATCCGGATTACGCTGTGTAACCGATCGCGGGTAAACATATTTGGAAATTCGTTTCAGCTACAGACTAAAATCATCAGCTGATAAAACGCATATTAATAAAACGCGAATTAGGTTATGAATGCAAGAGAGAATTCTTCCAAACATAACATAATATAAGATTAACGTGATAATAAACAATAGAATTAAAAGAAAATATTATGAAGCATCAGAATTCATGCGACGAATATGAATTTGATCAAATATGATTTTTGCCTACTTTACGATATTAGACTTAACAAAAATACAAAGACAAAACAATCCAAACAGTTAATTTACGCGACAAAGATTACAAATATTAATTTTAGCATTTTGTTTTTTTATACGAAATATAAAAAATCAAATACAAATAGAACAGTTAAGTAAACAGTAACGGAACGAATGTGAATTCAGCTAAAAATTTTGTTTTATTTGTATACAATATACAGTCAAAAACAAAATTCTGCTGAAATATAAATATAAAATACAACAAAAATACAACACTTTCAAAAAATCGACAATGCCGATCTTTGTGGAGTTTGGCAACCCTGTCATTTCGTTAGACCCTAAGCGGTCCAAAAACTCAAAGAGCAACAAAGGCTTAAGTGTGATCAAGTGCATTTAAAATAAAAGTTTTAGTTTTATTAAGTGAATCTGACAGGTCAAAGACAGAATACAGGCTATTAAAATCGCTACAAATACAACGAAAAGGTTCATTCTGCGCGTAATTAGAGCGGCACATACTTAATATCAAAGGAATGAAAGATCTGGAACGACGGGTTGGGATATTAAAATCAATTTCTTGAAGCAAAAATGTAGAATTCAGAGAGCCATTTATCAATTTAATCAAAAATGTTACATTAAGCATCGTTCTTCTATTTTTTAGAGTAGGGATGTCCAAGAGTTTTAAACGATTTTCGTATGGAGGTAGGTTCTGATTCGGATTCCAGCGAAGGTTTCTTAAAGCAAATAATAAAAATTGTTTTTGAACCGATTCAATTCTATCAGAGTGGCAGTTGTATTGTGGATTCCACAAGACTGATGCATATTCCAAAATTGGTCTTACAAGTGATATGTAAAGACTTTTGGTAACGAATGGGTCATTAAATTCTTTTGACCATCTTTTAATGAAACCTAGAACACCCCTCGCCTTATTCACACATAAGTCAATATGTAGATGAAAGCGAAGTTTTGGATCCATAGTAACACCCAGGTCCACGAAAGTAAAAACCTTTTCTAGATTACAGTTATTTATATGATACAGCGATGAAAGTTGGTGTCTTCTAGCAAATGTCATAAATTTACATTTTTTCAGGTTCAGTTCCATTAAGTTATTATCACACCAGATAGCTATACTGGTCAGATCTGATTGTAACAACTTATGTTGATCTAAGATGTCATAGGATAGAAACAATTTAACGTCATCAGCATACAACAGTACATTCGAATGTTTAATGACAGAAGGAAGGTCATTTATAAAAAGATTAAACAGAATAGGACCTAAGTGACTTCCTTGAGGAACTCCAGAGGTGACATCTATAGTTTTTGATGTTGATGATTCGAATAACACCTGTTACTTCCGATTTGTCAGATACGATTCTACCCATTTTAAAAGAAGATCTGGGAATCCGTATCTTTTAAGCTTTTCAATCAACAAATAATGATTAACTTTATCAAAAGCTTTACTAAAATCAGTATATATGACATCTGTTTGAAGATTCTTTGAAAATCCCTTTATTGTTAATGAAGAAAATTCCAATAAATTTGTAGATGTTGATCTACCTCTCAGAAAACCATGCTGTGAAGGAAGTTAAAGTTGTGACCGAGTGAACCAATTGCTTTGTGACAACTTGTTCAAATAACTTTGGTATTGTGCTAAGTTTAGCAATACCTCTATAGTTAGATACGAATGATTTGGTTCCACTTTTATAAAGAGGAATAATGTATGACTCTTTCCATGAATTCGGAAAATAACCTCTTTCAATAGAGGCATTAAATATATTTGAAAGTGGAATGTATAAATTTTCTGCACAAACTTTCAAAATACAGCTAGGAATATTATCTGGACCAGTACTATATGAATATTTCAACGATTTTAGTTGTTGTAAGACATCATCAGATTCTATAACAGGATTGAGAATGGAATTATAAGTGGGGATGTTATATGGATACGATGTGTTGCCATAAGTATTATCAGAATATGTCGTTTTGAAGAAGTCAGCAAACATATTGGAAATCTCAGTAGGATTGTTGGACTCACGATCATTCCATTTCATTGTAGTTGGAAAACCAGTGTTTTTCCTTTTTGAATTTACAAAGTTATAAAAAGTTTTAGAATCGTATTTGATTTTGGATTTCAAATCGTTCAAATATTCATCATAGCATTTTTTATTAAGTACTTGATATTTATGTCTCAGAAGCGAATATTTTGAATAATCTTAAAGGTTTAAAGTTCTTTTATATGTTTTAAATGCCCGAGTTTTCGAAGTTTTTAGTTTCCTCAATTCTTTTGTAAACCATACAGCACCAAGTTCATTCGAATTCTTTTTAATGTTCTTTGGAACACATATCTCGAAGATTTTGCTGAGCGTACAATTGAAAATTGATACACAGTCGTCAACATCTTCAAAGTTCATGTCCCAACTAGTTTCAGATAAGAGTTGGTTCATTTTAACAAAATTTGTATTCTTGAAGCAAAAAAATGACTTCAACGGTGTAGAAACTGGTTCTAAGTTGTTTTGAACAAATTCGAAAGATAATTCAAGTGTTGGGTGATGGTTATCTTCTGGACATGCAAAAGCATCACAGCGTTGCACTGAAAACTTCGAAGAGTCATCAACATAAATTAAATCCAAAATTCTACTATTCTTATTTCAATCCCGTTTACTTGTTGTAAACTCATATCTGAAAATGAATCCAGAAAGTCATTTAAACAGTCACGAGAAGAATACGGAAGAAACTGGTTTGAATCGCCACAAAAATTCCAAGATATATTCGGTAAATTAAAGTCTCCAAAAACAACAATGGAATCGGCAGGTTTAACATTTGAGTAAACCAATGATATAAGCGACACATGTCTTAGATAAACGGTAATATCGGAATTCGGTGGGATATACGAGCAAGTAACGAAAATATCGATACTAAAAACTCGAATTCGTACACAAATAAATTCCAAGTCAGAGACATCTGAAAGTATGACTTCCTCAGATGAAAAAAG
Organism: Heteromyza rotundicornis; assembly: GCA_951394025.1. NCBI lineage: Eukaryota > Metazoa > Arthropoda > Insecta > Diptera > Heleomyzidae > Heteromyza > Heteromyza rotundicornis. The sequence goes on along the minus strand of OX596011.1, from coordinate 25,113,740 downwards.
GTTTTTTACTGCAATGAGGACTCCACCACCAGTCCTGCATTTACGATCCCTCCGAAAAATTTGATACCCAGCACACAGAATTTCTGAATCAAAAATATTTGGTTTAAGCCAAGTTTCGGTAAATACTTTCGAAACTTTTAATATAAATATCGTTCAACTTTGTATTTAGCCCTCGAACATTTTGGTACAGAAGACAAACAACATTATTCGGGATTTTATTTAGTTTTTTTGATTAGAATTTAATTTTCTTTGAGGAAGTTGAACTGGATTTACTAGATTTGATTTCTCTTTATAAACAAATTCACGAACTAAAGTTTTATCCGGCCAAAAATTTTTATTAACAATCTCATCAAACAATTCTGCAGGAACAGATAATTTGAAAGATGAAATGTTTCTAGCGTATGAAAAGTTGAATTTAAAAGCATTTATATTATTACCGGTTTTATTGAGTTTAGAATCGATATAAAATATAATATCTTCAGTTAATGTGTCTGGTGCAAATCTGGACACGAAAATAGATTTTTTAGGTTGCACAACAACAAGCCTTTTTGGGGTTCTCGTTTCTTGTACTTCCCGCAAACAATCCTTTGGAGAAATAATATTTATGGAAGGACAAACATTTTTATCAATATTTGAGATTCCATTCACATTTTTCTCAGGAGCGTCATCTACCCTCGTTTCCAAAACCGCAGGATCAGGAGAATAAAATGTAACTGGTGAAGCAAACATATCGGAAAAGGATGGAGTTGTCGGAGTTGAAATTGGCTTTGGGGTAGGTGGTAAAAGCCCAACAGAAGTATTTTGTTTCGGAGCTGTTTCATCCAAACATTTATACTTCTGAAAGTTAATTTCGTACTCCTTCAGTTTAGACTGGGCAGCTGCTAAGTCCTTTGATACATCATTAAATCCCTTTCGGGCTTGACGTACCAATTTACAGATGTCCAGCTCTGTATCGCGGCAATCTTCGCAGGACCAACGAAGACCTTTTTTACCCTCGATCAGATCGACTACTCTACCAGTAATGGATGCACATTTGACGTGATAAAAGATATCACATAGCCAACAAGAGACCATGCGTTCATTATCGACTTTAATGGCACACTTACGGAAAGAGTAAGTCATATTTAAATGCAAAAATTTATAAAAAATAAAATACAAAAAGTGTAAAAAAGTGTAAATTGTAACGAGACAAAATGTTGACTGGGAAAAGGCACTTTCAAATTATATTAAAACAAGTGCCTGAAAGTATGCTCTGAAAATATGATCAGTCTGAGAATGTGGAATCTATATAAAGCTGGTGACACAAGAAATGTCAAAGTGGACAGTATAAGCAAAAACAAAAAAAATTTGCAATTTTTGTTGTAGTGATACTTAGCTGACAGGAATTCACGGAAATATAGCACAAAACTTTGTTATTTGCACAAAACTTATTGCACTTAGCCAGAATTTAATTTATTTAATTTATTTAAAAGGTTTTTAAAATAATAAACACGGTATAACTATTTAAAAATATTTATTAAAATCGCAGCGAAAATTCACTTATGATCAAGTTGAACAATGTTGCCAAAACTGCGACATGTATGCAATCGGCCTCTCATGTCCATTTTCACCATTTTGCGCAAGCAAAGCTCCGACTCCACCTAGACTAGCGTCGCACTGCACAATAAAGGGTTTGCGATAGTCAGGGTGTACAAGAAATGGAGCGGAAGTGAGTTTCTGTTTCAGATCATCAAAAGCTGCTTGAGCAGCAACTCGGTCATATGAAACGTGGTGTTAGAATAGTCGGTAATGAACCGGCGGTACCAACCTTTCATACCCAAAAATTGCCGAAGTTGTCGAACGGTTTTAGGGACTGGGTACTCCGAAATTGCCCTAACTTTTTCTGGATCAACCTGTAGGGTGCCGTTTCCCACTATAAAGCCCAAATAGTTCACACTGCTCAAACAAAATTTACTTTTCAAAATATTTATAGTTAAACCGGCCTGACGCAGTCGAGAGGCTATTTCAGAAAGGTGTATTAGGTGTTCTTCGAAGGTAGTGGATACAATCAGTAAATCGTCAAGATAAACAAAGACACGGGATTTCAAATTATAGGGTAAAATTTGGTCCATCAACCTGCACATCGTTTGTGGCGCATTGTACAGTCCAAAAGGCATTCTTTTAAATTGGTACAATGGCCTATTGGGTACCGTAAAGGCAGTTTTTTCCCGTGACTGCTTTTCTAGATTGATCTGCCAGAATGCATCTTTCAGGTCAATTTTTGAAATGCAGTGCACGGGCGCCAGGCGACTTATCAACCCGTCTATATTTGGGATGGGATAAGCATCCTTCACCGTTTCTTCATTAAGCTTGCGCGAATCTAAGCAAAATCTCACCTTTCCTGGCTTTACGATCAAAACTGTTGGAGAAGACCAAGAAACCGTTGGCGCTTCTTCAATCACCCCTAACTCTAACATACGGTCAATTTCTTTACACAACAATTTCTACATAGCGGGTGATATAGGGTAGTATCTTTGTTTGATGGGTTTTGCATTAGCGGTGTCTATAACGTGCTCGATAAGAGCTCCGAGTCCATCTCTTTCAAATGAAGGAAAGGAATCTACCACGGATTGCAGCTGTTGTTTCTGCAAGGTTGTCAATGTAAGCGAATTCGGAGTGCGTTCGTCAAATAAAAGTTCATCAACCATAACAGTGTGTGTTATTTGAATACCAAATTTCCTCCAAAAATCAATTCCGCAGATAACGTTTTGCGTTATTGCCGGAACTATAAGAAATTCTACCTTTTCAACAAGATTATTATACCTAACGTCTACACAATATGTGCCCTCACAATGCTGAGTATTGCCATCAGCTGTTTTAACGTGGCCGCGAACTTTGTTAAATTTTTGTTGTGAACTAAGAATTTATATGGCTAGGTCCCCTCCAATAACGCTTTTGCTAGCCCCGCTGTCTAACAATGATAAGTACTTTTTGTCATTGATTTCGATTTCGGTATACGGACGAATGTCGCCTCCTTTGTAGACGATAGAACTAATAACAGGTTTGTGCAATTTCTTTCTTGTTAGCCAAAATCGCGTATACGTCTAGTGGAACGACTTTTCGGTTTCAACATTATTTTTACTTCGAAAATTTCCGCTCTACGTTTCTGATATTCAGCTAAACGAATATAATAAGGTTTTATCGGTGATAATTTTGGTACTACTGGTAGGTTATTGTCACGGTTAAATTTAGGTAAAATCTGTAGAGGACCTTATCGCGCTATTTTTAACTAAACTTTATGAAACAAACTAAAATCGAAAATCCCCACGCGATAATTAAATTCCCTATTTGCCCGAAAAGCACAGTCGCGAAGCGTGGGATTTAAGACGACCCTCGCGGTATGGTATCCCCGGACGAACGAACAACACGAACACACGAAAACCTGATAAATAAACTTCTTTTAAAAAAACTACACCGAAACTGCCGCAATAGATATATATATAGGTATATATATAACTATATGTAAAAGAAACGGAAATTTTCCCGACACAAGGAAAATAATACCGCACACAAACCCTTTTTCAAAATCAACACAAGCCGACAATCACCCAAAAGAAATTATTCGTACACCAAAAATTAAATCTTTTTAAACGCAATAGATTTGCGGGACCAGACCAACCTGTCTGAAATCCCTCGCACGATTCTTTGCAGAATCTATTCACCAGCTGGACTTCGATAAAATTCGATGTCCAGCAACAACTTGGCTCTGATGCGGGACAACACAAACAAAAAAAAGGAATATGGAAGAGGGGGGAAAACGGCCAAACAAATTCCAAGCAAACTACTTGGACGGAAACACTTCACCAAAACAATATCACGACCGAACACAACCTGTCCAACTCTATTCAATTCCTCAATTTCAAAACACTAAATGGCCGACTGCCACAAATAAAACAAAGCAAAATAAACACTAGCTGGCAAAACTAAACCAGCGCGCAAAAATACTCCCTTTGGACCACTTGTCCTCCAGCCACAGTCCGACGATGGCAACAGCTCCACTTCACCACTCAACAAAACACAATTTTTTTTTAAAAGGACAGAAAGTTATCCAAATTTTGGAAACAATTAATTTAAAATTCAATTAATTTAAAACAAAACCAGAGCTTCGACACTCTCCTTCTTCCCTGCTCAAAAAGAACTAACCGAAATTAGAATATATGAGCGCCTATGACGCTCACTTTCAATTTATCTTCCCACATACATAGAGTGCGGCTTACGCAGAAACCAGTGTCCGCAGTCGGGGCTTTACCCATACCTATATGCGAAAAATCTCTTCAGATTTTTCTAGGTGTGTTTGGCAAATTTACATATACCCCCCTGCACCCACCAAAATGAAATATACATTTTGGCGGCACTCATGTACGTATAGGCGAAAGCATAAATGTTCTCAAATTCCTCTCCCTCAAACAGGTTTAAAAAGTACAAAAGCTTTATTCCAGGTTTTGACAATTTACTATTGTAATGGCGAGGCTGGCAATACCCTCATCGGATCGCCGCCGCTCACTGAGCTAACTTAACGAAAGCAAAAGCGAAAGAAAGGAGAAGAAAGCAAGAGAACTTTGACAGCTCAAACAAAATATTCAGCTTTCTTCTTCCGCGCGCCGGTCGCACATCACCCGCGAGTGGCGAATTTGTTTTGCTTAGCAAATTAAGCAAAACAAATATATTAATATAAAAAAAATTAACATTCAATAAAATCGTGCAGTGCGTTCTTTCGGTTAGTGCGTGTGAGATTTTGTTCCTTCGATTTTGTTCGCCCGTCGCCCCGAACAAAAGGGAAACAAAAAAACATAACAAAACAACAACAACTGTGCCGCGAATCCATGCCGCGACAACCCCACCTCCACCTCCGCGAAAGTTGCTTGGTCTCCTGAGACCAGCCAACTTTCGAATCTAACCGGAGAAAAATCACCCTGAGTCGATGTGCGGCCTAAGGTCCTGCACATGCCATGTCCCCTTTTCTCGTCCGTCTTCGTCTTCCAAAACATATGTCCACGGAGACACCCTCTTTTTAACCCTAAACGGTCCAACAAATTTCGGAGCTAACTTCGCTGCAAAATAGTTTGCAGCATCGGACAAAACAAAATTACGTCTCCATACTAACTCGTGCGGTAAATACTGTACATCTCTACGTCTGAGATTGTAAGTCTTTGCTGTCTTGGCACTTGCCATTTCTAACTTCTTCCGTATGTCTTCCCTCAAGTCTGCCATTAACTTGGCCCGGTCCTCACTACTACTGTCCGGTTGGTCTGAGTCTCCCACTCGTCTATAATCTCTATCACCCCTGACCGCCATATTTCGGCCAAAATTCACGAAGTATGGAGACGCTCCCAAAACCTCATGCTGCGATGTTCGAATGCAGCACGCCACCTTTGAGAGATGAGAATCCCATGTCCGATGGTTTTCTGAAATATATGCTCTCAAAGTGGTCTTAATTATTTGGTTGATCCGCTCGGCCGGATTGGCCTGCGGATGATAGTGTGCAGTGTACCGCATCTGCACACCATACGACGCGCATAAACTCTGCAGCTCCTTGCTGCGAAACTGTGGCCCATTGTCGCACACAATGGACCTCGGAACTCCAAAGAGCAGGAAAACATTGTCTTCCAACTCCTTGCAAACACTCTTTGCCGTTGCATTTCGCAACGGAAACAACAATGGGAATTTGGTGAAGTAGTCAACCACCGTTAAAATATAACAAAATCCCCGACTAGACTTCACCAAGGGTCCCACCAGATCTACGCAGATCATTTCCCAAGGTTCTAACTTCTTTGTCCTCTCTACCATACAACCAGCTGGCTTATTGTTGTCAGGTTTCACCCTCTGGCAAACCTGACAACCTTTAATATATCTAGCTATCTCTGCCTTCATTTTCGGCCAATAATATTTCTCAATTACCCTAGCGTATGTTTTCCTAACGCCCATGTGCCCCGATAATGGATTATCGTGACACTCGAATAATATACTGCGCCTATCACTCTTGCCCACAACTCTCTTCCACTCGTACCCAGCACTAAACAAACTATTTGTCCCTGCCTTTATGTGTTTATATAACACCCCATTTTCAATTCTCCAAGCTGGGTAATCGAGTGGTTTATCCTCCACTTTCCTAACCATGGAATCCACCCATGGGTCTCTAACACGCCCATCTACCTCCCCTACGACTGGGACACCTCTAGAAAGCATGTCGGGCACAACATGATCTTTCCCCTTACGATGTATGATTTCATAATCGTATTGCTGGAGCTTTAAAGCCCACCTAGCCAACCTACCGCAAGGATCTTTCAAATTGTTGAGCCATACCAACGAATAATGGTCGGTCACCACTGTGAACCTGACCCCTTCGATGTATGGCCTCAACTTCTCAACTGCCCACAAAACAGCCAAACACTCCTTCTCGGTAGTGGAATAATTCCTCTCGCATCTACTCAACGACCTACTCAAATACGAAATGACCTTCTCCCCTTCATCAAACTGCTGTGTCAAAACGGCACCTATTCCAAAATCGGAAGCATCAGTCTGAACTACGAAGGGTCGTTCGAAATCAGGACAGCTCAGGACCGGCGCCGTCACTAGGCGCTCCTTGGCCTTCAAAAAGCTGTCCTCGCACTCCGGCGACCATCTAAACCTGTTCTTCTTCTTTAGAAGATCAGTTAGAGGCTTAACCAAATCAGCGAAATTCGAAACAAACCTACGATACCAAGAAATGGTGCCAACAAACGACCTGACTTCCCTTACATTTTTGGGCGCTGGAATCTTCAGCATTGCCTCAACTTTCTCGGGGTCAACGTGCAAGCCCTGTCGATCAACAACATAACCTAAGTACCGTAGCGAAGAAAGACAAAAATTACATTTTTCCCTATTCAATCTAAGCCCTGCCGAACAAATCCTCCTCAGGACCTCCTTCAGAACCTCAACATGCTTATCAAATGTATTTGTAACAATAATAATATCGTCCAAATACACGAAAACATGGGGTTCCAAGTCAGCCCCAAGGACCTCATCTATAAATCTCTGCCAAGTTGCAGGCGCATTGTGCAGGCCATAAGGCATGCGCTTGAACTGGTAGAGCCCCCTACCCGGAACTGTAAATGCCGTGCAGGCCCTAGACTCCTTCTCTACTGGGATCTGCCAATAAGCGGATTTTATATCCAAACTAGAGAGATATTTGGCGTCCTTTAGCTTATCTAAAGTAGCCGAAATATAAGGGAGGGGGTAACTATCTCGATCCGTATTTTTATTCAGTGTCCTATAGTCGACACAAAACCTATAACTCCCATCCTTTTTCCTAATCATCACAACCGGTGATGCCCAAGGGCTGTGAGAAATCTCAATCACACCCTTTCCTAACATATCCTCTATTTCCTCATCTATGCGCCTCTGAATAGCGGGCGATACCGGATAGTATCGCTGCTTGACTGGTTCCACATTTGGCTTTGTACGAATCCGATGTTCGACCAAATGTGTACAACCAAGTCCCTCAGGCATAGACCTAAAAACATCTGCAACAAACTCCTCAAGAACCGATTTTTCCCTAGTTGACAACGAAGACCTATCAACTATCGCCGCTACTGACGAGACCTCGACTTGGTCGGAAAACCTCCACTGATTCTTGGCCAAATCTGGCACTACACCGGCCTTAGACCAAAAGTCTACTCCAAGAATCAATGATTGGGGTAAATCCGGTATTACGAGGCATTCCACGAGGACCGACTTGCCCTCTACCTCGAAAGGGACCGAAACTACCCCCCTAACCGGAACTTCTTCACCATCAGCAAGCGCAACCATGCTGACCGCAGACGCCAATAAACGTATCCCCCAGGACTTTAATGTGTCCCAGCCTGGCCTACCAAGAATCGTCCTGGTGGCCCCCGAATCCAAAAGCCCTAACATACGCACTCCAAAAATTTTAACACCTAAATATGGCCTATTATCCAATTCTCTACCTGAAAGAGAAAAACTCAAACAAATTTCGGACGGACGCCTCTGAGGCCTATCACTATTTTCCCTAACCAGCTGGTTGCCCGCAGGCAACCTACCTAAACCTCGCGAACTTCTTGCCCTGCTTCCACAAGAGCTCGCTCCCCATTTCCCGACTCTTCGCGGGCCCTCGGAGCCGCTCTCGGGGCCGCCTCCCTGTCCGAGCGCTCCTGCGATTGCCCTGCTCTCTGAGAGCATCGGGGGCAATCACGCTTCAAAAAACCAGGCCGCCTACAACCGAAACAATAAATTTCCCTAGGGCAGTTGCTCAAAACATGCCCAAACCGCTTACAATTGAAGCACCTAAAAGAATTTTGGGGAGGAGCCTGAATTCTCCTCTCCAACCTAGCGTCACGCAAAGGGGCCCTAACCACTGAAACCTCGGGTTCAGCAGAGACGTACGCCAAGTCTGGCTCCAACAAATTCTTGGATCGGCTGCTGGGCGGCGGCACGAATGCTTCTACATTCGCCCGCACAGCCTCCAGCTTCCGACCCAAGGAAACCAACTCCGATAAAGACTTAGGCTCAGCCAAGCCCAGCTGAGTCTGGTAAAACGGTGACAGGTTTGCGATCACCAGACCCAGCATACGCCTCTCTGACAAGGGGTCGGACAGACGACCGAACAACCCCCTCATCGCCGCTACATAGATTCCTATGGACTCAGTCCCACCCTGAGTCCGTCGCCTAATCTCAGACATCAAAATGTCGTCATAGTTGGGGGGCAGGAATTCCAGTTTCAGCTCGGCGACCAACTCTCGCCAGCCTGAAACTGTCCTGCGGACATCCCTAAACCAGAGCAGGGCTTTTCCAGAAAAAAGCTCCACTGCTCCCCTAAACAACTGGGCTTCACCAACGCCCCGAGCCTCGCATAGCTCGTCTACCCTCTGTAGAAAGGCATGTAGGGACATGTCTGCCTTTTCCCCGGTAAATTGAATACCCCACTTGGACAAATTTTCTACTTTTTGAAAACCTACGTTACTCAACGAGGTGGATGGCTCACGTCTCGGAACGGGTTCAGGCTTTTCCTCAACCGCCGACTCCCTACTGAGTCCCTTGGATGGTCGGGATGGCCTTGGATTGTCATCGAAGGCATCATCTCCGCCACCAACATCCTCCACCGCCTCGTTGAGTTCCCCCAACAACAAAAGGACCCTATTTTTGAGCGCCATCTGCTCTACTACTTCTTCCTTACTCGCTGGCCTCGAACGAGTAAGGCGACCTAAAGCCCATTCCAATTTCGCCAAAATCTTTGAATATTCGGGCGACTTTGCGTCCTTGGGAGGGGTTTCCATAAGTTTTTCAACTTCGGAAATCTTCCCCTCCACACCCAACCTATCTTCCTCAAAAACAAACGGATATCCCGCAAAGACATCCACGGATTCCCTACGCTCTATTTGCCTTGATGCCCTCAAGGACCTCCTCATGGACTCCACCGGAGTCACTGGCAACCCACGAGCCTCCATCTCGTATGCCAGTTCCTCTTGGTTTAATCGGTTAATCTCCATATTGAATCAGACGGACAAAAAAACCAAAAACTTAAAAAAACTCAAAAAGAAACCCCAAAGAAAATGAAACCAGCGTTCAATACGCTCACAGAATTTTCCAAAAAAAAAGGTAAAGAAATTTAAAAGAAAACTTTCAAATTATACTAATATAATAAATATATAAAATAAATATTATAATAAAAATATAAAAAAAAATATGCCTAGTCGAATAAAAATATATTTCGAAAAACAAACCGAATTAAAAAAACTTTAAAAGCGGGCAGCACCGCCACCAAACAAAGCAAAAAAAAATTCAAAAACTAATTTTTTTTTAAAAAAAAAAATTTAAAATTGATTATAAGCCTTTTCGCACTAGTAAACGCAAAAATTTCAAAAAAACAATTAAAAAAAAATTAAATTTTAAGAAAATTTAAAAAAAATTAATAAAAATCGAACCGCTCTTGCAAATAAAAAGGAACGAACTCACCGAAGGAGATGACCCGAGTTCTGCCGCTAGTTCTGCCGCCGGTAAAACTCCGCGAAATTAAAAAAAGCTAAATAAATAAAAAGACAAATTAGTAAATTATAAAAAAACTGAAATAATACAAACAAATACAACACACAAAAAAAAAATATTTAAAAAAAAACCCGAAAAATAGAAAAAGAAATATTACAAAAAAAAAATCAATTTTAAAAAAAAATTATACAACAAAAAAAATTTAATTACAAAAAAAAACTTTAAAAAAAAAAATTTGTTTAAAAAAAAAATAATATAAAAAAAAATTTTAAAAAAATTATTAAAAACTTTAGTAAAAATAGCCCCACGTTGGGCGCCAGCTTATCGCGCTATTTTTAACTAAACTTTATGAAACAAACTAAAATCGAAAATCCCCACGCGATAATTAAATTCCCTATTTGCCCGAAAAGCACAGTCGCGAAGCGTGGGATTTAAGACGACCCTCGCGGTATGGTATCCCCGGACGAACGAACAACACGAACACACGAAAACCTGATAAATAAACTTCTTTTAAAAAAACTACACCGAAACTGCCGCAATAGATATATATATAGGTATATATATAACTATATGTAAAAGAAACGGAAATTTTCCCGACACAAGGAAAATAATACCGCACACAAACCCTTTTTCAAAATCAACACAAGCCGACAATCACCCAAAAGAAATTATTCGTACACCAAAAATTAAATCTTTTTAAACGCAATAGATTTGCGGGACCAGACCAACCTGTCTGAAATCCCTCGCACGATTCTTTGCAGAATCTATTCACCAGCTGGACTTCGATAAAATTCGATGTCCAGCAACAACTTGGCTCTGATGCGGGACAACACAAACAAAAAAAAGGAATAAGGAAGAGGGGGGAAAACGGCCAAACAAATTCCAAGCAAACTACTTGGACGGAAACACTTCACCAAAACAATATCACGACCGAACACAACCTGTCCAACTCTATTCAATTCCTCAATTTCAAAACACTAAATGGCCGACTGCCACAAATAAAACAAAGCAAAATAAACACTAGCTGGCAAAACTAAACCAGCGCGCAAAAATACTCCCTTTGGACCACTTGTCCTCCAGCCACAGTCCGACGATGGCAACAGCTCCACTTCACCACTCAACAAAACACAATTTTTTTTTAAAAGGACAGAAAGTTATCCAAATTTTGGAAACAATTAATTTAAAATTCAATTAATTTAAAACAAAACCAGAGCTTCGACACTCTCCTTCTTCCCTGCTCAAAAAGAACTAACCGAAATTAGAATATATGAGCGCCTATGACGCTCACTTTCCATTTATCTTCCCACATACATAGAGTGCGGCTTACGCAGAAACCAGTGTCCGCAGTCGGGGCTTTACCCATACCTATATGCGAAAAATCTCTTCAGATTTTTCTAGGTGTGTTTGGCAAATTTACATATACCCCCCTGCACCCACCAAAATGAAATATACATTTTGGCGGCACTCATGTACGTATAGGCGAAAGCATAAATGTTCTCAAATTCCTCTCCCTCAAACAGGTTTAAAAAGTACAAAAGCTTTATTCCAGGTTTTGACAATTTACTATTGTAATGGCGAGGCTGGCAATACCCTCATCGGATCGCCGCCGCTCACTGAGCTAACTTAACGAAAGCAAAAGCGAAAGAAAGGAGAAGAAAGCAAGAGAACTTTGACAGCTCAAACAAAATATTCAGCTTTCTTCTTCCGCGCGCCGGTCGCACATCACCCGCGAGTGGCGAATTTGTTTTGCTTAGCAAATTAAGCAAAACAAATATATTAATATAAAAAAAATTAACATTCAATAAAATCGTGCAGTGCGTTCTTTCGGTTAGTGCGTGTGAGATTTTGTTCCTTCGATTTTGTTCGCCCGTCGCCCCGAACAAAAGGGAAACAAAAAAACATAACAAAACAACAACAACTGTGCCGCGAATCCATGCCGCGACAACCCCACCTCCACCTCCGCGAAAGTTGCTTGGTCTCCTGAGACCAGCCAACTTTCGAATCTAACCGGAGAAAAATCACCCTGAGTCGATGTGCGGCCTAAGGTCCTGCACATGCCATGTCCCCTTTTCTCGTCCGTCTTCGTCTTCCAAAACATATGTCCACGGAGACACCCTCTTTTTAACCCTAAACGGTCCAACAAATTTCGGAGCTAACTTCGCTGCAAAATAGTTTGCAGCATCGGACAAAACAAAATTACGTCTCCATACTAACTCGTGCGGTAAATACTATACATCTCTACGTCTGAGATTGTAAGTCTTTGCTGTCTTGGCACTTGCCATTTCTAACTTCTTCCGTATGTCTTCCCTCAAGTCTGCCATTAACTTGGCCCGGTCCTCACTACTACTGTCCGGTTGGTCTGAGTCTCCCACTCGTCTATAATCTCTATCACCCCTGACCGCCATATTTCGGCCAAAATTCACGAAGTATGGAGACGCTCCCAAAACCTCATGCTGCGATGTTCGAATGCAGCACGCCACCTTTGAGAGATGAGAATCCCATGTCCGATGGTTTTCTGAAATATATGCTCTCAAAGTGGTCTTAATTATTTGGTTGATCCGCTCGGCCGGATTGGCCTGCGGATGATAGTGTGCAGTGTACCGCATCTGCACACCATACGACGCGCATAAACTCTGCAGCTCCTTGCTGCGAAACTGTGGCCCATTGTCGCACACAATGGACCTCGGAACTCCAAAGAGCAGGAAAACATTGTCTTCCAACTCCTTGCAAACACTCTTTGCCGTTGCATTTCGCAACGGAAACAACAATGGGAATTTGGTGAAGTAGTCAACCACCGTTAAAATATAACAAAATCCCCGACTAGACTTCACCAAGGGTCCCACCAGATCTACGCAGATCATTTCCCAAGGTTCTAACTTCTTTGTCCTCTCTACCATACAACCAGCTGGCTTATTGTTGTCAGGTTTCACCCTCTGGCAAACCTGACAACCTTTAATATATCTAGCTATCTCTGCCTTCATTTTCGGCCAATAATATTTCTCAATTACCCTAGCGTATGTTTTCCTAACGCCCATGTGCCCCGATAATGGATTATCGTGACACTCGAATAATATACTGCGCCTATCACTCTTGCCCACAACTCTCTTCCACTCGTACCCAGCACTAAACAAACTATTTGTCCCTGCCTTTATGTGTTTATATAACACCCCATTTTCAATTCTCCAAGCTGGGTAATCGAGTGGTTTATCCTCCACTTTCCTAACCATGGAATCCACCCATGGGTCTCTAACACGCCCATCTACCTCCCCTACGACTGGGACACCTCTAGAAAGCATGTCGGGCACAACATGATCTTTCCCCTTACGATGTATGATTTCATAATCGTATTGCTGGAGCTTTAAAGCCCACCTAGCCAACCTACCGCAAGGATCTTTCAAATTGTTGAGCCATACCAACGAATAATGGTCGGTCACCACTGTGAACCTGACCCCTTCGATGTATGGCCTCAACTTCTCAACTGCCCACAAAACAGCCAAACACTCCTTCTCGGTAGTGGAATAATTCCTCTCGCATCTACTCAACGACCTACTCAAATACGAAATGACCTTCTCCCCTTCATCAAACTGCTGTGTCAAAACGGCACCTATTCCAAAATCGGAAGCATCAGTCTGAACTACGAAGGGTCGTTTGAAATCAGGACAGCTCAGGACCGGCGCCGTCACTAGGCGCTCCTTGGCCTTCAAAAAGCTGTCCTCGCACTCCGGCGACCATCTAAACCTGTTCTTCTTCTTTAGAAGATCAGTTAGAGGCTTAACCAAATCAGCGAAATTCGAAACAAACCTACGATACCAAGAAATGGTGCCAACAAACGACCTGACTTCCCTTACATTTTTGGGCGCTGGAATCTTCAGCATTGCCTCAACTTTCTCGGGGTCAACGTGCAAGCCCTGTCGATCAACAACATAACCTAAGTACCGTAGCGAAGAAAGACAAAAATTACATTTTTCCCTATTCAATCTAAGCCCTGCCGAACAAATCCTCCTCAGGACCTCCTTCAGAACCTCAACATGCTTATCAAATGTATTTGTAACAATAATAATATCGTCCAAATACACGAAAACATGGGGTTCCAAGTCAGCCCCAAGGACCTCATCTATAAATCTCTGCCAAGTTGCAGGCGCATTGTGCAGGCCATACGGCATGCGCTTGAACTGGTAGAGCCCCCTACCCGGAACTGTAAATGCCGTGCAGGCCCTAGACTCCTTCTCTACTGGGATCTGCCAATAAGCGGATTTTATATCCAAACTAGAGAGATATTTGGCGTCCTTTAGCTTATCTAAAGTAGCCGAAATATAAGGGAGGGGGTAACTATCTCGATCCGTATTTTTATTCAGTGTCCTATAGTCGACACAAAACCTATAACTCCCATCCTTTTTCCTAATCATCACAACCGGTGATGCCCAAGGGCTGTGAGAAATCTCAATCACACCCTTTCCTAACATATCCTCTATTTCCTCATCTATGCGCCTCTGAATAGCGGGCGATACCGGATAGTATCGCTGCTTGACTGGTTCCACATTTGGCTTTGTACGAATCCGATGTTCGACCAAATGTGTACAACCAAGTCCCTCAGGCATAGACCTAAAAACATCTGCAACAAACTCCTCAAGAACCGATTTTTCCCTAGTTGACAACGAAGACCTATCAACTATCGACGCTACTGACGAGACCTCGACTTGGTCGGAAAACCTCCACTGATTCTTGGCCAAATCTGGCACTACACCGGCCTTAGACCAAAAGTCTACTCCAAGAATCAATGATTGGGGTAAATCCGGTATTACGAGGCATTCCACGAGGACCGACTTGCCCTCTACCTCGAAAGGGACCGAAACTACCCCCCTAACCGGAACTTCTTCACCATCAGCAAGCGCAACCATGCTGACCGCAGACGCCAATAAACGTATCCCCCAGGACTTTAATGTGTCCCAGCCTGGCCTACCAAGAATCGTCCTGGTGGCCCCCGAATCCAAAAGCCCTAACATACGCACTCCAAAAATTTTAACACCTAAATATGGCCTATTATCCAATTCTCTACCTGAAAGAGAAAAACTCAAACAAATTTCGGACGGACGCCTCTGAGGCCTATCACTATTTTCCCTAGCCAGCTGGTTGCCCGCAGGCAACCTACCTAAACCTCGCGAACTTCTTGCCCTGCTTCCACAAGAGCTCGCTCCCCATTTCCCGACTCTTCGCGGGCCCTCGGAGCCGCTCTCGGGGCCGCCTCCCTGTCCGAGCGCTCCTGCGATTGCCCTGCTCTCTGAGAGCATCGGGGGCAATCACGCTTCAAAAAACCAGGCCGCCTACAACCGAAACAATAAATTTCCCTAGGGCAGTTGCTCAAAACATGCCCAAACCGCTTACAATTGAAGCACCTAAAAGAATTTTGGGGAGGAGCCTGAATTCTCCTCTCCAACCTAGCGTCACGCAAAGGGGCCCTAACCACTGAAACCTCGGGTTCAGCAGAGACGTACGCCAAGTCTGGCTCCAACAAATTCTTGGATCGGCTGCTGGGCGGCGGCACGAATGCTTCTACATTCGCCCGCACAGCCTCCAGCTTCCGACCCAAGGAAACCAACTCCGATAAAGACTTAGGCTCAGCCAAGCCCAGCTGAGTCTGGTAAAACGGTGACAGGTTTGCGATCACCAGACCCAGCATACGCCTCTCTGACAAGGGGTCGGACAGACGACCGAACAACCCCCTCATCGCCGCTACATAGATTCTTATGGACTCAGTCCCACCCTGAGTCCGTCGCCTAATCTCAGACATCAAAATGTCGTCATAGTTGGGGGGCAGGAATTCCAGTTTCAGCTCGGCGACCAACTCTCGCCAGCCTGAAACTGTCCTGCGGACATCCCTAAACCAGAGCAGGGCTTTTCCAGAAAAAAGCTCCACTGCTCCCCTAAACAACTGGGCTTCACCAACGCCCCGAGCCTCGCATAGCTCGTCTACCCTCTGTAGAAAGGCATGTAGGGACATGTCTGCCTTTTCCCCGGTAAATTGAATACCCCACTTGGACAAATTTTCTACTTTTTGAAAACCTACGTTACTCAACGAGGTGGATGGCTCACGTCTCGGAACGGGTTCAGGCTTTTCCTCAACCGCCGACTCCCTACTGAGTCCCTTGGATGGTCGGGATGGCCTTGGATTGTCATCGAAGGCATCATCTCCGCCACCAACATCCTCCACCGCCTCGTTGAGTTCCCCCAACAACAAAAGGACCCTATTTTTGAGCGCCATCTGCTCTACTACTTCTTCCTTACTCGCTGGCCTCGAACGAGTAAGGCGACCTAAAGCCCATTCCAATTTCGCCAAAATCTTTAAATATTCGGGCGACTTTGCGTCCTTGGGAGGGGTTTCCATAAGTTTTTCAACTTCGGAAATCTTCCCCTCCACACCCAACCTATCTTCCTCAAAAACAAACGGATATCCCGCAAAGACATCCACGGATTCCCTACGCTCTATTTGCCTTGATGCCCTCAAGGACCTCCTCATGGACTCCACCGGAGTCACTGGCAACCCACGAGCCTCCATCTCGTATGCCAGTTCCTCTTATCGCGCTATTTTTAACTAAACTTTATTAAACAAACTAAAATCGAAAATCCCCACGCGATAATTAAATTCCCTATTTGCCCGAAAAGCACAGTCGCGAAGCGTGGGATTTAAGACGACCCTCGCGGTATGGTATCCCCGGACGAACGAACAACACGAACACACGAAAACCTGATAAATAAACTTCTTTTTAAAAAACTACACCGAAATTGCCGCAATAGATATATATATAGGTATATATATAACTATATGTAAAAGAAACGGAAATTTTCCCGACACAAGGAAAATAATACCGCACACAAACCCTTTTTCAAAATCAACACAAGTCGACAATCACCCAAAAGAAATTATTCGTACACCAAAAATTAAATCTTTTTAAACGCAATAGATTTGCGGGACCAGACCAACCTGTCTGAAATCCCTCGCACGATTCTTTGCAGAATCTATTCACCAGCTGGACTTCGATAAAATTCGATGTCCAGCAACAACTTGGCTCTGATGCGGGACAACACAAACAAAAAAAAAAAGGAATAAGGAAGAGGGGGGAAAACGGCCAAACAAATTCCAAGCAAACTACTTGGACGGAAACACTTCACCAAAACAATATCACGACCGAACACAACCTGTCCAACTCTATTCAATTCCTCAATTTCAAAACACTAAATGGCCGACTGCCACAAATAAAACAAAGCAAAATAAACACTAGCTGGCAAAACTAAACCAGCGCGCAAGAATACTCCCTTTGGACCACTTGTCCTCCAGCCACAGTCCGATGGCAACAGCTCCACTTCACCACTCAACAAAAAAAAACACAATTTAAAAAAAAGGAAAGAAAATTATCCAAATTTTGGAACCAAATAATTTAAAATTCAATTAATTTAAAACAAAACCAAAGCTTCGACACTCTCCTTCTACCCTGCTCAAAAAGAACTAAAAGAATTAGAATATATGAGCGCCTATGACGCTCACTTTCCATTTATCTTCCCACATACATAGAGTGCGGCTTACGCAGAAACCAGTGTCCGCAGTCGGGGCTTTACCCATACCTATATGCGAAAAATCTCTTCAGATTTTTCTAGGTGTGTTTGGCAAATTTACATATACCCCCCTGCACCCACCAAAATGAAATATACATTTTGGCGGCACTCATGTACGTATAGGCGAAAGCATAAATGTTCTCAAATTCCTCTCCCTCAAACAGGTTTAAAAAGTACAAAAGCTTTAGTCCAGGTTTTGACAATTTACTATTGTAATGGCGAGGTTGGCAATACCCTCATCGGATCGCCGCCGCTCACTGAGCTAACTTAACGAAAGCAAAAGCGAAAGAAAGGAGAAGAAAGCAAGAGAACTTTGACAGCTCAAACGAAATATTCAGTTTTCTTCTTCCGCGCGCCGGCCGCATTTCGCCCGCGAGTGTCGAATTTGTTTTGCTTAACAAATTAAGCAAAACAAATATATTTAAATAAAAAGTGACAATCAATAAAATTGTGCAGTGCGTTAATTCGGTCAGTGCGTGTGTGATTTTGTTCCTCCGATTTTGTTCGCCCGTCGCCCCGAACAAAAGGGAAACATAAAAAAACAAAACAAACAATAAAAACAACAACATTCGTGTCGCGATTTTATACCGCGACAACCCCACCTCCACCTCCGCGAAAGTTGCTTGGTCTCCTGAGACCAGCCAACTTTCGAATCTAACCGGAGAAAATCACCCTGAGTCGATGTGCGGCCTAAGGTCCTGCACATGCCATGTCCCCTTTTCTCGTCCGTCTTCGTCTTCCAAAACATATGTCCACGGAGACACCCTCTTTTTAACCCTAAACGGTCCAACAAATTTCGGAGCTAACTTCGCTGCAAAATAGTTTGCAGCATCGGACAAAACAAAATTACGTCTCCATACTAACTCGTGCGGTAAATACTGTACATCTCTACGTCTGAGATTGTAAGTCTTTGCTGTCTTGGCACTTGCCATTTCTAACTTCTTCCGTATGTCTTCCCTCAAGTCTGCCATTAACTTGGCCCGGTCCTCACTACTACTGTCCGGTTGGTCTGAGTCTCCCACTCGTCTATAATCTCTATCACCCCTGACCGCCATATTTCGGCCAAAATTCACGAAGTATGGAGACGCTCCCAAAACCTCATGCTGCGATGTTCGAATGCAGCACGCCACCTTTGAGAGATGAGAATCCCATGTCCGATGGTTTTCTGAAATATATGCTCTCAAAGTGGTCTTAATTATTTGGTTGATCCGCTCGGCCGGATTGGCCTGCGGATGATAGTGTGCAGTGTACCGCATCTGCACACCATACGACGCGCATAAACTCTGCAGCTCCTTGCTGCGAAACTGTGGCCCATTGTCGCATACAATGGACCTCGGAACTCCAAAGAGCAGGAAGACATTATCTTCCAACTCCTTGCAAACACTCTTTGCCGTTGCATTTCGCAACGGAAACAACAATGGGAATTTGGTGAAGTAGTCAACCACCGTTAAAATATAACAAAATCCCCGACTAGACTTCACCAAGGGTCCCACCAGATCTACGCAGATCATTTCCCAAGGTTCTAACTTCTTTGTCCTCTCTACCATACAACCAGCTGGCTTATTGTTGTCAGGTTTCACCCTCTGGCAAACCTGACAACCTTTAATATATCTAGCTATCTCTGCCTTCATTTTCGGCCAATAATATTTCTCAATTACCCTAGCGTATGTTTTCCTAACGCCCATGTGCCCCGATAATGGATTATCGTGACACTCAAATAAAATACTGCGCCTATCACTCTTGCCCACAACTCTCTTCCACTCGTACCCAGCACTAAACAAACTATTTGTCCCTGCCTTTATGTGTTTATATAACACCCCATTTTCAATTCTCCAAGCTGGGTAATCGAGTGGTTTATCCTCCACTTTCCTAACCATGGAATCCACCCATGGGTCTCTAACACGCCCATCTACCTCCCCTACGACTGGGACACCTCTAGAAAGCATGTCGGGCACAACATGATCTTTCCCCTTACGATGTATGATTTCATAATCGTATTGCTGGAGCTTTAAAGCCCACCTAGCCAACCTACCGCAAGGATCTTTCAAATTGTTGAGCCATACCAACGAATAATGGTCGGTCACCACTGTGAACCTGACCCCTTCGATGTATGGCCTCAACTTCTCAACTGCCCACAAAACAGCCAAACACTCCTTCTCGGTAGTGGAATAATTCCTCTCGCACCTACTCAACGACCTACTCAAATACGAAATGACCTTCTCCCCTTCATCAAACTGCTGTGTCAAAACGGCACCTATTCCAAAATCGGAAGCATCAGTCTGAACAACGAAGGGTCGTTCGAAATCAGGACAGCTCAGGACCGGCGCCGTCACTAGGCGCTCCTTGGCCTTCAAAAAGCTGTCCTCGCACTCCGGCGACCATCTAAACCTGTTCTTCTTCTTTAGAAGATCAGTTAGAGGCTTAACCAAATCAGCGAAATTCGAAACAAACCTACGATACCAAGAAATGGTGCCAACAAACGACCTGACTTCCCTTACATTTTTGGGCGCTGGAATTTTCAGCATTGCCTCAACTTTCTCGGGGTCAACGTGCAAGCCCTGTCGATCAACAACATAACCTAAGTACCGTAGCGAAGAAAGACAAAAATTACATTTTTCCCTATTCAATCTAAGCCCTGCCGAACAAATCCTCCTCAGGACCTCCTTCAGAACCTCAACATGCTTATCAAATGTATTTGTAACAATAATAATATCGTCCAAATACACGAAAACATGGGGTTCCAAGTCAGCCCCAAGGACCTCATCTATAAATCTCTGCCAAGTTGCAGGCGCATTGTGCAGGCCATAAGGCATGCGCTTGAACTGGTAGAGCCCCCTACCCGGAACTGTAAATGCCGTGCAGGCCCTAGACTCCTTCTCTACTGGGATCTGCCAATAAGCGGATTTTATATCCAAACTAGAGAGATATTTGGCGTCCTTTAGCTTATCTAAAGTAGCCGAAATATAAGGGAGGGGGTAACTATCTCGATCCGTATTTTTATTCAGTGTCCTATAGTCGACACAAAACCTATAACTCCCATCCTTTTTCCTAATCATCACAACCGGTGATGCCCAAGGACTGTGAGAAATCTCAATCACACCCTTTCCTAACATATCCTCTATTTCCTCATCTATGCGCCTCTGAATAGCGGGCGATACCGGATAGTATCGCTGCTTGACTGGTTCCACATTTGGCTTTGTACGAATCCGATGTTCGACCAAATGTGTACAACCAAGTCCCTCAGGCATAGACCTAAAAACATCTGCAACAAACTCCTCAAGAACCGATTTTTCCCTAGTTGACAACGAAGACCTATCAACTATCGCCGCTACTGACGAGACCTCGACTTGGTCGGAAAACCTCCACTGATTCTTGGCCAAATCTGGCACTACACCGGCCTTAGACCAAAAGTCTACTCCAAGAATCAATGATTGGGGTAAATCCGGTATTACGAGGCATTCCACGAGGACCGACTTGCCCTCTACCTCGAAAGGGACCGAAACTACCCCCCTAACCGGAACTTCTTCACCATCAGCAAGCGCAACCTTGCTGACCGCAGACGCCAATAAACGTATCCCCCAGGACTTTAATGTGTCCCAGCCTGGCCTACCAAGAATCGTCCTGGTGGCCCCCGAATCCAAAAGCCCTAACATACGCACTCCAAAAATTTTAACACCTAAATATGGCCTATTATCCAATTCTCTACCTGAAAGAGAAAAACTCAAACAAATTTCGGACGGACGTTGCCTCTGAGGCCTATCACTATTTTCCCTAGCCAGCTGGTTGCCCGCAGGCAACCTACCTAAACCTCGCGAACTTCTTGCCCTGCTTCCACAAGAGCTCGCTCCCCATTTCCCGACTCTTCGCGGGCCCTCGGAGCCGCTCTCGGGGCCGCCTCCCTGTCCGAGCGCTCCTGCGATTGCCCTGCTCTCTGAGAGCATCGGGGGCAATCACGCTTCAAAAAACCAGGCCGCTCGCAGCCGCGGCAAATAACCGCTTTTCGGCAGTTTACCGAAACATGCCCAAACTTCTTGCAGTTAAAGCACCTGAACGGACGCCTAGCCCGTTGAGGTGCCCTAATTCTCCGCTCCAATCTAAGATTGCGCAGCGGAGCCCTGACTGCAACCACTTCCGGCTCGGCCGAAACGTATGCCAAGTCTGGCTCCAGCAAGTCCTTGGACCGGCTGCTGGGCGGCGGTACGAATGCTTCCACATTCGCCCGCACAGCCTCCAGTTTCCGACCCAAGGAAACCAACTCTGAAAGACTCTCAGGCTCAGCCAAGCCCAGCTGAGTCTGATAAAAAGGACACAAATTAGCCCTGACCAGACCCAACATACGCTTCTCCGGCAAGGACTCGGACAGACGACGGAACAGACCCCTCATAACCGCTACATAAATGCCTATGGACTCAGCCCCACCTTGAGTCCTTTTCCTAATTTCTTCTAACAAGAGGTCATCATAATTATGGGGCAGAAACTCTAACTTCAGCTGAACGACTAATTCTCGCCAGCTGCAAACATACCTTCGGGCATCACGGAACCAAATCAAAGCCCTATCCGAAAATAAATCTACCGCCCCTCTAAACAACTGGTCCTCACTGACCCCACGAGCGCCACAAAGCTCGTCTACTCGCTCCAGGAAGGCATGCAGAGATATATCCCTTCTCTGACCGGTAAACTTTAAATCCCACTTGGACAAATTTACAACTCCCTGAAACCCTAACATGCCCTCAAACAACAAAGCCTAAAACTGGTCATTAAAAAAAATTATTAAAAAAACTCAAAAAAAAATTACCAAAATTTAAAAACATTAATCCAAAAAAAAATTCATATATAAAAATAAACCAGCGTACCACGCTCACAGAATTAAAAAAAAATTTAAATAAATAAAATCAAATTAAAAAAAAATTAAAAAAACAAAACAGTAATTGGCAAAAAGGCGGACAACACCACCAAACACCAAAAATTACAAAAAAAAATTTAAAAAAAATTTAAAAAATAAAATGGAACGGACTCACCGAACTACAAAAAAAAACCCGCTGCCGCTACTCCGCCGTCGACAGCACTCTCACTGGAAACCAGAGAAATTCCAAAAAAACTAAATAAATAAAAATACGAATTAGTAAATTATAAAAAAACTGAAATAATACAACCAACAAAACAGCACAAAAAGATTTTGATATAAATAAAAAAAATTAATTACAAAAAAAACTTTAAAAAAAATTTGTTAAAAAAATTTAAAAAAAAATTATAAGAAAAAAAATTTTAAAAAAAATTATTAAAAATTTTAGTAAAAATGGCCCCACGTTGGGCGCCAGCTTATCGCGCTATTTTTAACTAAACTTTATTAAACAAACTAAAATCGAAAATCCCCACGCGATAATTAAATTCCCTATTTGCCCGAAAAGCACAGTCGCGAAGCGTGGGATTTAAGACGACCCTCGCGGTATGGTATCCCCGGACGAACGAACAACACGAACACACGAAAACCTGATAAATAAACTTCTTTTTAAAAAACTACACCGAAATTGCCGCAATAGATATATATATAGGTATATATATAACTATATGTAAAAGAAACGGAAATTTTCCCGACACAAGGAAAATAATACCGCACACAAACCCTTTTTCAAAATCAACACAAGTCGACAATCACCCAAAAGAAATTATTCGTACACCAAAAATTAAATCTTTTTAAACGCAATAGATTTGCGGGACCAGACCAACCTGTCTGAAATCCCTCGCACGATTCTTTGCAGAATCTATTCACCAGCTGGACTTCGATAAAATTCGATGTCCAGCAACAACTTGGCTCTGATGCGGGACAACACAAACAAAAAAAAAAAGGAATAAGGAAGAGGGGGGAAAACGGCCAAACAAATTCCAAGCAAACTACTTGGACGGAAACACTTCACCAAAACAATATCACGACCGAACACAACCTGTCCAACTCTATTCAATTCCTCAATTTCAAAACACTAAATGGCCGACTGCCACAAATAAAACAAAGCAAAATAAACACTAGCTGGCAAAACTAAACCAGCGCGCAAGAATACTCCCTTTGGACCACTTGTCCTCCAGCCACAGTCCGATGGCAACAGCTCCACTTCACCACTCAACAAAAAAAAACACAATTTAAAAAAAAGGAAAGAAAATTATCCAAATTTTGGAACCAAATAATTTAAAATTCAATTAATTTAAAACAAAACCAAAGCTTCGACACTCTCCTTCTACCCTGCTCAAAAAGAACTAAAAGAATTAGAATATATGAGCGCCTATGACGCTCACTTTCCATTTATCTTCCCACATACATAGAGTGCGGCTTACGCAGAAACCAGTGTCCGCAGTCGGGGCTTTACCCATACCTATATGCGAAAAATCTCTTCAGATTTTTCTAGGTGTGTTTGGCAAATTTACATATACCCCCCTGCACCCACCAAAATGAAATATACATTTTGGCGGCACTCATGTACGTATAGGCGAAAGCATAAATGTTCTCAAATTCCTCTCCCTCAAACAGGTTTAAAAAGTACAAAAGCTTTAGTCCAGGTTTTGACAATTTACTATTGTAATGGCGAGGTTGGCAATACCCTCATCGGATCGCCGCCGCTCACTGAGCTAACTTAACGAAAGCAAAAGCGAAAGAAAGGAGAAGAAAGCAAGAGAACTTTGACAGCTCAAACGAAATATTCAGTTTTCTTCTTCCGCGCGCCGGCCGCATTTCGCCCGCGAGTGTCGAATTTGTTTTGCTTAACAAATTAAGCAAAACAAATATATTTAAATAAAAAGTGACAATCAATAAAATTGTGCAGTGCGTTAATTCGGTCAGTGCGTGTGTGATTTTGTTCCTCCGATTTTGTTCGCCCGTCGCCCCGAACAAAAGGGAAACATAAAAAAACAAAACAAACAATAAAAACAACAACATTCGTGTCGCGATTTTATACCGCGACACTCTTGGTTTAATCGGTTAATCTCCATATTGAATCAGACGGACAAAAAAAACCAAAAACTTAAAAAAACTCAAAAAGAAACCCCAAAGAAAATGAAACCAGCGTTCAATACGCTCACAGAATTTTCCAAAAAAAAAGGTAAAGAAATTTAAAAGAAAACTTTCAAATTATACTAATATAATAAATATATAAAATAAATATTATAATAAAAGTATAAAAAAAAATATGCCTAGTCGAATAAAAATATATTTCGAAAAACAAACCGAATTAAAAAAACTTTAAAAGCGGGCAGCACCGCCACCAAACAAAGCAAAAAAAAATTCAAAAACTAATTTTTTTTTAAAAAAAAAAATTTAAAATTGATTATAAGCCTTTTCGCACTAGTAAACGCAAAAATTTCAAAAAAACAATTAAAAAAAAATTAAATTTTAAGAAAATTTAAAAAAAATTAATAAAAATCGAACCGCTCTTGCAAATAAAAAGGAACGAACTCACCGAAGGAGATGACCCGAGTTCTGCCGCTAGTTCTGCCGCCGGTAAAACTCCGCGAAATTAAAAAAAGCTAAATAAATAAAAAGACAAATTAGTAAATTATAAAAAAACTGAAATAATACAAACAAATACAACACACAAAAAAAAAATATTTAAAAAAAAACCCGAAAAATAGAAAAAGAAATATTACAAAAAAAAAATCAATTTTAAAAAAAAATTATACAACAAAAAAAATTTAATTACAAAAAAAAACTTTAAAAAAAAAAATTTGTTTAAAAAAAAAATAATATAAAAAAAAATTTTAAAAAAATTATTAAAAACTTTAGTAAAAATAGCCCCACGTTGGGCGCCAGCTTATCGCGCTATTTTTAACTAAACTTTATGAAACAAACTAAAATCGAAAATCCCCACGCGATAATTAAATTCCCTATTTGCCCGAAAAGCACAGTCGCGAAGCGTGGGATTTAAGACGACCCTCGCGGTATGGTATCCCCGGACGAACGAACAACACGAACACACGAAAACCTGATAAATAAACTTCTTTTAAAAAAACTACACCGAAACTGCCGCAATAGATATATATATAGGTATATATATAACTATATGTAAAAGAAACGGAAATTTTCCCGACACAAGGAAAATAATACCGCACACAAACCCTTTTTCAAAATCAACACAAGCCGACAATCACCCAAAAGAAATTATTCGTACACCAAAAATTAAATCTTTTTAAACGCAATAGATTTGCGGGACCAGACCAACCTGTCTGAAATCCCTCGCACGATTCTTTGCAGAATCTATTCACCAGCTGGACTTCGATAAAATTCGATGTCCAGCAACAACTTGGCTCTGATGCGGGACAACACAAACAAAAAAAAGGAATAAGGAAGAGGGGGGAAAACGGCCAAACAAATTCCAAGCAAACTACTTGGACGGAAACACTTCACCAAAACAATATCACGACCGAACACAACCTGTCCAACTCTATTCAATTCCTCAATTTCAAAACACTAAATGGCCGACTGCCACAAATAAAACAAAGCAAAATAAACACTAGCTGGCAAAACTAAACCAGCGCGCAAAAATACTCCCTTTGGACCACTTGTCCTCCAGCCACAGTCCGACGATGGCAACAGCTCCACTTCACCACTCAACAAAACACAATTTTTTTTTAAAAGGACAGAAAGTTATCCAAATTTTGGAAACAATTAATTTAAAATTCAATTAATTTAAAACAAAACCAGAGCTTCGACACTCTCCTTCTTCCCTGCTCAAAAAGAACTAACCGAAATTAGAATATATGAGCGCCTATGACGCTCACTTTCCATTTATCTTCCCACATACATAGAGTGCGGCTTACGCAGAAACCAGTGTCCGCAGTCGGGGCTTTACCCATACCTATATGCGAAAAAACTCTTCAGATTTTTCTAGGTGTGTTTGGCAAATTTACATATACCCCCCTGCACCCACCAAAATGAAATATACATTTTGGCGGCACTCATGTACGTATAGGCGAAAGCATAAATGTTCTCAAATTCCTCTCCCTCAAACAGGTTTAAAAAGTACAAAAGCTTTATTCCAGGTTTTGACAATTTACTATTGTAATGGCGAGGCTGGCAATACCCTCATCGGATCGCCGCCGCTCACTGAGCTAACTTAACGAAAGCAAAAGCGAAAGAAAGGAGAAGAAAGCAAGAGAACTTTGACAGCTCAAACAAAATATTCAGCTTTCTTCTTCCGCGCGCCGGTCGCACATCACCCGCGAGTGGCGAATTTGTTTTGCTTAGCAAATTAAGCAAAACAAATATATTAATATAAAAAAAATTAACATTCAATAAAATCGTGCAGTGCGTTCTTTCGGTTAGTGCGTGTGAGATTTTGTTCCTTCGATTTTGTTCGCCCGTCGCCCCGAACAAAAGGGAAACAAAAAAACATAACAAAACAACAACAACTGTGCCGCGAATCCATGCCGCGACAACCCCACCTCCACCTCCGCGAAAGTTGCTTGGTCTCCTGAGACCAGCCAACTTTCGAATCTAACCGGAGAAAAATCACCCTGAGTCGATGTGCGGCCTAAGGTCCTGCACATGCCATGTCCCCTTTTCTCGTCCGTCTTCGTCTTCCAAAACATATGTCCACGGAGACACCCTCTTTTTAACCCTAAACGGTCCAACAAATTTCGGAGCTAACTTCGCTGCAAAATAGTTTGCAGCATCGGACAAAACAAAATTACGTCTCCATACTAACTCGTGCGGTAAATACTGTACATCTCTACGTCTGAGATTGTAAGTCTTTGCTGTCTTGGCACTTGCCATTTCTAACTTCTTCCGTATGTCTTCCCTCAAGTCTGCCATTAACTTGGCCCGGTCCTCACTACTACTGTCCGGTTGGTCTGAGTCTCCCACTCGTCTATAATCTCTATCACCCCTGACCGCCATATTTCGGCCAAAATTCACGAAGTATGGAGACGCTCCCAAAACCTCATGCTGCGATGTTCGAATGCAGCACGCCACCTTTGAGAGATGAGAATCCCATGTCCGATGGTTTTCTGAAATATATGCTCTCAAAGTGGTCTTAATTATTTGGTTGATCCGCTCGGCCGGATTGGCCTGCGGATGATAGTGTGCAGTGTACCGCATCTGCACACCATACGACGCGCATAAACTCTGCAGCTCCTTGCTGCGAAACTGTGGCCCATTGTCGCACACAATGGACCTCGGAACTCCAAAGAGCAGGAAAACATTGTCTTCCAACTCCTTGCAAACACTCTTTGCCGTTGCATTTCGCAACGGAAACAACAATGGGAATTTGGTGAAGTAGTCAACCACCGTTAAAATATAACAAAATCCCCGACTAGACTTCACCAAGGGTCCCACCAGATCTACGCAGATCATTTCCCAAGGTTCTAACTTCTTTGTCCTCTCTACCATACAACCAGCTGGCTTATTGTTGTCAGGTTTCACCCTCTGGCAAACCTGACAACCTTTAATATATCTAGCTATCTCTGCCTTCATTTTCGGCCAATAATATTTCTCAATTACCCTAGCGTATGTTTTCCTAACGCCCATGTGCCCCGATAATGGATTATCGTGACACTCGAATAATATACTGCGCCTATCACTCTTGCCCACAACTCTCTTCCACTCGTACCCAGCACTAAACAAACTATTTGTCCCTGCCTTTATGTGTTTATATAACACCCCATTTTCAATTCTCCAAGCTGGGTAATCGAGTGGTTTATCCTCCACTTTCCTAACCATGGAATCCACCCATGGGTCTCTAACACGCCCATCTACCTCCCCTACGACTGGGACACCTCTAGAAAGCATGTCGGGCACAACATGATCTTTCCCCTTACGATGTATGATTTCATAATCGTATTGCTGGAGCTTTAAAGCCCACCTAGCCAACCTACCGCAAGGATCTTTCAAATTGTTGAGCCATACCAACGAATAATGGTCGGTCACCACTGTGAACCTGACCCCTTCGATGTATGGCCTCAACTTCTCAACTGCCCACAAAACAGCCAAACACTCCTTCTCGGTAGTGGAATAATTCCTCTCGCATCTACTCAACGACCTACTCAAATACGAAATGACCTTCTCCCCTTCATCAAACTGCTGTGTCAAAACGGCACCTATTCCAAAATCGGAAGCATCAGTCTGAACTACGAAGGGTCGTTCGAAATCAGGACAGCTCAGGACCGGCGCCGTCACTAGGCGCTCCTTGGCCTTCAAAAAGCTGTCCTCGCACTCCGGCGACCATCTAAACCTGTTCTTCTTCTTTAGAAGATCAGTTAGAGGCTTAACCAAATCAGCGAAATTCGAAACAAACCTACGATACCAAGAAATGGTGCCAACAAACGACCTGACTTCCCTTACATTTTTGGGCGCTGGAATCTTCAGCATTGCCTCAACTTTCTCGGGGTCAACGTGCAAGCCCTGTCGATCAACAACATAACCTAAGTACCGTAGCGAAGAAAGACAAAAATTACATTTTTCCCTATTCAATCTAAGCCCTGCCGAACAAATCCTCCTCAGGACCTCCTTCAGAACCTCAACATGCTTATCAAATGTATTTGTAA
Organism: Heteromyza rotundicornis; assembly: GCA_951394025.1. Lineage (NCBI taxonomy): Eukaryota > Metazoa > Arthropoda > Insecta > Diptera > Heleomyzidae > Heteromyza > Heteromyza rotundicornis. Next base: position 25,084,586 of record OX596011.1, on the reverse strand, counting down.
CAATAATAATATCGTCCAAATACACGAAAACATGGGGTTCCAAGTCAGCCCCAAGGACCTCATCTATAAATCTCTGCCAAGTTGCAGGCGCATTGTGCAGGCCATAAGGCATGCGCTTGAACTGGTAGAGCCCCCTACCCGGAACTGTAAATGCCGTGCAGGCCCTAGACTCCTTCTCTACTGGGATCTGCCAATAAGCGGATTTTATATCCAAACTAGAGAGATATTTGGCGTCCTTTAGCTTATCTAAAGTAGCCGAAATATAAGGGAGGGGGTAACTATCTCGATCCGTATTTTTATTCAGTGTCCTATAGTCGACACAAAACCTATAACTCCCATCCGGTATCGCCCGCTATTCAGAGGCGCATAGATGAGGAAATAGAGGATATGTTAGGAAAGGGTGTGATTGAGATTTCTCACAGCCCTTGGGCATCACCGGTTGTGATGATTAGGAAAAAGTTTCCTAATTGTGATGATTAGGAAAAAGTTTCCTAATCATCACAACCGGTGATGCCCAAGGGCTGTGAGAAATCTCAATCACACCCTTTCCTAACATATCCTCTATTTCCTCATCTATGCGCCTCTGAATAGCGGGCGATACCGGATAGTATCGCTGCTTGACTGGTTCCACATTTGGCTTTGTACGAATCCGATGTTCGACCAAATGTGTACAACCAAGTCCCTCAGGCATAGACCTAAAAACATCTGCAACAAACTCCTCAAGAACCGATTTTTCCCTAGTTGACAACGAAGACCTATCAACTATCGCCGCTACTGACGAGACCTCGACTTGGTCGGAAAACCTCCACTGATTCTTGGCCAAATCTGGCACTACACCGGCCTTAGACCAAAAGTCTACTCCAAGAATCAATGATTGGGGTAAATCCGGTATTACGAGGCATTCCACGAGGACCGACTTGCCCTCTACCTCGAAAGGGACCGAAACTACCCCCCTAACCGGAACTTCTTCACCATCAGCAAGCGCAACCATGCTGACCGCAGACGCCAATAAACGTATCCCCCAGGACTTTAATGTGTCCCAGCCTGGCCTACCAAGAATCGTCCTGGTGGCCCCCGAATCCAAAAGCCCTAACATACGCACTCCAAAAATTTTAACACCTAAATATGGCCTATTATCCAATTCTCTACCTGAAAGAGAAAAACTCAAACAAATTTCGGACGGACGCCTCTGAGGCCTATCACTATTTTCCCTAGCCAGCTGGTTGCCCGCAGGCAACCTACCTAAACCTCGCGAACTTCTTGCCCTGCTTCCACAAGAGCTCGCTCCCCATTTCCCGACTCTTCGCGGGCCCTCGGAGCCGCTCTCGGGGCCGCCTCCCTGTCCGAGCGCTCCTGCGATTGCCCTGCTCTCTGAGAGCATCGGGGGCAATCACGCTTCAAAAAACCAGGCCGCCTACAACCGAAACAATAAATTTCCCTAGGGCAGTTGCTCAAAACATGCCCAAACCGCTTACAATTGAAGCACCTAAAAGAATTTTGGGGAGGAGCCTGAATTCTCCTCTCCAACCTAGCGTCACGCAAAGGGGCCCTAACCACTGAAACCTCGGGTTCAGCAGAGACGTACGCCAAGTCTGGCTCCAACAAATTCTTGGATCGGCTGCTGGGCGGCGGCACGAATGCTTCTACATTCGCCCGCACAGCCTCCAGCTTCCGACCCAAGGAAACCAACTCCGATAAAGACTTAGGCTCAGCCAAGCCCAGCTGAGTCTGGTAAAACGGTGACAGGTTTGCGATCACCAGACCCAGCATACGCCTCTCTGACAAGGGGTCGGACAGACGACCGAACAACCCCCTCATCGCCGCTACATAGATTCCTATGGACTCAGTCCCACCCTGAGTCCGTCGCCTAATCTCAGACATCAAAATGTCGTCATAGTTGGGGGGCAGGAATTCCAGTTTCAGCTCGGCGACCAACTCTCGCCAGCCTGAAACTGTCCTGCGGACATCCCTAAACCAGAGCAGGGCTTTTCCAGAAAAAAGCTCCACTGCTCCCCTAAACAACTGGGCTTCACCAACGCCCCGAGCCTCGCATAGCTCGTCTACCCTCTGTAGAAAGGCATGTAGGGACATGTCTGCCTTTTCCCCGGTAAATTGAATACCCCACTTGGACAAATTTTCTACTTTTTGAAAACCTACGTTACTCAACGAGGTGGATGGCTCACGTCTCGGAACGGGTTCAGGCTTTTCCTCAACCGCCGACTCCCTACTGAGTCCCTTGGATGGTCGGGATGGCCTTGGATTGTCATCGAAGGCATCATCTCCGCCACCAACATCCTCCACCGCCTCGTTGAGTTCCCCCAACAACAAAAGGACCCTATTTTTGAGCGCCATCTGCTCTACTACTTCTTCCTTACTCGCTGGCCTCGAACGAGTAAGGCGACCTAAAGCCCATTCCAATTTCGCCAAAATCTTTAAATATTCGGGCGACTTTGCGTCCTTGGGAGGGGTTTCCATAAGTTTTTCAACTTCGGAAATCTTCCCCTCCACACCCAACCTATCTTCCTCAAAAACAAACGGATATCCCGCAAAGACATCCACGGATTCCCTACGCTCTATTTGCCTTGATGCCCTCAAGGACCTCCTCATGGACTCCACCGGAGTCACTGGCAACCCACGAGCCTCCATCTCGTATGCCAGTTCCTCTTGGTTTAATCGGTTAATCTCCATATTGAATCAGACGGACAAAAAAAACCAAAAACTTAAAAAAACTCAAAAAGAAACCCCAAAGAAAATGAAACCAGCGTTCAATACGCTCACAGAATTTTCCAAAAAAAAAGGTAAAGAAATTTAAAAGAAAACTTTCAAATTATACTAATATAATAAATATATAAAATAAATATTATAATAAAAATATAAAAAAAAATATGCCTAGTCGAATAAAAATATATTTCGAAAAACAAACCGAATTAAAAAAACTTTAAAAGCGGGCAGCACCGCCACCAAACAAAGCAAAAAAAAATTCAAAAACTAATTTTTTTTTAAAAAAAAAATTTAAAATTGATTATAAGCCTTTTGGCACTAGTAAACGCAAAAATTTCAAAAAAACAATTAAAAAAAAATTAAATTTTAAGAAAATTTAAAAAAAATTAATAAAAATCGAACCGCTCTTGCAAATAAAAAGGAACGAACTCACCGAAGGAGATGACCCGAGTTCTGCCGCTAGTTCTGCCGCCGGTAAAACTCCGCGAAATTAAAAAAAGCTAAATAAATAAAAAGACAAATTAGTAAATTATAAAAAAACTGAAATAATACAAACAAATACAACACACAAAAAAAAAATATTTAAAAAAAAACCCGAAAAATAGAAAAAGAAATATTACAAAAAAAAAATCAATTTTAAAAAAAAATTATACAACAAAAAAAATTTAATTACAAAAAAAAACTTTAAAAAAAAAAATTTGTTTAAAAAAAAAATAATATAAAAAAAAATTTTAAAAAAATTATTAAAAACTTTAGTAAAAATAGCCCCACGTTGGGCGCCAGCTTATCGCGCTATTTTTAACTAAACTTTATGAAACAAACTAAAATCGAAAATCCCCACGCGATAATTAAATTCCCTATTTGCCCGAAAAGCACAGTCGCGAAGCGTGGGATTTAAGACGACCCTCGCGGTATGGTATCCCCGGACGAACGAACAACACGAACACACGAAAACCTGATAAATAAACTTCTTTTAAAAAAACTACACCGAAACTGCCGCAATAGATATATATATAGGTATATATATAACTATATGTAAAAGAAACGGAAATTTTCCCGACACAAGGAAAATAATACCGCACACAAACCCTTTTTCAAAATCAACACAAGCCGACAATCACCCAAAAGAAATTATTCGTACACCAAAAATTAAATCTTTTTAAACGCAATAGATTTGCGGGACCAGACCAACCTGTCTGAAATCCCTCGCACGATTCTTTGCAGAATCTATTCACCAGCTGGACTTCGATAAAATTCGATGTCCAGCAACAACTTGGCTCTGATGCGGGACAACACAAACAAAAAAAAGGAATAAGGAAGAGGGGGGAAAACGGCCAAACAAATTCCAAGCAAACTACTTGGACGGAAACACTTCACCAAAACAATATCACGACCGAACACAACCTGTCCAACTCTATTCAATTCCTCAATTTCAAAACACTAAATGGCCGACTGCCACAAATAAAACAAAGCAAAATAAACACTAGCTGGCAAAACTAAACCAGCGCGCAAAAATACTCCCTTTGGACCACTTGTCCTCCAGCCACAGTCCGACGATGGCAACAGCTCCACTTCACCACTCAACAAAACACAATTTTTTTTTAAAAGGACAGAAAGTTATCCAAATTTTGGAAACAATTAATTTAAAATTCAATTAATTTAAAACAAAACCAGAGCTTCGACACTCTCCTTCTTCCCTGCTCAAAAAGAACTAACCGAAATTAGAATATATGAGCGCCTATGACGCTCACTTTCCATTTATCTTCCCACATACATAGAGTGCGGCTTACGCAGAAACCAGTGTCCGCAGTCGGGGCTTTACCCATACCTATATGCGAAAAATCTCTTCAGATTTTTCTAGGTGTGTTTGGCAAATTTACATATACCCCCCTGCACCCACCAAAATGAAATATACATTTTGGCGGCACTCATGTACGTATAGGCGAAAGCATAAATGTTCTCAAATTCCTCTCCCTCAAACAGGTTTAAAAAGTACAAAAGCTTTAGACCAGGTTTTGACAATTTACTATTGTAATGGCGAGGCTGGCAATACCCTCATCGGATCGCCGCCGCTCACTGAGCTAACTTAACGAAAGCAAAAGCGAAAGAAAGGAGAAGAAAGCAAGAGAACTTTGACAGCTCAAACAAAATATTCAGCTTTCTTCTTCCGCGCGCCGGTCGCACATCACCCGCGAGTGGCGAATTTGTTTTGCTTAGCAAATTAAGCAAAACAAATATATTAATATAAAAAAAATTAACATTCAATAAAATCGTGCAGTGCGTTCTTTCGGTTAGTGCGTGTGAGATTTTGTTCCTTCGATTTTGTTCGCCCGTCGCCCCGAACAAAAGGGAAACAAAAAAACATAACAAAACAACAACAACTGCGCCGCGAATCCATGCCGCGACAACCTATTGCCGATGCTTGTGGATTGGACGTCCGAGTGGAGCACGCCGGACATCCGATCTCAAGTTTCCCGAATGGACAGAGCATTTCGGGCATGTGGGCTTGTAGGTATTAAGAGCGCCACAACCGTAACAAAATATTTTTCTAGGCGTCTTTACGCATTCCTTGAATGTGTGATCAGCCTCGTCACAATTCCAGCATTTACTATTTTTGGAATTAGAATTTATTTCATCAACGTTAATGCTTGGATCTGGAATATTTTTTTCAATAATTTAATTTTCCTGAACTATCTCCGCAATATTTCTCCTAAAAAGCACGAGGCGGCTACACGGATATATCCGAAATTTGTAAATGTAGTAATTCATGTCTTAAATCTGGTTTTAAATTTCGAATAATCGTTTCTATCAACTCGGTATCGGATATCGGTACACGAAGATTATCCGACATAATCAGAATTACGTCTAGATACTGGTCAAAGCTTTCGTTAACCTTTTGTTTTCGTCGTCGAATGTTTTCTTTTATATCAAAATCTGTAAGATAATCTTTGTATTTGCGACGTAATGAATCACAAATTTCAACCCAATCTAAATTATCTGCTTGGCGATGATGACGCCAAAACCAGGCTTGTGCCTTACCTCCGAAAAGAATATGGGCGTATTGGCACAAAAGATCAAAATTCCCGTTAAGTGTTTGAGACGTTAGAGAGTTTATTTTATAAATAAAGTCTTCTACTGAAAAATCATCAGCAGAACCGGTGAATTTAATATGCCAATTGGAAATAATATTAGATATTTTATCATTAGTAATTATAGCGCGATCTGGGTTAAAAGGGTTAAAAGTTTCGCTTTGACGGCCATTTTGTGGTTGGCGCACATTTTGTTGTGTACGCCTGTCCTGGTTAGACGACCAGCGAGGCATTTCCTGTGGCCAAACTGGTGGATCGGCTTCGCGATTTTCCTGTGAATTTGCCATAATATTTATATTTTGTAGAAGTGATCTCATTTCATTAGCTACTACCGAAGTGATGTCAATTCTAAAATCGTTCAGCGAGTCACGAATTAACGACTGAACTCTATCCTCAGTGACATGGGTGGGAACTTGAGAACCACTATTTTGGTTACTTCGAGTGGGATTTAAATTATTATTTTCAGAGTTTCTCCAGTTAGGTGTGGTGTTGGCTCTATTAGCCTGCGTGTACTGACGCGTATGGGGTCTATTTTTAGGCATAGCGCCTCCTCTACCTCTAGAAGAGCTTGGAAGACTCAACAATTAGGCGGCATGGAAGTCGATGCTCCGATTGTATATGGTACTAATTCCGCTACAGTACATTGTCGCCGACAGACAGGACATGTGACACCCTCAGATTGAAAAAACCCTGAACAAAATGTGTTTGCAAAAAAGCCGTGGAAAAAATTTTGCATGAAGAAGCCGTGCAAAGTGAACGAATTTTGGTGCAAGAAAGCTTAGTTTGAAAAACTGATGGAGCGGCCATCAGACTTTTACGCTAAAAAGCTTTTTATTAATTTTCGGTGAAAAATTTTGTTATGCAGATTTTTTTCCAAAAAGCAGAAATTTTGAGCTAAATATTTGTTTATAATTTTACGGCTTTATTTTATTTTGAAGCATATTTCAAATTAAGATATATTAATATTATCGCTTTTGTGAAAAATGGAAACGCAAGTTTGTTAGCTGCAAGTTGTTTTGTATTGTTCGCAGTGAATTTGGGTACACATTTTTAAATTTTGGTTTTTGGGTTTTCTTAGTTTGTAGGAGTTTGTAATTTGTGCAATGTTCGTTATTTATGTACACTAGGTAACAAAATTTAAAAACAAAAATTCTTTGAATAAAATTTTTATTTAAAAAAATTTGTGTTCTTCAATAAAATTTGTCAAATAATTTTCGTGAACATTTATTTGGTTTTTTATTTTCTACTTTTTTGGGAATATAGCATGTGTGTTTTAAGGTGTATCGATGTATTTATACAATTTTTAAACTTCCTGCAAATAGCATTTAACAATAAATTGTGAATTATTGAAGTTTTGTGTATACATAAATGCATCCAAAAGACTTTCTTCTCTGGTTTTACTACGCACATAGAAACCCTTTTAGTTGTGCGTACTAAAACAAAAGGAAAAAACCAAATACGCGTGGCTGAAAGAAAACAACAACAATAAACGCACAAGTGTCCATGTCACACATTCCATCGCTTATCCCACAAAAAAAGAAATTGCTTGTTTATGGTTTACATTCCTCCAGTCGATGGTCCATATTGGCGCAGCGAATGACCGTGAGATATTTCAGAATGAAACATGTCTAAAAACCACCCTTATTTTTGTGCGCAATTAGGTGGTACTTTCTTCTGCGGCGCGACTTGATCTCGGCGATCATGTCGCGTGCGTAGACTTGCGTGTGTGTTTTGTTGTCTATGAAATTCTTTCTTTGCGATGATTTTTTAAGTTGTTTTGGGTTAGTCGCGCATATGAAGTAAAGGAACGAAAGTGCGACTTAAAGGATGCGTTGGACTAGTTGCGATTTGCATGTGCGACAAATTTTATGAGTTGTTCATTTGCAGCATGAATTTACGATGAATAGTTGTAATGCAAATTGTTGGAATCTCATTTCCCGTATTGAATTTAAAATATTTAAAGCAGTAAACATCCAAATCCAAAATTTAAATTGAAATCAACATTTTTTTAACCACAATAGTGTTTTTATTTAGCAAAAACTTCTTCTTCACAATGGATACCACTTTCTTATATAGATTTGCGTCCTTAACCGAGAGATTCTCCTGAAACCGCAAAACTGTCCTTCGCGCGGTCGCATATGTAGTTTTTGCGAGTTTCGCTAAATTTTTGTACTTAATATTTGGATTATTAGTCCAAATGTACAAAATTTGTTTGCGGAGTTCTTCTTTGGAGCTCATTTTTGTGGCCTGTGATACTGATATCGCAACAACCAAACCAGTTTTGTAAATGACAAATATTACAGTAGCAAAAAAAAAAAGTCAAAGCCTACTTGATGAATAGAAAAAAATTTGTAGAAATTTCAAAATTTGCAAAACTTTCTGTACCGGTCCTTATGTAACATAATTTGCTTAAGTTCATATTAGCAACAAATAAAAAATTCAAGAAAACTAAAAAAAATCAACAAAACTTAACATCATAAATTGATAATAATATTAAAAAAGATAAAAATCAAGATCAAGTCGCGCCGCACAAAAATTAGGGTGGTTTTCAGACTCCACACATTTTTAGTTCGCGCATTGTTTTCCTTCTGAAATTCGCTGCGCCAGCATTGACCATCGACTGGAGGAATGTAAACCAGAAACAAGCAATTTCTTTTTTTGTGGGATCAAGCGAAGGAATGTGTGGCATGAACACTTGTGCGTTTGTTGCTGTTGTTTTCTTTCAGCCACTCGTATTTGGTTTTTTCCTTTTGTTTTAACACGCACAACTGAAAGTGTTTCTATGCGCGTAGTAAAACCAGAGAAGAAAGTCTTTTGGATGCATTTATTAATACACAAAACTTCAATAATTCACAATTTATTGTTAAATGGTTGTGATCACATGAAATGCTATTTGCAGGAAGTTTAAAAATTGTATAAATACATCGATACACCTTAAAACACACATGCTATGTTCCGAAAAATGTAGAAAATAAAAAACCAAATAAATGTTCACGAAAATTATTTGACAAATTTTTTTAAATTAAAATTTTATTGAAAGAATTTTTGTTTTTAAATTTTGTCACCTAGTGTACATAAATAACGAACATTGCACAAATTACAAACTCCTACAAACTAAGAAAACCCAAAATTTAAAAATTTGTACCCAAATTCACTGCGAACAAAACAAAACAACTTGCAGCTAACAAACTTGCGTTTCCATTTTTCACAAAAGCGATAATATTAATATATCTAAATTTGAAATATGCTTCGAAATAAAATAAAGCCGTAAAATTATAAACAAATATCTAGCTCAAAATTTCTTCAAAATAATGTTTTGTACAAAATTCTTATGAAAAGTGCTTTTTGGAAAAAAATCTGCATAACAAAATTTTTCACCGAAAATTAATAAAAAGCTTTTTAGCGTAAAAGTCTGATGGCCGCTCCATCAGTTTTTCAAACTAAGCTTTCTTGCACCAAAATTCGTTCTCGTTCACTTTGCACGGCTTCTTGATGCAAAATTTTTTCCACGGCTTTTTTTCAAACACATTTTGTTCAGGGTTTTTTCAATCTGATGGTGTCATGTTTCATTGCTCACTAGCCATGTTCGAAGACACATGCGATGGAATTTATGATTACAAAGTGTTTCTACATTCTCGCCGTTTGGATCTAAGGCCTCGTTGCAAATCGTACATTGCACGTCATCAATTACATTACCCAAACTAAGCAAATCTTCGATACTGTGCCTAACGGACATATTGTATGTTAAACTTTTGTGAAACAAATTCAAAGAAAAATTGTATAACTGCTGTTGCAGAAAATTCTAAAACAAATTTAAATCGATAGGTGTTTTCTCACAACTTCAGGTCTTACATGTCTGCTTACCCGTAGATACACTATATTCGCGGAATTCCTCAAAAAGATATTATTTTACTAAACTATAGATTTAATAATGGACCAGAGAAGATTTAAATTTTGGTACAACTGTAGTTAAACGAATCTGTAACTTTAGCGAGTAATTGATCAATAGGTATTAAATCAAAGAAAATCTCCAACTAACGTTTCAGTACAATTAAGAAAATTAAAGTGTGAATTGGGTTATATGACTGCGGAAAATCAGCAATAATCAAGCTGGTTTACAAATCGCTAGAAATAACCATCAAATCACACAAAGGAAAAAAGAAAAATGTAATCAAAGCTTTATTGGTATGCAAAGAAATATATCACAATAATTCCAAGATAAAACTTCGCTCCTGTTTTACAAACAAGTGTCAAAGGAAAAAAAAAGTAATTTAAAGAATCAAAGGAACCCATTCAAAACGGTCAACTTTCGTAGGGCCCCACGTTGGGCGCCAAATTATGTAACGCACCGACAAGACTTGAGGATCACAAAAGCTTACTCTGCTTTTTATATGATCAGCCATGCTCAGGGAAAATGGGGTGGGTTGTTGCTCTTGAATAACCTATACGTCGGGCTACATAAATAAACTTAAAGCAGAGATTTGTCGGAAACAGGGTTGCAAAAACAAATAACAATATCATGACCGAACGGACCACGGAAAGCCTAGAAATCTATTTGAGGAACGACCACGACACCAAGGAAAAGGGGATGATGTTATGTCCTCTTCACTCTATACCCGCCCCACCTGCTAAAAGGGAGATGAATTAATCTTTTAGCCCACATTTGTCTACGGTGTGCTTAACAAAGCCCTAAGTGTGCGAAAAAAAATATTTGTTTATTCCATTTCAAGGATGATCAAAATTCACATAATTTTATTTAGCGTTTTCATGATTTTATTAACATGGTTCGATATTAAGAAATATAACTTGGCTTTAGAAAAGGTAGGTGTGAAGAATTATTCATTTTACTTTCATTACAACAAGGAAAATTTAAAAAAAAAAAATATAGGAAATAAGTAAGTATGTAGTTAATTATGCATTAAAGTTAGGAACTTAGAACTATACAAATGTTTCAAAAAAAAATTTTTAGTTCATTATGAACTAAAACATTTCCGCTGATATCGGAAAGACCTCTCTCAGCTTCACTCTCCGCGGACATTACCCCATTTTCTTTCTGACGTCTTGTTAAATCTCTACACTAACTTGACAGCTCATGCTCTGGTGAATTTTCTCAACTAAAGCTATTACTAGCGAGATGGGGCTGTTGAGACTTTCGTTAATTCGAAACTATTCGAACGCATTTGGGGGTGGCAAATTAAAAGATAGGTAGCCCTCACATCATGCCAAATTTTTTCCATGGCTTTATCACAAACACATTTTGTTTCGGGTTTTTTCAATCTGAGGGTGTCAATTTTGTTTTTGTATTACAATTTAATTTAAAAAAATATAATTTTTCCTTTATATAAGTATGTATACAAATTTGCGTATTGGTCGAAATTGTGCACTACAGGGTCTTCTAAATATATAAAAATGCTTAAATATTTGATTTAAGCTGATCAAAACAGCAGGAAAGTTAAATTGAGCAGCAATGAATCCAAATGAACTGCTCAGAGAAAAAGAGCGATGAAATGTACTGTGCGCCATACATTTCATCGCTTTTTTTATTCTGAGCGTGTCATTTGCAGTACTGATTCAGTGAACAATATAGTTAACAGATAAATTCAAATTTGTAGCGATACAGCACTCGACCAGAGTTGTTGTAAAAATGTACTTACTTTTCCAATTTTTTGTCTACGGACTACAATTTTTTTTTGCAATAAGTTTTTTGGTCGAAAAAAAAGGTATTTTACTACAAACTGTTTTGTAATTAAAAATTCCCCTAAATTTTGATAACTTTTTGAAAAATTTGTGTAATTCTCAGGAAAAAAGTTTGAAACAGGGTTGGCAACCGAAACCGAATGAAACCGATTCATTTTAGGGAGCGAAACATAAACCGAAACCGATTCGTCGTAACCGATTGAATGGGTTCAACCAAAACCAATTGAAAAGGTTACGGGTTTTTAATCGGTTTTCAAAAGGTTTTCGTACACAAAATTGACTTGAAGTTTTTTTCCTAAGAGAAAATTCATCGTATTTCATTTATTTATTTCATGTATTTTTAAAATATGTATAGGAAATATTTTTTTTAAATATTCAATAAATCTTTTTATAAGGCCGGCGCACACAGAGGCGATATTCGCTATATAATTTCAGAACCATTTCCATATTTAAAATATCTAGCTTCGAAAACGCAAAGTGCCTCACACAGGCAGCGATTTCACCGCAGTAGATTTTGTTTGTTATTTATTATATTGCTATGGAAACAATCAAAAAGTCTGACTGAAATGGTTCTGAAAATTACTATTTTGTTTGTTATTTATTAGACTACTATGGAAACAGTCAAAAGGTTTATTTTCAAACTGATTCGAATTGGTTTTGAAACTGGCTTTTTGTGTTTGTTATTTATTGTATTGCTATGGAAACAGGCTGTATAAAAAACGCTATATTTTCAAAAATACAATTATTTGTGAAAAAATTAATTTCGAAACCGCCTGCGGCACGAATAACGCCTCTGTGTGCGCAGACATTTTTATGGTTTTTGAAAAGACTTGGAAAATTTTCGCTATTTTTTCGTAGTTTTATATGGCAGCCTTTTTCGTCCGATTTAGCTGATTCTCGAACTTGATCTCAATTCGGAGATAAAAACGTATACCCAAAGTTTCACATCGATGTCTCAAAAAAAAAACATTCCAGCCTGTATGGTGACAGAGAGACGGGGATATGGCTAAATCTGTTTTCGATGCTGATCATGAATATATATACTTATCCATACCGGACATGCGTCCTTATGGACGTTTCAAACGTTGTGTAGGGTATAAAAACTAAAAATTTAAGCAGAAATTTGTTTGAAAATGCGATTAGATAAGGAAATTCGGTAAATGTAGTTAGATTCAGCACCCTTGATTTATATTGAATTGATATAAAATTTCCTAATATTGGGCCATCTAGAAACCTTTTAGAACCTAAACCGAAACCTTTTCAATCGCTCCAACCAACCGAAACCTTTTCAAAATCAAGGAGCGAAACCGATAACCAAAACCGATTGGCAAGTGGGAGTAAAACCGAAACCTTTATTCGATTCGGTTGCCAACCCTGGTTTGAAATGTAGGTACATTTTTAAAAGAGATTTTCGCGACAGGTACATAAGGAGTATAGGAGGCCTTTCGAATAACCCTAATATCAATACTATAAAAGGTTTGAAAACAAATCAAAATTTCATATTTGGACCGCTACTATTTTTTTAACCGCATCTGTACATCAAAGACAACCAAATTTTCCCTGATCAAAGACAATAGCGGTATTTACAAGTCGACATATATATAAGTGGAGTCAGAGAATTTTTCATACAAAATTACAAAAATACCAATATTTGTTTGTCGCTTTCGGTGAAGCCGAAGTCGCTGCTTATTGAGTTTGACAAGAGAGTGAAACGCCATCTACATCTCAAACTTAAATAAATATATACAAATCACAGAACAGTGGGCTCTTGGCGTAAACAGATATTATATTGCTAATTTTTCGATTATTTATCGATAATTTCCGTTTTTACTTCATTGCCGATCCATTTCAAATTACCATTTTGTTCCCGACATAATTTCCAATCAAATACAAGAAACGGCGTCCCAATCGGTTAAGTATTTCTGAAGATAAAGGAAAATAAAGAATTTATACGGCTATTTTGTATGGGTGATATGATAATTTTTCGACATTTTATGGGAAATTTATCGAACATTTTTCGATAATTTTTCAATATTTATCGATTTCCATTTCCCGATCCATTTAAAAATTTAGTTCCAATTCCAATTGTATAGGAGGTAGGCGTGGTTCTAATCCGATGTTGCCCATTTTCAATACCGTCCAATCATTAGCTAAAATTAGAAGGAATGCTAAAAGTATGGAGGTGATAGCTTAAAAGCTATGGCAGTTATCGTGCAAAAGGACAGACGGACGGATATGGCTTAATCAACTCAGGAGGTGATGCTGTTCAAGAATATATATAGTTTTCCATACCAGACACATAAACTTATGGGAGCTACAAACGGTGCATAGTGTAACCAGTGTGGCCAAAAATACCCGAAATGGAATTGTTGTTTTCAAAAAAACCGGTTTGGAGTTTGGTTTGAAATACTCCCACTAAGTAAAAAATATAAAAAGGTTATGTGATACCTTCTTTAGTCGCCCGGAGTTGTAAAACACAGAATTCATATAATTTTTCACATTTGTGTTGTTTAAACAAAATTGTAAAAATGGTAAATTTTGTAGAAAGTAAGGAGGAAAAAACTTAAAAAAACAATTAAAAGATTAACTTCCTTAATTAACTTTTTACTAATTACGGATTTGGGCCCTGCTTTTGGAATAACAACAACTTTCTTGTTTGTTTTGTTTACAAAATTCTTTGTACCGTTAGTTCTAAAAACACGATTCGTCAAAGTGAAAAAATTCTGAAATGCCCGTAACAGTGCACAAGATATTAGTGCATGGTTTAAATATAATAAAATTTTTTTATATTCCCATCGGAATGCTTTCGGAAGATGCGCTTGAAGCAAGGCAGAAAGAATTCAGAAAGTATCGATTGAATAATACACGAAAAACTGCTCGTGAATCCTCAAATAAGGACTTGTTTCTGAATTTTTTGCTCTTTTTATTTATCATGTGAATATCTTTAGTTTCAATGTTTGAGCATTTTCGGGTCTCATTGTTACGTTTTTTTATAATCAGGATTATAATAGGTGGGCGTAAAAGTGGTTTGATCACGCCCATTTTAAGTACGTGATAATGATATGCCCAAAAACAGTTCCCTAAAAAATTTCACCCCGATTGTTTGAGAATTCCTCATAATTTTTGCACTTTTGATAATCAGGGCTATAGGAGGTGGGCGTCAAAGTGGTTCGATCACGCCCATTTTTAGTACGTGATAATATTATGCCCAAAAACAGTTGCCTACGAAATTTTAACCAGATTGTTAAAGAATTCTTCATGTTTCTTGTGCTTTGATAATCAGGGTTATAAGGGAGGTGGACGATGCAGTTTTGAAAAATAGCCGTATCAGATATATTAGCTCTCTTGAATCCACCAGTGACCCTACGAAGCTGCAATTGCTCATAAATATTGTGTGACACCATGGCTAGAGATTCCAGAGCGAAATTTTGGATTTTTCCAAATGGGGGCGTGGCAATTCGAAAAGTGGGTGTGTTAGTTAAAGTTGGATTGCACAAAATATGCTCTCCTGAAGCCAGCAGTGGATTTAGGAAGATGTACGTTAAGTTAGGTTAAGGTGGCTATCGGCACGCCGATACACTTAGACCAAAAGCGGTCCATTGTGATACCACAGGATCCATATTCCCTTCCCCTATGCCCCAAACCATTTGGAGTTCAAGATGAACCTATGAAGGCCTGATATGCAAGCCGTAGAAAGATCACCTAGACTGTCCAGGAAGAATGACCCAAACCGGGTTCTCCTTGCTCGAGACAGTGGCGGGCAGGAGCAGAGAAGATGCATTACAGTCTCCTCTTCCTCCTCATCCATGCAACTCCTGCAGAAGTCATTAGCGAAGACCCCAAGCCTTACCGCATGGCGCCCAATCAAACAGTGACCAGTGATCACACCTACCACCTTCGAGATGCTGGCCCTAGGCAGTACGATGACTCTCTTAGAACGCTTCAGATCCAGCATCGGCCAGATCTGTCTTGTTGTGTTACAAGTGGTTCCAGAGGCCCATCTATTGTTAGTCTTGGCGATAGAGTGAAGACGATGCAGTAGCTGGCACGTGCTGAGCGGGATACCTAGCTTTACCTAGCTTTACCTAGCTTAAGAGCTGTATTGTGGTATACTGCTTTGCGAGTTCGTCAGCATTGCAGTTCCCTGGAATGTCCCTATGCCCCGGCACCCAGACGAGGTGGATGTTAAACTGCTTAGCCATCTCGTTAATAGATGTACGACAGTCCGAGGCTACCTTTGATGTTAGGAGGACAGATTCCAAGGATTTGATTGCGGCCTGACTGTCTGTGAAAATCGTAATATCCTGAGCAGATATTACGTTCCGCCGCAGCCAGTTCATAACTTCTTTTATAGCCATCACCTCTGCTTGGAATACACTGCAGTGGTCGGGAAGGCGAAATGAGAGACCTACATTAAGTTCGTCAGAGAAGACTCCTCCACCAACTTTGTTGTCGAACTTGGAGCCGTCCTCTTGTGTCTCTTGTGAAGAAGATTTCGGGAAGAATGTAGTCGGTTGTCCCAGGAATGGATTTATTACCAACTAGAATTGTGGAGTGCCCCTTAGTAGAGTAGCCCCATTGATTTGTGGATCTAAGCCTGACCGCCGGCATCGCAGCTATTTGTTTGGCAAGAAGATCTAAGGGTATCAGATGTAATAAAATATCTAATGGGTCTGAGGGAGTGGATCTCAACGCCCCACTGATAGATATGGAGGCCATAGGCTGGACTTTTGTCAACAACTTTCTATACATGACTTTGTCCAAAGCTGGCCACCATACAAGAATTCCATATAGTAAGATAGGCCTGACAATGGCCGTATAGAGCCAGTGAACTACCCGAGGTGACATACCCCACGTTTTCCCAGTAGCTTTCTTGCATGAGTAGAGGGTAACTATGGCCTTCCTAGCTCGTTCGATAATGTTAGGTTTCCAGCTAAGTTTCCTATCCAAAATTGGGCCTAAGTATTTGGCTTGATCTAGAAAAACTAACTGTGTACCATTCAGAGAGGGAGGGTCTATCGGCGGAACTTTGTATTTCCTAGAGAAGAGAACCAATTCGGTCTTATGTGGATTGACCCCCAGACCGCAGTCAGAGGTCCAAGATGAGAGCTTTGAGAGAGCATGTTGTAACAAATCTCTCAGGGTTGCCAGGAACATACCTCGCACAGCAATCGCAATATCATCCGCATAGGCGACTACCTTACACCCATCCCCTTCCAGTATTTGTAGTAGTTAACCGCTACATTCCATAGAAGAGGAGAGAGGACACCACCCTGAGGTGTGCCTCTACTGACAAATCTCCTTGCTTCCGCATCACCCAGCTTTGCAGTGACAATCCTGCTCGTGAGTAGCTGAAATATCAATTCTCTTAGTGAAGCATCGACACCTAGATTTGTTAGTGTACCGGTGATAGCTAGGGGGGGTGACATTGTTGAAAATTCCTTCTATGTCGAGGAAAGCTACCATGGTGTATTCCTTATTAAGAAGAGATTGTTCAATGGTGCCTACTAAGGAATGTAAAGCTGTTTCCACAGACTTCCCTTTGAAGTAAGCATGTTGCGAAGCCGACAGAAGTTTGCTGTCTATGCTTCGACGAAGAAGATTGTCGATGAGTCTCTCTAAAGTTGTCAGAAGAAACGACGACAAGCTAATTGGTCGGAGGTCCTTAGGACCAGTATGAGATATTTTAATTGCCACAGAGGATCACATTAAGCCAGGGCATGATGATCTCCAAGGCGTTCTGCATTTCCGCAGGAATAACCCCATCCGGGCCCGGCGATTTGAAGGGCTTGAAGCTATTAATTGCCCAATTTATTTTGGTTTCAGATATTAATTCACTAGAGATACCCGATATACGGGTATCAGGAATGCTCCTCAGATCTGATCTAGAGCATCCTGGGAAGTGAGTGTCTAACAATAAGTCGAGAGATCCCTCACTAGAGCTAGTCCAAGAACCTTTTCAGATAGCCCGTGGGACACGGATTTGAAGCAAGAACTTTCCGAAGCCTAGACGCCTCAGATGTGTCTTCGATGCTGCCAAGGAAGTGTCTCCAAGAGTCGCGCTAAGCTTTCCTTACTACTTTTTTAAAAATCCTGAGACTATTCTTATAAAGGTCCCAGTCACAAGCAGCTCTTGACTTCTTTGCCTTGTTGAAGAGCTTCCTACACTGACTCCTAAGAGCTTTATCATCCTCAGATCACCATGGTGGTCTGTTCTTGCCCCTTGGTTTTACCTGCAGGGCAGGATTTATGGAGGGGTGTGTTTAAGACCGATGTTAAGGTATCCACCATACTATCAAGATTTGATTTAGTCAGTTCCTCAATAGCTGGAGAGGGGGGTAGCATTTCCGCCACTAATAATTTATATGTTTCCCAGTCCGTTCTTCTAAGATTCCGAAAATGTGTTTGGACTGAGGGGTCGTTTAAACTGAATTGCAGATATCGATGATCAGAAAAGGAGTGCTCGTTGGACACCTTCCAATCCGTAACCCTATCAAACAGGAAGTCGGAGACAAGTGTTATGTCCAAAATCTCCTGTCTATTGGAAGTAATAAAGGTTGCTTCGTTACCCTTATTACAGATGAGTAGGTTAGTGCATATAATGTAATCAAAAAGTGACTCACCCCTTTCGTTAATGTCCGTGCTACCCCAGACAGTGTGGTATGCGTTGGCATCACATCCCAGTATGAGCCCGCGCCTAAGTCTGCTCGCTTCATCGATCAACCACCCCAGTAGGCCTGGAGGGAGGGGCCCTTGATGGTCATGGGCCAGATACGCCGAGGTGACCCAGTGGCTGGTTGAAGCCAGCTCCAGGTTTGCCACGGCGATGTCTCGATCGCTGTAATTAGAGAGCATAAAAATATTAAGACTGCTCTTCGATAGGATACAGGATCTTGGAGTACCTTTATCCAGTGAAGCATGCAGTCTGTAGTTGCTTGCTCTTAGTCCAAGTATACGGTCCCCACAGACCCACGGTTCTTGGATAAGAACAATAGCCAGGCGAAGAAGAAATGAGGCCGAAGCCAGTTTGGAGTGGTGAAGATTAATCTGCAGTATTCTGAGCATCCTCAAAATAAGCAGACTTCTCCACCACATTATTATTGGCCTCGTCTTCAGTATCAGAGGAAGCCAGCAGCTCTTCCTCCTGATAAAGGCCAAACATCCCCCCCAAGAAGTCTGAATCAGAAGATTCCTCGCCACTGTTGAGACCGTTGGGTACCGTCGAAGTGCCCGTCCCCCATGACCATATGACAATATCAGTAGCACCGACTGCGGTCGTGGATTCGGTTGGAGCACACTTGTCCTCTGTAGCTTCGTCCTTCTTGTACACTTTGAGGACTACATTAGTGAAGCCATAGTTGACTACCCCCCTAGATACCGATAGGGGACCAAGAGACTCCGCGTTCAGCACCAAAACGGCCAGTCTACGGGGTCCCTTGGGATCTTCCAGCCTTCCTATCTTCCAATTGTGAGTCGGAAGATTTGGGTTCTTGACTTTCAAAATAGTCAGAATTCCCTCGACATCAGGAGGGTCCACGGGCAACCAGACGCGGGCCCTCGGCAGTGAAGGGATCATGTTCTTATCCACGGATTCGAGACGCGCCCCAGGCCAAACCTCACCCAGCATCAAAGCGCCGGCTTTGAGCAGGGTCACGGCTCGCTCTTCTGCACACGCAAAGAGCTTAACGCGACCCTGGAACCAGCCGGCGTCCTCGTAACTGGGAATCGGCCCAGTATTGCCACTCAGGACCCTCATAAAGACTCCCGAAAGGCCGGACTCAATCCATCTCCATTTACGCCTGGTATTCGGATACTACGTTAGCGACTGAGCTATTTCAATGGGCCCCCAGCCTGGTTGATCATCGCACGGGTCGTATGACACCTTGATCCAGCAAATGATTATCTCTTGGTTTCAGGACTTTTCTGGGATACTTCCGAGAATCATTGACCCTACTCAGCCCCCACACCACGACAAGGTGGATAATCCTCGCGAGAGCCAGAAGATGTAAATAGACTTAAATATTCTGTGCGCCCATGGCTACAGATTCCTTAGCCGGGTTTTGGATTTTACAAAAGGGGACGTGGCAGCTTAACCAGTGGACCTAGGAAGCTGCAATTCAACATATATATTCTGTGAGACCATGGCTAGAGATTCTTGAGCCGGATATTGGATTGTTCCAAAAAGGGGCGTGGCAATTCGAGTTGTGGCCGTGTGGACTGTGGAAAGTAAGCACTGTATCGCGCTATTTTTAACTAAACTTTATAAAACAAACTAAAATCGAAAATCCCCACGCGATAATTAAATTCCCTATTTGCCCGAATAGCACAGTCGCGAAGCGTGGGATTTAACACGACCCTCGCGGTATGGTATCCCCGTCCGAACGAACAACACGAACCCGCGAAAACCTGATAACTAAACTTTTAAAGCCCTACACCGAAACTGTCGCAATATATATATATATATATATAAGTATATATATATATATATTTATATATAAAAGAAACGAAAATTTTTTTTTCGACACAAAGAAAATAATACCGAACACAAACCCTTTTCAAAATTGACACAAAACGACCCAATACCCAAATATCAAAAATTATATTTGTTTAAACGCAATCGATTTGCGGGACCAGACCAACCTGTCTGAAATCCCTCGCACGATTCTTTGCAGAATCTATTCACCAGCTGGACTTCGATAAAATTCGATGTCCAGCAACAACTTGGCTCTGATGCGGGACAACACAAACAAAAAAAAAGGAATAAGGAAGAGGGGGGGAAAACGGCCAAACAAATTCCAAGCAAACTACTTGGACGGAAACACTTCACCAAAACAAATCACGACCGAACACAACCTGTCCAACTCTATTCAATTCCTCAAATTCAAAACACTAAATGGCCGACTGCCACAAATAAAATAAAGCAAAATAAACACTAGCTGGCAAAACTAAACCAGCGCGCAAAAATACGCATTTTGCATTTCGCTCGCGAGTGTCGAATTTGTTTTGCTTAACAAATTAAGCAAAACAAATATATTTATATAAAAAGTGACAATCAATAAAATTGTGCAGTGCGTTAATTCGGTCAGTGCGTGTGTGATTTTGTTCCTCCGATTTTGTTCGCCCGTCGCCCCGAACAAAAGGGGAACCTAAAAAAACAAAACAAACAATAAAAACAACAACATTCGTGTCGCGACAACCCCACCTCCACCTCCGCGAAAGTTGCTTGGTCTCCTGAGACCAGCCAACTTTCGAATCTAACCGGAGAAAATCACCCTGAGTCGATGTGCGGCCTAAGGTCCTGCACATGCCATGTCCCCTTTTCTCGTCCGTCTTCGTCTTCCAAAACATATGTCCACGGAGACACCCTCTTTTTAACCCTAAACGGTCCAACAAATTTCGGAGCTAACTTCGCTGCAAAATAGTTTGCAGCATCGGACAAAACAAAGTTACGTCTCCATACTAACTCGTGCGGTAAATACTGCACATCTCTACGTCTGAGATTGTACGTTTTCGCTGTCTTGGCACTTGCCATTTCTAACTTTTTCCGTATGTCTTCCCTCAAGTCTGCCATTAACTTGGCCCGGTCCTCACTACTACTGTCCGGTTGGTCTGAGTCTCCCACTCGTCTATAATCTCTATCACCCCTGACCGCCATATTTCGGCCAAAATTCACGAAGTATGGAGACGCTCCCAAAACCTCATGCTGCGATGTTCGAATGCAGCACGCCACCTTTGAGAGATGAGAATCCCATGTCCGATGGTTTTCTGAAATATATGCTCTCAAAGTGGTCTTAACTATTTGGTTGATCCGCTCGGCCGGATTGGCCTGCGGATGATAGTGTGCAGTGTACCGCATCTGCACACCATACGACGCACATAAACTCTGCAGCTCCATGCTGCGAAACTGTGGCCCATTGTCGCATACAATGGACCTCGGAACTCCAAAGAGCAGGAAGACATTATCTTCCAACTCCTTGCAAACACTCTTTGCCGTTGCATTTCGCAACGGAAACAACAATGGGAATTTGGTGAAGTAGTCAACCACCGTTAAAATATAACAAAATCCCCGACTAGACTTCACCAAGGGTCCCACCAGATCTACGCAGATCATTTCCCAAGGTTCTAACTTCTTTGTCCTCTCTACCATACAACCAGCTGGCTTATTGTTGTCTGGTTTCACCCTCTGGCAAACCTGACAACCTTTAATATATCTAGCTATCTCTGCCTTCATTTTTGGCCAATAATATTTCTCAACTACCCTTGCGTATGTTTTCCTAACGCCCATGTGCCCCGATAATGGATTATCGTGACACTCGAATAAAATTTTACTCCTATCACTTTTGCCTACAACTCTCTTCCACTCGTACCCAGCACTAAACAAACTATTTGTCCCTGCCTTTATGTGTTTATATAACACCCCATTTTCAATTCTCCAAGCTGGGTAATCGAGTGGTTTATCCTCCACTTTCCTAACCATGGAATCCACCCATGGATCTCTAACACGCCCATCTACCTCCCCTACGACTGGGACACCTCTAGAAAGCATGTCGAGCACAACATGATCTTTCCCCTTACGATGTATGATTTCATAATCGTATTGCTGGAGCTTTAAAGCCCACCTAGCCAACCTACCGCAAGGATCTTTCAAATTGTTGAGCCATACCAACGAATAATGGTCGGTCACCACTGTGAACCTAACCCCTTCGATGTATGGCCTCAACTTCTCAACTGCCCACAAAACAGCCAAACACTCCTTCTCGGTAGTGAAATAATTCCTCTCGCATCTACTCAACGACCTACTCAAATACGAAATGACCTTCTCCCCTTCATCAAACTGCTGTGTCAAAACGGCACCTATTCCAAAATCGGAAGCATCAGTCTGAACTACGAAGGGTCGTTCGAAATCAGGACAGCTCAGGACCGGCGCCGTCACTAGGCGCTCCTTGGCCTTCAAAAAGCTGTCCTCGCACTCCGGCGACCATCTAAACCTGTTCTTCTTCTTTAGAAGATCAGTTAGAGGCTTAACCAAATCAGCGAAATTCGAAACAAACCTACGATACCAAGAAATGGTGCCAACAAACGACCTGACTTCCCTTACATTTTTGGGCGCTGGAATTTTCAGCATTGCCTCAACTTTCTCGGGGTCAACGTGCAAGCCCTGTCGATCAACAACATAACCTAAGTACCGTAGAGAAGAAAGACAAAAATTACATTTTTCCCTATTCAATCTAAGCCCTGCCGAACAAATCCTCCTCAGGACCTCCTTCAGAACCTCAACATGCTTATCAAATGTATTTGTAACAATAATAATATCGTCCAAATACACGAAAACATGGGGTTCCAAGTCAGCCCCAAGGACCTCATCTATAAATCTCTGCCAAGTTGCAGGCGCATTGTGCAGGCCATAAGGCATGCGCTTGAACTGGTAGAGCCCCCTACCCGGAACTGTAAATGCCGTGCAGGCCCTAGACTCCTTCTCTACTGGGATCTGCCAATAAGCGGATTTTATATCCAAACTAGAGAGATATTTGGCGTCCCTTAGCTTATCTAAAGTAGCCGAAATATAAGGGAGGGGGTAACTATCTCGATCCGTATTTTTATTCAGTGTCTCCCATCCTTTTTCCTAATCATCACAACCGGTGATGCCCAAGGGCTGTGGGAAATCTCAATCACACCATTTTCTAACATATCCTCTATTTCCTCATCTATGCGCCTCTGAATAGCGGGCGATACCGGATAGTATCGCTGCTTGACTGGTTCCACATTTGGCTTTGTACGAATCCGATGTTCGACCAAATGTGTACAACCAAGTCCCTCAGGCATAGACCTAAACACAGCTGCAACAAATTCCTCAAGAACCGATTTTTCCCTAGTTGACAACGAAGACCTATCAACTATCGCCGCTACTGACGAGACCTCGACTTGGTCGGAAAACCTCCACTGATTCTTGGCCAAATCTGGCACTACACCGGCCTTAGACCAAAAGTCTACTCCAAGAATCAATGATTGGGGTAAATCCGGTATTACGAGGCATTCCACGAGGACCGACTTGCCCTCTACCTCGAAAGGGACCGAAACTACCCCCCTAACCGGAACTTCTTCACCATCAGCAAGTGCAACCTTGCTGACCGCAGACGCCAATAAACTTATCCCCCAGGACTTTAATGTGTCCCAGCCTGGCCTACCAAGAATCGTCCTGGTGGCCCCCGAATCTAAAAGCCCTAACATACGCACTCCAAAAATTTTAACACCTAAATATGGCCTATTATCCAAATCTTTTCCCGACAAAGTGAAACTCAAATATACTCCGGACGGACGCCTCTGAGGCCTGTCACTATTTTCCCTAGCCAGCTGGTTGCCCGCAGGCAACCTACCTAAACCTCGCGAACTTCTTGCCCTGCTTCCACAAGAGCTCGCTCCCCATTTCCCGACTCTTCGCGGGCCCTCGGAGCCGCTCTCGGGGCCGCCTCCCTGTCCGAGCGCTCCTGCGATTGCCCTGCTCTCTGAGAGCATCGGGGCAATCACGCTTTAAAAAACCAGGCCGCCTACAAGCGAAACAATAAATTTCCCTAGGGCAGTTACTCAAAACATGCCCAAACCGCCCACAATTGAAGCACCTAAAAGAATTTTGGGGAGGAGCCTGAATTCTCCTCTCCAACCTAGCGTCACGCAAAGGGGCCCTGACTTCAAGAACTTCGGGTTCAGCCGAGACGTAAGCCAAGTCTGGCTCCAACAAATTCTTGGATCGGCTGCTGGGCGGCGGCACGAATGCTTCCACATTCGCCCGCACAGCCTCCAGCTTCCGACCCAAGGAAACCAACTCCGATAAAGACTTAGGCTCAGCCAAGCCCAGCTGAGTCTGGTAAAACGGGGACAGGTTTGCGATCACCAGACCCAGCATACGCCTCTCTGACAAGGGGTCGGACAGACGACCGAACAACCCCCTCATCGCCGCTACATAGATACCTATGGACTCAGTCCCACCCTGAGTCAGTCGCCTAATCTCTGACATCAAAATTTCGTTATAGTTGGGGGGCAGGAATTCCAGTTTCAGCTCGGCGACCAACTCTCGCCAGCCTGAAACTGTCCTGCGGACATCCCTAAACCAGAGCAGGGCTTTTCCAGAAAAAAGCTCCACTGCTCCCCTAAATAACTGGGCATCGCTAACGCCCCGAGCCTCGCATAGCTCGTCCACCCTCTGCAGAAATGCATGCACGGACATATCGGACCTTTCCCCAGTGAATTTCAAACCCCATTTCGATAAATTTTCTATTTTCAGAAAACCTACCTCACCCAACGAGATGGATGGTCTCGGGGCGGGTTGAGGCTCTCCCTCAACCGCAGACTCCCTACTGAGCCCCTTGGGTGGTCGAGACGGCCTTGGATTCTCATCAAAGGCATCATCTCCGTCACCACCCAAGTCAACCACCTCGTTGAGTTCCCCCAATAACAGAAGAACCCTATTCTTGAGCGCCATCTGTTCAACTACTTCTTCCTTACTCGCTGGCCTCGAACGAGTAAGGCGACCTAACGCCCATCCTAATTTCGCCAAAATCTTTAAATATTCGGGCGACTTTGCGTCCTTGGGAGGGGTTTCCATAAGTTTTTCAACTTCGGAAATCTTCCCCTCCACACCCAACCTATCTTCCTCAAAAACAAACGGATATCCCGCAAAGACATCCACGGACTCCCTTCGCTCTATTTGCCTTGATGCCCTCAAGGACTTCCTCATGGACTCCACCGGAGTCACTGGCAACCCACGACCCTCCATCTCGTATGCCAGTTCCTCTTGGTTTAATCGGTTAATCTCCATAATTAACTCGGACAGACAAAAAATAATATATTTAAAAAAACAAAACTAATTTAAAAAAACTAAAACCAAAAAGAAATTCAAACAAAAAAAACTTTAAAAAACCCAAAAAAAAAAAATTTTAAATAAAAAAAAAATTACAGACAAAAAAAACAGGAACGGGCGGCACCGCAAAAAAAAATTTAAAACAAAATTTCTTTCTTTTTAAATACTCAAAAAAAAATTATCAAAAATTAATAAAAAAAATAAAAATCAAAAAAAATAGTTATTTATATAAAAAAAAAATTTATAAAAATAAAACTATAAAATAATAAAGAATATTTAAAAAAAAAATAGTTCAACCACAACAGCTAAAGGCGGACGACACACAGTGATTTGTCTCCATATGAGCTTGGGACAAAAATCGAAGGAGTATTCTGAATTAATTGAAACTAAGTTTATGTATTTTGGCCCGCTGATTTCAAAAATGTAATCGGTTTTTCTGTAACCCTTATAGTTTTTGAATAAATCCAGAATTGTATGCTTGATTTTCTTATTTAATTATTATGCATATAATACAACTCTACAATTATATTTCGCAAAAGGTTTCTTAGCTTTAATAACGGATTCTAGTGGTTCTTGATTAGCTGATTTCAAATTTGGTAGCCGTTTTTGGCTAGCAGTTGTAGTTTAGCAGGTACATTAATGCAAAAACATTAAAAAATCTTTTTAAAAAATTTAATATTATAACTATTGAAAAGCGCAATACATTTTTATAATCTTGAATACTTTGTAAAGAAAAATGTATATTCTACTATATTATATTATGTATATTCTACTATTAGAGGTATTCACGGTCTGGTGTACTTGATAGTGTACTTTTATCGAAGTGACGGATTCACTTTTACCATAAAGTTTACCTGTATTCTCAATTTTAATAATTCTGGCACATTGTACCCTGTTCCACAGTTTATCAATTTCGTTTGCTCTCGAATTGAGTTTGATGTTTATCCCTAAGAAATCAATTAAAAATTTATATTCTTAAATTTCACAATAATTTATTCAGAATCGTTAGAACTATCACAATCTTCGCTCACTAAGAAATTTATACTATCCTCAATTCCTTCACTGATATTATCGTTTTCAAATACTATATATTTTTTTATATCTTTTATATTTTTTTATTTGTTTAACATGTGCATTGCTTGGTAAAGTAACAAACCCCAAGAAATCCTGAAAAATCTGGAGAACCCGCGATTGCCAAAACCATTCGGTATTGACCGCTTTAGTCAATACGAAGAAGAGGGAAGAGTAAAATAGAGAAAAATTAAATGACATTGGATAAACAATATTTCAATTGAGCTTTTAGTTACTATACATACATTAATATCAATATATTAATAAAAATACATACATTCATCACATTTTACCATTTTTTTTACATTATGAACTTTTCAAAATTTTTTTTTGATATAAAATTGTCATTTTAGGCATTTACAAAAAAACATTTTTTTCAAAAAGTTTGTAAAAAATGGTGAATTTCTTTTTTTTGTCTGAAAAAAAAACACATTAAACTTTAAAAAAAAAAAAAAAATTTTTAGTAACTTTTACGCACTTTTTTTTTACAATCCATAATTTGTTGGGTTTTTTTTTGTTTTTTATTTGAAAAACTTTTTTTTTCATGGTACTCAAAAATTTTTACATCGAAGTTTAATGACAACTATTTTATTTTTCATTTTTTAATACAACAATAACATTTATAAAAAAGTAAAGTTTGTATCATTCTTGCCAAAAATACCTTTTTGGCAATTTTTTTCGCCAAGCTATCAAAAATAAATTTTTTTCTTCCAGCATTTGTTATCAAATTTCTTTAATTTGACAATACTCCACGGACGTCAAAAAAATTTTAATCAAATAAAGAAGTTCATATTCTTTTTAGTCAATGTATTACCTTTCCAAAAATACCATATTTTATATAATTGATGACATCAAACTTTCTGAATTTTGTCTATGGGACAAATCACTGTGCGACACCACCACTGTTTAATAAAATTACAAAAACAAAATTAAAATTTTACTAAAATCAAAATAAATAAAATGGTGCAACACAAAAATAAAATTTAAAAGAATTATTAAAAAACTTGCAAAAAAAAAAAGGTTACAAATGTTGCACCAAAAAAAAGGAACGGACTCACCGAACAACAAAAAAAAACCCGCTGCCGTCGACAGCACTCTCACTGGCAACCAGAGAAATTCCAAAAAAAACTAAATAAATAAAAATACGAATTAGTAAATTATAAAAAAAACTGAAATAATACAACCAACTGAAATAATACCGCGACAACTGCTGAAGCAAATAGTGGAGTTTGAGAGTGGAAATTTCACACACATATTCTGTGAAACCATGGCTACAGATTCCCAAGACGGACTTTTTCGAAAAAGGACACCCCTTTTTTTTGGGCGTGTTCAATGATGATCCGTGCGAAGTCAGAGGCGATTTACTAGTAACTATACATATATATCGGAAGAAAAGACAGTTCGGCTTTTACAAAGGCAAAACCGTGACATACCCACAGATGACTGGAAAGTTCTCAGGGTCATCAAAGGGGCTGAGCCTAAAACAGGGCAGGTATATATCCTCCAAATCAACAAAGAAGCGGAGGACATTCAGTATCCTCGCCGTGGAAAGATGACGTGGGGCATGGCGTGTGCCTACCTGCGGCTTAAGAAACGACTCCCTAGGGATGCAAATGACAACACTCTCGAGGCTGATGAGGTTAAGAAAGACTTGGAGCCACTCACCGAATCTACAACAAATATTTCACTAGGACCGGCAGACGACTTTACTGATGAGAATAATACCACAGTGATCGAAAATAGGCCTGCGGCGGATGGGGAAAATATCACCGCGGCGGAAAAATCTCCATGACGTGATGGTGAAGGTGCCACAAATCAACCTACATCACAGTAAAGCGGCATCAGCCGTGCTGCTACAGACCCTGCATGAGGGGTACTACGACGTGGCACTCATCGAAGAACCCTGGGTCGACGAACTGGGCGCGATCAAAAGCCGAGAGTCACGTAATTACCATTTACACCAGTCACAAACGGAAGGTAAGAAGCTTTCAGACATTTTGGCAAAAAATAACCTTAATATTTTCTCAAAATCTAATTATAGCATACATGGCGCATGATACAGAAGTTCCCCCAGATGAAGTACGAGCACTGGTGGAGGAGATAGAGAAGCAACACTATAACCTGGTAATCGGTTCGGATGCAAACGCACACAATGTCTTGTGGGGTAGCCCGGATACTAATACCAGAGGTGAGTCTCTTTTGAATTATATTCTGACCACCACTTTATGTATAGCCAATCGTGATGTTGAACCAACATACATAGGACCCGCTAGTAAAAACGTACTAGACGTTAACACTTTCTTCAACACTACTCCAAGCTTTTCATGTCCAGTAAGAAGACAATCAATCCATCATCATGGAATAGAGAAATTTCCATGATGATGGATGAATCGTGGAGCAATTACCAAGGGGAACTAACAATTTTTAAAAAAGTTATTAGAAAAGAAAAAAGACTAAGCTGGCAGAAGTTCTATGGTGGTTAATTGGGCGCAGGCCTTGTTCCTCTGCGATAGCTCTCGAAATCGTTTTCAAAAAAGATAAAAAACAGAAAATTCGTTTCAAATTAGTTATCTTTTCATTATTTTTTTACATATTTTCCTCAGAAAATCTTACCGGCTTTTCTTGGCTGTGGCGGCTACTGCTTCGTATGGTATTCGGACGAGAGATAATTAATATTTAAAAAGCCAAAAAGCAGTCGGCAAAACCGAAATCGCCATACTTGAAAGCAGATTTCGCCACAGATAACAGCGCCCCCTACATTTAACAAATTTATATAAGGTAACAAAAGGGGACGTGGCAGCATAACCAGTGGACCTAGGAAGCTACAATTCAACATATATATTCTGTGAGACCATGGCTAGAGATTCTTGAGCCGGATATTGGATTGTTCCAAAAAGGGGCGTGGCAATTCGAGTTGTGGCCGTGTGGACTGTGGAAAGTAAGCACTGCTGAAGCAAATAGTGGAGTTTGAGAGTGGAAATTTCACACACGTTCATATTTACGCGGTTGGCGTGAACATTGCCGCCCGCCTTGCAGCATCACTGCAACTAAATCTAATAGTAAATTACAAAATTTTATATTTATAAAAAATGGAGTGCGTACATTTATAAAAATGGTGATCAGCGCAATATAAATTCAATTTAATAAAAATACATACAAATTACATTTGGTAATTTCCTCTAAAAATACCTCCACAAATTAGGGGTTGGACGAAAGTGACGTTCCTACTCAAAGGCGCGCTGGGATTGTGTTGACTCAAGCGTACGAGGCCCAAGTCCAACCGACTGATAGCTGACCAGCTCAAGCGTACGAGGCCCAAGTCCAGTCAGATCACCGTCGTGCGCTTCTATGGATGGCTCAAGCGTACGAGGCCCAAGTCCATCCATATAATCGTCGCGCGCTCCCATGGATGGCTCAAGCGTACGAGGCCCAAGTCCATCCGTGCTGCAGCCTTGTGCTTCATAAGATGGCTCAAGCGAACTAGGCTCAAGTCCATCCCTCTTTTTACTATGCGGTTCACATGATGGCTCAGACGAACGAGGTCCAAGTCCACCATCCGCACTATCGACGCTTCCGCCACTTTCGCAGAAGTTTTGCGCGTTCGTAAAACGACGCGATCCTTATTGTTTTCGGATATCTAAAACCCAAACTCTATCGTCTCGGCCGGAATATTTTTTCATATCTCTGCCTAGCCGCCACTCATTTGGAGATAGCCTTTCTTCACTCATTATCTCTAACTTCTCTAAATTTTTCTGTGTAGTTTTCCATTTTAAATATTTACTCCCATCCTCATTTTTACGAGTGGTTTTGTTATAATTTTTCTTACTCTTATTTTTATTTAGATTCAAAGAACTTTTCTTTGAGACTTCCTCAAGTTCTGGCAAATTTGACGACTGATCCTGCAGTGCAATTTGATTAAAGTATACCGAATATGTCGGTTTAATTGAAACCCCATTAGGGGGCAAAGGCCCAGTTAAGATCCACCCAAAAACTGTTTTCTGAGCAATGAGTGACCCTAGAATACCTCTTCGTATTCCATCTAAAATAATTCGTGGATATATGTCACCTCCAATGAGGACATCCACTTGTTCGCTTTTATAAAAATTAGGATCTGCCATTTGCAAATCAGGTAAATTCTGCACCAAGGTCCTATCGATAGAAACTGTGGGAATGTTGCCGCTTAATTGAGGAAGAATGAGACCCTTCGTCTATATTCTTACCCTGGGATCAATTGGTGATCCTATTACAAAATGCCACATTTTTTGAATTTGTGCCGAAACCACATTATTTAGCCCTGCTACTTGGGCATTCACGCTTTGAGTGGGTATATTCAGCCGTTTCTGCAAACGCGCTGATATAAATGTGCCCTCTGACCCAGAGTCAATTAGCGCTCTGGCCGTATAAACGGAGCCTGAATGACATATGGTCACTAAAGCTGTCCCTAACAGCACCCCTTTTGTACTCGTTGTGAAATGCGTCTGAACCCTATCGACGTGACCTTGCGAAGTGGATGGTTCAGTGGATAAATCACTTGAAACCGGAAAATTGTTTTGATTTGCGCAGGAGAATTAGGCGGTGACCCAAGTCCTTCACGATGAAGTAGCGAGTTATGACGCCTCTTGCAACTAAGGCACTTGTAATTGCTCGTACAATCTTTCACCTCATGAGAACTGGCCAAACAGTTTAAACACAGATGCAACCTCCTTACTGTTGACAACCTGTAACTAACGTTCATATCTAAAAATTGTGGACAATTCCACAGTGGGTGTTGTTGCGTATAACAAAGTTTACAATTCGCCTGGTAAACGTTTGCATTATGGGAATTTACTTTTCTATTCTGATTTTGGGAGTATTTATTTTGGTAGCCACCAGTTCTTTGGTTAAGCGTACCTCGAATATCTGAAACTGTTTCTAGAGTTTGAAATCTTTCAGTCAGAAAACTATCTAAATCAACCCATTTGGGGATTGCTGTCTTATTTTTAATTCCTTGCTCCCATAAGGAGAGCGTTGCTTCTGGTAAGCAAATTGAACATAAATACACGAAAATTGGCCGAACAAAATCCTCAGTTGACTGTTCACTAAAATCCTTTTATTTTCATACCTATCTGATAGGTTATCCCACGCCTGCACAAATCCATCATTTGTGAGAGGGGACTTCGTGACTATATCTTTGGCTTCACCTCTAGTCTTCTGGTTAAGGTGAAAAAGTTTTTCAACTGAATTTAGCCCGGAATTCTAAATATAAATGGCCGTGAACATGTCACGAAAAGTGGGCCATGACAGATAATCTCCATAGAAAATCTCAGTGTCACACGGAGGCAACCTCATGTTGCTAGAAGACGGACGATGTTCATTCGAATTTAAAATCATAGTAGAACTGGGAGGGGGTGTTAAATTATGAGCTGTCAGATTGTGAGAAAATTCACCCATCATGGCAGCGCAGGCTACATATGCCTGATAACAGTTTCTGTACCTATATTTTATCATTCCTAAATCGCCACTAGGCTCCTTATTGTCGGTTGAGGGTGACCGTGAACAGACCTCATACGCTGTCTTTACCTTTACCCACAAATCTTTAAATTCTTCGCGTTGCACTTCTAACGAAAAAGTCGAATGGTCACTCTGACCAGTTGTATTGAATTCCGCTTCGAATTCAAGGATTTCGTCAGCCAGACGATGAAATTCTTTTAAAGTAGCCATTTTTCACAAAAATATCAAATTACAAAAATACCACTAAAATTTCCAAAAAACCAAAAAATTTCCAAATAACAAAAAATATTTGGAATCGCTAATTTTATTTAAATATTTATCGAAAATTTTTAAAAGCGATAAAAAATTTACAATTTGGTTTTATAAATTTCAACCCTTTGTCAGTGTCGGAAATACTGGCGTAGGGCGCACTTCAAATACATTACAATCAGAGAATTGGGAAAGGGAAAACAACAAAAAATACAAATCGGCCAAAATATTTAAATATTTGAATTCGCTTATTTTGAATATTTCACTAAAAATATTAAAAAAGCGATACACAAATATCCAATTCCCTATTTAAATATTTTGCTCTGCGATCAGATCCAGTCAAAGAAATATTTCGTATTTCTTAATGACTAACTGTGCCGTACACAAATTTCGCTACAATAAAGAATTACTCTCACGTGGTTGTTGTTGCACTTTTTGATTGGATTCTGCTCCCGCGTTGCTAACTTTTTACTTTAGTTAGTGTGTTCACTGGGTCACTTCTTTTCACCTTTCACAATTTATTCGCACTGAGTTTAATTTTATTTTAAATTTACTTTATTTTACTTCAATTTACTATTTAAAAAACTCTATAAAAAAGCTAACGTCTGTCCGCTGCCAAAATACCGGAAACTAATTAAAGCAAACGACAGAAATGCAGCAACAACCTGCATTTCTTTTTCTTGTGAGAGCGGGTGGGACTATGTGTTTGTGTGTGTGTGCTTTTTCTTATTTCTGCACAGTACAATATGTCACATATTTTTCGATTATTACTTTTTATTTTCTCAATTTAAGTATGGAGTACCTGCATTTGGTTGGTATTATTGTCATTCTCTTTTTATTCTTCACTCAAAAATATACTTTCTCGGAAATTATTTGAACTTTTATTAGAAAAGTTCTCGAAATTCAATGTACGCCAATGTACGCTGCTTTGTAAAGAGTTGGCAGAATTAAAAAAGACAATAATTGTGTACAAATTATTTAAAGCTTTATTTTATAAATCACTTCACATTCAGAATAAAATCACAAAATTGTTTTTGGAATAACGAAGAAAAACGAGAGTAAATGAGTGGCTTTGGCTGGCTTTTAGAGAGTATGGAAAATTTTTCTTTATTTTATATCTCGGATAGATTTTGTGTTTGTTAATATTTTAAAAATGCGCACATATGATCACCATTAATAAATGTAACAAACCTTTTTTAATTTTGAAGCAGCAGCTTAGATGATGATAGTGATTGATGTGGAGGGCTTTTCTTCTCAGTTTTAAATTTGTTTGTTGTGGAGGTCTTTTCGTCTCCTTTGGAATGGATTCGGGATTGAAGGACCAATAATTGGGCGCAGGCCTTGCTCTTCTACGAACTATTCGATAGCTCTCGAAATCGTTTTCAAAAAAGATAAAAAACAGAAAATTCGTTTCAAATTAGTTATCTTTTCTTTATTTTTGTTGTATATTTTCCTCAGAAAATCTTACCGGCTTTTCTTGGCTGTGGCAGCTGCTGCTTCGTATGGTATTCGGACGAGAGATAATTAATATTTAAAAAGCCAAAAAGCAGTCGGCAAAACCGAAATCGCCATACTTGAAAGCAGATTTCGCCACAGACAACAGCGCCCCCTACATTTAACAAATTTATATAAGGTAGCGTTCATATTTACGCGGTTGGCGTGAACAGTGGTATTGAATGTACGACAGAAGCTGCTAGACTTAGGAAAGTTTTATCAAAATAGGTCACAGCGCCGGTACTTCTGCAAAAAGGTAGACAGTAGCTGAACAACAAATTAACAAGAGACACTAGAAACTCTACTAGAAACTCATTTCCCAGGTTGTTTAAACACACTAAATAGTAGCTGCAACTCCAACATAACCCTACCAGATAGCATATCCAATATCCTAACTAAAAATAGGATCACTTGGTCTGTAAACTCTTTCAACCCGTATAAAACACTGGGGCCAGACGGTATTTTTCCATCGATGATACAACAAACGATTGGAATTATACTCCCAAAATCAAACAAGGGTGGTCTTGTTTCCGAAAGGCGGCAGATCAGGTCATGTGAACGCAAAGGACTATAGACCAATTAGCGTCACGTCTTTTCTCCTAAAACTAATGGAACGAATTGGGAAAAAATGCCTCAAAATTTTCTTTCAAAATCACAACATGCTTATCAAAAGGGCAAGTCAGTAGTGACTGCTCTTCACTCAATAGTTAGTACTGTTGAGAGCTCTCTCCATGTAAAGGAATTTGCTTTAGCAGCATTTCTTGTCGTGGATGGTGCTTTCAACAACATAACGAGGGAAGCGATAATGGGCGCTCTGGAAAAGGCATCAGTAAATAGACAGACGGATAGAGCTAAATCAACTCAGGAGGTGACGCTGATCTAGAATATATATACTTTTCCATACCGGACACTTCTCCTTCTTGGTGTTACAAACATCAGACCAAAGTGAATATACCCATACCTCATGAGGTATATGGTATAAAAATATATAGATATGGATTTTGTTCACGCCAACCGCGTAAATCTGTATTCAATCCAGGCCCGTAGCCATGATTTTTTTTAAAGTATATTTTTGATTCTAGTTTTGACCCCAGCTATTATATTGATAACCTTTTGGAGGATCAGTCGGAACATCCCAGTGAAATAAGATCGTGAGTCAGTTATTAAAATTATTGTCATTAAAATCGCGAGTATGTGTTTTATTGTACGAAAATATGTACCGTCGCAATACAGCAGCACTTGAAAAGCTTCTGTGGAAGCATCAATGAAAGAAAATAAACAAAAATTCGCAGTTTCCTTCTATTAAATGGATTTCTAAATTTCAAAACAAAACAACATAATATTGTCCACTGATCGTTAATATCTCGCAAGTGGTCGGAAATCATATTACCAAAGAATCTCTGCTGCATCTTTCCACAACCAGAGAAAAAATCGTGTTAAATTAACCAATTTTTAACCAATTTTGTGGTTAATATTTTTCAAACCGATCTTTCAGGTTGTTTTCACAAGATGCTATTGTTAAAAATGACACTCTCCTATATGTGTACGTGTACGTGTGAAGAGGTTTGTGATTAAACTGGGAAAACTGGTAAATATGCGTTCATTCAAATCATTGCCGGTAGCTCAGGGGTTAGGCTGTCGGCCTCATAAACGGAAGTACGGGGATCGAATCCCCGTTCCGGAAAAAGTTTTTTTAATTTTATTTTTTTTTATAAAATTGTTAACACAGTTCCTCCAAGTAACTTTTTTACCATTCTTTACCTTATTTTCAAATGAACATTACCATTTCAAATAGATACCTTTTCACACTGAACTGGATTTGAACGCCGGACCTTCAGATCTTGAGCTCATCACTTTACCCTCTGTGCTACTGTGCTTCATAGATTCATGTCGTCCAAAGACCAATCTGAATTTGAAATCTAAAAATTTGTATTTAAAAAAACTTTTTTCAACTCAGACGAGATTCGAACACGGGACCTAATGTTTATAAGTTCCGCATCTACACGCTGTGCCACTGAGCTTCTTTCGTTCAGGTCGACAAAAACAAATTTGTTTTGAAATTCAAAAATTTCTTCTGTTTATTTTCAAATTTTCCATTTGACAGAATGGTCGAATATATTTTGATTTTAGAAAAAAAAATTTCTCATTTGTGTGAATGTGTTCGTTTTGCTTCGATTTTTGTCAATGTAGTTGTAGTTTTTTGGAATTGTTTTTGTTTTGCGTACAAATGTTTTTCATGTTAATATAACATGAATAGTGTTAATTAAAATACATGAAGATTTCTCTTGGTGCACATACTTAAAACAAGCAAATTGTACATGAAACATTCGGAACTGAAATAAGGGCGGGATTCCAATCCCATTGATATTTTATCGTACAGATATTCATGAAGATTTTCGAATTTATTAACATGGTTAGGTCACAAAACACAAACGGTTGCTTAACATGGTTAGGTGAAGCAAAGCCAAGAAGAAGTATCTGAAAATGTTAGTAATTCGATATATCGCTCATTCCCTGCAATAAAGACACAACTAAAAATTTATATTGTTGGGAAATCATGATTTGAAATTTAAAATTTCCATATTTTATATGGATTTCAGCACTTGGAATGTTTTTAAAAAAATGTTAAAATACATCAAAAACTAGAGAGTGGACTATCTTCGGCTATACCGAAGTTGTAATATCCCCACACTGTAGGAAGAAGTATCTCGAACATAAAAAAATGTGGTCTCAAGACCCTATTTTGAGCCAATCATAGGTGGTTTTGGAGCCCGGTCCATGTCCAAAATCCATTTCTAATTATTTCCAATCAAATCCACCAAAAAAAAAATTTGTCTCAAGACCCCATTTAGACCCTTATATATGTGGCTTCGGAACCTCGGACCATGTCAAAAATACGTTTCTAAACATTTCCAATCGAATACAACCATAAAAAAGACTTGAAAAATGTTTACCTTTTTTTCGGTGTATGGGAGCCACGCCTAGTTTTTATCCGATTTGGCTGATTCTCGAACTTGATCTCAGTATTCAAGAGAAAAACATGTACCCAAAGTTTCAAGTCGATATCTCCAAAACTGCGACCGCTATCGTGCGGACGGACAGACGGTCAGACGGACAGACGGACAGACAGACGGACATCGCTAAATTGACTCCGGCGGTGATGCTGATCAAGAATATATATACTTTTCCATACCGGACACGCCTCCTTATGGGCGTTACAAACGTTGTGTCACTACTTTTCCAAATTGCTTGTTATCCCTTTAAGGCTTTATTCGAGAAGAAAAAAGTTAATGTTTTGGAAAATAGCCGAATTAATTATTCAATGTAAAACCAACTTCAATCGCCAAAATAAAAAATAATATAAAGTCAATTGACTTTATGCCCGTTTGAAATGGTATTAACATCAATTGCCCTTAATTACGTTGCCCTTATGTCATCCCGCCGGCGTAGTGTCCAAAAAATATCTTTTTTTGCTCGGATTTTGATGACACTTTATACTTTATCCGGATTTTGATGACACTAATTTTGAAGAAAGCTTCTAATTTCATAAATGAAATAACAATTTTAGTTAAATTTTCTGTTCATCCAGTTTTTGTTAATAACTTTTATCTTTTTCACTTTCACTTTAAAATTTAAACTTTTTTGACTTTATGGAACCGATATTTTAAAATCTCTGGGAACCGGAACCGATATATTTTTAAATCTGAGAACCGTAATCGATATTCGTTTCGGTTCCAGTCCCTGTCTATGATATATTTTGAATTAAACCTCAATGCAAGATATAAAATATTCTTCAACGGCTGAAGTGTCAGGATGTGATGGAAGTTTTGGAAGTTTTGGAAGTTTTGGAAGTTTTGGTTTTAGGAAGTTTTGGAAGTTGTAGATCCTTTTGAAAAATATTTACGCCCAGTTTCGAAGCAAAATTAAAATTTGACTTAAAAATTTCTTCGGCATTTTGCCATTACTTCCTGATATTCAGTAAAAAAATTTAAATCATTTCCGAGGGGGCTTCAGCCCATCAAGCCCCCACTTGCTACGTGCCTGATTCAACCTTATAGAAATTGTTAAATGTTGTCTGTGGCGGAATCTGCTCTCAAGTATGGCGATCTGGGTTTTGCCGAAGGCTTTTTGGTTTTTTGAAACTTAATAATCACTCTCGATCGAATACCATACGAAGCAGCAGCCGCCACAGCTAAGAAAAGCCGGTAAGATTTTATATAATATCAAAAATATAACCAATTGGAAACGAAATTTCTGTTTTTATAATTTTTGAAATCGATTTCGAGAGCTATCGAAGAGTTCACAGAAGAACAACGCCTGCACCCATTTAGATTTACTTTATGATGCGTCTGTTTCGGTAAAACCTTTTTCTGAAATCGTACAAAAAGAAAAACCAGTTGAAGAATTTCCAAAAAGTGGTACATTTCCGAACATTGAGAAAGTATGCCACTTCATTTTTTCCATAGTGCATTCAAATGTCGCCACTGAAAGAATATTGAATCTCATAATTGCATTTAAAAAAATAATAAAAAAAAACCCTTGGAAAAGAAAGTTTAGTGATCAAAATTTTCTCCGAATTTTGAGAATTTTTTCAAAACTTGAATTTCGGCCAAAATTGACGAAATGACAAGAAATTTGATAATTTTTATACAAATTTACCAAAATCCCAATTTTTAGAAAAATTCTCTCTTTGTCTGATACCAATACCTACATAATAAAATTTGAGGAAACTATAAATATATAACCATTTATGGTATACGATTTGAAAGTCAGTGAACTTTTTTCACTAAACTTTTTGCATCTCAAAAAAATATGCATAGCCCCCAGGAAATACTCTAAATAATTTTTTTAAACAACATCATTACTGTTTAATTTTATTAATGAAATAAAGAAATGGTATAAAGTTTTATTTACTTACCGAGAATTGAACCCTGACCATTCGGATTCATAAACTCTTAGCACGCTTGCCTATCACTGTGTATATTTTGCAATGTTTTAACTGCATACATATACTATGGAACTGCTTGGTTAGGATTTGAAACTGTTTCAGTTCTGAAATATAATTGAAAACAGTTTTACTTTTTGGGACCGTGGGTTCGAATCTCAGTCGGAGTAATTTTTTTTTGTTTACTTTTTTAAACAATTTTTTTTTCTTTTCTTTCGGGGGTCGCTGGTTACTAATCCGGGGTCCGTTTTGCTGCGCTAATTCTAGATTTCTCGGCAAATGCAAATCGTTTTTTTTTTGCACAAATAAAGAAAAAAATAATAATAAAAAAAAAAAGAATCGAAAAAAAATTTGGCCCGACTGAGATTTGAACCCACTTTCCAGTAACTCATACCATCTTCAATAGTAAAAATGTTTCAATTGTTTTTCGAAACGATACCCGTTTCATAACCATGCAGATCGGTTTTTTTCCCTCAGTGTAGGCACAATATACCTATGTGAGATTTTTTACAGGCAGTTCTCTTTGAGTAGTGGAAAAGGCAGAACGTTTTTGTTTTGGATTTGGGAGATTTGGTTTGAAAATTATTACTTTTTGGTTTTTTTTTAAATTAAGACCCTTGGTTTTGTGGTCTTGTGTTTCCCATCTTTCTTAATCTTTCCAAAATTTGTTTAGAACCCTACATTCTGGCCCCACGTGGGCGCCAGCTTATCGCGCTACTCAAAACAGAACAAAATATTTTGATTTAAAGTAAGACAGATTAACAGGTACACTGTCGGACTTTCAATGCATTTTCGTATTTATTAGCATTCAATACTCATTGATTTCTATACATACAAATATGAATATATTGATTTATAAGATTGTTATCTTTACATTTACATGCATTTACAAAATAAGCACTTTTAAAAATACCGCCAAATTTTTATATTTATTTAAAATTCTAAATATAAATATCCTATTGAAACACAAATTCTATACCAAACTAACTGCTTAAAGCTAAGGATGCGATCGACATTACTACTGCAAGTGTTGTCCATTTACGTTGTATATTCGTAGCTTTATCTGAAAATAAAAAAGTTTTTTATTATTTCATCACATTATACAACCAGGCGCGGATTCTCCCTTAGATCGAAAAGTCTTAAACCCATGAACTTTTCGGACCTTCATACAGACCCTCTCTTGTGAGAAAAAAATTCACCAATAAAATTGGGTGTCTTAGGTCAACATTAACACGTGCCCCCCGATAATCGGATTTTCCCATACAAACAGTATAGAAACTAGAGAGTGGACTATCTTCGGCTATACCGAAGCTGAAATACCCCCACACAGTAGGAAGAAGTACCTCGAACATAAAATGTTGGAGCCAATTATAGGTGGTTTTGGAGCCCGGACCATGTCAAAAATCCATTTCTAAAAATTTCCAATCAAATCCACAAAAAAAAAAATGGTCTCAAGACCCCATTTAGACCCTTATATATGTGGCTTCGGAACCTCGGACCATGTCAAAAATACGTTTCTAAACATTTCCAATCGAATAAAAAAGACTTGAAAAATGTTTACCTTTTTTTCGGTGTATGGGAGCCACGCCTAGTTTTTATCCGATTTGGCTGATTCTCGAACTTCAGTATTCAAGAGAAAAACATGTACCCAAAGTTTCAAGTCGATATCTCCAAAACTGCGACCGCTATCGTGCGGACGGACAGACGGTCAGACGGACAGACGGACAGACAGACGGACATCGCTAAATTGACTCCGGCGGTGATGCTGATCAAGAATATATATACTTTTCCATACCGGACACGCCTCCTTATGGGCGTTACAAACGTTGTGTCACTACTTTTCCAAATTGCTTGTTATCCCTTTAAGGCTTTATTCGAGAAGAAAAAAGTTAATGTTTTGGAAAATAGCCGAATTAATTATTCAATGTAAAACCAACTTCAATCGCCAAAATAAAAAATAATATAAAGTCAATTGACTTTATGCCCGTTTGAAATGGTATTAACATCAATTGCCCTTAATTACGTTGCCCTTATGTCATCCCGCCGGCGTAGTGTCCAAAAAATATCTTTTTCGACTTAATTTTTTCGAAAATGTAAAAATTCAGTTCTATAGCCTAATATTTAAATAATAATGTTTTAAAAAGATTTGGTTCAAATATTGCGTGTACTCGCTGCAGCAATAGCTTTTAGCTAACTGTTTTTAATTTTACTATTTTATACTGCAAAAATTGGTTGTAATATACATTTTTTTAAAAGACCTCCCTAAGTTTTTAAATCTGTAGGTTCGGATATTTACTTAGTATGGTTGTTATTTATTTCGCGCTTATTCATTTAAATTTTCATAGGTATTTAGTTGAAAATTTTCAAATTCGCTTGAATGAATTTGACTTAATTACAGAATGGGACGCATCTTCTGATTGCCATTTATTTCAGCTTAATCATTGATATCAAATCAAAGGTGAATATGTCCACTTTAAATTTCTTCCAAATCTAGGTGCCCCCCGTTTTTTAATTAATAATTTTGTCTCCGAAAAAAATTCTCAAATTGGTTATTATTTCAAAAAATATTTTGTGCATACTTTTAGGATGTGTGCTCTTTTAAGACACACAAAACAGTTTAAAAAAAAGTGTTGCATTTGTTGCTGCTAAAAAGTACACTTCATAGTTTTATTATTACTACTGAAATCTTACGTTTAAAAAATAAAAACAAATGTCTCGACATATACGAGGCAGACCTATTCAACGCATATTAACAATGTTAAGTTTTTGGGCATGTAACACTTCCAATACCCTTTTTACAGCTGATTTATTGGGTGGGTGAAAAAAACTTGTCAGCTTGTCATATTTGCTAGTATACGTTAAGTTCATATGTTAATTTGAACACATTTTATGGTGATTTTAAGATTTTTATTATGGGAGGTAGGCGTTAGAATTGACCGACCACGCCTTTTTTGGTTTTTTCTTAATTTACACACAATAATTATAAGTTATACGACAACTCCTTCTATTTTTTGGACTCAAACGTAGGGAGCGTTCCCCGTGTGGGGCGCCACAACGGGAAAAACCAATTTGAAATTTCCCCATACAAATCTTTGGCTACCTACTAACATTGACACGACGCACAGTGATTTGTCTCCATAAAATTTTGGGACAAAAATAGAAGGAGTATTCTGAATTAATTGAATTCAATCTGGATTTTGGCCCGCTGATTTCAAAAATGTAATCGGATTTTCTCTAAACTTTAAGGATTTCGCTTAAATCGAATATATTGGTGTCTTAATAAAATTAAGATAAAACCACTTTAAAAGTAAATATCGAAAAAAAGTTTTTAAAGTCGGATAACTACTTCTAGTGGCATTAAATTCACTGCTTTCAAATATGCTACTTGTTTTTCGCCATATATTTTAGTTTATATAGGTAAAATGTTAAAAATGTACTTTAAGTACTTTTACACTGAGAGTAAAATGTTTTAAAATTAAACGAAAATGTTTTAAAATTGAAAGATTTTGTTTTTAAAATTGAGCTTTGTACAGATTTGTTCAATTTTAAAACTTACGTTTATTTAAATTCAGATTTTATCGGTTGTTGTATCAACCTATTTTGCCAAATAATTTTTTGGTAAAAATGAGCTATAGCCCAAAAATAAATAATAAATAATTTATTTGGAGCTCGATAAAATCTGAATTTAACTAAACAAAAGGAGGGTAAGCCATACAACAACAAACAATTTCGTTTTTTGTAATTTTCTGGCAGTGAATTGTAGTGTGTATCTCAGTCACACACAATATTAAGATTAACTTGTCAACAGTCTTAAGCTGGACTTTGAAAAAACTTTTCAACCTGCTTAAGTAGAAATGCTGTATTTTACAATAACAAGCAAAAACCAGTTTCGCAATTTTTGCCATTCGCGCTTCTTCAGTGGAATCGGTATGATGCAAGGAATGAATAATTCTGTGTTGTATCATGACTTTTTCCCCTTATAGAGGCGTCTTGGATTAACAAAAATTGCCGAAAGAGTGCTGATGAGGATTTTGTGGCTAAAATCCGAAACAGCTGTACAC
This sequence comes from Heteromyza rotundicornis, assembly GCA_951394025.1. Lineage (NCBI taxonomy): Eukaryota > Metazoa > Arthropoda > Insecta > Diptera > Heleomyzidae > Heteromyza > Heteromyza rotundicornis. The sequence continues at coordinate 25,041,914 of OX596011.1, read as the reverse complement.
TCTGCTAAGGCTGGTTTTTGCTTGTTGTTGTAACAACCTATTTTGCCAAATAATTTTTTGGTAAAAATGAGCTATAGCCCAAAAATAAATAATAAATAATTTATTTGGAGCTCGATAAAATCTGAATTAACTTATTAAAATTTTTTTCAAGATTATTGAAAAACAAATTTTTTTTTAGAATGACTGAAGCAAGATTAAACAAGATATTTTTCATTTAGACTTTGCAATTATTATTTGTCAATTTTTATATGTATCTTTTCCGAAAATATAAGTATTCGAACTCGAAAATCCCATGCCACTACCAAGCGATTTGGATTAATTTTTTTTCAAAAAACTTTCAGTGCAAATAACGAAGGAGTTAATTTCTTTGGTCAAAACAAGAAAACAAATGGGAGGTTTTGTCCATCTGACGCCAATTAGGATCTACGTATCAAAGTATATCGAAAAGTGGCATTCATAGAGGCATTCAGAGGAGCCTTCGAAACTTCGAATGCTTCAAAGTTTGAAGCTTCGAAGTTTTTCCGAAGACTTCGAAGCTTCGAAGTTTTTTTAGAAGTTAACACGAAGTTAATGTTGTAAATTAGAATAATGCAAGAACACACGACTTCACTAAACAACGTTTTTTTCAGAGTGAGTGCATACAGTAGCAATTGGAATGTAGTAATAATAGAATAACACGAGAAGGAGTTATGCGAATGTCAAACAAAAGGAAACATACAAACTGAATACAGTGGTTTGTAATATATAATGTTGCTACTTAAACATAACTTTAACAGTTAATCCCGTAGCTAATCCGTAGCTTCGTAGCTAATCCCACCTGGCATGATTCAATTTGGCCGAATCCTCCCAAAAAAGACAATTATTCTAAAGTAAAAAGCAAAGACTTCGAAGCACGTTTTCGAAGCACGTTATAACTTCGAAGCTTCGAAGGAAACTTCGAAGTCTTCGAAGTGTTGAAAATAGCAGCTCTAGTTGAAATCGCTTAAGATTTTATAATTGTTTTATAGTCAAAGGTGATAGTAATGGATAGTGAAATAAAATTGCACGAACTTTCACGGGTTTTTTTTTTTGCTTTTAAATATTTATAATTTTGTGTTTTTTTGGTTTTACACATATTTGGATTTTATTATAAGAAAATTTAACATTTTAATTAATTTCTAAAAAACTAAATATGGTACTATCTATAAGCTTTTTAAGACACCTATACTCAGGTCTTTCCAGCAAAAATTTTGTTGACAAGTAATTTCCCAAACAGTCGCAAACATAAGCATATTTTTTGTAAAAATTTGGTTGCCTTTCAGGTTCTGTAACATACACAAAAATAATTTCATCTCTTAGTGCTTGGTCCTTTTTTCTTAGTAGGACAATTACCTTTATAACAGGTCTGCGCTCGATTAAATCCGACAACTCGACGTTTGTAACGCCCATAAGGAGACGTGTCCGGTATGGAAAACTATAAACAGGGTGTCCCTGAACAAGACAATAACTCTCCGCCAGTTGATTCCTCTGGACGATAAACGAAAAAAATGTTATGGAGTGGCGGGGGGCAGCAAATGGCGAATTTTTATTTTTTTAATTTCGGCCGAAACCGAAAAAATAAAAGAAAACAATTTTGAATTTAAATGTAATAAAGTAGTACATAATTAAGCGTATCAGTAGGTTGAAATCAACAATTTTAAGTTCAGATCATGAATTTGATGAATTTAGAAGCAAACTATCAAATGCGTGGAAATCAATTGAAGGGGCAGGGTTTTCACTTTTTGGTACGACGAGCAGTAGATATTCTATTTTAGGGTAGTATATTTGAAGAAAGGGGAGTAGAATACATTTTTTTTTGCGTAGAGTAGTAGAAAGATTTCAAGATATGAGAGTAGATATGGGTTTCTGCGTAGAGTACTAGAAATTCTACAAGAGTAGTATAAATTTCTGTCGAGGAAGCAAATTTGTAGAAAGAGTAGTAGTTTTGCTTTGTATGAAACTCACATAATATTTTGAGGAGTAAATTTTTTACAATAGTAGTAGAAAATATTTTGAGGGAACTAGATAAATCTACTACCGTAGTAGAGGAGTATAAATTTAAAAATCATTGCGAGAGTTGTAGATCTACTCCGATAGGAGTAGAGTGAGAACGTCTTAATGAATGAAGGCCGTATGTAACATACAAATTCTTTCAAGAAAATAAGTTTCAAAGTTTTTCTCTTTTCAATACAAATTGGGGATATGTCTTCTTTGTCGCTTCTGATTCTTCGAAACTATGATCAATGCTTAAATTTGTGTTACATACCGCTTTTATCCACTTGGTTATTCCTTATGTATTTTGCCACGATAAATCCGAAAATAATAATCAAATTTTTCCCGCCTTCACCATTTTTCAGCAAACGCCAAAAAAATTGCATTTTTGGTGCGTGCTGTAAAAATTTAATTATTATTTTCGCATTCAGCGTAACAAAATACTTGAGAATTTGTTCAGTTTTCAGTTCAGTTTTGTCGATCATTGTAATCTTTTTTATTTATTTGTTACATTTTTCGTATCAAACCGAAATTTTCGGCGGAAATATCGAAATTATGGCCAAAAACGAAATTTGGCCGAAAACAATATTTTTTTTTTCGGCCGAATCCGAAACACGTCCGAAACAGCATTTTTTGGCCGAAAATCCGAAACCGAATTTCGGTCGGTCGCTATATTCTAGATCAGCATCACTTCCGGAGACGATTTAGCCATGTCCGTCTGTCTGTCTATCCGTCTGCACGATAGCGGTCGCAGTTTTGGAGATATCGACTTGAAACTTGGGGTATATGTTTTTCTCCTCTAAATTTAGATCAGGTTCGAGAATCAACTGAATCGGACAAAAACAAAGCGAGGCTCTCATACAAAACGAACTTTTTTTATTGCTGTATTCGGTTGGATATGTCTATAAACTGATTTTTTACATAGTCTGCGGTTCCAAAATCGCATATAAATGGGTAGAAATGGGGTCTTGCGACCAACATTTTTGGAAATTTTTAGAAACGGATTTTAAAGGGTTCAAAAATCACATATAAATGGGGCAAGGTATCGGCCGTCGCTGAAGACTATACCGATACTTTACTCAAAAACAATAAAAATTGTTTTTTTAGGTATTTTTATTCAAATTCGAGTGTATATTCTTTTAAGGAACAAAGTTTTTTTTTAAACTGATACAAAAGTAACCAAACAAAAAAAAACTAAACTAAAAAAAAAACCCAGTTTTTGTCCGATTTGGCTGATTTTCGAACTTGATCTCAGTATTGAAGAGAAAAACATGTACCGAAAGTTTGAAGTCGATATCATCAAAACTGCGACCGCTATCGTGCGGATGGACGGACAGACAGACGTACATCGCTAAATCGGTTCAAGAGGTGATGCTGATTACAAATATATATTTATGGGCGTTACAAACGTTGTGTCAAAGTTAGTAAGCCCTGCCACAGTGTTTGTGGGGGTATACAAATTAGAAACCGACCGAAAACGCTTTTTTCTTTCTGCCGAAACTGAAATTTTTTAAATTGAAGCCGAAACGGAAAAAATAAAACAAAAAATTGTGTATTGAAATGTAATAATGTAGTACATAATTAAGCATTAAGCATTTAGAAGCAAACTATCAAATGTGTGCAAATCAATTGAAGGGGTGAATGGATGAAGACGATATATAAGATACAATTCTTTAACCCATTTCCGTCCAGAGCAAAAAAAGTTCGAATTTTTTCCAGATTTTTGGTGAGATTGCTTATTTTGGTCAAAAAATTTTTTGGACTTCCTGTTCCGGAGTACCAGCCTGTTGCACAAACGCATTACTGGTCAGATATGGGGTATAAATTTTCATATGTAAAAAGGTACTTTGTATGACGATTGTATTGAAAAATTTCATTATTTTTTTTTTATTGAGTATGATTTTGACGGGGGACATAAGGGGCTCATGGAGCGAAGATATAATGGTCATGGGCGGGACATAGGGGCGTTATAGGTACGTATAGGGAGAACTATGTGGACATAAGTGGACATGAGGAATACATATAGTGGACATATGGGGATCATAGGGGGCTATATAGGGTACATAGGGGGGATGTGGAAGAATATAGGAGGAGGTTACAAACTTTCGACCCCATAGGTGTAGAAAATAAAAATCGTCCAAGCCATCAATGTTTGCGCAGATTTCTGCGGTAGTCAAAAATCGTTTCGTCATTTTTTGTAACACATCACTTCAAAAACTTTTCATAAATGAGTTACTCATAAACGAAATAACAAAAGTAATAAATTTGAAAAAGGCAGCGGTCACTATAGCTGTGCAACGAAATTTCAATAAGAAAATTTCAATTTCATTTGCTTGCGTTTGAATAAACATAGAATCGATTGCGAAACTACATTTGCAAAGAAAATTCAAAAGTCAGCGATCACTTAGTCGCGCAAGAAAATTTGAAATTTTATTTTTTGGTGAATCATGTTAGGTGGGCTTACAGCAGCCACCGAGTGCGTCTATGGCATATTATGGGTGAATCATGCCGGGTGGGATTACCTAGTGCGTCCTTGGACTTTAAATCATATCAGGTGGGTTAGGGGACCAGTGGGTAAAAATTTTCTTTTTTGCTTGCGATTCTAGCGACAGAGGATAGAATCGATTGCGCAATTGTCAAGCATACCAACAAGAAAAATCATATTTTTGCTACCGTTTCCGTCCAGTGATGCGTTTGCGCAACACTGTTTGGAAAATTTAAATGCAAGTATTTATTCTGCTTTCAGCGATTGCTTTTTTCTTTTCATCATTAGATAAAGGTTAAAACTAAATAAAACCAAAAACTATCATCAATACTTAAATTTACGCGAGATGACCCTTGCAAGAGATGACCCTTACACCTTCTCTTTTGATAAAAAGTTAATTTTTAAAATTGTGTTACATCCACTTATGTGCTAAATAGCGATTTACAAATATAGATTTATAAATATAGGTTTAAATACGGTTAATTTTGGAAAACAGAATAGTTTCTACCCTGCAAGAAATTGGTCTAGTTCCAAAATAGTTCCGAAGTAGTTCTGTAGAAGGGGGTTCTAGTTCCTACCAAATCTCTTTCACATGTGGTGAAGTGGTAATTTAACATGGCGTTGTCATTGGAGGAAGCTACCAGCTGCCACCTCTGCATTACCTCCGGTCAGCTCGGAAGTGGCCACTACGATCTAGCTGTTTCCTAGCGGTGGAAAATTAGCCCATAACAATACTTGTAGCCAGTTATCAACCAGTTACTACGACTTAGCTACATACTAGCATTCGGTAATTTTAAAAATTTTTACGCAAAAAAAATCAATTTTGGTTTTTTTTAAGTAGCACTTTATTATTATAAATTGTTTTGTATAAATATATTTTTTTGTAACCAAAACACTATTAATTTCAAAATTATTTTATGAAAAAAAAACTTTAAACTGGAAAAAAAAAATAAAAATAAATAATTTTAAGAAAAAATAAAAGATTTTAAATCTGAAAAAAAAACAGAAAAAATGTTAAAAATTAAAAATATTATAAACGAAAATCTGTAAAAATAAAAATATGAAAAATCTAAATATAATCTAATATAATCTAATAAATATGAAAATCATTCTGAACAAAATGCATTTATTTATTCTATTATGCACTTCACTCATTGACCATACTGTACGCACTGATTTTAATACTCGAATGCCAAAACCAAAGTCGTTGCTTTTTTTTTTATGGCGTGCTTAACAAAAATATAGGTTGCTTTGAAAATAATTTCTATTAGCATTAAATCACTCACAACCACATTTTTTCACATTTATGCTTATTTTTCCTATTTTTATTAAATTTAATTTACAAAGTTCCAATATTTTCTATCATTTTCAATTTTCAATTGAAATTGAACTGACGAAACGTCAGTTCAATCGGTTGTGCGAATATAAAATCTGCTCTCATAAAATCAATTTTTTATATCGGAAGTTCTACTCTAAAAATATTGAAACAGACCCGAGGCTTCGTGCGATAGTACAGTGACGCGTTTGCATAGGGCTCGCGATCACTTGCTTGGACACTTTTGTGAAATTTAAAAACAAAACGAAAATTTTTGCCAAATAAAATCACAATTCGAATTCGCTTCATCAACAAATTCTTTATCCCGCGCAACATATCTGCTAAAACATTACACATTCTTTATAAACAAAATATAATCAGCTGATCCACTGACAGCAAAGTCAACACAGCGCTGACGTTAAAATTTCCCTCGGAAAAAAATATCCCAAAAAACATCTGTTTGTAGCGATCAGCGAGTACACAAACCGCATCGCGCCATCTATGCGTCGCTTTTCTAATTAGGGTGACCAGAACCTTAAAAACGCGAAATTAGTACCAGTGTGACCGCTCGTCATGCAACGTACCCCTCCGTCATCAGTAGACAGTGGACGAAATGGTACAGCTCATCAGCAGCTGCAACTACAACAACAACTTTTGCAACCCCTGCAGCAAAAGCTTCCACAGCAAGACGGTGCGCAGCAACAGCTTCCGCAACAACAACAACAACCTATTCAGATTCCCTCGCCAGATATACAGTGGAGTTCCCATAGCGATACTGCACACGCAAACACAGGTAACTCTGTATCGTCAATTTCTTTGGTCGATACCCCTAGCAAATATATTGAAATCCCCGTAGGCCTTACCCCCATTCCTGACTCAAGTGAGACGAATAGCGGATTTTCAGAAATCGCTAATCGCATAACAAAGGTCGCTACTCGCTCCATTATTACCGGTCAAAAGAGCAAAATGCCGACTGTGCAGACAGGAATCAACATTTACTTCGCAAAGCGAGTACTATCGTCCCCCACTAATGGGAAAAGGCATTCCGCAAAAATTCAAAAGACGAATCCCGTTAAACCATCTCTCGAGCTTGGGCAAAATCGATATGCGATTCTTGCTGAAGAAAACGATTCGGATCCCAAGCCGAAATCGCAAAAACCCCCACCTATCTACCTGCGTGAACGAAACTCTAATTCGCTTATCAAAGATATAACTCAAAATATTGGTCCTAATAATTTCCACGTGATTTCTATTCTCAGGGGACAAGTACATGAAACAAAAATCCAAATTTACAGCGAATCCAATTATAGAAAAATTGTCAATCTCTTTGATAAACTCAAAAAGAGCTACTACACCTACCAGCTCAAAAGTTCCAAAGGCCTTTCAGTCGTACTGAAAGGTATCGAGCCTTTCGTAGAATGCTACGAAATCAAAACTGCACTAAGCGATGAAGGCTTCCAAATAAAGTCCGTATTCAATATCCAGAATCAAAAAAAAATCCCACAACCCCTTTTTCGTGTGGAACTAGAGTTCGACTCAAAATTGCTCAAAAAAGGTGAACCCCACCGGATATACTCGCTCAGATATCTGCTACATCGCAAAATCACAATTGAAGTGCCTCACAAGCGCAGTTGACCGATTCAGTGCCATAACTGCCAAGAATACGGCCACACAAAGTCTTACTGCACTCTTCCCAGCGTGTGTGTAATTTGTGGAGACCTGTACGAAACAGGTTCGTGCACAAAAACAAAAGAGGATTCCACTACACTGCTAACTATAAAGGGTGTGCAGTCTATCAAAGCTTCATAAAAAAGACGGAAAATGTGACGCAAAAACATGAAACATGGAAAACCCAAAAATTTCCTCCGCTATCCGCTGCACAATCCTTCGCAAACCCACTTACAAAACAAGGCGTTTCCTACGCCAGTGCCTTAAAAAGCGGTCACTCTGCCACTGTGCAACCTGCTCCTCCTAGTAGTAGCCTTGAACAAACTCTACAAATATTCATGCAAAATATGTCTCAATTTATGTCTGGTATGCAAAACATGATGCAAGAAATGATAAAGAATCAAAGTCTTTTACTACAACATCTCATGTCTAAGCCATGAATGGTTTAAAAATATCATTCTGGAATGCAAACGGCCTGTGTCATCACAAACTAGAACTTCTCGAGTTCTTGAAAGAGTCCAGCATAGACGTTATGCTAATTTCTGAAACGCACTTCACTGAAAAACACTTTTTCAATTTACCAGGATACAGACTCTATGACACAAAGCATCCAAGCGGAAACGCTAGAGGTGGAACCGCCATTCTCATTAAAAGTCGTATAAAACATTACGCTCTCCAGAATTATTGCACAGAATATATCCAAGCGACAAGTATTTCTCTCGATGAATACTTAAAAGGCCTAACATTAACAGCTATATACTGCCCGCCCAGACACAAAATATCTGAGCAACAATTCCAGACTTTTTTCCATTCTCTTGAACAAAAGTATCTCGTTGCCGGCGATTTCAACGCCAAACATACATATTGGGGTTCTCGCCTTATATCGCCAAAGGGCAGGCTCCTGTTGAACACTGTCAACAGACTCGGTCTTGACGTGATCTCTTCTGGCACGCCAACTTACTGGCCAACTGACAGTCGCAAAACCCCCGATGTCATTGACTTTGCAGTCTTCAAAACTGTAATAAAAAAAGAGTAAAAAACAAGTTTTTTAAATTATAACCCTTTAACCGACTAAAAAGCTGAAAATAAATTTCCTTGAAATTAATTTCAGCAATTTCGATTTAAAATTAAGGGTTTTTGGCTACTTTATTCCTAATATCATTGCAGATTTTGAAGTCGCCAAAAACCCTTAATTTTAAATCGAAATTGCTGAAATTAATTTCAAGGAAATTTATTTTCAGCTTTTTAGTCGGTTAAAGGGTTATAATTTAAAAAACTTGTTTTTTACTCTTTTTTTATTTTCACCTTTTTTTTTTAAAAAAAAATTTTTTTCGGTATATTTCTTTTTCATTTATATTTTGCCCGTATAGTATTTCTTCTTAAATTTTTACATTTAAAAAAATTTTTGGGGTTTAAAAAAAAAAATTGTTCCCACCTTTTCCCCCCCATTTTTATACCCCCACACTCACTGTGGCAGGGTATACTAACTTTGTCACAACGTTTGTAACGCCCATAAGGAGGCGTGTCCGGTATGGAAAAGTATATATATTCTTGATCAGTATCACCTCCTGAGTCGATTTAGCGATGTCCGTCTGTCTGTCCGTCCGTCTTTCCGTCTGTCCGTCTGTCCGTCTGTCCGTCTGTCCGTCTGTCCGTCTGTCCGTCCGCACGATAGCGGTCGCAGTTTTGGAGATATCGACTTGAAACTTTTTTTACATGTTTTTCTCGTGAATACTGAGATCAAGTTCGAGAATCAGCCAAATCGGACAAAAACTGGGCGTGGCTCCCATACACCGAAAAAAAAGGTAAAAATTGTTCAAGTCTTTTTTATTGTTGTATTAGATTGGAAATGTTTAGAAACGTATTTTTGACATGGTCCGAGGTTCCGAAGCCACATATATAAGGTCTAAATGGGGTCTTGAGACCAATTTTTTTTTTTGGCGCATTTAATTGGAAATTTTTAGAAATGGATTTTGGTCATGGTCCGAGGTTCCGAAGCCACATATATAAGGGTCTAAATGGGGTCTTGAGACCAATTTTTTTTTTTTTGGTGGATTTAATTGGAAATTTTTAGAAATGGATTTTGGACAACCACCTATAATTGGGTCTTGAGACCACATTTTTTTATGATCGAGGTACTTCTTCGTACTGTGTGGGGGTATTTCAACTTCGGTATAGCCGAAGATAGTCCACTCTCTAGTTTTTTTTTTTTTTTTTCATTTTTGACTCTTTTTTCCCAATGCTAGCCTATGTGAAAAATTTCAGCCCTGTAGCTTAAAAAATACGAAAGTTAGAACTTTAAATTGGCTCCATTTCGCTCCCCTTTGCCCCCACACCCCCGTTTCCAAAGGGTATAAAAAATCATTTTGTCAATAAGAACCCACCTACCAAATTTCATCATTGTAGCTTGAAGGAATCGGAAGTTATGTCATGTTTAAAAAAAAAAAGTTTGAGTCCCCCCACGGCCCCCTACGCCTCTGATGGAAATTTGATAGAATGCATTGTCACCGGAGTTCTATAAGTGTTCCAAATTTCAGCTCTCTAGCTCATGTGGAAGTGTATGAAAAAGCTCGCCGCAGATTTGAGGATATATATATATATATATATATATATATATATATATATATATATATATATATATATATATATATATATATAGTCCGCCCAAAGCAAGTTAATATAAGGGTTATAAAAAGGAGCCAATTGTTTATTGGATCCTCTCTAGATCTCTCATCAGATCATACGCCTACTATTATCACAATAAAGTATGCGCCAAGTTCTGAGGCCAATCCACCAGATAAACTAACCAGCAAACTCACAAACTGGCTCAAATATCGAAAGTATATAAGCTCCCACATTATCCCTAATGTGTCACTAAAAACGAATGTTGAAATACACACAGCTGTTAGTAATTTCACACTCTTGCTTTCCCAAGCAGCTGCAGCGGCCACTCCCGCCCAAATGCCAAAAAGCTCAACTCGCAGCTATGCAAAGTGTACTCCAAAGGACATAGAGCAGTTAATAAAAAATAAAAGGAAAATACGTCGCGATTGGCAAAACAACAGATCCCCAAATCTGAGAGCTTGAGAGGAAATCCGAAAGAGAATTCCAGCTATTTGTTGAACATCTCGCACCCACAAAATCAACAAACTACTCGCTCTGGCGAGCTGCAAAAAATATGAAAAAACCAATACAGACAGAACCCCCTCTAAGGCTGCCAAATGGAAACTGGGCCAGAAGCGATGCAGAAAAGGGTGCAGCTTTTGCCAACCACCTAAAAACCGTGTTCACCCCGAACACGACAGCTGGTGATATCCCAATACCAACATTAATCCCACATAATACCTCTTGTACAATCGCGATTAAAAAAACGAACTTATGGAGGCAATAAACAAAAGCTTGGACCCGAAAAAAGCACCAGGACCGGACTTGATAACGCCAACAATGATAAAAGAACTGCCAACAGTTGCAATAACCCACTTATTGCACATATTTAACGCGATTCTCAGAACATGTCACTACCCAGATGATTGGAAACTATCTCAAGTTACAATGATTCCCAAACCTGGAAAAGATCCCAGTAATGTGACGTCATACCGGCCTATAAGTTTGCTCTCTGTAATATCGAAACTCTTCGAAAAACTTTTAATAAAATTGATTCTTCCGAAAATTCTAGAAAAACAAGTGATTCCCGATCACCAGTTTGGCTTCCGCGAAAAGCATGGCACTATTGAGCAAGTGCACCGCATTGTTGACTCAATAAAAGGCACTTTCGAAAATACACAGTATTGCTCCGCTGTTTTCCTCGATATCACCCAGGCCTTCGATAAAGTCTGGCACGAAGGACTTATTTACAAACTACAGCATATACTTCCCGCTAATATGCACTGTCTACTCAAAAACTACCTCACGAATAGAAAATTTGTAGTAAAATACAAAAGCTTTGTCTCCCGAAAATACGAAATACTGGCCGGAGTACCACAAGGCAGTGTCCTCGCGCCCCTGCTATATATTCTCTATACTGCAGATATGCCCAAAAGTGATTGAACTCTCATATCGACTTTTGCTGATGACACTGCTATCATGTGCTCTCACTCAAACCCAGACATGGCATCTCTATACGTGCAAAAACACTTGGACACTCTAAGTAATTGGCTACATCGATGGAAAATCATGGTCAATGAATCCAAAAGCTGTCAATTAACCTTCACTCTAAGAAGGGGCACGTGTCCTGCTCTGAAGATAAACGGCCAAGTCGTCCCTGAAAGTTCCGAAACCAAGTATTTTGGAATGCATCTCGATCGCCGACTCACATGGCATAAACATATTGAATCCAAAATCACTCAGATCAAATTAAAGCAATTGGAACTAAATTGGCTAATCTCAAGGGCATCAAAGCTAAATCTCACATACAAAGTCCAAATATACAAAAGTATAATAAAACCCATATGGACATATGGAATTGAACTCTGGGGCACTGCCTCTCCCTCGAACGTGGAAAAACTCCAGAGAGTCCAATCTAAAATCCTGAGACAAATTGCCAGAGCCCCTTGGTATATAAAAAATACTAACATCCACAGAGACCTGAATATACCTGCAGTAAAAGACGAAATTCCGAAATTTACCTCGAAGTACAAGCAGAAGCTCATGTTTCACCCAAACATTCTAGCTAGAAATTTACTGAGACCTCTGAATCCCTCACGTCTCAAACGAAACTAATATATTCCCCATATATTAGTTACGATAACTCTACATTGCCTAAATCAATGGATATAGGGCAAATAGTTGTAATCTGAATATTATAAAAATAAGCTGAATTTCTGAATTTTTGAAAAATCATTGTTAGACCTAAGTAATTCAATTGAATAAAATTACTATTAAAAAAAAAAAATTTATGATTTAATTTTTTAGATTTTTTTTATTTGAAGTCACTTTTTAATTCGCTTCACAAATCACAACTGATTAGAAGAACTGGTTTACTCAAGCACAAATCACTGAGTTTTGTTTGAAACACACTACCTCTGCATTACCTGTGTATAGTTCCGAACCAATCTACACTGAAAAAAAGTTTACTCCAGTTAAGGAAAAATGCCTTAATCCACACTTTTACTTAAGATGAGTATATATTTTGACTTTAAATTTAATACTTATTTCTTTCATAACAGGAATATTTCTTTGAATTTAGTAAAAAGTTCATTAATTCTAGAAGTTTTCGTTTCTAAGACAAAAATTTCTCCAAAAAATTTTTTTTATTGTATTTGTTCATTTTTTTCATATTTTTTAATTTTTTAAATTCATATTTCATTTTATTAACTTAAATTGAATTTACAATTTATAGTGATAACAAATATGTAGTTGCGATTTTACTTCGGTGGGATTCGAACCTGCAACCTTTGGACCAATCAACAGACTGTGCTATAGACAGCATAATTGCGCTGGCAACTAATTTTCACTACGTTTGACACCAGCGGCGGCCGTGGTGCAGTCGCTAGGACCTTTGCTTCCCGATCAAAAGGTATCAGGTTCGACTCTATCCTGGGACAAGCAGAAATTTATATTCATGCCAAATATTTTTTTTTATTTATATCAATTCTATTTCTAGAAATTTCTAAAAATTTTGGAAAACTACTTTAGACGTATACAAAAAAAATTGTTTTCCTTGTATTAAAAACGAAACGCAGTGGTTAGACCTCCGCTTCACTATCAAAAGGTATCGGGTTCAACTCCCGCACGGGGTATTCAAAAATTTATATTTATGCGAAATATTTGTTTTTTATTATTTAAATCAATTCTATTTTTAGCAATTTCTATTTTGAAATACTCACTTTTTAAAAAAAACCTGAATCTTACTTTCAATTTATAAAAATATCTTTCTTAAAATCAAAGATTTTTACTAGAATCCATATTGAATTCAATAAGATATGTTTAAAATTTAGTTCCATTTATCGATTTTTTATCGATAATTTATCGATATATTATCGAAAGTTATTGATAATAAATCGATAAATTATCGAAAAATTATCGATAAAAAATCTATAAAATATCGAAAAATTATGAATAAAATATCGAAAAACTATCAATAAAATACCGATTTTAGATAAAATTACTAACATATGATAAAATTAGCGAAGATAATTCTCTTACTAGTTTTATATACTTTTCACATATTTATACCCCCACACTGACTGTGGCAGGGTATACTCACTTTGACACAACGTTTGTAACGCCCATAAGGAGGCGTGTCCGGTATGGAAAAGTATATATATTCTTGATCAGCATCGAAGACTGTATCGATATAGCCATGTCCGTCTGTCCGTCTGTCCGTCCGTCCGTCTGTCCGTCTGTCTACACGATTGCGGTCGCAGTTTTGAAGATATCGACTTGAAATTTTGGGAACATGTTTTTTATTTCAAAAGTAAGAGCAAGTTCGAATATCAGCCAAATCGGCATAGCCGAAGATAGTCCACTCTCTAGTTTTTTGTTGTTTTGGTTCTTGGTGCGAAGTTTGATGCGATTTACAATTTCTATGCGCTGAAGGGGTTTTTTATTGTAGCGGCATTTGCGTTATTTGTAGTGTCCGACAGAAGGTGTTTTTTTTGGCAGAGGACGAACTTCTTTTTTTCACATTCGGCTAAAACCGAAGCCGATGCTCGATATAAAGACAAAATGCTAAAATTATTAATACATTTTTCCAAAACATTTATTGAAAATGGTTTATATCTTAATGAGCCCTTAGTAAGTGAGTGATTATGTAAAATATTCATTCATTAAGTAAATTAATATTTAAATTAATCAATAACTCAATCGTACAAAATTAGAACGTTTTGATACTCCATAAACCAAACGTAGCATTCTTATAGATTTTAACGCTGAACAAGATGGCGTTCTATCATGTCAGGTTTCAGAGAAATTCAGGATCAAGAACTCAACATTTTCTAATTAAATTCAGTAATTTATCAACGGTAAAAAAATTTAAAAAGAAAATGCTTACGTCTAGGCTTGCCACACTTGGAGAAGCCCATAACCAGAGATTTTCAAAATAAAATAATTAAATAAATAATTTTTTTCTAAGACTTGGCCTTTTCAATTAGAGACAATTTCCTATTAAAAAAAGTTACAAACAAAAAAAAAATAATAATAAAATTTATACTCTACTTTTTTACAGTGCACCGAGTTTCCTGCGGCAGAGTTTTCTGGCCAAAATTCAAATATATATGATATTGGAACGAAACTTGGTATCCTGGGGTTTTTTGTGGTCGCTGATCTCAAATCTGATATTGAAATTTCAAAATTCAAGATGGCGAATCCAATATGGTGGCCGAAATTTCAAAATCTTATTGTAATTTTACGAAACTTGGTATGTGGCAAGTGCTTGGAATCGCTGATTTCCAATCTGATATTGAAATTATTTTATCTTTTACGAAACTTGGTATACGGGGTTTTTGGGTTCAGAAATTTTATAAACGGCAATGCAAGTGTTAAAATGTTTTAATTATTTTTATAACAGTATTAACAAATTTTATTAATTAATAACAAATTATTCATTGATGAGCTTAGAAATAATATGAAACTAAAAGCAATACAATTGGTTTAAAAAATGGAAAAAAAATGTTATCAATTTAAAAGAAAAAGTTTGTTACTCATATTGCTAATTTTCTAACTTGAGTAATTCCTCATGGTGATAAGGATATGTCCGGCTTTTTTATTAACATTTTTGTTAAAAGCCATGCCGTGTTTTGATTAAGATCAATGATTCTTCTTCCACTTTTTACTAATTGATCTGCACATCCTTCTGGATCTTTTCTTTTAAGGAGAGAGCATACATGTTGAAAACATAATTTTTATTGAATAATTGAAAACAACTATTCCGAATGTCGAATACATCAGCGAATCGCACATTGAATTCAAAAAGTGCAAAATAGTACGGTGTAGTTTTTAGCACATGAACTTTAAATTTACTGATTTTTATTTCTAGAAAATATGAAGCCGATTAAACGTGGCCATTTTACTCCAGCTCTACAAAAAGTTGAAAATTAACACTTAAATTGGAGTTTGAGAAACTTTTTGTATTCACTAAGCGAATGTATGAATTTAATTATATTCATTAAGTAAACATTACCTTCGTTGTTCATTTCCGTGATTACTTTTTAATAGATTCCACTTACTTTGAAAAATATTATATTTTAAAACCATAAGTGACAACTTGCATTGCTCATAAAATAACGGTTTCACATTTAAACCACAAACAAAATTTGCAGTGTTGATGCCCATAGTATCTAGTTAGAGAAAATACAAACAAAAATTTAAAAATCTTAACTTAAAAAAACTCCAGAAAACCTGGTCACAGGAACCATATACCCTATATGTGTATATATTTATGGTTTGTCCCAAGTTTAGCAATGCGAATATTGGGTATCATAGGAAAGGACCGGTCGATAATCGAAATCATCGAAATAATAATTAAATAACCGAATGAAAGAATGTGTATTTTATTTTCAAATGTTTAATAAAAATAAATGTTGACAACATTTTTTAAAATTAACAAAAAATTACTAAAACTATGAAAAACCGGAGACCGGAGAAACGTTCAGATTCCCGGAGACTCCGGGCAAATATCTTTAAATCTTTAAAAGAAGCTATTTCTCATATTTTTATTGGATCCGCCTTCTTGAATTTTGAAAATGCGACATCAAATTCGAAATCAGCGACCCCAAAAACACCTTATACAAAATTTCTTACTGTTTTGATGAAATCTTAAATTACGGTAAAAACACGATTATATGGGAGGTAGGCGTGGCAGTCGACCGATTCGGCCCATTTTCACTACCAGCTCCTTCTAGGGCCTAAAAAGGATAAATCCAAAATTTGGGATCCTTAGCTTTCTTCTAGCTCCTGCAATCGTGTTTACAAGAAAAAAGGACGGAGAGACGTATAGACGGATAGGGCTAAATCAACTCAGGAGGTGACGCCTATCAAGAATATATATGCTTTTCCATACCGAACACGTCTCCTTCTTGGTGTTACAAACATCATACCTCATGAGGTGTAGGGTATACAAATAATATAATAAAAAGTGCTCCCTTTCGGTCTGTGACAATGAAAAAATGGAAAACACAAAAACAAGAGCAATTTAACAACAATAACAACAACAAAAATTCGGTTCAAACGAGCAACAAAAATATTCAAAAATTCCAAAGCATAAACCATAACTCAATAAGCTTGGGGCGTTGCGGACCACTCCCATCCTTAATATCCTCACAGAAACAGGACTGACTTTCATAAATGACATACGTACGTTTTTAATAGAACGATTAATTGCAAAAGTAATACACTACGAGGGATCAAGCTATAGCAAACTAATTAAGAACCGATTAAACAGAAAAAACGGAGAAAAATACAACTCTACTATTCAAAAAATTATCAGCGCTGCGAAGAGCTATAATATCCCTCTAACATTGATAAGAAAAGATCGAAGTAACCACCCCCCGTGGAACTTGAACGCACAATCTATAATTCTCGAACTTCGAGAATTTCATAAAAAAGACACTACACCGGCTAATTACATACAAAGATTTCTTCATGTACGAGATAAATACAAAGACTGGAAAGCAATCCTCACTGAATGAAAACAGCACCATAATACGAACCACACTACTCTCTCAATTCACATCTATATTCACAGCCGAAGCCATCCACTACGCCACGAGACATGCGAAGCATTTGAAACACAAACACATAATCTTTACTGATTCACTACACTGAGCGAACAAACTCATAGTAGAATTAAATATTTTTTATTTAAATGTGATTTGAATATTTTAATATTTGGAAATCAGTATCTCATATAGAAATTCAGTACGCGCGTATTTAAATGTTTTCTTTAAATAAAAAACTTCGTTGCCGCCAGCCAGTCTTGAAAATACGACCTCTGCAAATTAGAAATTCACACTGATCTATCACAGGCATAATTTTTCTGTGTCTAAACTGAAATATATATGAAGCAGAAAGTAAACAACGTTTTTTTGTGAGTTTCTATTTTTAGATTCGATTTTAGAAGTAAAAAAATCAACGCTTGCTGAGCAATATATAATTGAAAATTCTATTTTTAGATTTGAAAACTTCAATTTATAAGACTTGCTGAGCAATATACAAACATTTAGACGCTTGTGAATAATGCCGCAAATAGACGAGTCGGTTAGAGCGCATTCCAAACTCCAGAGGTTCCCGGTTCGAATTCCGGCAAAACTGAATTAGTGGAAAAGTCGTTACAAATGATTCTAAGGGAATTGGCAAATAAAAATATTAAATAAAGCAAAAAATAAATAACTTAAAAAAAGTACAAAAAGATAAAAAAGGAAAAAATTTGTTTTCGCATTTAAATAAATAAAAAATTTAATATTTTCATATTTAATTCTAATATTTCCATATTTAATACAATTTCAAATACGCGCATATTTGATTTAAATAAAAACAGCTTGGGAGCACTATCAAATACGTTTATATTTGATTTAAATACGTTTTCATTTGATTTCACTTTTTTTTCCCACAGTGTATCTACCATAAACGCAATCCGCAACATAAATAATAACGACAACACAATCAATTCAATTAGAAATCTCCTGATCGCAAATAAACAAATAAAATTATGTTGGATCCCGAGCCACATCGGAAACTCAATGGCTGATGAAACATCCAAACTAGCTACAAAATCTCCTCTTCACATACAAGCAGCACACAATAAAAAAGACATTCACAAGGCCATCAACTACCATAATGACAACAAAATGCAAAATACCTGTAGTGCGTTTCTGCAAAAAAATCGACAAAAATAAGATTTTTCTGACGTCACACGGTTTTGTTCCGCAGTTCTCGATTTCGTGAGATAAGTGTTTCTGTAAACAAAGATCGACTCAAATTTGAAATATTTTGGAATCGGCACAGAAATCGGTAAAAAAATTTATGAAATTGAAAGAAATGTCAAAATATTATTCTAAATTTGGGCGGTAAATGGTTAAATAATTATTTAATTTGTACTCATTAAATATATGTAAAATTTGTAAAATATGTAAAACTTGTAAAATTTTAGATAGGTGATTTGTTGTTGCTGATTTCCGCCGATAGTCATGACCGGAGAAATATGCTACGGTTGTACAGGCAGAACTTGAGGGACGCAATGGATCCTTTCAGTATTCCCGAGGCTCGATTTGCTGAATTGTTCAGATTTGGCCGAGCAAGCGCAAGGGAAGTGCTAAATGAAATGCTACCTTTCATGGTGCACACCTTTCATGGATGAAGGTGCACGGAGCACATATATTCCAAATACATTTTTTTTGTTATATTTATCCATTTGACACTTAGTGCTGTTGAAAAAAGTGCAAATAAACTCGGATCCGAATACTTGTTATTTTCCTCACAATTTGTTTTTAATTTTATGAATACCTTGGTTTTATTTGAATGTATGCACTCCAATTATCAAATATTTCATTGTTTATAATTAGCTTAAGTTACAAAAATCTCTATATATGAGAGTATTCAATAATCGGTTTAATATTCGGTTACTTTAACTTCAACCAACTTCTCACGAGCTAAAAACACAGGGAGAATTCCAGTAGACACAAGTCGCTTCATTTTGCTTACAGAAACACTTTTTTAAAATATTCCTATGAAAATGGAATTGAAACATCAGAGTGTCAATGACAAAAAATCAAAATCAAAAAGTCAAATGACAAAAAATGGTAAAACTGACAGTGAGAAAAGTTACAGAAACGCACTACTGGACTAACTACACACATCACTACACTCAGGGAAAAAAACATAGTAAAATCAAGTACGATCGTATTTACTCCTTATTTTTTTCAACTTAATGGAAATAACTTTGAAATAAAGAGAAAAATACTTAAAATAACTATTGTCAACATTGAAACAAAGTTGCAAAGTTGAAATGAAGTGAAAAATACTTAAAATAACTGTTGTCAACGTTGAAACAAAGTTGAACGATTTTAAATCAAGGTCTGGCAAACTTAATATAAATTGGAAAATTTTTGAAATAATCGGAAAACAACTTTGAAATAAGTTTGTTTATTTTTGAATTTAAGTTTTAAATTGAAAACAAGTTTGTTCGTAGTTGTTTCTAAAATTTCCAACTTTACCAGATTTTCATTAACGTTTCTACTTGTTTTAAGGTTATTTTTGATTTTAGGTTGTTTTTTCTCTGGGTGTATAAGACAATAAACCCAAATACCTTGTTACCATCCCTCGACGTCAGACCATTACATATACCCGCCTTAGGCTTGGACATACAAGGCTCACACATAAATATCTATTTCAAAATAGACCATCTATTAAACACCTGTCCTACTACAATAGCCACCAAAACCCCACTTACGAAAACATGAAAGATTTAAATAAAATTTTGAAAAAACTTGCATTTGGCAAGCCTGTTCAACTTGTTCATAAGTGAATTTTTGCTGCGATTTGAATAAATATTTGTAAATAGTTATACCGTGTTAATTATTTTGAAAACCTTTTAAATAAATTAAATAAATTAAATTCTGGCTGAGTGCAATAAGCTTTGTGCAAATAACAAAGTTTTGTGCTATATTTCCGTGAATTCCTGTCAGCTAAGTATCACTACAACAAAAATTGCAATTTTTTTTTGTTTTTTCTTATACTGTCCACTTTGACATTTCTTGTGTCACCAGCTTTATATAGATTCCACATTCTCAGACTGATCATATTTTCAGAGCATACTTTCAAGCACTTGTTTTAATATAATTTGAAAGTGCCTTTTCCCAGTCAACATTTTGTCTCGTTACAATTTACACTTTTTTACACTTTTTGTATTTTATTTTTTATAAATTTTGCATTTAAATATGACTTGCTCTTTCCGTAAGTGTGCCATTAAAGTCGATAATGAACGCATGGTCTCTTGTTGGCTATGTGATAGCTTTTATCACGTCAAATGTGCATCCCTTACTGGTAGAGTAGTCGATCTGATCGAGGGTAAAAAAGGTCTTCGTTGGTCCTGCGAAGATTGCCGCGATACAGAGCTGGACATCTGTAAATTGGTACGTCAAGCCCGAAAGGGATTTAATGATGTATCAAAGGACTTAGCAGCTGCCCAGTCTAAACTGAAGGAGTACGAAATTAACTTTCAGAAGTATAAATGTTTGGATGAAACAGCTCCGAAACAAAATACTTCTGTTGGGCTTTTACCACCTACCCCAAAGCCAATTTCAACTCCGACAACTCCATCCTTTTCCGATATGTTTTCTTCACCAGTTACATTTTATTCTCCTGATCCTGCGGTTTTGGAAACGAGGGTAGATGACGCTCCTGAGAAAAATATGAATGGAATCTCAAATATTGATAAAAATGTTTGTCCTTCCATAAATATTATTTCTCCAAAGGATTGTTTGCGGGAAGTACAAGAAACGAGAACCCCAAAAAGGCTTGTTGTTGTGCAACCTAAAAAATCTATTTTCGTGTCCAGATTTGCACCAGACACATTAACTGAAGATATTATATTTTATATTGATTCTAAACTCAATAAAACCGGTAATAATATAAATGCTTTTAAATTCAACTTTTCATACGCTAGAAACATTTCATCTTTCAAATTATCTGTTCCTGCAGAATTGTTTGATGAGATTGTTAATAAAAATTTTTGGCCGGATAAAACTTTAGTTCGTGAATTTGTTTATAAAGAGAAATCAAATCTTGTAAATCCAGTTCAACTTCCTCAAAGAAAATTAAATTCAAATTTTTCGGAGGGATCGTAAATGCAGGACTGGTGGTGGAGTCCTCATTGCAGTAAAAAACCTTTTTTCATCTGAGG
This sequence comes from Heteromyza rotundicornis, assembly GCA_951394025.1. Taxonomy (NCBI): domain Eukaryota; kingdom Metazoa; phylum Arthropoda; class Insecta; order Diptera; family Heleomyzidae; genus Heteromyza; species Heteromyza rotundicornis. Next base: position 25,020,599 of record OX596011.1, on the reverse strand, counting down.
AAGTCATACTTTCAGATGTCTCTGACTTGGAATTTATTTGTGTACGAATTCGAGTTTTTAATATCGATATTTTCGTTACTTGCTCGTATATCCCACCGAATTCCGATATTACCTTTTATCTAAGACATGTGTCGCTTATATCATTGGTTTACTCAAATGTTAAACCTGCCGATTCCATTGTTGTTTTTGGAGACTTACCGAATATATCTTGGAATTTTTGTAGCGATTCAAACCAGTTTCTTCCGTATTCTTCTCGTGACTGTTTAAATGACTTTCTGGATTCATTTTCAGATATGAGTTTTCAACAAGTAAACGGGATTGAAAATAAGAATAGTAGAATTTTGGATTTAATTTATGTTGATGACTCTTCGAAGTTTTCAGTGCAACGCTGTGATGCTTTTGCATGTCCAGAAGATAACCATCACCCAACACTTGAATTATCTTTCGAATTTGTTCAAAACAACTTAGAACCAGTTTCTACACCGTTGAAGTCATTTTTTTGCTTCAAGAATACAAATTTTGTTAAAATGAACCAACTCTTATCTGAAACTAGTTGGGACATGAACTTTGAAGATGTTGACGACTGTGTATCAATTTTCAATTGTACGCTCAGCAAAATCTTCGAGATATGTGTTCCAAAGAACATTAAAAAGAATTCGAATGAACTTGGTGCTGTATGGTTTACAAAAGAATTGAGGAAACTAAAAACTTCGAAAACTCGGGCATTTAAAACATATAAAAGAACTTTAAACCTTCAAGATTATTCAAAATATTCGCTTCTGAGACATAAATATCAAGTACTAAATAAACAATGCTATGATGAATATTTGAACGATTTGAAATCCAAAATGAAATACGATTCTAAAACTTTTTATAACTTTGTAAATTCAAAAAGGAAAAACACTGGTTTTCCAACTACAATGAAATGGAATGATCGTGAGTCCAACAATCCTACTGAGATTTCCAATATGTTTGCTGACTTCTTCAAAACGACATATTCTGATAATACTTATGGCAACACATCGTATCCATATAACATCCCCACTTATAATTCCATTCTCAATCCTGTTATAGAATCTGATGATGTCTTACAACACCTAAAATCGTTGAAATATTCATATAGTACTGGTCCAGATAATATTCCTAGCTGTATTTTGAAAGTTTGTGCAGAAAATTTATACATTCCACTTTCAAATATATTTCATGCCTCTATTGAAAGAGGTTATTTTCGAATTCATGGAAAGAGTCATACATTATTCCTCTTTATAAAAGTGGAACCAAATCATTCGTATCTAACTATAGAGGTATTGCTAAACTTAGCACAATACCAAAGTTATTTGAACAAGTTGTCACAAAGCAATTGGTTCACTCGGTCACAACTTTAACTTCCTTCACAGCATGGTTTTCTGAGAGGTAGATCAACATCTACAAATTTATTGGAATTTTCTTCATTAACAATAAAGGGATTTTCAAAGAATCTTCAAACAGATGTCATATATACTGATTTTAGTAAAGCTTTTGATAAAGTTAATCATTATTTGTTGATTGAAAAGCTTAAAAGATACGAATTCCCAGATCTTCTTTTAAAATGGGTAGAATCGTATCTGACAAATCGGAAGTAACAGGTGTTATTCGAATCATCAACATCAAAAACTATAGATGTCACCTCTGGAGTTCCTCAAGGAAGTCACTTAGGTCCTATTCTGTTTAATCTTTTTATAAATGACCTTCCTTCTGTCATTAAACATTCGAATGTACTGTTGTATGCTGATGACGTTAAATTTGTTCTATCCTATGACATCTTAGATCAACATAAGTTGTTACAATCAGATCTGACCAGAATAGCTATCTGGTGTGATAATAACTTAATGGAACTGAACCTGAAAAAATGTAAATTTATGACATTTGCTAGAAGACACCAACTTTCATCGCTGTATCATATAAATAACTGTAATCTAGAAAAGGTTTTTACTTTTGTGGACCTGGGTGTTACTATGGATCCAAAACTTCGCTTTCATCTACATATTGACTTATGTGTGAATAAGGCGAGGGGTGTTCTAGGTTTCATTAAAAGATGGTCAAAAGAATTTAATGACCCATTCGTTACCAAAAGTCTTTACATATCACTTGTAAGACCAATTTTGGAATATGCATCAGTCTTGTGGAATCCACAATACAACTGCCACTCTGATAGAATTGAATCGGTTCAAAAACAATTTTTATTATTTGCTTTAAGAAACCTTCGCTGGAATCCGAATCGGAACCTACCTCCATACGAAAATCGTTTAAAACTCTTGGACATCCCTACTCTAAAAAATAGAAGAACGATGCTTAATGTAACATTTTTGATTAAATTGATAAATGGCTCTCTGAATTCTACATTTTTGCTTCAAGAAATTGATTTTAATATCCCAACCCGTCGTTCCAGATCTTTCATTCCTTTGATATTAAGTATGTGCCATTCTAAATACGCGCAGAATGAACCTTTTCGTTGTATTTGTAGCGATTTTAATAGCCTGTATTCTGTCTTTGACCTGTCAGATTCACTTAATAAAACTAAAACTTTTATTTTAAATGCACTTGATCACACTTAAGGCCTTTGTTGCTCTTTGAGTTTTTGGACCGCTTAGGGTCTAACGAAATGACAGGGTTGCCAAACTCCACAAAGATCGGCATTGTCGATTTTTTGAAAGTGTTGTATTTTTGTTGTATTTTATATTTATATTTCAGTAGAATTTTGTTTTTTACTGTATATTGTATACAAATAAAACAAAATTTTTAGCTGAATTCACATTCGTTCCGTTACTGTTTACTTAACTGTTCTATTTGTATTTGATTTTTTATATTTCGTATAAAAAAATAAAATACTAAAATTAATATTTGTAATCTTTGTCGCGTAAATTAACTGTTTGGATTGTTTTGTCTTTGTATTTTTGTTAAGTCTAATATCGTAAAGTAGGCAAAAATCATATTTGATCAAATTCATATTCGTCGCATGAATTCTGATGCTTCATAATATTTTCTTTTAATTCTATTGTTTATTATCAAGTTAATCTTATATTATGTTATGTTTGGAAGAATTCTCTCTTGCATTCATAACCTAATTCGCGTTTTATTAATATGCGTTTTATCAGCTGATGATTTTAATCTGTAGCTGAAACGAATTTCCATATATGTTTACCCGCGATCGGTTACACAGCGTAATCCGGATTACGGCTGTTCGGTCACCAAATCCGTGCGTCATGCGGATGTGCCCCTCGGTCGGTTGGGTTAGTAGGACCGTTGGAATTCGTCGTTAAAAAAAAAAAAAAAAAAATTACTTTATGAAATTTGAATAATACTGTTAAGCATAACATATGTTTTTAAAATGTATACAATTAAAAATTTAGCGGAAGGCCTAGTTGCTAATGCTTCCAATATTCTCCCTTTTTGTAATTAAATTTTTTTTATGAATAAATAAAAAAAAAATAAAAAAAATTCTGTCTTGAATTTATGCCGCAACATCACTGAAATATTCACAAAAAAAATGGGGACGCTGGGGCTAGCGAAAATGGCTTTTGCTTGGTTAACAAATCAACCAAAATACGGGATTTTCCGGTTCAAAAATAGTTCGGTCCAAAAGCGGTTTGCAGCCCTGAGTATACTGAAAGAAAAATTTAGTGAACTGGTTTTTAAAATAAAGCTAACAACAAATTTGTTTAAATTTTCAAACGCAGTCATTAAATTTTAAAACATTGTGCTAAAAACCAATTTGAAAGCAAAATTTATCAAATTTAAAAACAATTAAAAAAAAATTGTTTAAATGGAACAAGTTTGTTTTAAAATTAGATTTTCGTGCATTGTTTTAAAATTAAATGACTGCGTTTTGAAATTGAAAAAAATCTGTACAAAGCTCTATTTTAAAAACCAAATCGTTCAATTTTAAAACATTTTCCTCTCGGTGTAGAAATTTAAGGTTTAATGTTCGCAAGGATTGTGAGTTATACTCCGAGAGTAGTAAGTTTTAAAATTGAACGATTTGGTTTTTAAAATTGAGTTTTGTACAGATTTTTTCAATTTCAAAACACGTGCGCCAAAAACAAATTTTAAAACCCAGTTTTAGTTTGAACAAATTTTTTTTTTTAAATTAAACACAAAAATTTTTAAATTGAATGAAAGTGTTTTGAAATTTGATAAATTTGCTTTCAAATTTGTTTTTAGCACAATGTTTTAAAATTTAATGACTGCGTTATAAAATTTGTTTTCAACGTACGTGTTTTAAAATAAAACAAATTTGTTGTAAGCTCTATTTTAAAAACCTATGCACTAAACTTTTCTTTCAGTATACATTTTCATTCAAATTTTACATTATTAAAATAGTTTTATGCTGAAATTTATTGCAAATCCATCAATTTTGGTTTCTCTATCATCGGGAAATATATCTTACCTCTACTTACCATAGAAAATAGTTTCCCTACGCTTGGTGTAGTTAGTCCCGACTAGAAAAAATGCACAGGTGATAGGTGTGGGGGAGTCCAGTTTATCTCTAGGAATTCGCGTCCTGACTGTCATGTTATAAAGTCCGCTAGAATTTTGGTCCATTTGCGTCAGAACTGAATCCAAAATCTTAGTATCAAATCTAGAAATACAAATTTTTTATTTATGTTCAAAAAAATACACTGGACAGCAGTGAAATTACATTTGACGTAATTTCATGAAATCCTGCTCTGAAATCTACAATGTATTCATTCCACCTGCACAGGAACAGAATTTAGTTCTTCCCTCTAAAATATGCTATTTGGTTAAATATAATATGGCGATTAATACAAAGTCGGAAATCCTTTGAAAACGAGAAGTCGCGGTGATTGCTCACCTACAAAACTCATGCGTATCCGAGGGCTTTATCTTATTATATAAATCGCCTGGTATTTCCAAGTTTCGTCCGAATCGGATAACTGAGTACCTCAAAATTGCATATTTAGAGGAAAATGAACTATGTTTGAAAATGCCCCTATCAAACTTAATTTGGCCGACACTAAAATGACTTCAGTACTCTAAATAGCGTCAATTATCATATGAAATTACGTCACTTAAATGGTAAATTTTGTTGTCCAGCGTAATAATTTGTTTAGTTAAAACCCACATTACGGAGAGCACAGGTTGGGGGAAAACATTCTGCACAGCACACATTACATCCACATCACTTTGTTCGCCATTCATTCTTGCCTCTAAGACAAAATCGGATTCAGGAACTGAAAAGGTAAAAATATAACTATCAAATTACCATTTTAGTTTTCTTTTTATACATTATTGTACAGTAAAATTGCATTAGGTCCGTGCGCAAGGGGGGTTTCGGGAGTTTATTATGAGAACATTTTTTGTTATGTCCAAATAAACATTATGAAAAATTCCAAAAAATTTAAAAATTTCCCTACACAGTTTTATAATTTTGACCGAAAACATCCCGATACAACTATCTTATAACAAAACACCCATAAAAAGTAAAAAATGGTATAACAAAGAAATTATGTTATATTACACTACCCCACAAGAGTTGACTCCAGTAAGTTATTCTTTTGGACGTTCCATCACATCAGGATTTTGAGAAAGTCATGATCAAGGTCAAAAAATTTCAGTACTAAACGATGTCAGTAAACAGTTTTTTCAAAGATAAGTTTTTTTTTAACAAATTACTTAATTTTGCCAATTCGGCCATTTTTAACTATTTGATTCTAAATTTCCTTTCTGATCCTCAATATTCTGAGAACGCAGACTTGTTCATCGTTAAAACATTATGGATATCAAAGGTTCAAATTTTGCGAGGTAGTGTTGTGTAATTGAATTTCTATTATTTGACCATTTGGTAGCGAAAATGTCTTGTATCACTTAAAAGACTTGTATTCAAGGAAAAACCTCTTTTTCAAATAATAAAAAATCAATATATTATATTGATATACTCTGCGTATGAGTAATAAAATTGCATCACACAATGTTTCAATTAAAAACGTAAATTTTATCCAGAAAAAGTGACAACGAGTTGTTGTTCATCTGAGTCTCCTTACCAGAATATATAGAAGTTTTTCTTGGGCTTAGGTTTTAAGGGACTGTAGCCTCATAAAGTTTTCTAAATTTGTTTAATATATAAAATAAATATTATTTAACTACCATTCGCATTTTTAATCATTTTTATGCCCCATCACACACTGTGGCAGGTGAGGGGTCCCAAAAAAAGCTCTTAAGATACGAATTTCAAGCCGATCCGATAACAGCAACCCCGCCCATTTTCAATACCAACTCCTTCTAGGGCCTAAAAAGGATAAATCCAAAATTTGGGATCCCTAGCATTCTTCTACACTGAGGGAAAAAATAGTGAAATCAAATGAAAACGTATTTAAATCATATATAAACGTATTTGATAGTGCTCCTAAGCTGTTTTTATTTAAATCAAATATGCGCGTATTTGAAATTGTATAAAATATTTTTTTTTTTATTTTTTTTTTTTTTTTTTTTTTTTAATAGTAATTTTGTTTAATTGGATCACCTAATACTAACAATGATTTTTAAAAAATTCAGTAATTCAGCTTATTTTTATAATATTCAGATTAAAACTATTTGCCCTATATCCATTGATTTAGGCAATGTAGAGTTATCGTAACTAATATATGGGGAATATATTAGTTTCGTTTGAGACGTGAGGGATTCAGAGGTCTCAGTAAATTTCTAGCTAGAATGTTTGGGTGAAACATGAGCTTCTGCTTGTACTTCGAGGTAAATTTCGGAATTTCGTCTTTTACTGCAGGTATATTCAAGTATCAGTGGATGTTAGTATTTTTTATATACCAAGGGGCTCTGGCAATTTGTCTCAGGATTTTAGATTGGACTCTCTGGAGTTTTTCTACGTTCGAAGGAGAGGCAGTGCCCCAGAGTTCAATTCCATATGTCCATATGGGTTTTATTATACTTTTGTATATTTGGACTTTGTATGTGAGATTTAGCTTTGATGCCCTTGAGATTAGCCAATTTAGTTCCAATTGCTTTAATTTGATCTGAGTGATTTTGGATTCAATATGTTTATGCCATGTGAGTCGGCGATCGAGATGCATTCCAAGATACTTGGTTTCGGAACTTTCAGGGACGACTTGGCCGTTTATCTTCAGAGCAGGACACGTGCCCCTTCTTAGAGTGAAGGTTAAGTGACAGTTTTTGGATTCATTGACCTTGATTTTCCATCGATGTAGCCAATTACTTAGAGTGTTCAAGTGTTTTTGCACGTATAGAGAGAGATGCCATGTCTGGGTTTGAGTGAGAGCACATGATAGCAGTGTCATCAGCAAAAGTCGATATAAGAGTTCTATCACTTTTGGGCATATCTGCAGTATAGAGAATATATAGCAGGGGCGCGAGGACACTGCCTTGTGGTACTCCGGCCAGTATTTCGTATTTTCGGGAGACAAAGCTTTTGTATTTTACTACAAATTTTCTATTCGTGAGACAGTGCATATTAGCGGGAAGTATATGCTGTAGTTTGTAAATAAGTCCTTCGTGCCAGACTTTATCGAAGGCCTGGGTGATATCGAGGAAAACAGCGGAGCAATACTGTTTATTTTCGAAAGTGCCTTTTTCGCGGAAGCCAAACTGGTGATCGGGAATCACTTGTTTTTCTAGAATTTTCGGTAGAATCAATTTTACTAAAAGTTTTTCGAAGAGTTTCGATATTACAGAGAGCAAACTTATAGGCCGGTATGACGTCACATTACTGGGATCTTTTCCAGGTTTGGGAATCATTGTAACTTGAGATAGTTTCCAATCATCTGGGTAGTGACATGTTCTGAGAATCGCGTTAAATATGTGCAATAAGTGGGTTATTGCAACTGTTGGCAGTTCTTTTATCATTGTTGGCGTTATCAAGTCCGGTCCTGGTGCTTTTTTCGGGTCCAAGCTTTTGTTTATTGCCTCCATAAGTTCGTTTTTTTTAATCGCGATTGTATAAATAATGGAAAGATTGAAATTAAATATGGAAATATTAAATTTTTTATTTATTCAAATCGCAAACAAAAAAATTTTTTTCTTTTTTTTTTATTTAACTTTTTTTAATTTATTTATTTTTTGCTTTATTTAATTTTTTTATTTGCCAATTTCCTTAGAATCATTTGTAAGAACTTTTCCACAAATTCAGTTTTGCCGGAATTCGAACCGGGAACCTCTGGAGTTTGGAGTGCGCTCTAACCGATTCGTCCATTTCCGTCATTTTTCACAAGCGTCTAAATGTTTGTATATTGCTCAGCAAATCTTATAAATTGAAGTTTTCAAATCAAAATATAAAAATTTCAATTATAGATTGCTCAGCAAGCGTTAACTTTTTTCTTCTAAAATCGAATCTAAAAATAGAAACTCACAAAAAAACGTTGTTTTTTTCTGCTTCATATATATTTCAGTTTAGACACAGAAAAATTGAGCCTGTGATGGATCAGTGTGAATTTATTATTTCCAATTTGTGGAGGTCGTAGGTTCAAGACTGGCTGGCGGCAATGAAGTTTTTTATTTATAGAAAACATTTAAATACGCGCGTATTGAATTTCTATATGAGATACTGATTTCCAAATATTAAAATATTCAAATCACATTTAAATAAAAAATATTTAATTCTACTATGCGTTTGTTCGCTCAGTGTAGCTCCTGCAATCGTGTTTACAAGAAAAGAGGACGGACAGACGGTCAGACGCACAGAAGGACAGACGGAGAGAGCTAAATCGATTCAGGAAGTGACGCTGATCAAGAATATATATACTTTTCCATACCGGACACGTCTCCTTCTTGGTGTTACAAACATCAGACCAAAGTGAATATACCAGGGCTCTTGAAATTATTCGAATAATAAAAAAAAACCGATTAACCAAACGTCCTATTAGTAACCGTTTGTACGATTACTATTCGGTTAATGATATTCGATTAATCGCGCAGCTTCGAATATTCGATTAACCGTTCACTGTCGACTAGTCGGTTAACCGTTCATATTCGGTTAACCGAATAAGAGTTCAAATCGAAATCAAAAGTAAAAGTTTCAACTGCCAAAACGAAAATTACAAACGAAATTAAATTTGCTAAGCGTTGCACATTGCATATAATTTCTCTTCTGAGTGTGTCATTGAAGATTTCGATTTTAAATTCATAATATTCGAGTAACCGAATATCAACGGTTAACCGACTAGTCGACAGTGAACGGTTAATCGAATAGTCGAATGCTATCGACTAGTCGAGTACTTCTAATTGAATAGTAATAGTCGAATAGTTAGGTATCCGGTTTATTCGGGTAATCGATTGTTCGAATACTAAGAGCCCTAGAATATACCCATACCTCATGAGGTGTTGGGTATAAAAATCATTTGTGAGATTTTATTAGCAAAATAAATGGAAATATGTGCAAAAATGAGTTAAAGTTATGTTTCGATGTCTTCCGCCTCCTCCTCATATTCAGAACCGCAGTTTTGGCAAGTGAAATAGCTGCTTTGCGTGTTGGCACATTTGAAGTGATCTGAACGATGTAGAGTCAAGGGTGCCAGTAGGTGGGCACTTTTGCTATTCTGACAGAATCCCAGATTCCTCATCCTCATTTCACAATAATGTTCCATTGTTTGTCGAAAACGTGAAGAATACAAAACAAACTAAAGTTACGGTCAGATCAGATACTTTTAAAATCAACTAAAATCGTATATGACTGAACCAGTATTTTATTTTTCTGAATGTATTTTCCTACACGGAGAGAAATGCTTGCTGAAATCATGCCTTATAGGAATCAATTAAGTAAAAATTAGTCACGATATTGATCCATTAATTAGAAGTCAATAATCAAGAATTCTTAATCATAAGAACTGATAAAAGTGAAAATCATAGTTTGTGATTTTTGTTTGCTTGATTTATTCCACTTAAACATGAATTGTTATTTTCCCTTTTGACATAATCAATGACCAGATGGAATAAATTGTGCAAACAAAAATCATAAATTATGATTAAAAATTCATAATTTTAGGCTTAAGTGAGAATAAATGAATCATTCGTAATAATAATTTGAGCACATATTTCCAATTAAATAAATTAAAATTTTTTTTATTTGCTAATTTTTTACTTAGTTATTTATTTAATTTTACTTTTTTATTTGCCAACTTGCTTAGAATAATTTGTAATAACTTTTTCACAAATTCAGTTTTCCCGGAATTCGAACCGATATCATCCTCTCCAGTCCGGACGCCTAACCGATTCGGCTACCCCGGCATTATTGTAAAAGCGTCTAAATGTATTGTATATTGTTCAGCAATTCATGACAATCAACCCAGTTACTCATAATTCATGATAACACGTGCAGTTTCATGACCTGGTTAATCATCAATAATAAAATAAATCACTAAATTCATAAACCCTTATCATAATGTATTCACAATCCATATGCATAGTATATGTACGAATTCGCGTAAGTAAACAAGAAACGAAGTGGAACCCAAAATTTCTTCTAATGTCGGTACTTTAAGTAAGATAACCACTAAATATCGTTGCATACTAATTTTTATACCCCCACACTCACTGTGGCAGGGTATACTAACATTGACACAACGTTTGTAACGCCCATAAGGGGGCGTGTCCGGTATGGTCAGCATCACCGCCGGAGTCAATTTAGCCATGTCCGTCTGTCTGTCCGTCCATCTGTCCGTCCGTCTGTCTGTCTGTCCGTCCGTCCGTCCGTCCGTCCGTCTGTCTGTCTGTCAGTCTGTCCGTCCGCACGATAGCGGTCGCAGTTTTGGAGATATCGACTTGAAAATTTGGGTACATGTTTTTCTCGTGAATACTGAGATCAAGTTCGAGAATCAGCCAAATCGGACAAAAACTGGGCATGGCTCCCATACACCGAAAAAAAGGTCAACATTTTTCAAGTCTTTTTATACCCCCACACACTGATACAAAGATAACAAAATAACTATAATTCAAATTTTTGAAATCAAAAAAATGTATTTAAGGAATATTTTTAAAAGTTTGCCGCATAACTATTAAAACGCAATTTATATTTTTTCCTTTGCCGATAACTGTTATGGTTTGAAAATATTTTTTTACGTTGCCGCATAACTATTATGAGCAAAAAATATTTTTCCATTGCTTGTAACTTTTTTTTTTTGAAAATAATTTTAACAGTTACGACATTACTATTATGATTTAAAAAAGTTAGTTATGCGGCCACTTTTAAAAATATGCATGGCTGTCATGGCAATTTTTTCCATAAAAAACTAAAGAGTGAACTATCTTCGGCTATGCCGAAGCTGAAATACCCCCACACAGTATGATCCATTTAGAAAATTGTCGGTAAAATTAACCAAAAAAAAAAAGAGTAAAAAACAAGTTTTTTAAAATATAACCCTTTAACCGACTAAAAAGCAGAAAATAAATTTCCATTATATTAATTTCAGCAATTTCGATTTAAAATTAAAGGTTTTTGGGTACTTTTCTCCGAATATCATTGCAGATTTTAAAATCGCCAACTTGTTTTTTACTCTTTTTTCATCTCTTTTTTTAAAAAAAATGTTTCTCCCCCTCTTTTTCCCCTTTTTTACTCTTTTTCCCGAATGCGGTAAAAGAACAAATGTAAATTTTCATCAACTTGTGCAATTTACCATTCGCGCATCTTCAGTTGAATCATTGGGATTCAAAGAAAGAAGAATTCACAATCGTGTTATAAATGTTGTGCCTTATAGAAGCAGCTTGAGCAGAGCCAAAAACAGTTTTTTTGCTTGTAATACTGCATTTATAATACTAATTTTGGAAAATAAGAGCTTGTGTCAGTTATGCGCTCAAGCTAATATTTATTTTTTTAAATATGCCATCTTGCATTTTCGAAACATATTTTTGTGTTTAATATGCCTTTTATACGCTGCACACTAGTGTCCAAGGGTATATTGTTTTTCTCACACCGTTTGTAACGCCCATAAGGAGGTGTGTCCGGTATGGAAAAGTATATATATTCTTGATCAGCATCACCTCCTGCGTCCATTAGTCCATGTCCGTCGGTCCGTCTGTCTGTCATTTCGCACGAAAACTGTCGAAGCTTTTGAGCTATCGACCCTCTTATTTTGGCGAATGATTGGACGGTATTGAAAATGGGCAAAATCGGATAAGAGCCACGCCTACCTCCCATACAAAATGGCCGCCAATTTTATATTATTTTATTTTATCTTGAGAAATCTTAACCTATTTGGATGCGGTTTTTTGCATTGGGTTGGAAATAAGGTCGGGCACGAAATGGAATTGGACCGGAACAAAATGGAATTGGAACAACATTTTTAAATGGATCAGGAAACTAAAATTATCGAAAAATATTGGAAAATTATCGATAAAATATCGATAAAAAATCGATAAATAATCGAAAAATTATCGATTAATTATCGAATAATTATCTAAAAATTATCAATAAAAAATGGAAAAATTATCGATAAAAAATCGAAAAACTATAGATAAATTATCAAAAAATTATCGATAAAAAATCGAAAAATTATCGATAAAAAATCGATAAATTATCAAAAAATTATCGATAAATTATCGATAAAAATCGAAAATTAATCAAATAATTATCGATAAAAAATTGAAAAGTTATCGATAAATTTTCTATAAAAAATCGATAAATTATCGATAAAATGTCAAAAAATTATGAATAAAATATCGAAAAACTATCAATAAAATACCGATTTTCGATAAAATTACTAACATATGGTCTCAGGATGTATTGTACTCGCATGTGCAGGGTATTATAGATTCGGTCACACCGAAGATAATTCTCTTACTAGTTTTGGTTGTTGGGGTTGGTTTTCCAATAAAAAAAAAATAAATTCATCAAAAAAAGTTTTCTTATTAAAAAAATATGTATCGAAAAAAATTTTTGATGTATGTTTACAATTAAAATTGTAAGCCAATAAATTTTAATGGTTTTCCTACTAAAAAATATGTATCGAAACAAATTTTTCCTGTATGTTTACAATTCAAATTGTAAACCAACAAATTATTAAAGTAAATCAACCACTTCTCGTCGGTTAGATTAACCGACGAAGAAGGGTTGGAGCGTTTTTCGTCTTTTTCGGTTAAATCTACCGACTTTTTTTTGTGTGTAGAACATAAAAAATTCAATCTTTTGACCCATTTATATGTGATTTTGACCCATTTATATGTGGTTTTGGAAGCTCGGACCATGTGAAGAATCCTTTTCTTAACATTTCCAATCGAATCCCTATATCCCTATATATATTATAAAACTGAGTGTGTGTCTGTCTGTCTGTCTGTTTGTTCCTCAATCACGGCTAAACGGATGTACCGATTCTCTTAAAACTTTCAGGATAAATTCTATAGGTATCGACATGTAACATAGGGTATATGAGATTGGGATTGGACAAAGGGGCGTGGCACCTCCCATACAACACAAAATATGTCTACAAGGTAATTTAGTAACTATTGAATTGAATTTGAATTGAATATTGAATCCCTATATCCCTATATATATTATAAAACTGAGTGTGTGTCTGTCTGTCTGTCTGTCTGTCTGTTTGTCCCTCAATCACGGCTAAACGGATGTACCGATTCTCTTGAAACTTTCAGGATAACTTCTATAGGTATCGACATGTAATCCCTGTATATATATCCCTATATCTATATATATAAAAGAGACGTGTATGTTTGTCTCGAGTAGACGCGAAAACTACAGCACCGATTCTCACCAAAATTTATATATGTGTTCTAGGGGTCGTGAGTCGTGACATAGGATAGGTTTTGACACGCCCACTTTTACCGCCCACAAGTTAGAAAATACGTATTTCTCTCACATTTGTGTTACATATGTATACATATTACATATTCGCAATTCCAAAATTTGCCCCAATCTCCCAGTGCACATTTTACGCCCACTTTCACAGTACTTCATTTCCACTTAAATGCATTTGCCATTTACATTCCAAATAACTACGGAAAAATGTCTATTGTGAATGGAAATTAAATTATACCCAACTTAAAGCTCCCCACACAATGCCGCGAAATTTCCCCAAAAATTGCTCAAAAATTGCAAGGCTCGGACAAATTTTTTCGTGCTGAAAAATTTCACAAAAACAAAAACAAGCTACAACTAAAAATGTGTATCATTTATAAATTTTCTTTAAGAAAACGCAGTATCGCATATTCAAGCAACATTTTTGTTCAAGTTCCGTACCGGCTGCGGAATTTCGCGTTGGCTTATGGGGACCTAAATGCAGGCAAACCGCCATTAATATTACGAGAAGACGTCCATTGCGAATGAAAATTAAATTAAACTTGACTTAAATGCACACACTGCAATTGGCCTTTTCGTCAAATAAGCACTGCAAAATTGTTCCAACAAGTTATAGAAATTACTTTCTTCCCACAAGAAAAATTTACAAAAACACAGCAGAACGTCTCTCAATGTGGCAACACTCCTCACAGACTGGGCGCTCAACCAGTGCAGCCAACTTTAGGCAAATTTCCCTTCCTAAGGGAATTTTTGGTTTAATTTTGTCTAAAAGGGATAAAGGTACTTATTTTTACTTAATTTGAAGGTGCACTTAGACCGTAGGAGCGAACACAACTTTTGTCGCGAACTCCAATCGTAAACGAAATTCCGTTCGTGCAACCGTTTACACTGACTGAATATTCCCTCCCGCACCAGCATCGGAATCTACAGATTTGTTCGTTTTCAAGTGTTTACACTGCCGGGCCATTTTGTGCGAGCATTCGGCTACGTACCAAAGCTCAAAGATCGTAATCCAGTCGTTTGCACCGGCCGAATTAACGGCATGTGCTTCAAATACTTATACCACATGTCATTTAATTTAATTTCAATAATCTTCCAAACATACTTTACTGCGCTACATACATACATACAATACGAATCATTCATTCCTGCATCAAAACCTATTTCAATACCAATCGCTACATCAATTTTCCTCTCTATAAAATTGTACAAAATTAACTCCACAGTATAAACACCAATTAAACATATATATTTAAAAATTACTTTCATCCATTCATACATTACATTGCAGACAATGCAACAACAAAAAATTATTTAGGCCCAGCGAAGCGAACCGGGCCCAGCTAGTATATTATAAAACTGAGTGTGTGTCTATCTGTCTGTCTGTTTGTCCCTCAATCACGTCTAAACGGCTGTACCGATTCTCTTGAAACTTTCAGGATAAATTCTATAGGTATCGACATGTAACATAGGGTATATGAGATTGGGATTGGACAAAGGGGCGTGGCACCTCCCACACAACACAAAATATGTCTACAAGGTAATTTAGTAACTATTGAATTGAATTTGAATTGAATATTGAATAATAAATACGACATTTATCACGAAGTTGCATAATAACTTTTCCAAGGTTTATGCCAAATATGAGCATAATTGGACAAGGGGCGTGGCACAGCCCACACAACACGTAACTTAAATAACAGCTAATTAAGCAACTATTGGATATATTTCAATGATATTTGGAATGGAGCTGTATAGTATGTTTCCCCAGCTATGTGTCGAATATGGGAATAATTGGACAAAGGGGCGTGGCACCTCCCACACAACACACAACTTAAATACCAGCTAATTAAGCAACTAATGGATATATTTTAGTGAAATTTGGAATGGAGTTGTACTGCTATGTGTCAAATATGGGAATAATTGGGCAAGGGGCGTGGCACCGCCCTTACAATTATCTACCCCATATCACGGCTTTACTGATTTTATGGAAATTTAAGGTAAAATTGTGTTAGTAATGGAATTTGCAATAGGACATAAGAGGTTGGATTTGGACAACGGGGCGTGGCACCTCCCATACAACAAAAAATAATATTAAAAAGTAACTTAGTAACTGTCGAATATTAAGTGGTCCATGCCACCAACTGCGCCCTTGCACATTTTTTGGCTGAATCATACCGGGTGGGATTACAGCTGCTACCAAGTGCGTCCTTGGACATTTTTTGGGTGGCTCATGCCGGGTGTTATTACAACCTGGCACCAAGTGCTTCCTTGGACATTTTTTGGGTGAATCATACCGGGTGGGATTACAACTGGAACCAAGTGCTTCCTTGGACATTTTTTGGGTGGCTCATGCCGGGTGGGATTACAACTGCCACCAAGAGCGTCCTTGGACATTTTTTGGGTGGATCATACCGGGTGGGATTACAACTGGAACCAAATGCTTCCTTGGACATTTTTTGGGTGAATCATGCCGGGTTGGATTACAGCTGCCACCAAGTGTGTTCTTGGACTCTTTTTTTGTGAATCATACCGGGTGGTATAACAACTGGAACCAAATGCGTCCTTGGAAATTTTTTGGGTGGATCATGCCGGGTTGGATTACAACTGCCACCAAGTGCGTCCTTGGACTTTTTTGGCTGAATCATACCGGGTGGGATTACAGCTGCCACCAAGTGCGTCCTTGGACTTTTTTTTGGGTGATTCCTACCGGGTGGGATTACAACTGGCACCAAGTTTCACGGGGGGAATAAACCATCAACTACAGCGCCATTGAAATTGTCGCAAATTCCTATATATATTTATTTTAAAATTTTATACAACCCGTGCAAAGCCGGGTATGTAACAGCTAGTACAGCTATAAAAACGACATGGAAAATGTTGAAAATTTTTTCGATATATGGGAGCCACGCCCAGATTTTGTCCGATTTGGCTGATTCTCAAACTTAATCTCAGTTTTGAAGAGAAATAAATGTACCCATAGTTTCAAGTCAATATCTCCAAAACAGCGAACGTTATCGTGCGGGCGGACAGACAATCAACAATTTTGGTGTTTTTCATTGTAAACCTTATTTTTATTATTGTAAATTTTTTTTTGTAAAAGCGACTGGCCAAATTGGTTAATTCTGGTTTTTTGCACGTATTATTCGGATTTTCAAACGCATTTTTATTAATTTAGTTTTTGTATACTGGACCCTGCCCTGATTTTGCAAACTTTGGGACTTTACAGGCTAAAAATCAATTTTTTTTTCTGAACTCCAAAATAAATTTTTTATCGACATAAGAATACATTTCAAGAGAAATCAGAGTAGGATAAGCTGGGGCAGCTGTGACACTTTTTTTGGAAAGTCTCATTACTTTGAAACTTGTAGGCCGATTCTAAAAAGTGTTGGTGCCCTATAAAGAGTGATTATTTGACTTTAACCGGTTAAATTTTCATTCTGTTCTGGAAGCCAAAAATATATTTTTTTAAATATTTTCTAAAAAAAAAATCTTTTTGTCAAATGTGCCCAAGCTCGGGGCCAGTGGCGCACCCAGGGTTATCAAAAATTGTTTAATTTAGAAAATTATCATATTGAAAGGTTTTGGCAATCCCTTGCTTTCTTTCTTGCGTCCCGTCCTCAGGATTTAAAAAATACTTTTTTTATGAAAAGAAAAACGTATGATGTAAGTCTATTTCATGCAACTGAAGACAAAAATAACTTATTACTTCTATTACACCGTTCGACACAAAAATGCACCGTTTAAATCTCATTTTTGTATTTTTCATTGAATAGGATGTAAATTTATCTCGCCAGACTAAAAAAACTCGTATATTTTCATTTAAAAAAAAAAATTTTTTTAGATTAGCATGTTTAACTTTTGGAAACTATTATGTGCAAGTTAATACCCTGCTATACTATATAACGGTACACCACTTTAGCTTTAAATTCATCCATAGTGGAGTCAGCGAATTACAATATACATAAAGAATCTACATATATAAAATTCCATATCAATAAAGCTTCCAGAAACCTTGAATTTCACAACGACGCTTCTCCATTTCATCATCTTCTTTGTCTTTGGTGAAGAACATAGAAATTGGTGTTGTCAGCAGGGTGGGAAAAGTTACTGAGTTCTACAATATCGCTACACCAAAGGCAAATAAACTTTTCAATTTTTTTGCCGATTTGTACTTTGCACTTTTCCTTCATCCGTAAAATACACATACGAGCGATTCAGTGGTGCAATTAATTTCGCTCGTTTTCAAAAATTTAAACTTTACTTTTGCATTCAATAGTTTTGATCGCGGACAAAAAAATCGAAAATTTTATTTCGTTTTGTGCATTCTGCTTGGATTTTTTTGGAAATTTTTTTGATATTTGTAATTTTGAGCCTTATTCTAGCAATAAGAAGCAATGACTAATCAATGACAAGTCTTGTCACCTTCTATTTAGTATATAACAAATTTTATTTGTCACTTTTGTTGGTAGAATAAGACAATTTGTGATGTTCTGAAACGCATGTATTTCTCAAATTATTGATTATGAATATTTTTTTTTTCTGCAATAAATAATTTGAAAATGAATTATAGTATAAAATATGTTTGACTATGCAAAAAAACAGATGCATAGTTTGTGGTAAGCGCGACAGTATACCCTTCAAAATATGCGTTTACACATGTGTTAGCTACAATGTGCGTCGCACAACCGAACCCGACCCAATTCCTATTTCCCAGTCGATGGTCATTGTTGGCGCCGCGGTGCAGCTAATGATCGTAAGAAATTTCAGAATGAAAACAATGCTCGAACCAAAAATGTGTGGTGTCTGAAAACCACCCTTATTTTTGTGTGCAAGTAGGAGTTACTTTCTTACTGCGGCGCGACTTGATCTCGGTGATCATGTCGCATGCGTGCGTAGACGACCTGTTTGCATGTAGAACAGAGAAGTGGGCTCCAATTTTCTAACAACAACGCACAAACAGAAAGTGAAGCAGGACAAAAAACAAAACAATGCAGTGCAACGCACATTGTAGCTAACACAAGTCTACACGCAAATTTGGGAGGGTATACTGCCTCGCTTACATATATATATGTATACTGCCTTGCATAGTCAAACATTTTTTATACTATAATGCATTTTCAAATTATTTATTGCAAAAAAAATAAATGTTCATAATCATAATCAATAATTTAAAAAATACGTTCGCTTCAGAACATCACTAATAGTCTCATTCTACAAACAAAAGTGACAACAAAAATAGAAGGTGACAAAACTTGTCATTGTGTATTATTGCTAGAATGCGGCTCAAAATTACAAATATCAAAAAATGTTCCAAAAAAAAACCAAGCAGAATGCACAAAACGAAATAAAATTTTCGTTTTGTTGTGTCCGCGATCAAAACTATTGAATGCTAAAGTAAAGTTTCAATTTTTGAAAACGAGCGAAATAAGTTGCCCCGCTGAATCGCTCGTATGTGTATTTTACGAATGAAGGAAAAGTGCAAAGAACAAATCGGCAAAAAAAATTGAAATGTGTAAATCCGCCAAGAATGCACGATTCAAAGAAAATGTTCAGTAAAGTTTGTTTTCCAACCCTGGTTGTCAGTAACTTAATACTTATGAATACCACTGAAAACCCGAAAATACCCAGGAATACAAAATTTTGGCATTGGAAAAATGCAGCATGCATGTTTTAAGAATTGATCCAGAAAAACTGGGAAACTCGAGTATTCTTTTTTAACCACCCTCTAACAGAATCTATTCGTCCCGATCATGTGCAAACGTTGATATTTGTCATACGGTGTTATACAACATTTTGGACGATTTCATGAAAATTACAGTACAAAACATAACCTTATTTTAAAGTTTGAATTTGATGATTTCAAATTTTTATGAACAAGATGGGTTGCATTTTAATTCAAATATGAAATAAATATTTGAGAATTGAAGGCATCGGATCAAATCAAAATACACGAAAAAATGGCCACACTGTACACTGTGTGGTCTTAGATTTTAAATGCAGTTTTTGATTTGAAATCGAATCCAAAAATTACTTGTAGTTTGATACAAAAATTGATTTTTTAGATTTGAAAATGGAACTCTTGCAAGAAGGGCAAAAACATATAGCCGTGTCAATACTTTTTATAATTTTCGGATCAAAAGACTAATAAAGGCCTATACTAAATTTTGGTTTTTATCGTACTATATAAGGATTTTGGCAATTTTTGAATGCAACATGGTGAAAAATACATGAAACTCATCATCATTTGTCCATTTTAAACTTTTGCGGATTTTCCTTTAGCTGTTTTTGTTTCATCAATATATTTTTACCAATCAAATTAAAAAACATTTATCTGCAGTTTGGTTTGGTAATGCGAAATAATTTCGGGGGGTTCAAACCCCAAAACCTCCCCCTTGGATGCGCCTCTGCTCGGGGCACTCTTGGCTTTTAAAGGGGAGCATTTGACAAGGATATTTTCAGCACCTTTTTTTTGTGAAGGATGACAGAAAGAGCGATTCAATTGTTAATTTTTCAAATACATATTATTTAAAATCAAAATCGCAATTGTAATCAGAAAAAGTTCTGAAAAAATTAATAAATCACATATTCATAATGAAAAAAGCTAAAGTTCAGCAAGATGAGTTCACAGTTTGTCACAATATGTATGTTACAACGATTTGGCATTGTAAACAAATGTTTGCAACAAACTTCAGCTATTATAACAAAAAAAAATATTTTCATTTCTACCCCACCTTTTGCCTTTTGTTCTTGAAATCCCATTGCATCACAGCATGCAAATTCCCCTTTGCGTTACTCCCGCTCAGAATACTAATGAGCAAACAAAATATGCAAGCAAACAAAAAACAATAAAAACTCCAAATAGCTCTACCACTATAGAGAATATTAAAGAAACGGCAATACAGAAAGGCATTGACGCCTACTTCAAACGAAAAGGTTCTCCTCCTGGAAATGTGTAAAATGCAAAAGACTAATCCCAAAAAGCATATTGAGTTAGGGCACAACCGATTTGCCATTCTGGCCGAAACAACAAGTTCGGATCCGATTCCCCCACCAATTTACTTACTTGAAAAAAACTCAAATCCCCCAAAAAAAATAATTTCCCAAATCATTGGCGATCACACATTTCATGTAATCCTACACACAACACATGTTTTAAAGTGTGTATTTATTTTGATAAATAAAAAAAAACACACGTTCTAATTTTGTTCATGCTTTATTTACACGCATGTGTGTTTTTTTAAAGCATTCTAAGTGTTTTTAATATTTATGCAGCATAACCTTGTAGCAAAAATGTTACTAAAAATAAAAACACAGTTTATGTGTATCGACAGTATATACAAAAGTGAGGTTTACACACAAATGGCATACAACACTATAGTTCCACACAGAATACGTTTTAGTGCGTTACATAGTACACGATGATTATTACACATTTTTAGCTGCTCTCTTGAGCTATAATTACATTATGGTGCGCTATAAATAAACATATTATATGTGTAAAATTTAAATATACACTTAAAAATGTGTGTTGTGTGTAAAATTACACACCAAAAGATAGGTTCACTTTGCAGTGTACTTATGTAAATCCCAATATAAAGGCGTTCCCTACGGCAGCGCTTTAAAAGGACAAAACTCTGTCCCCGAGTTCACGCAACCTGCTCCCCCTAGCAGTTTTCGCGCACAAACCCTACAAATGTTCATATAAAATATTTCTTAATTTATGTCCAGTATGCAAAATATGATGCAAGAAATGATTAAAAATCAAAGTCTTTTACTACAACATCTCATGTCTAAACCATGAATGGTATAAAATTTCACTTTGGAATGCAAACGGCCTGTGTCACAAACTAGAACTTCTCGAGTTCTTGAAAGAGTCCAGCAGAGACGTTATGCTAATCTCTGAAACTCACTTCACTGGCACGAAGGACTTATTTACAAATTAGAGCATATTCTTCCAGCTAATGTGCTCTGCCTTCTCAAAAACTATCTCATGAATAGAAAATTTGTGGTAAAATATAAAAGCTTTGTATCCCGAAAGTACGAAATACTGGCCGGAGTACCACAAGGCAGTGTCCTCGCGCCCCTGCTATATATTCTCTATACTGCAGATATACCTAAAAGCGATAGAACTCTTATATCGACTTTTGCTGACGACACTGCTATCCTGTGCTCTCACTCAAACCCAGACATGGCAACTCTTTACGTGCAAAAACATTTGGACAATCTAAGTAATTGGCTATCACGATGGAAAATCAAAGTCAACAAAAGCTGCCTTTTAACCTTCATCCTGAGAAGGGGCACATGTCCTGCTCGAAAGTACCGAAACCAAGTACCTTGGAATGCATCTCGCCGTCTCACATGGCACAAGCACATCCAATTTAAATCGCTCAGATTAAGTTAAAACAGTTGGAGCTAAACTGGCTAATCTCAAGAGCATCAAAGCCTCTCGCTCTAATGTGGAAAAACTCCAGAGAGCCCAATCAAAAATCCTGCGACAAATTACCGGAGCCCCGAAACTTACTTCGAAGTACAAGCAGAAGCTTATGTTTCATCCAAACATTCTAGCTAGAAATTTACTGAGACCTCTGAACCCCACACGTCTCAAACGAAGCTAATATATATCTTATATATTAGATACGCTTACTCCACATTGCCTAAATCAATGGATGAAGTGCAATTTATATATATCACAGCATAGTTTAAGCTGAATTTTAAATGTAGTTGAATTTATGAATTTATGAATAATTATTGTTATCACAAGTAAATATTAGGTGATTCAAATAAATAAAAGTATATGAAAAAAAAAAAAAATGTCTACCTCATTCAGCTACAACTGTCAAACTTTGTGAGGATTAGGAAAATAGAGCGTTGCTAACTTCCTCATTTAAAAGATTCACAAATTATGGTGAGAACACACCTAAAATGTATTCAAATTATCTTTCCACTGTGGAAAATTTAATGTTTTTATATTATACTACCCGGAGTTACTCGGCTTACAATTGTGAAAGTACCCTCTCATGAACCTTCCCTTGAATACCCGTGAAACCCCCTTGGATCCCTCGACCAACAGTAGAGGAAGTATCCTCCCCGACCATCAGATTCGAAATCGGAGACCCCAAAGGGGGGGAAAGGAGGAACTGGGAGGGGGTATTTAGCTAGTATAAAATGTGTTTTCGTAATTTCGTACCATTTTGGATCCGCCATTTTGAATTTTTTGTTG
The DNA here is from genome assembly GCA_951394025.1 of Heteromyza rotundicornis. Lineage (NCBI taxonomy): Eukaryota > Metazoa > Arthropoda > Insecta > Diptera > Heleomyzidae > Heteromyza > Heteromyza rotundicornis. Next base: position 24,997,611 of record OX596011.1, on the reverse strand, counting down.
TACTACTCGAGTTCACCATTCCACATCACCAAATGTCAGAAAAATCGGTCCACCAGGTCCGGTGATGATCTTTTTAGTGAACCATTCTTAATTTCTAGTTATAGTGTTGGTGGTCGTGGCAGAGAACGGAGCGTCTAATCGCTTCTTAAATTACGATTACACCGAGAAATATAAACCAACTAAAAACAAAAATAACCACCTCAAATCAAGCAGAAACAGTAATAATAGTCTGGTAAAGTTGAAAATTTTAAAAACAAGTATGAAAACCTCACTTTGAAATGGAAAATTTAATTTTAAAGTTTTTTTCTGCTTACTTCAAAAATTTCAACTTTACTTTGAAGTGGTGCATTTTATTTCAAAATTGTAAAATTTGTATTTTGATTTGCAATCTATATTCGAGATTGTTCACTTTATATTGGTGTCGAATATAAACCACCTCAAATCAACATGTAATGTTCATGATAAAGTAGAATATACTCAAAACAACTTCAATTTGAGGTCGTGCTTTTTATTTCAATATTGTATAATTTTTATTTTGAAGTGGTGCAATTTCAAAAGTTGAGAACTTTAGTTTGACGTATTTAACTTTATTTTGAGTACGGTCGTATTTATTTCTAAATTGGATATGTCAGTCATCAATATGGGTCCCCCGAGAAACTCGAGATATTAAAGGAAACGCGTTTCTCCTTATGACTGCTGAAGCACAACCTCTAGTGTAATTCGCTTCAAATTGATTTCCTGTAGGATGTACCGTTTGCGAGATATTCAAGATATTCTAGAACAAAAACGTAGCCGTCTCAAATCATTAACATTTTAGTCACACAACATGGCAATTTCAGTCATGAAACAACAACATTTCAATCTCAATTCATCAATGAGCAGTTTCAAATAAATTGAAGCGTTTTGTTGTCAAAATCCAAACATTCAGTTGTGGCTGGAAATAGACAACGGTTCGGTACTTTTTGACAACGTTTCGTTTTGATTTCGATCTAGCAAAAATATTTAAAATCGATTTTCCAAAAAAGGTGCCCAGCTTCTGGCACCCATTTACAATTCGCTGTAAAAATCCGAAAATGAAGTACGTTTTGACAATACTTCATTTTGATTTTTTTCTCAGTGTAGAAAAAAAGTACGCAGGATTCGCCTGGTATCGGCAATCGCCAGAGCATTTGCGCAATGGAAAAACTTTAGCTTTATTAGTCCTTTTTATTTTGTAAAATCGGTAAGTAAAACACAAAATGGTACGTTGTGCGTTAAGCACCACCAGAATATCATTTGTAAAAAAAATTTTAAGATGAGTTTCCAATTTAAAAAATGAAGCGTAAATTTGTGCGAAATATTTATTTCTTCTTCTAACTCTACGAATAAGCTTTTTACTGGACTCGATTATAAACCAAAATAAAATGATGGCCCCACTATACGCTGAATTATATAATTTCAGTTTATGCACACATACCAATTATTTGTAAGCGGCCACTTCTCTTGTCTGTGGACTCGAATGTTTGCACGGAACACGTATACTCGCCAGTCATATTCCAATCGGGTTTAGTTATTGAAATAACTCCAGGACTGCCTTCCATAGTAAATATTTTTGTATCTATTTTCGATTTCATGAAGCCCTTTTAATGGGAAAAATGTTCCTATAAATAAAACGTACTCGTTGCCGATAATGTTAACTTACCATTGCAAACCCTTTTACCGATGGTATCCATTGGTAAATGGAGTGATTATTGAATAACCACTTGAGGACAAATCCCTTTTCTTTGAGGCCCACTTCATATTCGCAATCAAGTATGAGTGGATCAGGCTCGGAATTGCGATCGAGTGTGTAGGTGTTAGGCACCTTGAGATTGGTTATACGCACCGAATATGTAACTGCCACAAAGAAGAATTTATTTTGAAATGTAGTTTTTAGTCAGTAATTGTAGATTTGTACCTGAAAGCAAAGTCAACCAAGTTATCAGCGTAGTACATATAGACCTTTTGTTCGCCATCAGCATCAAGTTGTTGTAATTCCAAAAGGCTTAGGTAGGTAATATGAGTGTATTCGCCAGACTCGTATTTATTTAATTGCACTCACGACGAAGACATTCTGGGAGTCCTGGTGTTGAAGTAATTGCCTGAATTGATTTGATGTATTCCTGTCTTCCACCTTTCCACAATTATTTGTGTACATACTATGTCTTCTTTAATTCGCTACCAACTTGTTAAGACATTCAATTATTTTTTCGTTTCTCCACTTTGCATTATGTTTATTATTTTTAAAGAGTAATTTTCAAATATTATTCTTGTTTTCAAGTTGTTAGTGTTTTGAGCCTTGCTTCCGCTTACATTTTTTTACTTGTAATTGTATCATATCCAATTTACACTTATACGAAATTTTGGTGAAAAATCGACTTTTTAATGTGGGAGAAGATATGTTAAACTTTAGTCCTTTTAGGTATGCGATAGTGTTGGTATCTTCTTTACCAACGTTCGTAGCGGTTGTCTTTTTCCGAAAATTTTGACGGTTGGACAGGAATGTTCCGCATTCACGCGCATGAACTGTACAAAAGCTTTATTCCCACAGAAAGCTTTTATGGCATAGTTGCATTTTCTCAACCAATTTCTTTGCGCCACTAGTTAGTGTTGCCAAGTCGGAAATGTTTGTTATTTGAAGCAAGGTTGGAAAGCATTCAAATTAGAGTTCCGCTATTGTATTTTTAATAATTAGGGCTGATTTTTATATGGACGAAAAACTTGAAAATATGTATGGAATATGGACGATAAAACAGGCGAAATATTATTTTTTATGAATTTTTTGACATGTTAATTAATTAAGTAATTGTAATAAGTAGGGTAGAGTCCTTAACTTTCGTTTCGGTTTCATTTGAAAGCTGAGTTCAATAGCTAGCAAGAATTTTAAATGGAACTTAAAAATTTCGAAAAACGATTTGGTAAATGGACTATTATCGAAAATAGACTTTCCAAAAATGTGCCCAGCTACCATTTACAATTCGCTGTAAAAAATAGAAATTGAAGTTTGTGTTTATACAAGTTTAATAATTTTTATGTGTTGTGTATTCTTTCAGTGGTCCACACTGACCATTGCAATGATGTATTTAAATTTTTATAAAAATTTTTCGAAAATATGGATAAAAAAAACAAAAAATTATAAAATATAGATGAAAATTAAAAAGGTGGAAAATATGGCCTGCAAATGTCAAAAATATGGATTTTAATATTTTATATTTAAACTAGTAAATTTGCCCATGCACGGGAAAAAAACACACTAATTTGAAAAATTAAATGTTTACTAAATATATTTTAGATGGAAAAATATTTTCCATGTTTTTAAAATTTAAATGTAATTTTTTTTATAGAAATTTGTGAAATATGTAATTTTTTATTAAATTTTGTAAAGAATAGAAAGAAATTTTGTTTGATGATGTAATTGTGTAAAGTTGAACTGTTACATTAAAAAAGAATTAAAAAAAAAAGATTAAAAAAAGAAAAAAAGAATATCAAGCAATGGATTCAAAAAAAAAGATACGACCGGTGGCGAGCTTGAACCTATGACTGCCGCAGTCATAGGCCGAAGCTCTAACCAACAAACCACAGCCAGCTATAAAATAAATTGAGCTAATGGCGATATAGTTCATCAAGCTGTATGGTGAATGTGTATATACACACAAAAATATAGCTTTGATTTACCATTGCCACCTGATGTGAGACCACATCATTTTATGTTCGAGGTACTTCTTCCTACTGTGTGGGGGTATTTCAGTTTCGGCATAGCCGAATATAGTTTACTCTCTAGTTTTAAAAACACTTTCATTTGATTCACAGTAAAATTTCGAATTATAAACTTTTACAAGGTGTTTTCCAAATTTTTTTTATGAAAAATTAAAAGATTTATTTTGAAAAAAAGCGATCTGTTGTTGATTTATTTAATTTGCATTTTCTAGTTTTTTTTCTTCAGTACGTCCCTGTTTGAACCCGATACCTTCCGATAGTGACACAGAAGAGGGAACCCAGTAACCAACTGCGCCATGCTTTAAAACTACACTACATAAACTGAAGTTTTAAATAATTCACAAAACGCCCCCAGGAATAAAAAGTGTGATTTTCATGTTCAGCGACCCCAAATTATTTTAGAAAAAGTAGTTTGAAAAATTTGTTATTTATGCTGTTAACAGAGCTATTTTTAATGACAGCGTTTGATATGATAGGAGCTGTATTACAAAATTCTGTATAGGAAAAATTCTGTAAAAAAAACACAAAAAATTCTGTACGAACAAAATTCTGTTTTATCATTCTGTACATTTAAAATACTGTAAATACGAAATTCTCCAAAAAAAATGTTGTATGTACAAATTCGGTGTTTTAATGAACGAATTCTGTAATTCTGTATTTATTTTTAAGAATACGTACATAGGCAAAACAACATAATTAACCATAATTGTTACAAAATTCCATACAATATTTAATACATAATGAGGTTTTTAGCAATTCTTTTTTAATAACCAATATGACTTAAATCGTTTCTTTTTTTATAACTCTACTCAGTTGTTTTTTTAATTTTATAGCTTTTAAGTTCTTTCGCAATTTTTCACTATTGTTAGTTGAGATTGCGCAAAAACCAGCTCTCCCCGCAGTACAGATATAAGTTTTTATAACCCAGCATTTCTTTTGCCGACAACAACTTTTACGATGCCAGGCTTCAACACTGTTCTGCGTTCTAGGAAACGATCTTATATTTGAGTCATCATGCACTGACCAATTACAAATTCAAAAAACAACAACAAATGTCATATTCTCCCACTTGCATCCCGGAACGACTAGAGAACAAAAAAAACAGGAACCCGCTCATTCAATTATGTAAGCAATTATATAAAAGTGAGCACTTTTTTGCATTAGCTATCTACCCATTTTATACAATTGCTTACAGAATTTTTAAATACAGAATTTTATTTTGCAGAATTTTGAGAATACTTGAAACCAGAATTTTGACCTATACAGCATTTCGACCTCAAACCAAGCTATTTAATGTCAAAAAAAGTTCTTACTTTACTTTAGTATCTACTTTATTTGAGAGATAATACTCTAATTTAGCATATGATTATGAACATCATTTTAACTATAAATATTAAAAAAATTATGTCAGTAGTCAAATAACGCCACATGACGTCATTATGGCGGTTAAATTAGCAACAAAAAATAACCGGTCATCGCCCATCACTACATACTTGGAAAGTCAATCCCAAAGGATTTTGGCAATCCCGGCATTTCGAGATCTATTTTTTGTAATCCCGCGATCCAGGGACAGGATCGGGATTTCTACAATATTTTGTTTTGATTAAAAAAACTAGAGAGTGAACTATCTTCGACTATGCCGAAGCTGAAATACCCCCACACAGTATATTCCAAAAATTTGGTGGATTCGGAGACTCAGACCACGTTCAAAATCCGTTTCTAAAAATTTTCAAATATAATCCATAAAAAAAAACATTTTTATCTCGCGACTCCATTTTGACCTATTTATATGTGGGCTTGGAAGCTCGGACCAGGGTTAAAATCCATTTCCAAACATTTACAATCGAATACAGCAATAAAAAAGACTTAGAAAATGTAAACCATTTTTTTCGTTATATGGGAACCACGCCCAGTTTTTGTCCGATTTGGCTAATTCTCGAACTTGATCTCAGTATTCACGAGAAAAACTTGTACCCAAAGTTTCAAGTCGATATCTCCAAAACTGCGACCGCTATCATGCGGACGGACAGACGGACGGACAGACAGACGGACATCGCTAAATCGACTCAAGAGGTGATGCTGATCAAGAATATATATACTTTTCCATACCAGACACGCCTCCTTATGGGCGTTACAAACGTTGTGTCAAAGTTAGTATACCCTGCCACAGTGAGTGTGGGGGTATAAAAACCGTTTTAGTAGAAGAAAAACGTATGATATAAGTCTTTGTCATACAACTAAGGCATTCCATCCCGAAGTGTTTTTGAAAATCCCGTGATTTCGGGATTTGAAATTACAATCCCGGGATCCCGGGATTTGTTCGGGGCTTTCGGGATTTTCCAAAATGCAAAACTTAATATAAAACTAGAGAGTGGACTATCTTCGGCTATACCGAAGTTGAAATACCCCCACACAGTAGAAAGAAGTACCTCGAACATAAAAAAATGTGGTCTCAGGACCCTATTTTGAGCCAATTATAGGTGGTTTTGGAGCCCAAACCATGTCCAAAATCCATTTCTAAAAATTTCCAATTAAATCCAACAAAAAAAAAAAATTGGTCTCAAGACCCCATTTAGACCCTTATATATGTGGCTTCGGAACCTCGGACCATGTCCAAAATCCATTTCTAAAAATTTCCAATTAAATCCACAAAAAAAAAAAAATTTGGTCTCAAGACCCCATTTAGACCCTTATATATGTGGCTTCGGAACCTCGGACCATGTCAAAAATACGTTTCTAAACATTTCCAATCGAATACAACAATAAAAAATTTTTACCTTTTTTTTCGGTGTATGGGAGCCACGCCCAGTTTTTGTCCGATTTGGCTGATTCTCGAACTTGATCTCAGTATTCACGAGAAAAACATGTACCCAAAGTTTCAAGTCGATATCTCCAAAACTGCGACCGCTATCGTGCGGACGGACAGACGGACAGACGGACAGACGGACAGACGGACAGACGGACAGACGGACAGACGGACAGACAGACGGACATCGCTAAATCGACTCAGGAGGTGATACTGATCAAGAATATATATACTTTTCCATACCGGACACGCCTCCTTATGGGCGTTACAAACGTTGTGACAAAGTGAGTATACCCTGCCACAGTGAGTGTGGGGGTATAATTAAAGAAAAAACTGGAGAGTGGACTATCTTCGGCTATGCCGAAGTTGAAATACCCCCACACAGTAGAAAGAAGTACCTCGAACATAAAAAAATGTGGTCTCAAGACCCTATTTTGAGCCAATTATAGGTGGTTTTGGAGCCCAAACCATGTCCAAAATCCATTTCTAAAAATTTCCAATCAAATCCGAAAAAAAACTAGAGAGTGGACTATCTTCGGCTATACCGAAGTTGAAATACCCCCACACAGTAGGAAGAAGTACCTCGAACATATAAAAATGTGGTCTCAAGACCCTATTTTGAGCCAATTATAGGTGGTTTTGGAGCCCGGACCATGTCCAAAATCCATTTCTAAAAATTTCCAATTAAATCCACAAAAAAAAAAAAAATTGGTCTCAAGACCCCATTTAGACCCTTATACATGTGGCTTCGGAACCTCGGACCATGTCAAAAATACGTTTCTAAACATTTCCAATTAAATCCACAAAAAAAAAAAAAATTGGTCTCAAGACCCCATTTAGACCCTTATATATGTGGCTTCGGAACCTCGGACCATGTCAAAAATACGTTTCTAAACATTTCCAATCGAATACAACAATAAAAAATTTTTACCTTTTTTTTCGGTGTATGGGAGCCACGCCCAGTTTTTGTCCGATTTGGCTGATTCTCGAACTTGATCTCAGTATTCACGAGAAAAACATGTACCCAAAGTTTCAAGTCGATATCTCCAAAACTGCGACCGCTATCGTGCGGACGGACAGACGGACAGACGGACAGACGGACAGACGGACAGACGGACAGACGGACAGACGGACAGACGGACAGACGGACAGACAGACGGACATCGCGAAATCGACTCAGGAGGTGATACTGATCAAGAATATATATACTTTTCCATACCGGACACGTCTCCTTATGGGCGTTACAAACGTTGTGACAAAGTGAGTATACCCTGCCACAGTGAGTGTGGGGGTATAAAAAAATTGGTCTCAGGACCCCATTTAGACCCTTATATATGTGGCTTCGGAACCTCGGACCATGTCAAAAATACGTTTCTAAACATTTCCAATCGAATGCAACAATAAACTAGAGAGTGGACTATCTTCGGCTATACCGAAGTTGAAATACCCCCACACAGTAGGAAGAAGTACCTCGATCATAAAAAAATGTGGTCTCAAGACCCTATTTTGAGCCAATTATAGGTGGTTGTCCAAAATCCATTTCTAAAAATTTCCAATTATATCCACCAAAAAATAAAAATTGGTCTCAAGACCCCATTCAGACCCTTATATATGTGGCTTCGGAACCTCGGACCATGTCCAAAATCCATTTCTAAAAATTTCCAATTAAATCCACCAAAAAAAAAAAATTGGTCTCAAGACCCCATTTAGACCTTATATATGTGGCTTCGGAACCTCGGACCATGTCAAAAATACGTTTCTAAACATTTCCAATCGAATACAACAATAAAAAAAAATTTAAAAATTTTTACCTTTTTTTTCGGTGTATGGGAGCCACGCACAGTTTTTGTCCGATTTGGCTGATTCTCGAACTTGATCTCAGTATTCACGAGAAAAACATGTAAAAAAAGTTTCAAGTCGATATCTCCAAAACTGCGACCGCTATCGTGCGGACGGACAGACGGCCAGACGGACAGACGGACAGACGGACAGACGGACGGACAGACAGACGGACATCGCTAAATCGACTCAGGAGGTGATACTGATCAAGAATATATATACTTTTCCATACCGGACACGCCTCCTTATGGGCGTTACAAACGTTGTGACAAAGTTAGTATACCCTGCCACAGTGAGTGTGGGGGTATAATTATTGCAACAATATTTTAAGTTTATTTCGACAAAGAAACCATATTCAATAAATTTTACATTAAACAAAACAAATAATATAGTCAAACAAAAAGTAATTCTTTGTAAATTAGATTGATCGAACAAATTATTTTTTTGCCACTCTTAATCCGAATATAATCATAAAATTCTGACAGCTCCATTTCATTCTAAACACGAAAAACTTACTTTCAGTAGTTTTAGTATTATAGCGGGAACGGATACACCAATTGTTGTTTAGAACTATTGAAATTGGTGTCCATTCAAAAGTAAAACACACACAAAACCATTTATCCAATTCGTAATGTTTTCAATATACGGTTAACAAAATAATTTAAACATATATCATTTTTGTAAAAAAAAAAATAGTTTAAATTGAAAAAATTTTATTTAGATCGATAAAAATTGTTTGTTATTGACCAAAACGTTGTAAATTTTTGTGGTTTTGTAGCACTAAATCTACAAAAGTGGGTTTTTTTAATTTACTAAGTAGATTGAAAATAAATGCACGGAAGTATTTTTGTGGAAAAACGTCAAAAAATTCTTAAACAATGCATAAAAAATGCATTTTTGAATCCCGGGATTCCGGACTCAAATTCCCGGGTTTCCGGGATTGAGAAAACCTCCGGGATCCCGGGATTTCGGGATTCGGGATCTCGGAATTGAATGCCTTACATACAACTGAAGACAAAAACAACCAACAACTTGTATTATACAACATTTTTTGATGATTTCCTTGAAAATTACAATATAAATTGGTAAATTGTTTCAAGCTTCACATGAAGGTTGAAACTAGCTCAGCATTCAAAACGCAATCGAAGAATATAGTTTTATCAGTCTTTGTTAATGAAATTTCTATTTTTAGATTTGAAAACTTCAATTTATAAGACTTGCTGAGCAATATACAAACATTTAGACGCTTGTGACGCTTATCGATAGTTTTTCAATAATTTATCGATATTTTTCGAAAAATTTATCGATAATTTATCGATTTATTATCGATAGTTTTTCGATAATTTTTTATTTTTTATCGATGATTTTTCGATAATTTATCGATAATTTTCCAATTTTTATCGATAGTTTTCCAATATTTATCGATCATTTTAGTTTCGTGATCCATTTATAAATTTTGTTCCAATTCCATTTTGTTCCGGTCCAATTTCATTTCGTTCCCGACCTCATTTCAGTTAAGTATTTCTCAAGATGAACGAAAATAATATAAAATTGGCGACCATTTTGTATGGGAGGTAGGCGTGGCTCTTATCCGATGTTGCCCATTTTCAATACTGTCCAATCATTCGCCAAAATAGGAGAAATCCCAAAATCCAATCATTCGCCAAAACAAGAGGAATCCCAAAATTTGGAGTCGATAGCTCAAAAGCTACGACAATTATCGTGCGAAATGACAGACAGACGGACAGACCGACATGGACTAATGGACTCAGGAGGTGATGCTGATCAAGAATATATATACTTTTCTATACCGGACACACCTCCTTATGGGCGTTACAAACGGTGTGACAAAAACAATATACCCTTGGACACTAGTGTGCAGGGTATAAAAATTAAATAAAGTAAAAAACTAGAGAGTGGACTATCTTCGGCTATACCGAAGCTGAAATACCCCCACACAGTAGGAAGAAGTACCTCGAACATAAAAAATTGTGGTCTCAAGACCCTATTTTGAGCCAATTATAGGTTGTTTTGGAGCCCGGACCATGTCCAAAATCCATTTCTAAAAACTTCCAATTAAATCCACAAAAAAAAAAATTGGTCTCAAGACCCCATTTAGACCCTTATATATGTGGCTGCGGAACCTCGAACCATGTCAAAAATACGTTTCTAAACATTTCCAATCGAATACAACAATAAAAAATTTTTACCTTTTTTTTCGGTGTATGGGAGCCACGCCCAGTTTTTGTCCGATTTGGCTGATTCTCGAACTTGATCTCAGTATTCACGAGAAAAACATGTAAAAAAAGTTTTAAGTCGATATCTCCAAAACTGCGACCGCTATCGTGCGGACGGACAGACGGACAGACGGACGGACAGACAGACGGACATCGCTAAATCGACTCAGGAGGTGATACTGATCAAGAATATATATACTTTTCCATACCGGACACGCCTCCTTATGGGCGTTACAAACGTTGTGACAAAGTTAGTATACCCTGCCACAGTGAGTGTGGGGGTATAATAAAGAACTTAAAAAAAGTGCAAAAAAAAAAAGATTTTTTTTCCAATTTAAATAAATAAAAAAATTTTATATTTCCATATTTAATTTTAATATTTCAATACATATTTTTAAATTGAAGGAATCGGACCACTAAAGTCATATGTCCAAAGTTTTTATTACACGACAAAATATAAAATATATATAGATTTCAGGAGAGTGAAAAAACTGTTTTATTCACCAATGGTAAAAGTATCAAGCAATCCATCTTTTACAATGTTAATTGAAAATGACTATTAACTGATACATGCAAAAAAAAAATTATTGATAGATATCGTCTTAATCACGCTGCTATGTTGCATTTGAAACTTCATTTTTTTGAATTTTTTAAATAGTCTAATAGAGCTTATTGCACAAAACAAAAATGTATTTTTTATAATTTTATTAGTGGTTTTGTTAAATTTTCGACCTTGTTTGATTAATCTTGCCTTTTGTAATATTCAAACCATAAAAAAAAATAAGTGGTAACTTTGCTTGACCGTTACTACCAATTTCCATTGAGTACCTCATCGGTCAATGGGCTCATCTTCGTGCTTTGCAAGCCGATTCTATAATTTTAATAAATAATAATCCAGTACTACAACTGTTTATAAAACAAATTAGAATTCAAAACTATACCTGTCCTGTTGAACTTCTTCAGGTTGTCTTTATACACGATAAAATGCGCTCAGCCGTACTAATGACACTGGTATGCTGAGAAATCAAAACGAAACGTTGTCAAAACGTTCCGAACCGTTGTTAATTTCCAGCCAAAACCTAAAGTTCTGATTTTGACAACAAAACGTTTAAATTTTTTTAAAACTGCCCATTAATGAATTGAAGCGGCACATTGATGAATTGAGACGCAAATGTTGTTGTTTCAAGACTGAAAATTTTATTTTTGCGACTGAAATGTTTTTGATTTCATGAATTGAAAATACAACAAAAGGTTATTGGAAAGACCTATTATTAGAATTACTTAAAAAATTTTGTATTTTGTAATTTTGTATTTTTTTACTCGAAACTATTTTTTTAAACAACATTATTTATTGATATTTCATTGTTATATTTTATTTACGAAAGAAAGAAATGGTTTATATTTTTGTTTACTTACCGAGATTTGAACCCTGGCCATTCGGATTCATAGGCGCTCCCCTTAGCACGCTTGCCTACCACAAATGCAGATCGGTTTTTTTGCACAAATATATATAAAAAAATAATAAAAAAAAGAATTGAAAAAAAATTTGGTCTGACTGAGATTCGAACCCACGCTACAGTAACTCATACCATCTTCAAAAAGTGAAACTGTTTCAGTTGTGTTTTAGAACTGTGCGGTGTTGAATTTTTCGTAACGATAGCCGTTTCAATCCATGCAGTTCTTATTTTGTTTCCCTCTAAATTTTAAGCAATGCTAAAATTTTAAGCAATGAATTCACATTAGAAAAAACGTCCTCGGGACGTCAATAGCATTTTTTTGTAGCACGCACTTGCGGCTCATTATTGCTCTCATTTTAAAGTTGTTGCCAAAAAGTTGTGAGAATTTGTGAAAATTTGGTTGTGGGACTAAAAAGTACGATTTGTTCTAATAGTACTAAAAAAGTTTTGAGTACAATTACAGTAATCGTGCTCAAAATTTTTTAAGTACGATTACAAGTAACATAAAAGTAATCGTACTCAAAATTTTTTGAGTACGATTACTGTAATCGTAAGTAAAGTAATCGTAATCGTACACGCACAACTCTGATGAAAACTATACTGAAAAAATCATCCCTGTTCCACATATAACTTGAGTATCAAATATCCAATACTTTCGGAAATAACTTTTTGGGACATCACTAATGACAAACTTGTCCAAAGTGTGACATTGAGCGGAGTGAAAAGGTGAAATAAACGTTTAAGCCTAACATACATTTTAATGACTGGCATGATTTTTTCTAAACTGAGATATTTTTCATGAAGAAACATTTCTGTGCTATGGAAAAACAATTGTTTCAATGTATATTCGTTCGGAAAAAAAATTTAAAATTGACTCACGCTCACGCACGAACGTAATCACGACTGGCTCCTCACAAGACCGCACGAATTTAAGAAATCATGCTCACGCGTGACATGCTGTGACACGACAAAATCACGCGTGACTCACGACACGCGCCCATCTCTAGTACTGACGCTCCATACATTTCACGCTATAGTCGATCTCATTTAGATCATTATTTGGTACATTATAATTCACTAAACATTAAAATCAAAGTTTAAAAATATTTCGATTTTGTCGCAATGTACTTAAAATCCATCGAATGTACCTAATGTACCTTTCACTTCGAAAACGTCGTAAATAGGTACAATTGTACCTAATTTTCCATCCCTGGTGAGCAGCAAGTCGTGATAACGTTCGTGCGTGAGCGTGAGCCACATTTAAATTTTAAAAAAATCTAGTAGAAATGGTAGAGAACTCTCCAACAAACAAATCCATGTAAGAAGCGTTTTTTACGGACCTCCTTCAGGTACGGCAAAAATTGCACCAAAAAAACATTATTTTTTTAAAAATATTTTGAATTTCTTGTAGGGCTTGGGAGGTCCGTTTTTTGTATGGATTTGTTCGTTGAAGAGTTCTCTACCATTTCCACTAAATTCCCGATTTTTAAAGCTTTCCTCCAAATCCGAGTCTCGGGGGGCACGTGATAATGTTGACCAGTGGCGTAATTTAGGGTTGGCTGGGGGTGGGCTGTGCCCCCCCAAGTAAAAGTGAAATATGAGTATATATTTTATTGAATGTTTGTGCTTCGCACCCCCAAGGAAAATAGATTAATGCGATTCATGTAATGATAAAAGTTTCTGCAATGCGTATTGCATATTTTTATATACATGAAGTTACATGAAGAAACTATCCCTAGTGTCGGTATATTAGTTTGCTGGAATGATAAATAAATTGAATTGAACGCATTAATACCATATTTTCAACTTACGTTGGATATTTATATTCACTTTTTTGGGTTTTAACGAAAAAAAAATATTTTTCAAAGCCAACTGTAAAAATTAAAAGGCTGAAACTTTATGTTTGGCATTTGTATAAGTTTCTACAATAGTTTACACATCGAAATCGTTGCATATTTTTATTCAGTTCATGTATATTATTTTCAATACAAATTTTGACAGTTCATTTACGCTTGCTTAAAAATGTTCAGTTTTGCAGTTTACACTGAATTTCTATCGTTATATGAAGATCAATAATTTAGAATTTGTTAATATACACAGCGTTCATATCTATATATGTTGGCATTTTTAGTTACCTAATTTTATAAAAATCTAACAAAATTTATATACTAATTAAATTTCACAACTTTCATGTTTATTGAATATTTAAATTAATCGAACACAGAGTGAAAGTTACTGAGTTACTGGAGCGTGGGTTCGAATCTCAGTCAAACCAAATTGTTTTTTCAATTATTTTTTTTTTTTTATTATTATTTTTTATATATATTTGTGCAAAAAAAACGATCTGCATTTGCCGATTTTAATTTTGTTGCATTTTTGAGGTACTGAATGTCGATTTCAAGAAATCTAGAGTTAGCGCAGCAAAACAAACCCCGGATTCGTGACCAGCGACACCTCAAAAAAAATAATACAAAAAGTAATGTGTTGAAAAGGAAACAAAAAATAAATTGCTCCGACTGAGATTCGAACCCACTATCCCAAAAAGTAAAACTGATTCAGTTATATTTCAGAACTGAAACCGTTTCAAATCCTAACCAAGCAGTTTCATAGTATATGTATGCAGTTAAAACATTGCAAAATACACACAGCGGTAGGCAATCGTGCTAAGGGGAGCGTCTATGAATCCGAATGGCCAGGATTCAAATCTCGGTAAGTAAACAAAAATTTAAACCATTTCTTTATTTCGTAAATAAAATATAACAATAAAATATCAATAAATAATGTTTAAAAAAATAATTTAAAATAAAAAATTAAATTTAATTTGAAATTAAAATTATTTTTAGGTAATTCTAAAAATAGGCCTTTTCAATAAACTTTTTTTGTATTTTCAATTCATGAAATCATAAACATTTCAGTCGCAAAACAAAAATTTTCAGTCTTGAAACAACAACATTTGCGTCTCAATTCATCAATGTGCCGTTTTAATTCATTAATGGGCAGTTTCAAAAAAATTTAAACGTTTTGTTGTCAAAATCAGAACATTCAGTTTTGGCTGGAAATTGACAACGGTTCGGAACGTTTTGACAACGTTTCGTTTTGATTTTTTTCTCAGTGCACAAAAAAGTTTCTATAAAAAAAAAAAACGTGTAAGGCAACACATCTATAAATATCATTGTACTCTCTTTGAAATCGCAAAAGGGTGTTGCAAGACGAAAGACGAACGTCCAATAGAAATGCTGAAGCAACTGGAATTAAAACCAACAGCGTATTCTGACGTAATAAATATATTTACAATGGTTGCTTTTTTTCTGTATTAAAGAGAATAAAAACTTATTTATGTCATTTAACGTTAATGACAACAGAGTCAGAATTAATGAATTCAATAAAATTAGAAGATGGTGTGAATGATTTTGCAAATCTTAAGAAAAGACGCTTCCCATTGGAATAACTTAAACACAATTTATATCGCTATGAATGCCACTAGGATCTACAGATATTTATCTAAATGCTGCCAAAAGACAGAATTCATATCTTGTATTTTTTATGTATTTTAACCAGGGACCAAAAATAACGGTTATTTTCAAAATTGAAAAATAAAATGCAATTCGAAAGAAATGGTCATGGGGTCATATAAAGACTGCATTATGAATTTCATGTCCATACCTCACTTAAGTAAATCGTGCTAAAATTCATATAAAATACTCAAAGTTCCAATCTTAAATCGGGAAAAAAATATGTGAACATTATGATATTTTGGCCGCCATCTTGAAATTTAAAATTTTGACAAAAAAATTTAGATTAGCGACCCCAAAAACCCCCATATACCCAGTTTCAACAAGAATAGTGCAAAAATGTGGCGGGAGTGTTGAAACAACGTTTATTCTTGCCGTTTATTTTTTAAGCAGAATATAACAATTATTTCCTGCCGAAAAAATAAAAAGCAGAAAATAATAAGTAAAATTCATAACCGTTACGGTCCTGGTGTTGACCTAGGATGCGCAAATTTGTTTGAGCATTTTTTCTCACAAAATGAAACTATCGTGGATCTCCGGCGAAAAAAGTTAATTTTGGACAATGCTAGTATCAGAGAACATATAATCATAGAGAAGAGCTTATGACGAGCTCTTCCTCTTCCTTTTTTGCTAACTCGGAGCTCGTGCAATTCGTAAGCAGACTTCGGAGATTTGTACAGTGAGTGTACAGACTGCGGCATTTGGCTAGTCTGTTAGAAATGTTTTTGTTGTTGGTTCGGTTTTGTTTTTGCTTTTCTTTACATTTGTGTTTTTGTCCCTTTTCTTATTTCGATCGTTTTCTTTGACTAGATCTTGATTCGTTTGTTTTGATTCTTTTTATACCCTGCACACTAGTGTCCAAGGGTATATTGTTTTTGTCACACCGTTTGTAACGCCCATAAGAAGGCGTGTCCGGTATGGAAAATATATATATTCTTGATCAGCATCACCTCCTGAGTCGATTAGTCCATGTCCGTCTGTCTGTCTGTCTGTCATTTCGCACGATAACTGTCGTAGCTTTTGAGCTATCGACCCCAAATTTTGGGATTCCTCTTTTTTTCGGATAAGAGCCACGCCTACCTCCCACACAAAATGGCCGGTAAATTTGTATTATTTTCGTTTATCTTAAGAAATACTGAACCGATTTGGATGCGGTTTTTTGCATTGGGTTGGAAATGAGGTCGGGAACGTAATGGGAATGAAACCAGAACGAATTGGAATTGGACCGGAACAAAATGGAATTGGAACAAAATTTTTAAATGGAAACTAAAATTATCGATAAATATTGGAAAATTATCGATAAAATATCGATAAAAAATAGATAAAAAATCGATAAAAAATCGATAAATTATCGAAAAATTACCGATAAATTATCGAAAAATTACCGATAAATTATCGAAAAATTATCGATAAAATATCGAAAAATTATGAATAAAATATAGAAAAACTATCAATAAAATACCTATTTTCGATAAAATTACTAACATATGGTCTCAGAATGTATCGTACTCGAATATCTTCGGTCAGACCGAAGATAATTCTCTTACTAGTGTTTATTCATCTTGCAATTTTTTGCCGTTTGGTTTTCATATGCGGCGCAGGTTGTTGTTGCCTATTGTCATCCCTCCTGCTGCTGTTGTCTTATATGCATGTATATTTTTCTATGATATGTTTGGAATCGCGACAAAGTATTTTGATGGTTTGGGCATTTTTGGAATTACATGATAAATTATGGAAATTATCTGCTACACGGTCGAAAATGTAGGTCTAATTTTTCAACCTTCTTCAAGGTTTGAATTCAAATTTTCAACTATTTTGGGTTGAGATTTTAAACTTTACAGGTTGAAAAAAGTATATAATCAAAATTTCAACTTAACGGTTGAAATTCTCAACCTAAAAGTTTAAATTTTAAACCCTGAGTTGAAATTATCAACCCAAAAAGTTGAGAATTCATTTTCGTCAAAAATTTCAACTTTTAAGGTTGAAATTCTCAACCTTAAAGTTGAAATTCTCAACCTTAAGGTTGAAATTTCAAACCCTAAGGTTGAAAAACTCAACCCAAAAAGTTGTGAATTTATTTCCGTAAAAAATTTTAACTTTTAAGGTTGAAATTCTCAACCTACAAGTTTAAATTTTAAACCCTGAGGTTGAAAATTTCAACCTAAAAATTTGAGAACTTATTAGTGTTTTTGGGAACCCGGGTTCGAATCCCCCACGGCACGAATTAGATTTCCGTTTCCTATTTTTTTTTTTTGTTATATTCCTTTTTTTTTTTAATTGGTTTTGCACTATATATGTTATATATAAATATATATATAGATAGATATATCCTCAAATCTCCGGCAAGCTTTTTCATACACTATTTTGTTTTGGGCAGTTCCTTTTTTAAATTTTTTACGGAATTAACGAAGGTTAACACTATTAGTTTAATTTTTTTGATATTAAGTAATTAGTTTGGGGCTTTCAAGAAATTTATGTAAATGCTTCAATTAATTTTCAAAAATATTGTATGAAAAATGTATATAAATACGTACAAAAAGTACAATCATATAATATAAATTAAGAAGTGCCATGTTGCACAAAATAAAAACAAAGTTCCGTTCTTTGCTCGACGACCGAGCTATTTAATATCCTAAAATCAACTAACTACTAAGGACAAAATTACTTAAAACTAAACCTAGCCATGTGCCCTAAAACTGCTGCTCTCCCGCATCGAACGTGGTGTCAAACTGCAGATCCCCCACGTTGCACATGTGTCGTGGATCGCACCAGTGACGTCAACATTATTGTCAACGCGAAGTATTGATTGCTGGTGTGGTCTCCGCAATACTTGCAGATGGTGCACAATGAGTGGTATTTATGTGTGGTATACGCAATGACTGCTGATGGTGCGCAGTATCGATATCTGCTATGCCTGTTTACTTTAGCAACTACTTTGTTGGTGGGTGATCGTATTAACTCCTCCCTCGTTTAAGTGAAGGACGTCCTCGGACTTCTTTAGGTTATCAACGAAAGCTTGAATGTTGTGTTGATCGCGAACCCTCTGATGTTTTTGGTAAAGCTTGACCGAAGTGTAGCAAAAGATCAAAAAGATAGTCGGGACCAATGCAGATATTAATGGCCGTTTTATTTGCCCTTTGTCAATTTCATTAATGTATCGCAATTTTTCCATATTCAGCCTTTGTAAGTACGGTAGGCTCAGTATTTCTTGATGACCTGTTATGTTGAGGAGCGTTGACACTGCGGTGACTGGAGATTTTTTTACGTAGCTCATCAGGTTTTGGTATAAGGAGTCATTGATTCGGACCTCGTCGTCAAAGGTGAGAAGAAACGTGCCAGTCACAATCTGCTCGTTGTTATTATTAATTTTGATCTTAGCGGATTCATCATTAATAATGATAACGTCGATGACTGCTAGAGGTTCAAGATGGCTAGGACGAATAGTGCAATGTGCAGTGCCACCAGAATGAAGTTGTTGTGCGCACGTTGTGTAAGGCAATTTCTTGCAGAATTTTGTTGAAAGCGTGGTGCTGCAATTTCCAATTGGCACCACTTTATTAGCATATTCGCCTAAGTTATTTTCGTCGGCAAAATTAAGAATGGTACGATGCTGAACGGGAACCGATAACATCAAAGCCTCGAGTTCTGAAATTAGTATCCTATCTCTTGAAAGCAAAGTTCCGTATCGACTTTATGGACCACCCCCCTTTTATTAAAACCGTTGTCCCCAAGTCGGCATCTACCGTTTGCTCAATGTACAAAGGTGTGAGTTTATTTCTGCGTTGAGCTCTGGGGGAAAATAGTTTTACTATCCTGTTGTTACCTTTCTTTCTTCGCTTTTTAAAATTTATTTTACTGAAATCTATAACCAAACATTTTTTTATATTTCTTTGCTCGTCGGTGCCCTTGTTGTCAACCACCCAGACGGGGTTATTATAAGGTGACCTAGATGGTCTGATTATGCCATCTTTCAACAAATCTGGTGTTTCAGAGTTTACCCATTGGATAAGGGTATAATTTTGAATATATGGGTTCTTTGTTTTCAGTTGTGGTAGTACTAATGATATTAGTGTTGTAGGGAAGTGCTTCGTTGGGTTCCGCAGAGACACCCATTTGGTTTTTCATAATTTCTGGAAATTTTCCTATTTGAGCTTGGGGTACTACTATATCTTCAATGATTAAAAAATTAACCTGATCGTATTCTATAAGGTCATCTACCTCTTGGTCTGCCTCAATTTGGTATTCAAGACCTACTTGATTAAGTGAAGGTTCGTTTTGAGCTAAATGATTGTTATATGTGTAACCTTGGCCGACTTGTTGTTGCGTTGACCATCGATTACGAAAATTTTTACTTTGGGATGGGCCACTTTGGTTTTGTTGGTATTGTGTGGGCTGCCTAAAACGTGATGATTGGTCTACGTCCATCTTTTGCACCGGTTCTTGTTTAGGTGGGGCTCCGCTAGAGGGTCCCTGTTGTCTATTAAAATAAGGAGTCTTTCCTTGTTGATTGTTGCGATTATCTCATGTCGTACTTTTTCCTCTGACTTGTTGCCTTTGTTCGTTCTTCTGAGTCCTATCCTCTACATTCCTAGCAAAATTGCTGGCAAACGTGTAACGTTCGTGGTTGGATTCCACTTCTTGGGCTAAGGCCAAAGCGGAAGGAAGATATTTTGGTCTTGCTGAAAAAAGAACGTCACTCAATGACTTCCTTGTTCCCGCAATGAATACACGTAATGCGTCCATTCTGTATTTTTCATTAAGAGACGCAGCCACGATATTGTCGTAGGTCATGATTGTTTTGTTCGTAAGCAAGGTCAGTTTTTTGTCTACTTCGTCGTAGTACTGCAGTTGTGTCATATTTCCCTGTCTTAGCGTCGACATTTCTTGTTCTATTAAGTATATTGGGCGTTTGTCTGCGTATGTAAAGTCAAGCCTGTTTATTATGGCCTTGAAATTGAATGGGGTACTAAATGATGAAAGTACCATGACAGCTGGCCCCTTAATTTTATTTCTCATTATACCTAAAGCCTGATAATGTTTGGAGCTGCCGTCATATTTTTCATAAATTTTATAAGCGGTGTGTGCCGCTTTCCTCCACGAGACGTATGTCTCGTGTTTTCCCTCAAAGTCTGGCAAGGATTTCACAATGTCTAATGTTTCATTGCACGCGACCTCTGTTCGAATCCCTGCGTCTACGTAAGTCTCTACCTCGGGAGTACTGACATTAAAATTATCGAAACGACTGTTAATAGTCTGTAATTTTCTATCAAAATTTCTTTCCTGCAAGGCAAGCGCGCTAGTAAAAGCGGCTTCTACTACTGCCTTTAATTGTTCTGGGGTCATTGCCATAATTATATTCTCTTTTAGTCTAAACTGTCACACCTAATTTTCTTGAATTTTTCTAGCAAATCTTCTATTTAGCTATCACTCCTATAAGATGTTTTATTGACTCGTGCTTATTATATTTTGGTCAGCACACAAAGATTGAAAATTTAATTTTTGTATCAAAATTTTTTCATCAAAAATATTTTTAAAATTATATGACAATGAGCGTTCCACTTACATATTCTTATTGAATACTATTTAATAGACATAAACATATGCTGC
Organism: Heteromyza rotundicornis; assembly: GCA_951394025.1. Classification (NCBI taxonomy): domain Eukaryota; kingdom Metazoa; phylum Arthropoda; class Insecta; order Diptera; family Heleomyzidae; genus Heteromyza; species Heteromyza rotundicornis. Next base: position 24,976,418 of record OX596011.1, on the reverse strand, counting down.
TGCCGTCGGTGTTGACGTTCGCCGCTGCTTCAGTTATTGTCCTTTTTGTATTTTATTCCTTCGCTGCAGTCGTTGTTGACGCGCTGCTTTAGTTGTTGGATTTTTTATTTTATCCCGTCGCTGCCGTTGGTGTTGACGCGCTGCTTCAGTTTTTGTACTCTTTATTTTATTCTGTCGCTGCCGTCGGTGTTGACGAGCCGCTTCAGTTGGTATTTTTCTTTTTTGAGTTTGATTTTTTCGGAAAACGAAGGTACGATTACTTAAAAACAAAGTTCCGTTCTTTGCTCGACGACCGAGCTATTTAATATCCTAAAATCAACTAACTACTAAGGACAAAATTACTTAAAACTAAACCTAGCCATGTGCCCTAAAACTGCTGCTCTCCCGCATCGAACGTGGTGTCAAACTGCAGATCCCCCACGTTGCACATGTGTCGTGGATCGCGCCAGTGACGTCAACATTATTGTCAACGCGAAGTATTGATTGCTGGTGTGGTCTCCGCAATACTTGCAGATGGTGCACAATGAGTGGTATTTATGTGTGGTATACGCAATGACTGCTGATGGTGCGCAGTACCTGCTATGCCTGTTTACTTTAGCAACTACTTTGTTGGTGGGTGATCGTATTAACTTATACAAATGCAGTAGGGCTTTCGATCCTGGGATCCCGTGATCCCGTGATCCCGTATCCCAGGATCCCGGTCCATTTTTAGTCCCGAAAATCCCGGGATATTTTTTCCTAAATCCCGGGATTTTCGGGACTACATTTTAAATTAATTAGTCCATTACAAAAGTTTAATACAAGATTAATACAACTTTTCATCGCTCATAAAATATAAAAAAATCATGTAAGCAGAAAAATAGTTTTTGACAACATTTGGACAACCCCAAAATGAAAAAAAGTTAGTTAGAAAACTCAAAACATAAAAAATTTTTAATTTATAAAAAAAATTATAAATAAAATTGTTTGTGCTTGAAATTTTTTCTTTAAGAAAAAATTAATTTATATCTATTTCAGAAGAAAATTGTTTTTTTCAGTCTAAGCGAACGCACAAAAAAGAATTTCTTAATAAAAATAATTAAATAAAACAGAAAACTGATGCAAAAGTAATTTCAGAAACCTTATTCAAGCATATTTTAAATTGGATTGTGTTTTTCCTAAAGAAACGGAAACTCAAATACTGAAAATAAAAAAATTCATATATTTGTACCTTTATAAAAATGGAAATTAATGTTTAGGTTTATTTATTTAAGCTAAAACTATTAGTTTTCCAATAAAACATATAAAAAACCTTTTTTTATTTTTTTAAAATGCATTTTGCTTGTAAAAGTAACAAATCCCGAAAAATCACGAAAAATCCCGGGATCCCGGGATTGCAATTTTCAGTCCCGAAAATCCCGGGATAGCGAAAAGCCTTCGGGATCGAAAGCCCTAATATGCAGTTAGAACATTGCAAGAGACTTCTAGAAGTAGCTGAGCGTGCTAAGAGGCCTTCGCAACGCGCGCGTCTATGAACGGAAATGTCCAGGGTTCAAATCTCGACAACACCAAACATAAGTAAGTACAAAAATTTATATGATCTCTTCCTTCCGCAAATATAATATCATTATAACTTACAACAAATATAACATTAATATATAAATAATGTAATGTAATAAAAAAGTAAAAAATTGAAAATTCATTTGAAATTAACTAAAAGCGCAATGTCTAAAAATAGAAATTAATACAAGAAATTCTAAAAAAAATTAATTCCCAAGTATACAATTTTTTTGTGATATTTTCATTTCAGCCAATCAAATGCGGAAGAGGCGTTAAAATTCAAATTTGAACATTCAACCAAAAAGGTTTCAATTTTTAACTTTTGGTTTAAATTTTCAACCATCAAGGTTGCAATTTTTAACTTTTGGTTAAAATTTTCAACCATCAAGGTTGAAATTTTTAACTTTGGTCAAAATTATAGACCACGAAGGTTGAAATGTTCAACCATTTTGGTTTATGTACTCAGAATTTCGCAATATTTTCAACTTTAAAGTTTAAAATTTTAACTTTTTTGGTAGAAAAACTCTTATATACTTATTTTCAACTTTTAAAGTTGAGTTTCTCAACCTGTTTTGGTTAGGATAAATTTGTTAACTTAAAAGGTTGAAAAATTAAACCTGAATTTTCGACCGTGTATGTGCCTATTTTTATACCCCCACACTCACTGTGGCAGGGTATACTAACTTTGACACAACGTTTGTAACGCCCATAAGGGAGCGTGTCCGGTATGGAAAAGTATATATATTCTTGATCAGCATCACCGCCAGAGTCAATTTAGCCATGTCCGTCTGTCTGTCTGTCCGTCCGTCTGTCTGTCCGTCCGTCTGTCGTAGTTTTGGAGATATCGACTTGAAACTTTGAGTACATGTTTTTCTCGTGAATACTGAGATCAAGTTCGAGAATCAGCCAAATCGGACAAAAACTGGGCGTGGCTCCCATACACCGAAAAAAAGGTCAACATTTTTCAAGACTTTTTTATAGCTGCATTCGATTGGAAATGTTTAGAAACGTATTTTTGACATGGTCCGAGGTTCCGAAGCCACATATATAAGGGCCAAATCGGGTCCAATTTTTTTGTTGGTCGATTTGATTGGACTTGATTGTTTCGGGCTCCAAAATTATTTATAGGTGGATCAAAATGGGGTCTTGAGACCACATAACTTTATGTTCGAGGTACTTCTTCCTACTGTGTGGGGGTATTTCAGCTTCGGTATAGCCGAAGATAGTCCACTCTCTAGTTTTATATAATTTTTATACCGTGTCCGGTATGGAAAAGTATATATATTCTTGATCAGCATCCCCGCCGGAGTCAATTTAGCGATGTCCGTCCGCACGATAGCGGTCGCAGTTTTGGAAATATCGACTTGAAACTTTGAGAATCAGCCAAATCGGATAAAAACTGGGAGTGGCTCCCATACACCGAAAAAAAAGTTAAACATTTTTCAAGTCTTTTTTATGATTGTATTCAATTGGAAATGTTTAGAAACGTATTTTTGACATGGCCCGAGGTTCCGAAGCCACATATATAAGGGTCTAAATGGGGTGTTGAAACCAATTTTTTTTATTTTGTGGATTTGATTTGAAAATTTTTGGAAATGGATTTTGGACATGGTCCGGCCTCTAAAACCACCTATAATTGGCTGTGTGGGGGTATTTCAGCTTCGGTATAGCCGAAGATAGTCCACTCTCTAGTTTTTATATATTCTAACTAATAATGTTACAAATAATTCTTTCAAAAATCAGCAAAAATTGTAAATGGACAAATAATGATAAGGACTCTGAGGTTCATGTATTTTCTATCATATTGCATTCAAAAAAATAAAAAATCACCCTCATTTTCTAAAATATTAGAAAATTTTTAATATTATAAAAATATATGGAATTAAATACAAATATAAATTAGAACTGGTTTGGAATGTTGCGTTTTCAGTCATAGTAGGAGCATTTAAAAAATATATTGCATAATTTGCTCCATATTTCTTGAAAATATTAATATTCTGAACTGGAACCACAACTCACTATATTTCGGACTTAATAAATTTCTCGTATATAACCCAAAATTATAAAAAATATGTATCCAATGAAAGTCAATGCCAAAAAAAATCGAAAGCTATTTCATAAATTTCATCGTAGTGGTATTTTTGAACGGACATGCCAGCGCATTTTTTTAGCAAAGCAACAACAGAAAGCTGCTTTGCTAACGAAATGAGCCACAAAAACGGTTTCAGTCTGTTATCTTCAATTCGTTAATTTTGTTTATTCTTTATGCCTAGAAATTAACTAAAAAGAAAAAGTAATGACAATTATTTCAAATGCATTATTGCATTTGAATAAATGCTGATTTGAGTTTTGATTATGTATTTGTATAAGCATCATAAATGAAATTCGTCAACATGGCTACTATCTGATCGAAAACATATACAGGAGAAGGGGCTATTTGGCAAAGTCGATATTTTGCCTGATTTCGAATTAATATTTAGCTCTTGTTAAAAGTCCACCCTAAATAAACATTTTAATGGAAGAGTTGAGGATTCGGAAGCGGTAATGGCGATATGTAAACTCATTTTGTATGTAAAAAAAGTAAAATTATCCCTACAAGCTATTCACGCGACAACAAAAACATTTCTAACAGACTTAAAATAAATTAAACAAGTGAGTAAGTTTCAGTCGGGCAAGCCGACTTACATATACCCTACACATACCGGGCCATATTGGAGACGCCATCTTGAATTTTCAAATTCCGACATCGAATTCGAAATCAGCGACCCCAAAAACCCCACTATACAAAATTTCATACTGTTTTGATGAAATCTTAAAATTACGGTAAAAACACGATTTTCACTTATATGGGAGGTAGGCGTGGCAGTCGGACGATTCCGCCCATTTGCAATACCAACTCCTTCTAGGGCCTAAAAAGAATAAATCCAAAATTTGGGATCCCTAGCTTTCTGCTAGCTCCTGCAATCATGTTTATAAGAAAAGAGGACGACAGACAGGGACGTAGGCGTGGCAGTCGACCGATTCCGTCCATTTTCAATACCAACTCCTTCTAGGGCCTAAGAAGGATAAATACGTGCCTCTTATCCGATGTTGTCCATTTTCAGTACCGTCCAATCATTCGCCAAAATAAGAGGAGTACTAAAATTTGGGGTCGATAGCTCAAAAGCTACGACATTTATCGTGCGAAATGACAGACAGACGGACAGACGGATAGGGCTAAATCAACTCAGGAGGTGACGCTGATCAAGAATATATATACTTTTCCATACCGGACACGTCTCCTTCTTGGTGTTACAAAAATCAGACCAAAGTGAATATACCCATACCTCATGAGGTGTAGGGAACAAAAATATTAGCCATATGCCGCTGTCTGTACACTCACTGTACAAAACTCCGCAGTCTGCTTACTCAACAGAATTGAACGAGCTTCGAGTTAGCAAAAAGGAAGAGGAAAAGCTTATGACGCTTCTTTATGAATATAAGTTCTCTGCTAGTATTTATGTACCAAAGGGTTCCGTTGGAAATTCAAAAATCTATAAAAATGTTGCAATATCGCTTATGTAAAATTTTTAAGAGGGTGCACACAAAAAAATAATCGCTTGGCGCAGGGTTGTGGTAACAAATATTCGTCTGCAGCTCTAGTTTTCGCTTGAAAGAGATTCAAATTCGCTTGTAATACCAGAAGAAACGCTAAAATGTTCCATTTGGATATAACAACAGAATAGTAGATTGAAGCAGACACTTTTTGCCGCTGACAGAGCATTTCTAATGAAAAAGCTACCACAACCGAATCCGCATTCTCCCCAGCAAACAATATTATGAGCGCTCAGAATTATGACTCCGAAAGGAGTCTTATTTCTGATGATTTTATGAGCGCTCTGAAATATGACTCAGAATGGAGTCTTATTTATGATGAGTTTAAGAGCGCTCAAAAATATGACTCAGAAAACAGTGTTATTTCTGATGATTTTATGAGCACTTCGAATTGACTCCGAAGAGTCTTATTTGTTTAGATTTTATGAACATAAAATATGAAAAAGGTTTGTTTTTGTCGGAATGAATGATAGAAGCGCAGTAGCTCAGGGGAGAGAGCTCAGAGCTACAAAACATGACGTTCCGGGTTCAAATCCCAATAAAAAAAAGGTTTTATTTAATATTTAATTTTTTTTAATTATTTGAAATTTGAAAAAATTAAAAAAAAAATTTCTTTTTGACATTTTTAGAGGGTTCATTTTTTATCTCTTTTCGGAATCTTTTGTGAGTTAATTAAGAGTCACAAAAGAGTATTTTATGGCTCATAATTGAACTCATAAAGAGGGGAAAACACGCTCCATCCAGACTCTTTTTAGTATTCATTATGAGGGTAAAAGCTCAGAAAAAAGAGTCATTTAGGACTCTTTTCGGATTCATATTGTTTACTGGGTCGTGTAGCAACTGAATTCGTTTGTGAACCGTAACAACTAACAGTGATGCCATGAAGGAAGCAAAATACCACAGTGTTGCAAATCAATTTTGATTTTAACTTTTGTGTTTTAATTTAGTGATTTCTTCCTTTTAATCAAAGTTTATTTTATCAAAATTCACAAAAATAAACATTTGACCAGCCATTACAATTCCAAACAGCAAACTAATTCCGAAAATAGTTGAAGGCTTAAGCCCATGCCACACAGGCATCATTTGATCCCTATTTATTTGTATATTTTGTAATTATATTATTACCACTTTTTTTTCTTTATGCTGCAGTCATATTTTATGTGTCCAATGAATGAAAAAGTGTGGAATACTGTACAATTTTTATTTTTTATTGATAATTTATTTAAAAAAACAAAGAGAATACTACAAGCGCTCTCTAACCCCCCGTCTATATTAGCTATTGTTCCTCGCATGCGATCTGTTACTTTTCATGGTACGCGAAACCGTTATCGATGATTTGTTAGTGGACATTTTATGGTATACCACAGTCACACGAACATTTTACAGCTAAACATGGTATGATATAACTCGCACAAGATATTTCCCCACCTTGAAGCTGGCGTCAAAAAACCCCTGAAAAAATATTCACTCGCACTCTCAAATAGTGTTAATTTTTTATTTTGCCAACCAAAAAAAATTTTAATTTGAAAACCAGGGTTGCCAACTTTCGAAAAGCTCAGACCCGGAGATTTGAAAAACAAAATTTTTTTTGGGATGATCTATGAAAACTTTTAGGAAATTGAACACCCAGATAAAAAATCTTGTTAAATTAACCAAAATTCAACTAATTCTTTGGGTACCATTTTTCAAAATGATCGGTCGTCGTATTCGTTTACGTTAATTTTATTTCGTAATTTACTCACCATTCTATCGTAAATTTCTAAAATTATCACATCGAAATGATGCCTTCTGAAATATTCACTACTCCAAAGTCCATTTTGTCACTTAGATATACCAAAAATACTTAACGTTATTTTAACATGTATCTCTGCTTATTGCATCATTAATATATCCAAACATGAACATATTTCTGAAAGTGTACAAGGTATTACGGGTTTTGAAATGGCCCCAAACTAATAAAAATGTTGTATGGACCAAGGGTTCGGTTAGGCTAAAGTGTTGGAGATTTGCCTCACATAAATCGTCTTTCGTGGTTATTCAGTCCTTCCTTTGCGGTTACCGAATCCGAAAATGTTGGGTCATCCTGGCAGACCAATAGCTTAATACACATTATCCACCATAGTAACAAATTGAGGGTTTATTGCCCCCGGTTTTTGACAAGAACATAATTTTATCACATTTTAGGACCGAAGAGATCATTAATACCTTGATAATTTAAAACTTTATTGAACAGTAACAAACCAAAATGCAGCAATATAAAATGCTGACAGAAAAGTTTATTAAATTCATAATGCATTTGATGTATATCTTTTAAAATATAAACATAAAAAAATGTTTCCACAATAGATGAAAACTTGTGAAATCCGGAGAAAGTTCTGCTAAACCCGGTGCCCGGAGATTGACCTCCAAACCCGGTCAAAATAACCATGTTGGCCAGCCTGTGGCAAACAATCACTATTATTTTTTTTAGGTTTTTTGTTACTCCATTCCCCTTTCGCGTTGGAAAGGATAGGAGGTCTCAAATGAGAATTATTTGGCCAATTGCAAGCAATTATAACGCCATCACCAATTATTTTCCTTTATGGAAGTTTGTTTCAAAATACTTGACTACTGCTTACAACGCATATGCAACAAAACGCATCTAACCTCACTTTTTAATTTTTAGGAAAATACAAGAAGCAAGATCTAACGCGTGCAATCGCGATGGCGTCCCAAACAGCAATCCCATCACTATTATGCATCCATCTTGTTTATCTTTTATGCTTCGAAATATTGTGCGGAATAGTTTCTATTTCGTTAACTTCCGAAAAACACATATTTCAACATTACAAATTTTTTGCGAATTGAATGAAATAATTAAATATTACGTTTTATGAAAGCACGTTAATTGTGGATATAAAACACCCAATGTATTTGCAGTAAAAAGTGTGTTGCCCATCAAATTCGTCTATATATGAAATTAGTTTTACAAGACAACATCAAACATATTTGCTTTCTTTTTCTTACATTCTTTTTCGTATTACTTTATTTTATATATTTTTTTTCATTTACACTATTTAAATAAATTGTTGTCTCGCTCTGACACGTTGGTATTATTTTTGACATTATTTTTGCAGTATCAGAGAGATGTAGCTGCGTCAGACAGTAGATGTTGTGGCAATGGGAAAATGCAAAAATCCGAATTTCAGGTAGGGTAGAAGGAGGAGGATTCACTGGGGCGTCCGATGTAGATATATCGATAAAGTTTCTTCCCTAAGTACATGACCTTTCTACCCCAATCGTGATCAGGACAAAACGTGTTTGTTTGTTTTTAGGGGTGCTACGAAAATTATTTTGGATCAGTAAATTTGGTAATAATATATTTAGTTTTTGCATTAGGAAATACTTTGTGGTATTATTGCGTTGATATTAATGCATGACATAAAAGCTCGACTTGATTCAATTTCTTAAAAGTTAAAATATGAAAAAGAATTTGTGTGATTGGGAACACCTGGGGCACCTCACGTGAACCTAACGTTGCCAGATTTTAAATAGGGAAAAACAGTACATTGTGTAAAAAAGCAGTACAATTCGAAAACAATTTGTTCATTCAATTCAGTACATTTTAATAAAAAAGTAGAGAGTGGACTATCTTCGGCTATACCGAAGCTGAAATACCCCCACACAGTAGGAAGAAGTACCTCGAACATAAAATGTGGTCTCAAGACCCTATTTTGAGCCAATTATAGGTGGTTTTGGAGCCCGGACCATGTCTAAAATCCATTTCTAAAAATTTCCAATCAAATCCACCAAAAAAAATGGTCTCAAGACCGTGGCTCCCATATTTTTTCGGTGTATGGGAGCCACGCCCAGTTTTTATCCGATTTGGCTGATTCTCGAACTTGATCTCAGTATTCAAGAGAAAAACATGTACCCAAAGTTTCAAGTCGATATCTCCAAAACTGCGACCGCTATCGTGCGGACGGACAGACGGTCAGACGGACAGACGGACATCGCTAAATTGACTCCGGCGGTGATGCTGATCAAGAATATATATACTTTTCCATACCGGACACGCCTTCTTATGGGCGTTACAAACGTTGTGACAAAGTTAGTATACCCTGCCACAGTGAGTGTGGGGGTATAAAAACAAGTAAAAAACATCAGATAAAAAAGAGTAAAAAACAAGTTTTTTTAAAATATAACACTTTAACCGACTAAAAAGGTTGAGGGTTATATTTAAACAAAATTGTTTTTTATTCTTTTTTATTTTCCCTTTTTTTTTTTTTTTTTAATTTTTTACGATTTTAAAAAAAAAATTTCCCTCCCTCTTTTTTCTCCTCTTTCTTTATTATTTTCCCGAATGAGAACCATCCCCCTCCTCTTTATCCTCACACCCCCCATCAAAGGGTCTAAAATTTTATTTTGTCAATAAGAACCCACTTACTAAATTTCATCGTTATAATTTGCAGGAATCGGAAGTTATAGCATGTTTAAGAAAAAGGGGTTTGAGTTCCCCCATAGCCCCCTATGCTTCTGATGAACACCAAAATTTAATAGAATGCATTGTCACCGGAGTGGTAGATAACGTGTATCAGGTCCGTGCGCAGGAATTTCTTCTTGGGGGCGAGAGGGGGGTTTTTTTTAGAGACCGACCGAAATTCAGTTTCGGTTTCGGTTTTTCGGCTTTTCGGTCAAAAAAAGCTGTTTCGGCCGTGTTTCGGATTCGGCCGAAAAATAAAATATCGCTTTCGGCCAAATTTCGTTTTCGGCCGAAATTTCTATATTTCCGCCGAAAATTTCGGTTTCATAGGAAAATGTAACAAATAAATAACAAAGATTACACTGATCGACAAAACTGAACTTTTGGTGTGTTAAATATACTTGATAGACAAATTCTTATGTATTTTGCACGCTGGATACGAAAATAATAATACTGAAATTTATACAGCACAAAAAATGTAATTTTTGTGGCGTTGGCAGGAAAATTGTGCGTGCTGGAAAAATTTAATTAAATATTGTCGGATTTAGCGTATCAAAATACATAAGGAACAACCAAGTGGATAAAAGCGGTATCTAACACAAATTTAAGCATTGATCATAGTTTCGAAGAATCAGAAGCGACAAAGAAGACATGTCCTATCGGAGTAGATCTACTACTCTCGCGATGATTTATAAATTTCTACTCCTCTACTTCGGTAGCAGATTTTTCTACTTTCCTCAAGATATTTTCTACTACTATGGTAAGAAATCTACTCCTCAAAATATTATGTGAGTTTCATACAATGCAAAAGTACTATTCTTTGTAGAAATCTGCTTCCCCGACAGAAATTTCTACTACTCTCGTAGAATTTCTAGTACTTTACGCGTAAACCCATATCTACTCCCCTCTCTTGAAATCTACTACCCTGACAGTAATTTCTACTACTCTTGACTTCCACGCATTTGGTAGTTTGCTTCTAAATTCATCTAATTCATGATCTGAACTTAAAATGATCGGCCCATATTCATAGTCAAATTAAGCTCCAACTTAACTTTAGTAATCTACTAAGTAGACAGATAATACACTGAACTGGCAGCTACTAAGCTGGTTCTAAAGTTTAGCAGCTACTAAATTTGACTATGAATATGCGCCATCGATTTCAGCCTACTGATAAGCTTAATTATGTACCACTTTATTACATTAAAACTCACAATTGTTTCTTTTATTTTTTCGGTTTCGGCTTCGGTTTCGGCCGAAATTAAAAAAATGAAAATTCGGCCATTTCGGTTTCGGCCGAAAAAAAAAATAAACAATTTCGGCCATTTCGGTTTCGGCCGAAATTAAAGAAAGCGATTTCGGTCGGTCTCTAGTTTTTTTTATACAAATTTAAATTTTTTCAAAACTTAATTTTCATATTTATTTATAGATTGGATTTATTTTTCTTGAATTTAAGTCCAAATATCAAGCAAAACATTTTTGTTGAGCTACTTTTGGATAGATAAATTGGCAAAAATAATAAATTCAATTGTAGGGGCGAGTGGATAAAAGCGGTATGTTAGCCTCGCTTATTTAAGTATGGATGATAGTTTCGAAGAATCAGAAGCGACAAAGAAGACATGTCGTCAATTTTGTATTGAAAAAAGAAAAATTAAAAACTTTGAAACTTATTTTCTTGAAATAATTTGTGTGTACATATCTCCTTCATCCATTCACCCCTTCAATTATATTACCTAACATAAGTTCTTTTATACTATTTTTCACTACTTTTTTGTGTTTTGTTTTAAGAAATACTAGAAATATCTGGGATGGAAGAGCACAAAAAAATTAATTTTCTAGCAAAAGAAAATTTCAATGCCATAATATGTTGTAAAATGATTATGTTTGAGTGTTATTTGAATAATTTTGTACTGAAAAATTAACCTTGAAAAATCCGAAACCCCTTGTGGGCCTGATGTGCATTAAGGTATTGGCCTGCTAGGAGCACCCAACATTTTTGGATTCTATAACCACGAAGGAACTCTTGGTCCATATAACTGTAGCACCTTGTACACCTTCAAAAATATATTAATTTTGTTTTTCGACACCATGGATTGCACACATAACACATAACACACATAACAACAATAATTTAAACTAGAGAGTGGACTATCTTCGGCTATACCGAAGCTGAAATACCCCCACACAGTAGGAAGAAGTACCTCGAACATAAAAAATTGTGGTTCAAGACCCTATTTTGAGCCAATTATAGGTGGTTTTGGAGCCCGGACCATGTCCAAAATCCATTTCTAAAAATTTCCAATTAAATCCACAAAAAAAAAAAATTGGTCTCACGACCCCATTTAGACCCTTATATATGTGGCTGCGGAACCTCGGACCATGTCAAAAATACGTTTCTAAACATTTCCAATCGAATACAACAATAAAAAATGTTTACCATTTTTTTTTCGGTGTATGGGAGCCACGCCCAGTTTTTGTCCGATTTGGCTGATTCTCGAACTTGATCTCAGTATTCACTAGAAAAACATGTACCCAAAGTTTCAAGTCGATATCTCCAAAACTGCGACCGCTATCGTGCGGACGGACAGACGGACGGACAGACAGACGGACATCGCTAAATCGACTCAGGAGGTGATACTGATCAAGAATATATATACTTTTCCATACCGGACACGCCTCCTTATGGGCGTTACAAACGTTGTGACAAAGTTAGTATACCCTGCCACAGTGAGTGTGGGGGTATAAAAATGTATGGGATATATTCATGATGCAATATTCAGAGATTCATGTTAAAATAACATCAAGAATTTTTGGTGTATCTAAGTGACAAAATTTTCTTTGGAATAATGAATATTTCAGCAGGCATCATTTCGATATGATAATTACGAAATAAAAACAAGTGAGTAAGTTTCAGTAGGGCAAGCCGACTTATACCTTACACCTACTGGGCCATATTGTCTCCGCTATCTTGAATTTTGAAAATGCGACATCAAATTCGAAATCAGCGACCCCAAAAACCCCCTTATACAAAATATCATACTGTTTTGATGAAATCTTAAAATTTCGGCCGCCATATTGGTTCCGCCATCTTGAATTTTTAAATTCCGACATCAAATTCGAAATCAGCGACCCCGAAAACCCCACTATACAAAATTTCATACTGTTTTGAAGAAATCTTAAAATTTCGGTCGCCATATTGGTTTCGCCATCATGAATTTTTGAATTCCGACATCAAATTCCAAATCAGCGACCCCGAAAACCCCACTATACAAAATTTCATTCTGTTTTGATAAAATCTTAAAATTTCGGTAAAAACACGATTTTCACTTATATGGGAGGTAGGCGTGGCTCCCATATAAGCTCCTGCAATCTTGTTTACAAGAAAAGAGGACGGACAGACGGACAGACTGATAGGGCTAAATCAACTCAGGTGACGCTGATCAAGAATATATATACTTTTCCATACCGGACACTTCTCCTTCTTGGTGTTACAAACATCAGACCAAAGTGAATATACCAATTCCTCATGAGGTGTAGGGTATAACAAGGCAAGCCGACTTACATATACCCTACACCTACTGGGCCATATTGGTTCCGCCATCTTGAATTTTGAAATTCCGACATCAAATTAGAAATCAGCGACTCCAAAAACACGATTGCAGGAGCTAGAAGAAAGCTAGGGATCCCAAATTTTGTATTTATCCTTCTTAGGCCCTAGAAGGAGTTGGTATTGAAAATGGACGGAATCGGTCGACTTCCACGCCTACCTCCCTGTCTGTCCGTCTGGCCGTCCTCTTTTCTTGTAAACACGATTGCAGGAGCTAGAAGAAAGCAAGGGATCCCAAATTTTGGATTTATCCTTTTTAGGCCCTAGAAGGAGTTGGTATTGCAAATGGGCGAAATCGGTCGACTGCCAGGCCGTGAAAATCGTGTTTTTACCGAAATTTTAAGATTTCATCAAAACAGTATGGAATTTTGTATAATGAGGTTTTCGGGGTCGCTGATTTCGAATTTGATGTCGGAATTTAAAAATTCAAGATGGCGGAACCAATATGACGGCCGAAATTTTAAGATTTCATCAACACAGTATGAAATTTTGTATAGGTGGGTTTTTGGGGTCGCTGATTTCGAATTTGATGTCGCATTTTCGAAATTCAAGATGGCGGATACAATATGGCCCAGTAGGTGTAGGGTATATATAAGTCGGCTTGCCCGACTGATACTTACTCACTTGTTAATAATAGTTGCTAGTTGTTTTCATAGTGACTCAAGCAAAACATTTTTTGTCTATACAAAAAAACCCAAAATATTCAAAGAAAAAAAACATGTACATATTCGAATGTACATTATTGAAAAAACAGTACTTTCGCAGTACAGTGTTTTGAATAAAACGGTACTTTTTTATAGAAAACTGGGGTAAGCCGGGCTAGCTGTGACAATGGGGAACAATTGACTCTGAGATTTTTGGTGTGTTCTCACCATAATTTGTGAAACTTTTAAATGAGGAAGTTAGCAACGCTATATTTTCGTAATCCTCACAAAGTTTGACAGTTGTAGCTGAACCCTCTGATGAGCACCACATGTTTTTCGATTTTTGAGGACGCTGATGTAATTTTCCTGCAAACGTTAGTTTATAATGCCAAATCGTTGTTACATACATATTATGACAATTAATTATACACTTTACCTTTTTTCATTATGAATATGTGATTTATTAATTCTTTCAGAACTTTTTTTGATTACAATTGTGTTTTTTGTTTCAAATTATATGTATTTGCAGAATAAACAATTAAAACGCTTTTTCCGTCGTCCTTCACAAAAAATATGTGTTGAAAATATCCTTGTTGAATGCTCTTCTTTAAAAGTCAAGAGTGCCCCGTGCTTGGGATACATTTGCCAAAACCACTTTTTTTTAGAAAATGTAAAAAAAAGTATATATTTTTGGTTTCCAGAACAGAATTTAAATTTAAGGGGTTAAAGTCAAATAATCACTCTTTATAGGGACCAACACTTTTTAGAATCGGTCCCCAAGTTTTGAAGTAATGAGACTTTGCAAAAAAGGTATTATAGTTACCCCAACTTACCCTACATGTTGCTGTATAAAACGGTTCGTCTGGCACCCCTACGTGAACCGAACAATTTCTTCCAATCCTTGATTTCGGCCGCATCACCACCTCACGACCGGATTTAGGTAAGGTTGAATATTTGCAATATCATTTTTTCGCTCCCTTTTTCTCTCTCTCTCCGAAGCACTAGAATTTTTCTGCAATTGGTGTATTCACAGTAAGGCATTAAATCCCGAGGTGTTTTTGAAAATCCTGGTATATGAAATTACAATCCCGGGATCTCGGGATTTGTTCGGGATTTGTTCGGGATTTGTTCGGGATTTTTGGGATTTTCCAATTAAATACAATAATTAATATAAAATTAAATAAAAAACTTTCCCAACAATATTTCAAGTTAAATTTAATTTTAATTCAACAAAGAAATATATTTAATAAATATTACATTAAACAAAACAAATAATATGTAAGATAAATACAGGCAAACAAAAAGTTAATTATTTTAAATTACATTGATCGGACAAGTTTGACATTTTATGTGATTAATAGAGATCATTTATTATTTGTTTTGCCACATTGAATCCGAATATAATCATAAAATTCAAACAGCTCCATTTCATGCTAAACACGAAAAATTCACTTTCAGTAGTTTTAGTATTATAGCGGATACACCATCTTAAAAGTTTTTCAATACTCAATTAAATCTATCTTTTTTGTCAAACAAAAAAAATTGGCTCAAATTGGAAAAATTCCGGGTTTTCGGGAAACGTCCGCGATCCCGTAATTTCGGGGTTCGGGGTTCGGGATCCCGAAGCCTTAATTCACAGCCATTACACTATAGTTCCTGCGACCGAGTTTTCTGGGCAAAATTCAAATATTTATGATATTGGAACGAAACTTGTCGCTGATCTCAAATCTGACATTGAAATTCAAAGATGGAGGATCCAATATGGCGTTTGAAATTTCAAAATCATATTGTAATTTTACGAAACTTGGTATGTGGGAGTTTTTGTAGTTGCAAATCTGAGATTGAAATTTAAAAATTCAAGATGGCTGATCCAATACGGGGCCGAAATTACAAAATCTTATTTTATCTTTACGAAACTTGGTTTACGGGGTTTTTTAAGTGATTTTAACATTAAAACTTAATTAATACCAAATTATTCATTGATGAGCATAGAAAAAACATTAAACTAAAAACAATGCATTTCGTTAAAAAATGAAAGAAAAATTATCAATTTAAAAGAAAACAAGTGAATAAGTTTCAGTCGGGCAAGTTGACTCATATATACCCTACACCTACTGGTCCATATTGGATCCGCCATCTTGAATTTTGACATCGCGACATCGAATTCGAAATCAGCGACCCCGAAAACCCCACTATACAAAATTTCATACTGTTTTGATGAAATCTTAAAATTACGGTAAAAACACGATTTTCACTTATATAGGAGGTAGGCGTGGCAGTCGACCGATTTCGCCCATTTTCAATACCAACTCCTTCTAGGGCCTAAGAAGGATAAATACAAAATTTTGGATCCCTAGCTTTCTTCTAGCTCCTGCAATCTTGTTTACAAGGAAAGAGGACGGACAGACGTCCATGCCGCGGTTTGATTAAGAAATAAATCTAATCTTAAATGATCTGCATACCCTTCTGCAAACATGTTGAAAACATTATTTTTAATGTATTTTGGAGTACCGCAAGGAAGTGTCCTTGCGCCCCTGCTATATATTCTCTATACTGCAGATATGCCCAAAAGTGATAGAACGCTTTTGCTGACGACACTGCTATCATGGCAACTCTATACGTGCAGAAACACTTGGACACTCTAAGTAGTTGGCTATCTCGATGGAAAATCAAAGTCGATGAATCCAAAAGCTCTGTTAATAAACGGCCAAGCTGTTCCTGTAAGCACCGAAACCAAATACCTTGGTATGCACATCGATCGCCGACTCACATGGAACAAGCACATTCAATCTAAATTCACTCAGATCAAATTAAAAAAAATTGGAATTAAATTGGCTGATCTCAAAAGTGTCAAAACTAAATCTCACATACAAAGTCCAGATATACAAAAGTATAATAAAACCCATATGGACATATGGAATTGAACTCTGGGGTACAGCCAAAGAAATTTGAATATTCTTGCAGTAAAAGACGAAATTCCGAAACTTACCTCGAAGTACAACCAGAAGCTCATGTTTCACCGTGGATAAGGACATGATCCCTTCACGGCCGAGGGCCCGCGTCTGGTTGCCCGTGGACCCTCCTGATGCCGAGGGAATTCTGACTATTTTGAAAGTCACGAACCCAAATCTTCCGACTCACAATTGGAAGATAGGAAGGCTGGAAGATCCCAAGGGACCCCGCAGACAGGCCGTTTTGGTGCTGAACGCGGAGTCTCTTGGTCCATTATCGGCATCTAGGGGGGTTGTCAATTATGGCTTCACTCATGTAGTCCTCAAAGTATACAAAAAGGACGAGGCTACAGAGGACAAGTGTGCTCCAACCGAATCAACGACTGCAGACGGTGTTACTGATGTGGTCATGGAGGAGGGGACGGGCACTTCGACGGTACCCGACGGTCTTAACAGTGGCGAGGAATCTTCTGATTCAGACTTGTTGGGGGGGATGTTTGGCCTGTATCAGGAGGAAGAGCTACTGGCTTCCTCTGATGCTGATGACGAGGCCAAAAATGCTGTGGTGGAGAAGTCTGCTTATTTTGAGAATGCTCAGAATATTGCAGATTAATCTTCACCACTCCAAACTGGCTTCGGCCTCACTTCTTCTTCGCCTGGCTACAGGAGGAGAGGATATTGTTCTTATCCAAGTACCGTGGGTCTGTGGGGACCGTATACTTGGACTAAGAGCAAGCAACTACAGACTGCATGCTTCACTGGATAAAGGTACTCCAAGATCCTGTATCCTATCGAAGAGCAGTCTTAATATTTTTATGCTCTCTAATTTCAGCGATCGAGACATCGTCGTGGCAAACCTGGAGCTGGCTTCAACCAGCTACTGGGTCACCTCGGCGTATCTGGCCCATGACCCTCAAGGGCCCCTCCCTCCAGGCCTACTGGGGAGGTTGATCGATGAAGCGAGCAGACTTAGGCGCGGGCTCATACTCGGATGTGATGCCAACGCACACCACACTGTCTGGGGTAGCACGGACATTAACGAAAGGGGTGAGTCACTTTTTGATTACATTATATGCACTAACCTACTCATCTGTAATAAGGGTAACGAAGCAACCTTTATTACTTCCAATAGACAGGAGGTTTTGGACATAGCACTTGTCTCTGACTTTCTGTATCATAAGGTTACGGATTGGAAGGTGTCCAACGAGCACTCCTTTTCTGATCATTGATATCTGCAATTCGGTTTGAACGACCTCCCCTCAGTCCGAATCTTAGAAGAACGGACTGGGAAACATATAAATTAATAGTGGCGGAAATGCTACCTCCCTCTCCACCTACTGAGGAACTGACTAAATCGAACCATGATAGTATGGTGGATACCTTAACATCGGTCTTAAACAAAGCCCTCCATAAATCCTGCCCTGCAGGTAAAACCAGGGGCAAGAGCAGACCACCATGGTGGTCTGAGGATGTCAAAGCTATTAGGAGTCAGTGTAGGAAGCTCTTCAACAAGGCAAAGAAGTCAAGAGCTGCTTGTGACTGGGACCTTTATAAGAATAGTCTCAGGATTTTTAAAAAAGTAGTAAGGAAAGCTCAGCGCGACTCTTGGAGACTCTTCGTTGGCAGCATCGAAGACAAATCTGTGGCGTCTAGGCTTCGGAAAGTTCTTGCTTCGAATCCGTGTCATACGGGCTATCTGAAAAGGTCAGATGGTTCTTGGACTAGCTCTAGTGAGGAATCTCTCGACTTATTGTTAGACACTCACTTCCCAGGATGCTCTAGATCAGATCTGAGGAGCATTCCGGATACCCGTATATCGGGTATCTCCAGTGAATTAATATCTGAAACCAAAATAAATTGGGCAATTAATAGCTTCAAGCCCTTCAAATCGCCGGGCCCAGATGGAGTTATTCCTGCGGAAATGCAGAACGCCTTGGAGATCATCATGCCCTGGCTTAAGGTGACCCTCTGTGGCTGCATTGAACTCTCCTACATTCCTTTGAAATGGCAGGAGGTAAAGGTTGTTTTTATCCCGAAGGCGGGTAAAATATCTCATACTGGTCCTAAGGACCTCCGACCAATTAGCTTGTCGTCGTTTCTTCTGAAAACTTTAGAGAGACTCATCGACAATCTCTCTCCTCTTCTATGGAATGTAGGGTTAACTACTACAAATACTGGAAGGGGATGGGTGTAAGGTAGTCGCCTATGCGGATGATATTGCGATTGCTGTGCGAGGTATGTTCCTGGCAACCCTGAGAGATTTGTTACAACATGCTCTCTCAAAGCTCTCATCTTGGACCTCTGACTGCGGTCTGGGGGTCAATCCCCATAAGACCGAATTGGTTCTCTTCTCTAGGATATACAAAGTTCCGCCGATAGACCCTCCCTCTCTGAATGGTACACAGTTAGTTTTTCTAGATCAAGCCAAATACTTAGGTCTAATTTTGGATAGGAAACTTAGCTGGAAACCTAACATTATCGAACGAGCTAGGAAGGCCATAGTTACCCTCTACTCATGCAAGAAAGCTACTGGGAAAACGTGGGGTATGTCACCTCGGGTAGTTCAGCGTATGGCCTCCATATCTATCAGTGGGGCGTTGAGATCCACTCCCTCAGACGCATTTGATATTTTATTACATCTGATTCCCTTAGATCTTCTTGCCAAACAAATGGCTGCGATGGCGGCGGTCAGGCTCAGATCCACAAATCAATGGCGCTACTCTACTAAGGGGCACTCCTCAATTCTAGTTGGTAATAAATCCATTCCTGGGACAACTGACTACATTCTTCCCGAAATCTCCTTTACAAGAGACTTCCGCACCACTATTCGGTCCCTGTCCGACTGGTAGGAGCAGTGGCCTCGGTAGAGGGATCAAATTCACTTCTATACGCACGGCTCCAAGCTCGACAACAAAGTTGGTGGAGGAGTCTTCTCTGACGAACTTAATGTAGGTCTCTCATTTCGCCTTCCCGACCACTGCAGTGTATTCCAAGCAGAGGTGATGGCTATTTAAGAAGTTATGAACTGGCTGCGGAGGAACGTTTCACAGACAGTCAGGCCGCAATCAAATCCTTAGAATCTGTCCTCCTAATATCATAGGTAGCCTCGGACTGTCGTACATCTATTAACGAGATGGCTAAGCATTTTAACATCCACCTCGTCTGGGTGCCGGGGCATAGGGACATTCCAGGGAACTGCAAAGCTGATGAATTCGCAAGGCAGGGTACCACAATACAGCTCCTTCCAGATAAGGAAAAGCTACGTATCACGCTCAGCACGTGCAAGCAACTGCTTCGTCTTGACTCTATCGCCAAGACTAACGATAGATGGGCCTCTGGAACCACTTGTAACACAACAAAACAGATCTGGCGCTGGATCTGAAGGGTTCTAAGAGACACATCGTACTGCCTAGGGCCAGCATCTCGAAGGTGGTAGGTGTGATCACTGGTCACTGTTTGATTAGGCGCCATGTGGTAAGGCTTGGGGTCTTCGCTAATGACTTCTGTAGGAGTTGTATGGATGAGGAGGAAGAGGAGACTGTAATGCATCTTCTCTGCTCCTGCCCGGCACTGTCTCGAGCAAGGAGGACCCAGTTGGGGTCATTCTTCCTGGACAGTCTAGGTGATCTTTCTACGGCTAGCATATCACGCCTTCATAGGTTCATCTTGAACTCCAATTGGTTTGGGGTATAGGGGAAGGGAATATGGATCCTGTGGTATCACAATGGACCACTTTTGGTCTAAGTGTATCGGCGTGCCGATAGCCACCTTAAACTAAACTAACCTAGTTAGTACAAACAAAAATTTTGGAAATCTACACCTAAGCCGACCAAGCCGACTTATATATACCCCACACCTACTGGGCCATATTTTATCCGCCATCTTGAGTTTTGATGAAATCTTAAAATGTTGGCCGTCATATTGGATCCGCCATCTTGAATTTTGAAAATGCGACATCAAATTCGAAATCAGCGACCCCAAAAACCCCACTATACAAAAATTTCATACTGTTTTGATGAAATCTTAAAATTTTGGCCGCCATATTGGTTCCGCCATCTTGAGTTTTGAAAATGCGACATCAAATTCGAAATCAGCGACCCCGAAAACCCCACTATACAATATTGCATACTGTTTTGATGAAATCTTAAAATTTCGGTTAAAACACGATTTTCACTTATATGGGAGGTAGGCGTGGCAGTCGACCGATTCCGCCCATTTGCAATACCAACTCCTTCTAGGGCCTAAGAAGGATAAATACAAAATTTGGGATCCTAGCTTTCTTCTAGCTCATGCAATCGTGTTTACAAGAAAAGAGGACGGACCGACGGACAGACACGGAGGTAGGTGTGGCAGTCGACCGATAGTTAAATTTCTATGTTTTAAATTCCTGTTTTAGTGCGGAGGAAAATAAAATTACGAGCAGTAAAACTACGTTTCGTTTCTTTCGGTACGAAAACCAATCCGCCGTTTTAAATAAAGTGTTGTTGTTGCTTAAGGCAAGAATGTACAAAGTTGTTAATTTTTGTACGTTTAAATAATTTTATGTTGAAGGTTCTGTCCTGGCGGGGGATGTTGAAGGAGCCTCAAGCTCGGCTTTTTGTAATATCCGGCACAAGCTTCGTATTTAAATTTACCTACGGTCCAAGCTTTTAACAGCTTAGGCTGATCGAGTTTAACGTTCAATGTTAGGCCATTTCGATACTAATTGCCAAGAAGGGAAATAAAACAACAACAACACCAAACTAAATTTCTGTTAGACACGATCGACGCCAGCGCGTCTGTCTCAAAAGTAATCTGAAAGCCCTGACGTCAGAGGGAATTCCTATGTCCGAGTAGATAAGCGCAGCGAACAGCTGATCAGATTTTAGTAAATTCAGAAAACGAAAGGTGAATGACCTCATTGCCGGCAAAGAACTTTGGCTCCCCGACGAGAGCACACATTTTATTTTACTCTTATATTTTTATACCCACACACTCACAGTGGCAGGGTATACTAACTTTGACGCAACGTTTGTAACGCCCATAAGGGGGCGTGCCCGGTATGGAAAAGTATATATATTCTTGATCAGCATCACCGCCGGAGTCAATTTAGCCATGTCCGTCTGTCTGTCCGCCCGTCCGTCCGTCCGTTCGCACGATAGCGGTCGCAGTTTTGGAGATATCGACTTGAAACTTTGGGTACATATTTTCTCCTAGGACATGGAACTGCACCGATTTTATTGGAGCCATGGAGCAGTTTTCGGCTGCGACCCACAGAAGGGCTGGGACGGCTCTCACTGACGGACGACAAACTTTTTTTGTGTGAATGATAGAGGGGGTTGGAGTAGAGGTTTGCGCGTGGAATAATTCACTGAGGTGCTAGATGTAGATGTGCAAGAGTTTGTAAGAGTATAAGGATGACTCAATGGTGAATGGGTGAGAACAGTAGGATGACAGAGGGGTGAATGGGGCGCGTAAATATCTATATCCCGGAATGATTCTGATGATTGTCCACGTATTTATTGATTTTTTTTTCTTTTAAATTTTTGTTCCTTTTATTTTTTGATAATTGCTCGAGGTATTTGTTAGGTGGCAAGATCCCACCCACAAGCCGGCGAGCAGCCTATGCTGCGACGTGCCACATCGCCACAATGACAAATGCGAACCAAATTGAACATTACAGAACCACAATGCATTGTATTTTTTTCAAATACAATAATACGACAATACGACTTTGTGAATTCCCTTAATATCTCGAAAACGAGGAAAAATATATCTGAGGTTTTCTGATATTTTAAGTATCCGCTTGACGCCGAATGGCTCGTATACATTATTATATTGATTATATGAGTAATAAAATAACATCACTCAATTTTTTAATTTAAAACGTAAATGATTTGATCATAAAAACCAGGGTTGGCAACCGAAACCGTAACCGAAACCGAAACCGAATGAAACCGATTCATTTTAGGGAGCGAAACCTAAACCGAAACCGATTCGTCGTAACCGATTGAATGGGTTCAACCAAAACCAATTGAAAAGGTTACGGGCTTTTAATCGGTTTTCAAAAGGTTTTCGTACACAAAATTGACTTGAAGTTTTTTTTCCTAAGAGAAAATTCATCGTATTTCATTTATTTATTTCATATATTTTTAAAATAAAGGAAATATTTTTTTTAAATATTCAATAGATCTTTTTATAAGGCCGGCGCACACAGAGGCGATATTCGCTATATAATTTCAGAACCATTTCCATATTTAAAAAATCTAGCTTCGAAAACGCAAAGTGCCTCACACAGGCAGCGATTTCACCGCAGTAGATTTTGTTTGTTTTTTATTATATTGCTATGGAAACAATCAAAAAGTCTGACCGAAATGGTTCTGAAAATGACTATTTTGTTTGTTATTTATTAGACTACTATGGAAACAGTCAAAAGGTTTATTTTCAAACTGATTCGAATTGGTTTTGAAACTGGCTTTTTGTGTTTGTTATTTATTGTATTGCTATGGAAACAGGCTGTATAAAAAACGCTATATTTTCAAAAATACAATTATTTGTGACAAAATTAATTTCGAAACCGCCTGCGGCACGAATAACGCCTCTGTGTGCGCAGACATTTTTATGGTTTTTGAAAAGACTTGGAAAATTTTCGCTATTTTTTCGTAGTTTTATATGGCAGCCTTTTTCGTCCGATTTAGCTGATTCTCGAACTTGATCTCAATTCGGAGATAAAAACGTAAACCCAAAGTTTCACATCGATGTCTCAAAAAAAAAACATTCCAGCCTGTATGGTGACAGAGAGACGGAGATATGGCTAAATCTGTTTTCGATGCTGATCATGAATATATATACTTATCCATACCGGACATGCGTCCTTATGGACGTTTCAAACGTTGTGTAGGGTATAAAAACTAAAAATTTAAGCAGAAATTTGTTTGAAAATGCGATTAGATAAGGAAATTCGGTAAATGTAGTTAGATTCAGCACCCTTGATTTATATTGAATTGATATAAAATTTCCTAATATTGGGCCATCTAGAAACCTTTTAAAACCTAAACCGAAACCTTTTCAATCGCTCCAACCAACCGAAACCTTTTCAAAATCAAGGAGCGAAACCGATAACCAAAACCGATTGGCAAGTGGGAGTAAAACCGAAACCTTTATTCGATTCGGTTGCCAACTCTTTAAAAAACTGACAACGATTGTTTATTCTGAGCCCCACTACAAAAATATGTAGATTTTGTCTTGGGAATTAGGTTGTGTCAAACTGTGTTATAAAATAATCCATGGTTAATTTTACCAGGACTACGACCCTAAGCACAAGGCGTATAAAGTGCGAAGTTGGCTACTTTATAATTTTAAAAGGGGGCGTGACAATTTTAAATGTGGCGTGTTAGTTAAAGGTGAACAGGGGAAGTATGCTCTCCCGAAGGCACTGTGGCGCTAGGAAGCTGCAATTGCACACATATATTCTGTGGGACTATAGCTACAGATTCCAGAGCCGTAAAGAGGGCGTGGCAGTTCAAAATATGACCGTTCAATTGAAGCATTGGGTGCAAGAAAATCGATTGCAAAAAATCTTGTCTTGAGAAATTGTGTTTGAAGTTTTTGAACTTCAATAACTCCAGCAATAGTGGTCTAATTGAGCTGTACATTTGTTGTGGGTTCCCATAGGGGTCAAAGGTAGGCAATCTTCAAATAATTTTTTAATTGCTCAAGCAATTAAGCACGGACTCTGTATTCGTCACTAATAAGAACTCGTGTGAAAAATATGTAGTACTATTTATCTTTTTGTTGTGTCATATATACGTGTTTGTAGTTTTTATATAAACAAATTTATCTTCCAAAAAAACGTTGTGAATATCTAGATTTTCGGTAGTATATCACAAAAAACTCCAGGCATTTGCAGTAGGAGAATTATTGCCCGCAACCGTAACTAATTTAAAATCTTTTTATTTCATTAATTAGGAATTACATAACATCTGTGTTCTGCTTAAAAACTATAATATATTTATTAAAAGATTTGAGGTTTGAGGCTATATCTTTACTATTTTGTTTCTCAAAAATTTACACAAATTTTGGTCTCATTACAATAACATTTTTTTATGTATACAGCGAGTATTAATCGCTAGTTTCATCTGAATGGCCGATTAGTGTTTCAATACGAAAATCCTTAGCGCTGTTGTGTTTAGATGCTCGCGCGTGTTCGTAATCAAAGGTAATAATCGTCGGCTTGTACACATCGTTCTCAATATAATTTATGGCCGGTGCATCTTTGGACTCAGTGTACTTACGATGATTATTTATTGCATCTGGACTGGACGATATGACAATAGAGCTATTGGAGATTTCAGAGTTGTCGAATAGCAAAATATAAGGTGAAGAGCTTTTTAATTTTGGACTAGTATCATTTGTTGCTTTGGCGATGTCTTCTTTGCCAAGGTGCGATTGGAGTCTATTTGTACAAATACTATCGATCGAATCGGATATGTGTGAGTCATTTTCGTGCGAGCTCTCAACGTCAATTTTATCACATGATGCCTCATCGGTATCGTTATAGATATTTTCTTCATCGTAACGAAGGGGGTCACTGCATTCAGCACTGCGTTCATCCGTGAAATTTGGAATTGTTTCAATTGAATATGGCTTATTGTATTTTTCATGAACCTTCAATGGATTAACAATATCGTTCAAATTGCTCACTTCTAGAGTGCCGGCGGTTCTTCTAATTAAAGACACATTTTGACATATCGCATCAAACTTCTCATTGTTATTTTGATAAAGTGGCGAGTCGGCATTAGCGAAAAAATTAAACTTTTTCTCTACCCTTAATGTAGAATCGAAGACTTCGGTGGGTGTTGTAATCATGTCAAAACAATCTCTATTATTAGCAAAATTTCCTACATTAAAATGTACAGGGACTAGTGGCACTGGCTTTCGTATCCAAAAGGGGGATAGTGATCCGAACATCGTGGGAAAAGGAAATCTCTGCATTGCAGGAGCTCTCTTGTATCTTTTTCGCCTTCTTAGGAAACTGCCATTGTCGAACATATCCTCAGCTAACGGATCTAAAGTCCAGAAGTTACCTTTACCAGGATTTCCAGGCTCACGTGGAACTTTGATAAAACAGTCGTTAAGGCTCAGGTTGTGACGAATAGAATTTTGCCATGCTGGGAATTTTTCTTTGTAATACGGAAACCTGCAAAAAATATAAAATGTTATAGCTGCAATTATTTACATCAAAAAATCGTTAAAAATTCCATAGAAATAGTATGTTAAAAATTTAAGGTAGCAATATAATCAATGCCGTATTTAGGGGGGATGTACGGGTCTAACCCCCCCGAAATGGTTGACCTCAAAAAAATCAAATTGTTTTCTGCACAAAAAAAGGTGTTAAAACCAAATAAATTTGGGCCTTGATAAAAAGATAGGTTTTTTCCTCAATTTTTTTAATTTTAAGGAATTATTCTTGAATTTATGTAAAAGTGCCTTAAAACGGAAGTCAGGGCATCTTTAAAACAAATTTAAATTTATATTTATTTCAAAGACAGATGATTTTACTAATTGTGAGTAAATTTAAACTTTTTTTAAAAAAATTCGTTTTTAATATAAGAAAATGAAATTTTTTTTTTAATTTTTTTGAACGTGTCCTAGGCCCAAAAATGTTCTCTGGGGAAAAACTAAAATTTTTATATTTGTTTATACAATGGAGCGATTCACGCGCTGTAATTGAAAAAATGCGCAATCTAGTCAATATAATATATTGATTTAAAATTAAAAAAAATGTTTTTCTTAAATTTAAGTTTAAGTATTATGCAAAAAATTTTCGCTACGCTACTTTTGGACAGATAAATGGTATAATAATATAAATTTAATCAAGTACAGTGGCTCAAAGTAATAATGGAACAAAAGTTGCAATAGCACTAAAATTCCAAAAAAATAACTAAGATGTTGTTGTAGCAAAAACTATTTTTTTTATTTAAAAGGTTAAAGAAATCCATTAACTACATTTGAAAAAAAAGGGTTTTGTAACCTAACATCAAAATTGAATATCAAAGTAATAAT
Organism: Heteromyza rotundicornis; assembly: GCA_951394025.1. Taxonomy (NCBI): domain Eukaryota; kingdom Metazoa; phylum Arthropoda; class Insecta; order Diptera; family Heleomyzidae; genus Heteromyza; species Heteromyza rotundicornis. The sequence goes on along the minus strand of OX596011.1, from coordinate 24,949,580 downwards.
GGAACAGAACACATTTCATATGAAAATATTAAAGATAAATGAAAGTTATAATTAAATTTTTTGTATGCAGCCCTTTTTGTTGAATAACTGCCTGCAGTCGTCGAGGCATTGATTCCACCAGTTTTTTGCAATAAGATGGCTCCATATTGTTCCACTCCTCAATTAGGGCGGATTTGAGCTGATCACGAGTCGAAATGGTGTGATTTTTTAATTTTTCTTCGAGGTAACTCCATGCGTGCTCAATGACGTTTAGGTCCGGAGACTGTGGAGGCGTTTCCAAAACGTGTGGACAATTATAAAGGAGCCAACTTCGCACTTTATACGCCTTGTGCTTAGGGTCGTTGTCCTGGTAAAATGAGAATGTATTCTCAATTCCTAGTTTGCGCACATTTTCCTTCAGGTTTGACTTCAATATGCTAATGTACACTAACTGGTCCATAATACCTTCGATTATGTGAAGGTTTCCAGGACCTGCAGCCGACATAGCACCCCAAACCATTACGGAGCCCATACCGTGTTTTACTGTCGGGCGTAGGTTTTTCTCTTTAAGCTCCGTATTCGCCTGTCGCCACACGTAGGATCGTCCATCTGATCGGAAAACATTAAATTTGCTTTCATCCGTGAATAAAAGGTGCTCCCAAAAGGAAAAATCCTTGCAATGGTATTTTTTGGCAAATTCAGTTCCGTAATGGTTTGGGATCTGTCCGTACATTACAAACAATTCTGTTGAAAAGGCAACAAAAAATATTGATTTGAAAAATACAGTAAAGCAAGAAAACTTTAAACGATTGTATCTTTTGAAAGGAAACTAAGGGCCCTATCATGAGTGTCGTCTTTACACCGAGAGAAAAAAACAGTAAAATCAACGAAAAAGTAGGTCAATTTAACAGTTTTCGCGGCTAAAAACCATCCGATAATCTAAACTGTTTAATTGACAGTTTCTGCGCCATTGAGAACCGTATCCTAGTGGACGCAGAGAAAAAATATGGTTGGAGCATGATTGCAGAGATCATATTTACTTGCTACAATAATACTATGATTATAAAGACCTTCGTTGGTTCGGGTTATCATGTAAAGGATATTTTAATGGTTACGGAGACCATATTATGATTTCAGAGATCACATTATGATTAGATTCCAACCATGCCAAAAACATGCTAGAGGCAATAATGTATATGATTGGATATTTAATATTAATAAGCGTATTCACTAATATTACATTGAAATATTAATAATATAATTTAAAACAATTGAAAAGTAGATGTTGAAATTTAATTGAAAGTTTACTAATAATTGGTTAACATGATTGTAACCATCATTCAAATTTTTGGCTGCAATCATTACATGTTTATTTTGCAATCATGTACTTGGTTAGCTGCAATCATGTACATGTTTAGTATGCAATCATGGCATGATTGGTGCAATCATTTCGCTAATCATAATATGGTCCCCTTAAAATATGATTGGGTCAACCATGTTTTTTCTCTGCGTGTGGGAAGATGTTCGACTGCCAGCTGGGCCTGGGTTCAAATCCCGGTACAACCGTCGCTAATTTTTTTAAACTAACTTTTTTTTAATAAAAAAAAAAATTCTTTCTGTAATTTTTTTTTGTCTTAATTCTTAACTTTCTTAATTTTATTTATAAAAGTTTTTAAAATAAGTTACAATTATCCTTTTGTAGTCGCTCTAGACAAGGCTTGAACCTGCGACCTTCTGGTTTATAGTCCGACATCTTATCCATCGCGCCAATGATGACATTCATGCGCACATGGCAATAAATGAATAACTTAAATGTGCTATGCAAGATCTGTTCTCTACTATCAGAGTAACCAGAGTTGCCATATGAGGAGACTTTAATTGTTTTTCTGGGAATATCGTATCAAAAGAAGAAACGGGCAAGGAATTCTTAAAGATGTGAGAAAATGTTTAATAAATACATACATCAGTCAAAACCAGGGAACGTTTAGTTGTAGTTGAACAAAAATGAGACAAACTTGCCATAAACCTGGCAACACTGTGTGAACTAAAATAACAGTAACCTTTTAACAGCCACTGATATACGATTTTATGTTCTCCTATCTGTTAAACTGACTGTTACACACTCTGCGGTTCATAACATCATTTTGATGGTTGTTAAATCTGTTGACATTTGGACTAGTTAGTTGAAAGACCATGTTAGTACCCAGGGACGCCTGGGTTCAAATCTCGTTGCAACATTTTTTATTTATTCAATAGAAAAATAGATTTACAGTTTTTTTTAACAGTTCGAGAAGTTGAAAAAAGGTTTAATTCAACAGTAAAACTGTTAAATCATACAAAATTACTTTAAAACAACAGTTATTCTGTTAAAAACAGAATAACAGTGCCCGGCTGTCTAGAGATGGGCGTGTAAGTGAATTTCGGTCACGATCACGCACGCTCACGCGAGACAAAAAATAATCACGCACGACAAAAAGTCAATCAGGCACACTCACGCACGCCTAAAAACCACTCACAAACCGCTAAAAGACACTTACAAAAATTCAAAAAAGCCAATCAATATTTAAAAAAAAAAAATTTTTTAGTAAACACAATTTGATTTTTTTTTCATCTAACAAATCTGTGGCGAAGAGCAATAATTACTTACAAGGCCGTATTTAGGAGGGGGATGTACGGGTCCGGATCCCCCCCTCCCCCCGAAATGGTTGACCTAAAAAAAATACATGGAGAAAAATACAAAATATATTTTGATATATTTTCCCAGCAGCTCGAAAAACAAGCCTACTAAAAGAAGAACTTTTTAAGCGCTTTTGTTTTCAAAAAACCCAAAAAATCTAATCAAATTGTTTGCTACCAAAACAAAAACCAAAAGAAAAAATAATTGGAAATTCGAAATAAATTTGTACTTGTAAATTTGTAAAATGTATGTAGGTGACGTTCTTTCAAGTCTGGAGTCTACATCAAAATTGCCTAATTAAAATTATGTTAACGTACGAGTCGTCTCCCAAGAGGAGTGGAGACAATTGGCCAACATTATGATAAAGAAACAATTACTAAAATAAATAAAATTTAAATTTAAATTCTTCAAATACAGCATTAAAGAAGAACATGCTATCTAAAAATGTATATTTGTATAAGTATCGCATTTGTAAAACTTGATTTCCCGATAGGTTATTCTATATCGAACGGAAAATCTGATAGGGCAATTCCGTGTCAAATCGAAAAGATTTTTGAAAAAATGACCACCTCTTTGATTTTGATGAAATTTGGAAATAACAGAAAAAAAACAGTAAAAATTATTTATTTAAATTGTTTAGGTCTTTAACTTAAGATGGAGCAACGATTGGAAGAATATTTTTTTGTTCAGAATCAAACAGGCAATAAAGTATGCATCTTGAAATTTTTTTAAATTTCTTAATAAATTAAACTCAAATACATATCCTTCTACATTGGCCATGTATATATTTCAGGGATTCTCGGAGAGTGTAATTGCAAAGCCTTTTAAATTCTGAACAAAAAAGATTCTTGGAATCGTTGCTCCCATCTGTCATTTATCTACCTTCCAAATTTCTATTAAATCGGAGAGGTAGAGTGTTTTGAAATGGAATTACCTATCTTAAATTTGGAAAAATAATCTTAGAAATTGAACTAGTAGAAAAGTTTATATGAACTAATACCCTGTCGATAAAGACATTTTTTTGAAAAATTGTTTTAAATCATTTTACATAAGAAATTGGTGTTGGTTATCCCATTTTTTTGGCTATCAGTGTTACTTTTTTTTTTTTTTTTTTCGGTAAATAATAATAAATACCTGACTACGGCCCTAATCACTTAAGCCGAAAAACACAGTTTTAAGATATTCACCATTTTCTAAAAATGTTTGTAGTCTTCATTACTTTTTTTTCTACGTGTTTTGTAAATTTATGTAAGACAAAAAAGTTTCATATTTTTAAGAAAAATACCCTTTGAGGGTCTAACTCAATTCGACTTAAGTGATAATTGCTTTTCGCCACAGATATATATTTAGAAAATTTGTAATATACTTTTATTATGTATATGTATAAAGGAAGCTAATAATAATACATATAATTTCACGGTACGAGTATAAAAATTTAACATTTTTATTCAAGGAAATTCTTAAATGAAACTTAGGTATGTATCATCGTACGGCATTATTGTGAATAATTCATAAGATGCGTTATTGTGAATTGTGGTTATTTGGGTGTGATAGACAACAGATATCGCACATATTTGTTGGACCTGCGACGCATTTATGTCGTAAATTACTATTTTGCTATGTTCTTATTGATTGGTAGTGTGGTAGTTTTCTGATTTTTTAATAAGAAAAATAAAGTAAAAAAGGAATAAAAATGACGTCAGCAACAAATTAACAACAAACAGGGCAATGCGGTATCTGATTTGTATCTTACTTGCGAACATCTGATTAAATTTACATTTTCTCCACTTTTTGTTTACTTTGGAATAAAAACCATAATTTTCTTTCATTAACCCATTACAAATATGAAAAAATTACCTCTATTGAGTTATGGTGCGAATTCTGGACTTCTTTTCATCAACTCGACTAACTTTGCAAGCTGTGCTCTGTTGCTTGAAATCAAAATAAAAAAAAAACCGCGAACATGAGAAAATTTGTATTGCGTTTAGACTTTAACCATTTTCACCAAAAAACCTGCCAAATCTCTACGTCTCAACAGATTCCACTCATATTGGGCTTAATATTTTCGAAATTAAATAATCTATTGAACAAAATAATAAAAAAATAATTGCGATTTTAGTTTGGAAAAATATAGATTGGAAAAACTCATCATCAATGATTATATTCATTGCCGATGATGATTATTAATTATCAGTAAAAAAAACCTACTTTCTTGCTTACATACTTCATGAAAATTACAAACAAACAACTTTGTAACGAAAATAAAATATTTTTCCATTAAATACTTTAATTTTTTTCATGAAAAAACTTAAGAAAAATATCTGATCGATCACAAAAATCCGAACTACAAAAATGAGTGTAGTATAAACGACGCGGGTCGAAAAAAACAACATCGATAATACGCAGATTCACAATGGATAAAAATTTAATCGAAAAAAACGACACAGGTCGATTATCGTAGTATAAATGATAGGGCCCTATATCTTTGGTTCCTGTCAAATATAAGCTTCCTACCATTGATAAGGTATACTGGAGCCCGTTCGAATGAGTATAAGGATACCTTAATCCGTTAAGTACCTACAGAAACATGCCCAGTTGAAATTTTACATACTTTTCAAACTTTTTTCCTGGGGGCTGTTGAATGTTTTGATAGAAAAAAGTCGAGTTGGTCAAAATAAAGGCTATTTTATTAAAGGAAGTTTTGTGATAAAAAATGTCCCTGAATTTTGAGAAGTTATCGAAAAATTGAGTTTTCTGCTAAAAATTGAAGAATTTCATGTTTTTCATACAAATTCACCAAAAACCAAATTTTTTAAAAAATTCTCAAAAATTTAATTGACAGGAACCAAAAATATTATATTATTAAATCCCGGGATTGGCAAAAGTCTCTAAAATTTAAATCCCTAGTATAAATATAAATCTGTTTTCGGAAAAATTAAAAACATGTTTAAGAGACATGAATGCATAACATTTTAATATTAGTCCCATTGAAATATTGCCTCAGGTTTCGCTGAAATCGGCATTTGAACTGTTTGCCGCGAAAACCACTTCTGTTTTTGTCCATTACGAATGCCTTGGTTTTTTGCAAGTTAACTTGAAAACGACGTACGACGTACGACGGTCACGTTCGACATAATGGAAATGCCCATATGTATTTTTATCAAGGTTCAAAGTTACTTAGTCTTTTTTTCAGTGTATTTGTTTTTCCCCTTATGTTTATCAGACCTAATGTTGAATTTTTTCTCTCCAACCAGTTTTGGCAGAAAAGTTAGAGCTACAAAAATTTGATTGTGAAACTATTCTGCTGACGCGACGAGAGACTCTTATAGTACACCGAAACAAAAATTTACTCCACTTATGGAAAAATTACTTAATCCAAAGAAAAAATGGGAATGAAATTGCGCTAAAGTTATTGATAGCCCTGAAATTGCGAACAGTTGTATTTAAGATTAGTAAATTTTGACTTTTAAATGAGGCGATGACTTCCGTTTTAAGACACTTTTACTTAAATTCAAGAATAATTCCTTAAATTGAGGAAAAACATTTCCTTCTTTCAAGGACAAAAATCTACTTGGTCTACAGTGTTGATAATTCAAAAGTAGTTTTTGTTTAAAGTTGTCGAAAACAGCTAAATGGTGCAACCTTCCCAGTAAGAAATTTGTTCAGTGCTACAAAAAGTTATATATGAGGGATTTTTGAGTTCTACCATTTGAGGAAAATATCAAAGTATCATAAAACGTATTTAAATAAATTATTTTAGTTTACTTCGGTGTTATTATACCCCCACACTCACTGTGGCAGGGTGTACTAGCTTTGACAAAACGTTGGTAAAGCCCATAAGGAGGCGTATCCGGTATGGAAAAGTATATACATTCTTGGTCAGCACGATAGCGGTCGCAGTCTTAGAGATATCAACTTGAAACTTTATGTACATGTTTTTCTCGTGAATACAAGAATCAGCCGAATCGGACAAAAACTGGGCGTGACTACCATATAACGTAAAAATGGTCAACATTTTCCAAGTCTATTTATTTCTATTGTATTCGATTGGAAATGGATTTTTAACATGGTCCGAGCTTCCAAGCCCACATATAAATAGGTCAAAATGGGGTCTTAAGATAAAAATTGTTTTTTGGTGGATTAAATTGCAAATTTTTAGAAACGGATTTTGAACGTGGTCCGTGTCTCCGAAACCATAAATGGCTCAAAATGGGGTCTTGAGACAATACTTTTTTATGTTCGAGGTACTTCAAAATGGATCATGCTGTGTAGGGTATTTCAGCTTCGGCGTAGTCGAAGATAGTCCACTCTCTAGTTTTTTTTATCATTTTGCATTTTGCTGGTACCATATGGGCACAAACTCGGGTTAGGTTAGGTTAAGGTGACTATCTGCACGCCGATTTACACCGAGAGAAAAAAAAACAGTTTTGCCGTTAAAAACCATCCGACAATCGAAAAACTGTTGAATTGACAGCGAAAACTGTTTAAATAAAAGGGAAAACTGACTATTGTAACAGTTTTTGCTGTCAATTTAACAGTTTTTCGACTGTCGGATGGGTTTTAACGGCAAAACTGTCAAGCTTCTGCAGTTTGATAGGAAATCCATATCTATCCTCATGGGCACATTAACGGGTCACAACCTTTAAGGAGCCCATGCCAGGAAAATAGATCTTACACAAAACGACGGCTGCGGGGACGAGGAAGTGGAGCAGGACATCCAACACTTCCTCTGTCGATGTCCAAGCTTGCAACATCTAAGGGGTAGAACCCTGGGGGAATATTTTTTCAATGACCTCTCGGAGTTATCTGAGAAACCCCTTCATGATATGCTTGCCTTTGTTAGAACGTCGGGGTGGTTGGAAAACCAACTAATGGTTTGACGAGTGTGGGCCTATCCCACCTCATTAATTACGGGCATCACAATGGGTCAACTTTGGCCTAAGTGTGATGGCATGGTTGGAGCAGTCCTGCTCCAAGTGTGCCATCTACCCTTTAACCTAACCTAACCTACTCAAATAGACTACAACATAATAGCTAACACATTTTTTTTCTTGTTGATACTTAGACCCAATAGACTTACAATCCTTCAATTTAAATTTGTACTAAGAAAACATTTTTTCAGATAAAATTCAATGGGATTTGTCTATAAATTTGTTTTAAAGTGTGATTTTGTACTTGGTATACTTATGAAAAAGGTATACCTTTCATACAAGTGAAAATCGTGTTAAGCAACAAATATAACCCAATTTCATGGGAATTGTGGTAGGAAAATTCTCCGTAAGATCTATTGCCCGCTTTGCGTCGATGGTGAGTGCCGCAAAATCTATATGAGCAATACCACGATCACGACATGACATCATGACTAGGGTTGGCATCCGTTCCGATATATCGGGACGGCCCCGATCAGCATGACTGTTGGCACCCTTTTAAAGTGGTAGGGACCAAAAAAAGTATGATACACCCAGAGAAAAAACAACCTAAAATCAAAAATAACCACCTTAAAACAAGTAGAAACGTTAATGAAAGTCTGGTAAAGTTGGAAATTTTAGAAACAACTACGAACAAACTTGTTTTCAATTTAAAACTTAAATTCAAAAATAAACAAACTTATTTCAAAGTTGTTTTCCGATTGTTTCAAAAATTTTACAATTTATATTAAGTTTGCCAGACTTTGATTTAAAATCGTTCAACTTTGTTTAAACGTTGACAACAGATATTTTAAGTATTTTTCACTTCATTTCAACTTTGCAACTTTGTTTCAACGTTGACAATAGTTATTTTAAGTATTTTTCTCTTCATTTCAAAGTTGTTTTCATTAAGTTGAAAAAATGAAGAAGTAAATACGATCGTACTTGATTTTACTATGTTTTTTTCCCTGAGTGTAGGACTTTTTTTTTAATTTAGCAATTTTAAATATACATTTTGACTTTTTCTTTACGATATAATATTGAAATATTACACCGTCAAAACACAAAAAACGCACATGATCGGGATTGACAGATTTTGTTAGAGGGGGTTAAAAAAGAGTACCCGTGTCTCCCAGTTTTTCTGGATCAGTTCTTAAAACCGTTTAAATCGCATTTATGCATTTTGCATTTTTCTCACTCATATAATAATTCGTCAAAGATTTTTATAAAATTAACGTTTTTTACAAATTCTTTTACAGTTCAAAACTTCAAGTATTTCAAGTATTTCTTGAGTTATAAGGGAACAACCCCATATACATAAAAACATACATACATACTATAACTAAATATAAGCGTTTCAGAATAGTGTTGCCACTTAGATAAAAAGGTTTTCCCGTAACATACATATTAGAACAATTTGTTATTTAAAAAAAACCGCTTTAATTTTAGCAACTCAAATTCGCAGGTCAATAATTTTTATTTCCTTGCCTAATTTTAATAATTTTGAATCGTGTTACTGTCTAATTAATACAATACAAAATCCATTAATCTGGTAGCACTATTGCGAAACCAATTAAGCTGAATTTGTGGCAACGCTTGCTTTTTCTGTCAAAGTGACATGAAGTATCTGCCAAGAAACCTTTACAGGTCTATTGAGCCGCTGTTACAAGTTTGTAATCGCATGATATGCAACATAAAATGTAACTTTTGTCACGCGTCAGAATAGACCTTCAAATTTGACTTTTCTTAATTTTTAAAGTCGTGGAAAGCTTTACAATTTAAGTTTAAAAACACTACAATTTCATTCCACAAATATTTTGTAGGTACCATTTTACTGTGCTTTTATGTTTTTAAAAGTGTGTTGAGCTCTTTACAGTATTCATCATAGTTCAGTCTTATAATTCTATGGTCAAAAGCAAAAAGCTTTTAAGTCATACATACATACATACATTCATACATACATACTCACGAAGAATTTTATATAAGTAAATATATGCAAGTAACTGAAAATATGCAAAAAAAAAAAAGATCAAAAATATAGTTTTGTTCTAGCATTACGCTAAGAAATATGCATTTACATAAGAATCAGTGGTGCGATGTACTACATAGCCGCGATCAGTGTGACAGTTTGTACTCGCATGTGCAGGGTATTTTAGCTTCGGTCAGACCAAAAATAATACTCTTACTATATTTTTTAATTGTATTTTTTGTTTATTACCTGCAAACGAATTTCCAAGGCCGTATTTAGGGGGGGCGGGGTGTACGGGTCCAGACATTTGCATTTTTTGACCGGACAGACCCTTTACTCAAAAATATATGAAACGTCACTCCTACTTTGATTAATATGCTTTGAAATTTTCCTAATGAAACTAATGTTAACGTATGAGTAGTATCCCAAAAATGTTGAGACAATTGGCCATCGTAACATTATGATAAAGCACGAGTAACAATAATTGTTACCAACAGAAATTTAATTTAGTTTTAAGTTCCTACTAAAAAGCTACTTTTATATGGCATAAACTAGCGCTACCCTGCAGGGAAATATGGAAATAGTTCTTGTAAGAGGACTCGCCACTGGGGCGCATATGCCACCCCCATTTTTTTTAAAAACTAGACTCTTTGAAATTGACAGTATGGGCAGTTTGTGCTAATATCGATAAAGTTTATTCCCTAAGTACATGATCTTTCCACCTCAATCGTGATCACTGCAAAACGTATTTGTTTGTTTTTAGGGGTGCTGCGAAAATTGTTTAGGTTAAGTAAATGTGGTAATAATATATTAAGTTTTTGCATTAGGAAATTGATACTTTCTGGTGTTAGCCCATTGATATTAATGCACGGAATAAAAGCTCGACTTGATTCAATTTCTTTAAAGTAAAAATATGAAAAAAGAATTTGTGTGATTGGGAACACCTGGAACACATTCGCCGAATCGAACCTGGGGCACATACGTCAGTGTATTTGGTAAAACAAAATAATGTTAAAGAAGAGAAAAAGAAGAATCAATGTTTTAAGCTCATCAATTAATTTAGAAAAATCGTTTAGAAAGCTGCATTTAACTCAGATCTCATTTACAAACTTTTTGCATTTTGTGAAAAATTGTTCTTAAAAAAGTAATTAAGGTATTTGTTTAATGTTTTATTTTATCCTCTGATATTCAATACTTAAATAAAATATTATATTAACCGAAAAACTCTGCGCGTTTTTAAATTATAGCCCTTGGCAATTCTACCCCATGGGCGGGGCAGTTCCGCATTTTGGCTTTTTTTGAAATTCGTTGAAAAAGTAGTGGAAAGCTTTTAGATATAAGCTTTCAGGCGTTAAAATATTAAACTTAATAAAAGTAAGTTACTGTAAACAAATTTTTAAGAAACAATGATTGCTTAATTTTTTTAAAATCTTTGAAAAAAACGTGGCGAATGCGCCCCTTCTACCCGTACTAAAGGGAGTTATTTTAGAAATAGTTGTGGACGTAGTATACAAGAAATAGATGAGAACTATTGCCGTAGTAAACAGGAATGGGGGCAGTTCAACTTATTTTTTTTGTGGTGCATAACCAAGTACATATGAACTAATTGCAAAGCAATGCAGCGAGAGTGAGTTGAACGACAGTGTTTAAGGAGAAAATTCTAATATCGTTCTTTATTTTGCAGTTGCAGAGGAGTTAGAAAAGCTGTACAAAACAATAAAAAGTCGTTTTTAAAAAAAGTGGGCTAGGAACAAAAGGATAACGAGAGAACAAATACTTAATACTTTACTTAATTATATTTCACATACGTAATTTATTAAAACTTATATTAAATCAAATGAAATACTGTGAATTCGTTATTTCAGAGAAGAAAATAAAAATTTTCCAATTCTAAAAATACTAGTTTTATCCCTATTTCCCTTCAAACTCTTTTAACATGGCGATGTCATAGGAAAACTTCGTTTTCGGCCGAAATTTTGATATTCACGCCGTAAATTTCGGTTTGATACGAAAAATGTAACAAATGTATAACAAAAATTACACTGATCGACAAAACTAAACTTTTTGTGTGTTAAATAGACTTCATAGCCAAATTCTTATGTATTTTGCCACGCTGAATACGAAGATAGTAATGAAATTTTTATAGCACGCACTAAAATGCAATTTTTGTGGCGTTTGCGGAAAATGGTAAGTGCTGGAAAATTTTCATTATTATTTTCGGATTTAGCGTGGCAAAAGACATAAGGGACAACCAAGTGGGTAAAAGTGGTATATAACACAAATTTAAGCATTGATCACACTGCGTTTCAGTCGCCCAGAACTTGGGGCGCCACGTTGTAGGTATGCCCAAAAAAATGACAATTGCATACCAGGAATTTTGTTTATACCAAAATCTGAAGTTAGAAGAGAAAATTTTTTCGGTGTTACCCTATTTTTAATGACAACTTTAGAAGCGTAAGATTGATATGCAAAAACTATAGCTTGTTGAAAAGAGAGAAGAGAAACATACGCTTCAATCGGTGTATAATTTTTATGTGATGGAAAACACAGAAGTTATTACTGTAAACATCGCGCAGACACCATTTTTTGACATTTTGAACGTTTTCAGTAATAACTTCTGTGTTTTTCACCATACAAATGAAAGTTATAAACTGATTGAAGCGTATGTTTCTCTTCTTTTCAACGTACCAGTCTTACGCTTCTAAAGTTATTATTAACCATAGGCTAGCACCGAGAAATATTTGTTTTTCTCTTCTAACTTCCAATTTCGGGGGTGTAATCAAAATTCCTGGTATGCAGTTGCCATTTTTTTTTTTGGACAGACCTACAACGTGGAGTATGTGGCACCACAAGCTCTAGGCATTTTTTTTTGTAACGCAGAGTCATAGTTTTGAAGAATCAGAAGTGACACAGTAGGCGTGTCTCCAAATTGTATTGAAGAAAAAAAATTAATTTGTATGTTACATATCGCCTTCATTCATTGAGGCGTTCTCACTCTACTCCTATCGGAGTAGATCCACTACTCTCGCGATGATTTTTAAATTTGTACTCCTCTATTACGATAGTAGATTTTTTTACTTCCCTCAACGTATTTTCTACTACTATTGTAAGAAATCTACTCCTCAAAATATTATGTGAGTTTCATTCAAAGCAAAACTTATACCCTTTCTACTACTCTCATAAAATTTCGAGTACTCTACGCAGAAACCCATATCTTGATAGTTTGCTTCTAAATTCATCTAATACATGATCTGAACATAAAATTGTTGATTTCAGCCTACTGATACGCTTAATTATAAACTACTTTATTACATTAAAATTCAAAATTTTTTATTTTATTTATTTTATCCACTACCACTAAAATGATCATGGTAGTGGAAAGAAAACTGCACTAGCACTGAATGTTCATAATAAAACTGCATTACCACTGCAGATTCAGTACTATACAGTGAACATTCAGTGGTAGTGGACAAAAATAGTGGTAGTGGAAATTTAATGGTTTGTCAAAATTCTTGGCCTATCATATTTTTTTCACGGTTTTTGTCTTAAAAAAATGTGGTTTTTGTCAACTTTGCATTTAAAAATTCTAGCTTTTTGTATGAACCACTCTACTTTATTGATAGAGATGCATTCCTTACACATATTTTAACGTATCCACAAAGGAGCTACGGTTGTTAACCGCGTCGATATCTCAATTTTCACAACTGTCTGTGTTGCCATTAAGGCATTCAATCCCGAAGTGTTTTTGAAAATCCCGGGATTTCGGGATTTGAAATAACAATCCCGGGATCCCGGGATTTGTTCGGGATTTTCGGGATTTTCCAATTAAATACAATAATTAATATAAAATTAAAGAAAAAATTGTTGCAACAATATTTTAAGTTTAATTTCATTTTAATTCGACAAAGAAATAATACTTATTAAATATTACATTAAACAAAACAAATAATATTTAAAATAAATATAGTGGAACAAAAAGTAATTCTTTTTAAATTATATTGATAGAACAAGTCATTTTTTTGCCACCTGAATCTGATTATAATCATAAAAGTCTGCCAGTTAATTTCATGCTACACACGAAAAACTTATTTTCAGTAGTTTTAGTATTATAGCGGGAACAGATACACGAATTGCTGTTTAAAACTATTGAAATTGGTGGCCATTGAAAAGTAAAACCCACACAAAACCATTTATCCAAATCGTAAAGTTTTCAATATACGGTCAACAAAATAATTTTAACATATATCTTTTTTGTAAAAAAAAAATTGTTTAAATTGAAAAAATTTGATTCAGGTCGATAAAATTGGTTTGTATACCGTTATTGACAAAAATTTTGTCAATTTTTGTGTGTCTACAAAAGTGGGTTTTTCAAATTTACCAATTAGATTGAAAGTAAATGCACGAAAGTATTTTTGTGGAAAAACGTCAAAAATATCTTAAACAATGCATTTTTTGAATCCGTTGAATACCAACGAAAACTATTTTTGAGTATTTTTAATTGGTAGGCAATCAAATGAACTAAAAATAGTTGTTATTTTACCGCCAACTATTATTACTGCTAAAATACCAATACAAAAATAAAACAAATTTTTTTTTTAAATTGAAAAAAAATTTATATGTTTTAACCTACGATTTTTGATAGCTTTGTGTTAGTTTTAATGCGTTCTATGAGAATCAATCGAAAAAACCAGCCAAACAAACAAACGTCAAAATTTTGTCGCATAATGTAATTAATTTTCAAGTAGTAAGGGAATGTCGTTTAAGTTGGGACGCCCAGAGATGCCAGATATTTTTCATACCTGGTCGCCATTTCAATGTTTTGAGGTTTTTGAATAGCAAAACAATTATTTTTGGGTACATTCATTTCATGGATACAATATTGAACGCAGAATACAATACCAATAAAATAATTCGGTTTTTGATAAATAAAAATCTGCTTTTATTTTCATTTAAAAATATTTTATTTCTTAAAACAAAACAAAAGACTTAACAAAAAAAGAAACAATACCTTAACATTACAATTATTGGAAAAACTATCAAAAAACAATTTACTTACATACATAAAACAAAACATGAAAAACAACTTCTTTCGAGATATGACAATTTTCCATAAATATCATAAATATAGAATTTTAATAATCTTCATATTTTTACGATATTTAGTTTAAAAGATATATCGTCGACCAATCAATATCTTGCATTTGATTAAACAGCTTCTATCGGACAGGTTAAAAAATTCAAGAATTGATCTATTTGACCAAACAACCTCTATCCGTGTAACACAAACCCATTTACTCCGAATTCCCTTTCACAAAACAACTTCTTTCGATAGAAGTTATTTTGTCAAATGCGATATTCAAATACTTTCGCAGTTAAAGTATAACTAGTTGCAATTTAGCACTACATATAGTACTACTTGAAAAAGAACTAGCATTATACCAATGTAAAGCAATGCATAGACCGACAATTGTATTTTCCTATGACATCGACGTTTTAAAAAAGTTAGAATGTAGTATAGCAACCATCTCCGCGATTTGTAAAACTGATGTAATACTACTTGCACAACTAGTTCGCGTCACTGCAGGGTACCTGCCTTGATTTCCCGATAGGATATTCCATATGGAGCTAAATTCAAAATCTGATGGGGAAATCTTGGGTGAAAATAGGACAACGGACAACTTTTAATTTTTTGTCTCAAATTTTTAAGATAAAGATATTTTCCGATAGAGGTACAAATACATTTTTGCCCCCCAAAAAGTTTTCGAAAAATTCCGTCTATTTTGCGAATAAACATTACCAAAGTTATAAGAAAAATAGTATGGGACCTCTGAGAATCGGTTTTTTGGTCAAAAGTCCAGATTTTGGAGGTGTATTTGAAATTCGTGGTATGAAACTTTTTCTTATTTGACAAGACCTACAACATGCACTATGTCTCATTTTTCACTGTAACGGAGAGTATGACAAACAAATTTTTTTAAATGTTCGTTAAAGTTTTTAATAGCTATGTGTGACCACATATTTTGGTATAACTTTTTTAATTGAAGAGGTTACTAATTTTTTATTTTTCTCATTTTTTGGGTGAGAATAGGCGCATTAACTAGTTAAATGCTGTTTTTAATCGAGACCACGTTCAAGGTCAAATTCGCATTGTTTTAAAAAATTGTGTAAATCTTCACTACAAAAAATTTTTGAAACAGAAAAACCAATTTACCCAAAAATTCTAATCTTTTACCATAATATAAAAAAAAAGTTCTTAATTATCTCTTTTTGTTTCCGAGATAGAACTTTATTAAAAAGTCAATATGTAAATATCCAAATCGCGAAATAGTCGGAATTATTCGAAAACATTTTGGGGACCAAAAATGTATTCGTACCTCTATCAGAAAACAACATTATATTAAAATTCCAAGACAAAAAATTTAAAAGTTGTCCGAGTGGTTTGTGTTTTACTAAATTTCATTTTTATGCATTTTTAGTGTCAGGCTGTTTTTATATAATTTTGGTGTATGCAATGAAAAGATTACTTCAATAAGCAAACAGGAAAGTAGCAACATGAAAAAAGGAAACAGTCCAAGCATGGCTTGAGTCGTATAGCTATTTCAAAATTTGCCAGATTTATCATCAGCGACTCATTTAGTTGACTGCCAATTATGTTATTTTCAAACATACTATATATACTTTCGCATATGCGGACGATTACTAGAGAATTTCAAACTTTTCTTTGCAATGAATGTCAAATTCTAAATGTTTGACATTACATTAACGAATCTCAGTCGCTTTCACTAGCCCTCCCACATATGAGGCGTTTGGAAGCCACATCGAGGTAAAACGGAGATAAATGGATTTTAAAATTTGCAATATCTTTAAAAAATGCTTAAAAATACAATATAAGACTTTTGGCATTTTTGTTTTTGAAATGGAATTCTCTTTCGAATATTATTGAGAAACATAGTTAATGTTGATTATTAAAAAAAATTTTGTGGGTTGGACCACTTTTGCACTGTGCAATTTTGTAATAGATCAAACAAACATGTGGGTTAGACATTTGTTCATATTAGAATCTAGTTTGTAGTATTTCTTGAATTACACTATGCACCATCCTTTAACCTTTTGTATTTGAATCATAGATGGCGCGTTTTATCCGACCAAAGTGTCTTAAAATGTACATATCGCCATTTTTTTGTATTTTAGTTAAGTTCCTAATTTATACATCTTCTGCGATCGATCTCTTTGATCATCAACAGCATTTTCTATTTCATCCAAACATCTGTGTTTCAATTTCTTCTAAAAACCCCCACAATTTTTTCTTCTCCTATTTCTATTTGGATTTGAATTTTCGGTGAGATTTCTACGATCAACTACTTCTACCATTTCTGCAGTACCTATCTAGTTCACGAAATTCACATTGGTCCAATCGAACCAGATTTCTAAGAGAAGTAGCAGATCTACAGTGTCCACACTATTTCAGCCCTATCCAAAAGGAGAAGTTTATTCATTTCTACAAACATCGAAACACAGCTCCAGCTCATCTACATCATCTACAAAAACAAAGGTGCGTTTTGTGTTACAAAATTCTGTTTAATTAGTCAGTACAAAAAAGCAAAGCGAAAGAGAAGAACACGCGGTGTTCAAAGTGCCGCTTAAAATACGAAATTTTTCCATATTTCCGACAATAAAAATGTGCTTTCTTTATTAAAACCGATAAAATATTTAAAAAGTGATAATTCAATCGGAAAAATTAGTAAAAAAAAGTTTAAAAAAAAAAGGTTAAAAAAAGCCCTTAATATATAAAATACTAAAGCTCGTAATTAAGTTAATATTAACAGCAAAAAGCTAGATATTGTTAACATCGTTAACATTATCAGAATCCTGTGTGATAATTTCCTTTGCGGTAAGCGAAAAACAAAAAACAAAAAATTCATATTCAAAAATTAAAAAAAAAAAAAAATCATAAATTTAAATTACATTTCGTGTTCAGGAAAATATATACATATATACATACATTTCTACATATAAATATACCAAAAGAGTACATAACGCTATTATTAAAATTCGCTTCATTTATTTTATCATTGCGCTATTGTTTTGAGAGAAAATTACGAGTTTCAGATTTTCAGTTAGCTGCTGTTAAAGTGATCGTAAATTCAGCTAAGTGAGTGCAGCCGCTGTTAATAGTTGCAGTTTTCATGTTAATGATCACGATTCTGTTAAAGTGATCTCTGTTAAGTTTTGGCTAACAGAGTTTAGTTCTGCTACATATTTATCACTGTTAATCTTTCTTAACAGAGTGTAGGTCTGTTAAATTTCTATTCCCATGTTACATTCTCTCAACAGAATCATTTGATACTTAACATAAATTCTAGTGATAATTATCATCGTAAAACTTCGTTAGTCAAAAGGGTCTGAATTAAATTGCAATTAATACTGATGCAATTTACATATTACAACATTACCAAAAATAAAGTAAAGTTTTTATGTTAATTTCCTTAATTATTTTCCCAATTCTGTAAACAAATATTTCAACTATTTTCAATTGATTACAAGTGCCTAACGCGATTATTACCGCAATATCAAATACAAAATTAGATGAACATTTTGTGTGCATAAAATTCGTGTCGCTGCAATTGATTGAAGTGATGGTCAAGAAAAAATACATACGTTCTTATGTTATGTTAAAATATTTTTTTGATTTGAAATTTTATTTTATTACATTTCAATAAGTACTAAATTTCTTTGATTTCTACGATTATTTTTGGGAAATAACAAAAATAACCTGAATATATACACATTCTATCCTACTGTGGTGCAACTTTTTTTTAAATATTACTGAAAATCTGTCATTTTGTTATTAGTGCTTTTCAACTACAGTTCTGGGTCGTAAATTTTTCCTGTTTCGAACATTTTCGATTCGTTAAACTCTCAGTTGGTCTTGTTATTTTAGGTTTTTAGTCTTTCTGGTCCGATATGGCTGCCTTACAGCAATTCATACGTCTCTCTGACACATTGGTCGAGTTCGATGCATATTTCACTGATGCGGAATATTCGAAATATTCAATTCACGCTTTACGAGTTTATGCAGACGAAGTAAAAGCAATTTGGGCTAATGTTAAGTCAGCATATGAAACCTGTCTAGGGGATCTGTCCGCGAATAAAGATAACGCATCGGGTCAAGACGATGAAGAAGAGGACAATGGGTTTGATATGGAGACTATCAAAACGCGGTACAACAGTTGTTTCCTCACTTGTGTGGAGTGTCTAGCCAAGCTTAATGAGCATATACACCATTTAACCACTGCTGCTACTACTCCACCACCACTTCCAAGATCCAATGAGAATTTAACTACACTTTCGGGTCACAACTTCCATTTACCTCCATGTGACACCTGAGGTGTTTAGTGGGGACTATCTTATGTGGCCATCCTTTCGCGATATTTTTACCGCTATTTATGTAAACAATTTACGACTCAGTCCGGTGGAAAAACTTTTCCACCTTATTCAGAAAACGCGAGGCGAAGCTCGTGGTATTGTAAAAAAATTCCCTTTAACCCACGACGGATTTGCTTTGGCCTGGAAAAGTTTGAGTGATCAAATGTCAAATTCTAAATGTTTGACATTACATTAACGAATCTCAGTCGCTTTCACTAGCCCTCCCACATATGAGGCGTTTGGAAGCCACATCGAGGTAAAACGGAGATAAATGGATTTTAAAATTTGCAATATCTTTAAAAAATGCTTAAAAATACAATATAAGACTTTTGGCATTTTTGTTTTTGAAATGGAATTCTCTTTCGAATATTATTGAGAAACATAGTTAATGTTGATTATTAAAAAAAATTTTGTGGGTTGGACCACTTTTGCACTGTGCAATTTTGTAATAGATCAAACAAACATGTGGGTTAGACATTTGTTCATATTAGAATCTAGTTTGTAGTATTTCTTGAATTACACTATGCACCATCCTTTAACCTTTTGTATTTGAATCATAGATGGCGCGTTTTATCCGACCAAAGTGTCTTAAAATGTACATATCGCCATTTTTTTGTATTTTAGTTAAGTTCCTAATTTATACATCTTCTGCGATCGATCTCTTTGATCATCAACAGCATTTTCTATTTCATCCAAACATCTGTGTTTCAATTTCTTCTAAAAACCCCCACAATTTTTTCTTCTCCTATTTCTATTTGGATTTGAATTTTCGGTGAGATTTCTACGATCAACTACTTCTACCATTTCTGCAGTACCTATCTAGTTCACGAAATTCACATTGGTCCAATCGAACCAGATTTCTAAGAGAAGTAGCAGATCTACAGTGTCCACACTATTTCAGCCCTATCCAAAAGGAGAAGTTTATTCATTTCTACAAACATCGAAACACAGCTCCAGCTCATCTACATCATCTACAAAAACAAAGGTGCGTTTTGTGTTACAAAATTCTGTTTAATTAGTCAGTACAAAAAAGCAAAGCGAAAGAGAAGAACACGCGGTGTTCAAAGTGCCGCTTAAAATACGAAATTTTTCCATATTTCCGACAATAAAAATGTGCTTTCTTTATTAAAACCGATAAAATATTTAAAAAGTGATAATTCAATCGGAAAAATTAGTAAAAAAAAGTTTAAAAAAAAAAGGTTAAAAAAAGCCCTTAATATATAAAATACTAAAGCTCGTAATTAAGTTAATATTAACAGCAAAAAGCTAGATATTGTTAACATCGTTAACATTATCAGAATCCTGTGTGATAATTTCCTTTGCGGTAAGCGAAAAACAAAAAACAAAAAATTCATATTCAAAAATTAAAAAAAAAAAAAAATCATAAATTTAAATTACATTTCGTGTTCAGGAAAATATATACATATATACATACATTTCTACATATAAATATACCAAAAGAGTACATAACGCTATTATTAAAATTCGCTTCATTTATTTTATCATTGCGCTATTGTTTTGAGAGAAAATTACGAGTTTCAGATTTTCAGTTAGCTGCTGTTAAAGTGATCGTAAATTCAGCTAAGTGAGTGCAGCCGCTGTTAATAGTTGCAGTTTTCATGTTAATGATCACGATTCTGTTAAAGTGATCTCTGTTAAGTTTTGGCTAACAGAGTTTAGTTCTGCTACATATTTATCACTGTTAATCTTTCTTAACAGAGTGTAGGTCTGTTAAATTTCTATTCCCATGTTACATTCTCTCAACAGAATCATTTGATACTTAACATAAATTCTAGTGATAATTATCATCGTAAAACTTCGTTAGTCAAAAGGGTCTGAATTAAATTGCAATTAATACTGATGCAATTTACATATTACAACATTACCAAAAATAAAGTAAAGTTTTTATGTTAATTTCCTTAATTATTTTCCCAATTCTGTAAACAAATATTTCAACTATTTTCAATTGATTACAAGTGCCTAACGCGATTATTACCGCAATATCAAATACAAAATTAGATGAACATTTTGTGTGCATAAAATTCGTGTCGCTGCAATTGATTGAAGTGATGGTCAAGAAAAAATACATACGTTCTTATGTTATGTTAAAATATTTTTTTGATTTGAAATTTTATTTTATTACATTTCAATAAGTACTAAATTTCTTTGATTTCTACGATTATTTTTGGGAAATAACAAAAATAACCTGAATATATACACATTCTATCCTACTGTGGTGCAACTTTTTTTTAAATATTACTGAAAATCTGTCATTTTGTTATTAGTGCTTTTCAACTACAGTTCTGGGTCGTAAATTTTTCCTGTTTCGAACATTTTCGATTCGTTAAACTCTCAGTTGGTCTTGTTATTTTAGGTTTTTAGTCTTTCTGGTCCGATATGGCTGCCTTACAGCAATTCATACGTCTCTCTGACACATTGGTCGAGTTCGATGCATATTTCACTGATGCGGAATATTCGAAATATTCAATTCACGCTTTACGAGTTTATGCAGACGAAGTAAAAGCAATTTGGGCTAATGTTAAGTCAGCATATGAAACCTGTCTAGGGGATCTGTCCGCGAATAAAGATAACGCATCGGTCAAGACGATGAAGAAGAGGACAATGGGTTTGATATGGAGACTATCAAAACGCGGTACAACAGTTGTTTCCTCACTTGAGTGGAGTGTCTAGCCAAGCTTAATGAGCATATACACCATTTAACCACTGCTGCTACTACTCCACCACCACTTCCAAGATCCAATGAGAATTTAACTACACTTTCGGGTCACAACTTCCATTTACCTCCATGTGACACCTGAGGTGTTTAGTGGGGACTATCTTATGTGGCCATCCTTTCGCGATATTTTTACCGCTATTTATGTAAACAATTTACGACTCAGTCCGGTGGAAAAACTTTTCCACCTTATTCAGAAAACGCGAGGCGAAGCTCGTGATATTGTAAAAAAATTCCCTTTAACCCACGACGGATTTGCTTTGGCCTGGAAAAGTTTGAGTGATCGGTTTGAAAACAAACGAATCCTTGTGAACAGTCAACTTCGAATACTGTTCAACCTTCCTGCAGTGAACAATGAATCTGGTAGTGCAATAAAGAAACTCCAAAGAGAAATAAATCAGTGCATTTCTGCGCTTCAATTGTACAACATCAACATCGATAATTGGGATTGTATTTTCATTTTTCTATGTTCAACGAGATTACCAGATGCGACATTGTCTCTTTGGGAGCAATCGTTACTAAACAAAACAGATATTCCAAGCTGGAACGATCTGAATACGTTTCTTACTAGCCGCTACCAGACATTGGAAACTGTCGATATTAAAAATTCCAGTAAGCCAACCAAGGCTTCTCAATTATGCCCTAGCGAGGTGCATCCTATTCGACAATGTCCCTCATTTCAGCATCTAAAACCTACTGAAAGGTTATCCCACATCCACAAGTAAAGTACAAGTCTGTTTTGCTGCAAATTCTAAGAGTGTGCTTCTAGGTACTGCTGTGGTACGCATATGCCACATGGGTACAACATTTTCTGCTCGAGCTCTCATCGATTCTGGTTCGGAAGCCACATTCATTTCAGAACGACTTTTTCGATTACTACGGCTTCCATCTCAGTCAATCAACGCGCAGATTTCAGGTCTTAATAGTTCCATTTCAGCACAAGTTCAAAAAGTTTGCCATTTCATTCTCAGTTGTCCGGTCAATACAGATATTCGTATTGAAACTTCTGCTCTAGTTATGTCTCATCTCACTGGCAATCTTCCAACTTGTCAAGTTGATCCATCGCTGCTTGACAAACAAAAAACCTTTGCTCCAAATTAAGTCGTTTTGCCGCAAAAATTAAATAAATTTGCAACAATTTAAAAACGTTTCCAATAAAAGTATTGCATTTTACTTTTATTGGAAACGTTTTTAAATTGCTGCAAATTAAAAACTAATTTCTAATAAACGTTTAAACGAATTCGATATAAGCTTTGTTTTTACCAGAACGAACACGTGTTTCATTTTTCAATGAAGCTTCTTTAGACAAAGATCTCGATTTTGGGAGGTGGAGGATCTTCCAAGTAAGAAATTTATGTCCCATTCTGATCGCCTTTGCGAAGAGCAATATGCTAAAACTACAAAGAGAAATCGTGAAGGTCGATATATAGTCCAACTACTGTTTAAGGAAGGCTACCCAGGTTTTTTAAAGCTAGGACACTCACGCGCTATAGCACGCGCTCAATTTTTTCGAAATGAAGCACGCCTGTGTAAAATATAATACGATCAAGTTGTTCAAGAATACCTGAATCTAAATCATATGCACTCTATTCCAATCGAGATGTTTGATTTAAATCCTTCTCATTACTATATTCCACACCACGCTGTAGTAAAACCAGAGAGTACTACTACCAAAGTTCGAGTGGTGTTCAATGCCTCTAGTCCATCATCCAATGGCACTAGGCTTAATGACATTTTGTATACAGGTCCAGTACTTCAAGCGAACCTCACTCTGCTATTACTTAAATGGCGTTTCTTCAAATTTCTTTTCAATGGCGATTTACAAAAAATGTATCGTCAAATATTAGTTGATCAATGTCGTATTCCGTTTCAACGTATTCTCTTTAGAGATTCTCCCAGTAAGGAAATCTGTGATTTCGAATTGACAACTGTGACATTTGGTGTAAATTGCGCTCCATACCTTGCTATACGTACGCTGCTTCAACTCGCAGAAGATGTTGAAGCGTCCTACCCACTTGCAAGCGCAATACTTAGAGGGTCCATGTATGTTGATGATGCCTTGGCCGGAGCTCATGACGTTTCCACTGCAGTGCAATCTCGTGATGAATTAATCGCAGCACTGTCCTCTGCAGGATTTTCCATTAGTAAATGGACTTCCAATTCGAATTTAGTCCTGAATGGTATTCCATCAGAACACCTTCTTAGCGAAGATTTTCTAAAATTTGGAAATTTCAGCATGGCTAAAACTTTAGGCGTGCGATGGAATGCAAGTTCAGATTCCTTCTTTTTTTCAGCAAAATCTCTGCCAAATAGGTTGACTTATACGAAACGCGAAGTGCTATCCCAGATTTCAAAGCTCTTTGACCTTGCTGGCTGGTTAGCACCATGCATTGTGTTGGCCAAAATTCTTATGCAGGAGATTTGGTTAGAAAAGATAGGATGGGATGATAACTTGCCACCGAATTGCCTACAAAAATGGCACACTTTTCTTTCAAGTTACGCGCACATAAATGCAATTCAAATTCCAAGATGGGTGAATTATTCACCAGATTGCAATATTCAATTTCACTGTTTCTGTGACGCATCGGAAAAGGCTTATGATGCTTATGTGCGCATAACCCGATCAAATTCAATATCCACTCATTTATTGACATCTAAAACTAATGTAGCTCTGTTAGCCGAAATGGTTGACACCCTGTTACCACAGCTTGAAATCGAAAATTACGAACTATTCTTTTGGACTGATTCAACTATCGTACTGGCTTGGCTTCAAAAACCGCCTTGTCAGTGGACAACTTTTGTAGCCAATCGCATTTCAAAAATAATCCAAAGCGTTGGACAAACAAATTGGTATCATGTTGACTCTCAGTCTAATCCTGCTGACGTAGCAAGCCGTGGTGAACTTCCTCAAAAATTTATGCACAATGAATTATGGTGGAATGGCCCTCCATGGCTAAAACTATCTCCCTCATATTGGCCAAATAACCATTGTTCACAACATGGTCTCGACACTGAAGTCGAGAAAAAAGCTATAAAATCACACTTTTTATATTTTCATAACTTTAATGACATTTTAGATCGATTTTCTGAATTCCCAAAAGCCCTCCGGGCTATCGCGTACGTATTTCGTTTCTTTCATCGTACACATCCGAACCATAGTTCAAATTTTAATGTAGAATCTACAAATTTTAATGTAGAATCTACTTTACACATCTGATTTCACTCCACGGAGGTAACCGTCTACAGTTCTGGACACCATGGATACCACAATACATAATTGCAAAATCTGCGTTGTCCATAAACAAAAGCTACGTACGCAACTTATGGGTACTTTGCCACCTGAACGTACTATTCTTTCTCGTCCTTTTTCGCACACTGGCTTAGATTTCGCCGGCCCCTTTGATGTCTTTTTTGGCAGAGCCTGTCTACTAACCAAAGGATATGTCTGCGTATTTGTATGCTTTTCCACAAAAGCAATCCCTTTAGAAGCGACTTCCAATCTTTCTACGGATGCATTTCTTGCTACATTTCATAGATTCATTTCCAGAAAACTTTCGTCAGTGCTTCTAAAAAATTAACTCAAGATTTCGTCAAAACTTTGCAATCAAACCTTGTAAATAGCTATATTAATCACAATGTTTCGTGGCAATTTATCCCTCCTGGTGCTCCCCATATGGGTGGGCTCTGGGAAGCAGGGATAAAAAGCTTTAAGCTATATTTCAAAAAGATTGTAGGTTCATTTAAATATACTTTCGAGGAACTGTCCACTCTTCTCTCTCGAATCGAAGCGTGCCTTAACTCACGTCCGATTTCTCCCATGTCCGAGGATCCAGCCGACTTTTCGGCACTGACTCCTGGTCATTTTCTGATAGGTGACGCACTTCTATCTCCAAATGAACCTAAAATCACTGAGCAATCAATTTCAATAATTAATCATTGGCAGCGCCTTAAAGCGCTCCAGCAACATTTCTGTGTTCGTTGGAAAAACGAATACTTAACAGAACTACACAAGCGAAATAAAGAGAACACGATGGTATTAATTAAGGAAGATAATCTGCCCTCCAATGAATCGCGTATCGGCCGAATAATTAAAGTCTATTTAGGTAACGACGCAAGAGTACGAGTAGCCGATATTCGTACTGAACGCGGTGTGATTAAAAGACCCATTGTTAAACTTGTTGTCCTCCCCACACAATAAATTATTTCTTCCATTCCATTGCAATTTTCAGTACTATAATCTCATACATTTACAGTCAAGATGGTAGCAGAAACTAACAAAAAGGGTAACTAGAAGCAGCACCAACACGTCCGCATTCATACTTCCAAGCCGAAGACATTCCAGTGTCGCCTCTGTCCACGTCAACACGGACTCCAATTCTGTCCAAAATTCCTGGAGATGAACACCGTAAAACGGAACCTGTCTCAGCACCTATACCTGCCACTATTGTGATGAGAAACACCATACACTTCGGCATCTAAGCGATCAACTCTACAAAAATCATTCCAATGATAAAGTCGCATCCGCAGCTCCTCCACCATCGCTGTCTAATATTCTGTCCCAGAATAGCATCTGTTTGCTTCCAACAGCAATTTTGAATCTGGAAGTCAACAACGAGCTTTACTACGCTCGTGCTTTAATTGATGCTTGCACCCGAGTAAGCAGAATTTCTGAGAAGCTAGTCAACCAATTAATGTTGTCGACAACTACTGTTGGCGATGACAAGATATGCTCCGTCGTAATTCGATCCCGATACGATGCCAAATTTAAAATCGACACCATTCTACGGGTCGACCATAGCTCTCGATTACGGTCTCCAATTCAATCACTAAATGAAAAGGTGAAGGACAAATTTTCTGACATCCTCTTAGCTGATCCGAAATTTCACGAATCAAGCCATATATCATTGCTCCTGGGTGCAGATCTTTACCCCCAGATCATCAAATCGGGTTTTATGGAGAGCAACAGCGGTATTTCAGTTGCACAAAGTACAGATTTTGGCTGGATTCTTTCCGGCCCTTGCGCAAAATAATAATTTTTTCTAACTCCTTTTATTTTTTCTTATCTGAATTATTATTTCATGCAAACCCAAATTACTTATGTTTTGTAGTTTGAATTTAAACGTATACATAAGTATCGTTCTTTTTATATTTAACCTATAAGTTTCATTATCTCTACACATATACTTGTATTTGAATTTATTATAGTATGTTGTTTTGAAATTTAACTTATTTATATTGCAGCCGTACTGCAAGGCGGGCGGCGATGTTCATGTTAGAATCTTTTATTACCTTTACTTTGGACCACTTTTGCACTGAAAAATGTGCCTAAATTGTCAGTGCAAAAGTGAAACTTTTATTTATAAATTATAAATTAGGGAATGCAGAAATCTGCCAGGGTGATTTTTTTTAAAAATAATGTGAACCCAATAGAAGCATAAAATAGCATAAAATTGATATTGAATTTTTGTGATTGGACCATTTTGCTTCCAAACGCTTCATATGTGTCAGTTTAGCATTTTGAAAGAACAACAATAATAGCATTCCGTTAATTTCTTCCATGTGCTTATGTTACAAGTTGCCATCCCAATAACCTTTGTTATTGTAATACATTTTACTTGTTTGTACCTTAAGTTGCTGGGCTTTTTTCCGTTTCACTTATTTTTACCCATTAATAGATAATATCTTTAATATAGTAAAATAAGCTTTAAAATTGGACTATTAGCACAGGTTATATGAACAGTTTTAGGTGACCATCAAAAACTATCACCAGTCCAGAATACTATTTTTTGAATCATTTTACATACGAAATTAGTGTAGGTTAACCCATTTTATTTTGTCTGTCAGGCTTTTTTGTTTGAATTTTTTTACGGCCCTGCTAATGTCTAAATATATGGTTTTTGTCACACCGCCCATTATTAGGCTGTCCGGTATGGAAAACTATATATATTGTTGATCAACATCTCCTCCTGGGTCGATGAGGCCATGTCCTTCTGTCCGTCATTTCGCACGAAAAATCGCCGTACCTTCCAAAATAGCCGTAACATTTCCTAATTTTCCTTTATCTTGAGAAAAAATGTAAAAATTTGAATTTGACCGGAACAAAATATAATTTGAACAAAATTTTGAAATGGGAATGAAGTGGAAATTATTGATAAATAATAGAAAAATTAACTATAATATATCGAAAAATTCTCGATAAATTACGAAAAAATATCAATAAAATAGCGATATAATATCGAAAAACTATTTATAAAATACCGAACATTTTCGATAAAATTATCAACAAATTGTTTTTGTATTTCTAATGGTTTTCACGAGGCCCTGTTTAACGGAGTAAAAAAGAAAGATGTAAAATTTCGAATTTCTTTTTACATATTCCCAACAATAGTGATTATTATTAGTTGTTAAATCGTCACGGATAATTCATTCCTTAAAAACACTTTATGGCATATTTGCTTATTTTCATTTTCTACTTGTGCAGTGGCGAACGTTGACGAACTTACCTTGTCATTATAAAATCACAGATACCGCTAAGCGTGAGCTTCTTATGTGGCGACTGCAGGATGGCCATAGTGATGAGGGCAATGTAGGAGTACGGCGGCTTCACCAAGGGTGTGTTCAGGTTGTCATTGCTGCTGCCGCTGGCAGCAACACTCTCATCGCATGCGTCGTTATTGGCTGTTGGCCGTTCATCGGAGGCGGGTCTCAGTTTCATTAAAGGCGGAGGTAGCGATAATCTGGCGTGGGTACTAACGGCTGGAATTGCAGTGGTATGCATGACAGATGAGATACTAAATCTTTGCTCGTTGCCTATTTTTGTGTGTATATTTGTTTTCAAATACGAACACGGCTTTCAATTGCCTCTCTTTCTGAATTAAGAAGACGTTTTATACCTAATTTAAATTATAATAATTTATAAAATCGCAAATTGCACGCGAATCGAGACTATTTCTGTTAGTAGTAGGAACTGAAGTTTTAGTATTTAAATGTATTTGATTTAAATTCTAACCACTCATTTTTTAGACACTTTTGATTATATTTCTTCCTTTTTGATATTATTATTATTACTTATGTATGTATATTGTTGCACTAATTTTTTATATTATATCTTTGTTGTATTCAAATAAATTTTGTCACTTGACTTATTGGCTTTTCTGCTTTCGTTGCGGTGTCTGATGTGCTGCTTGCATGACTTTGAAAATGATACAACGCGCCAAAAATCCGTGTCCGCGTCTGTCTGAATTAAGCGGAATCTTTTTGCCAAATGTTAACTGAATTACAATGAAAACGAAAACCTCTCTGCTTCTCCTTTTTTCCATATAACTTAAACATTTATTTATCGAAACCGCTGCTGCATCCATCAGTTTTGGTGGCTGCTGTGATGTTTTTGTATCTCAAATAATTCTGGTTCTGCCGCTACTGTTGATATACTGTCATTGTTGCTGTAGAGAAGGAAGACACTATTTGCCAGTTTACTGGTGTGAATGAGCAGTAATAGCGTCACAGTATATATACCGCCATGGTGGTGGAGTAGGAAAATGCGGCGGTAGCAGCTCTCAAATGGGATGCCACGCATACTAAAGGGATGAAGACTGAGATTGTGCTGTAAACAAATATTTAGAGGATGCGCTCCGACACAATAGTGAGCAGTGGCTCTATTGAACGAGGGGGCGGGGGATCGGAGAGTGAACCGTGTTTAATTTTATAAAATGGTGGAGAGATATCAATGTAAGATTTGTGTGTTTATGTTGTGTTTCCTAAGGGGATGAATTGAAATTCGCTAATGGAAAGAATAGATTCCTCATAGCTAGTTTGATGGTAAATACTTCGGCGTATTTAGATACCATTGCAACAGCTTTGGCGTGCCTTTTAATAATGTTTCATTATCTCATACACACACACAAGTTCGTGTGCTGCTGCTTTTTTTTGTGTGCGAATGTTTTTATAACCGTGAGCTCCTAGAGAAGTGGCTGGGCATATTTCTTGTATTTGCTTTTGCTTGTGTAGTACTACATTGTTGTTATATTACTTTGCATAGTAAAATATGTACATGTGATTTGAAATGCCTATTACGGAGTCTTTACGTAAGTACGAAACTTTTTCCGAATTTTCATTAAAATGCTATATATACTGGGTCTAAGTAGAGACCGACCAAATTCGGTTTCGGTTTTTCGGCCAAAAAAGTCTGTTCGGCCGCGTTTCGGATCCGTGTGGCAGTTTTCGGCAACATTTCGGTTCAGCCGAATATGTCTAATTTCGGCCAATTTTTGTTGCCGAAATTTGTATTTCCTCCAACAAAATTTTTGTAACATTATTTATACCCACGCAGAGAAAAAACATGGTTGACCTGATCATATTTTAAGGGGACCATATTATGATTGGCGAAATGATTGCACCAACCATGCCATGATTGCATACTAAACATTTACATGATTGCAGCTAACCAATTACATGATTGAAAATAAACATGTAATGATTGTAGCCAAAAATTTGCATGATGGTTACAATCATGTTAACCAATTTTTATTCAACTTTCAATTGAATTTCAACATCTACTTTTCAATTGTTTTAAAATATATTATTAATATTTCAATGTAATATTAGCTGATTGTTATATTATATTTAAGAAATAATAGTTCATATACATTTTTCTTTACTTACTTACGTTTGGCCGTGCCGAGATTTGATCCTGGGATACTTGGGTTGCTGTCGAAGCGCGCTAGCACGTTTAGCTACTACTGCCTTGAATTTCTTTTGTTCTAAATGCATACATATACTAATCATATCGATAACTTAAAGCGTAACCATCCTATGTCCATTTTTCCCAAACTGTAGAAAACGCAAAACAAGTTTTGAAATAAATTTTTCGTTATTATTGCAGTTCTGTTTTCTCGGTCCAATATTTTTCTTATGTAGCTTAATCTATCTTTGGAGTGTTGAAAAAAAGTTTGAGTGAAAACTCGGCATGGTTTTAAATTAAATGGAATTCTTCTGTGACATTCAAATTTGTTTTCATACAAAATTTCATTATTTTGAGTTCTAAGAGGCCCAACTATACTATGGCCAATACAATTTTCGGGACATAGTATAACTGCGCTCTTTGAAATTGAATTTGTTTATTTATCAAAAACACAAACCAAAAATAATTTATTGCTTGAAACACTAGATGGAGCTGGTGTATTTTCATATCAAACAATCAAATTTCACAGTTTTAAAATAAAAATGAAGGAATTTTAATGTGTCAAAAATCTAATACAAAAACCTTTTTTTTATGTTTTTATGGAATAAGCAAAGACAACAACTCAAAATTCGGACATTGCACATTTGGGCTCTTATTAATATTAAATATCCAATTATATACATTATTGCCTCTAGCATGTTTTTGGCATGGTTGGAATCTAATCATAATATGTTCTCTGAAATCATAATATGGTCTCTATAATCATTAAAATATAATTTACATGATTACCCCAACCAACTATGGTCTTCATAATCATAGTATTATTGTAGCAAGTATATATGATCGCTGCAATCATGCTCCAACCATATTTTTTCTCTGCGTGCCCTCACTCACACTGTGGCAGGGTATATTAACTTTGACACAACGTTTGTTACTCCCATAAGGTCCGGTGTGTCCGGTGTGGAAAAGTATATACATTCTTTATCAGCATCACCTCCTCAGTCGATTTCGCAATGCCCGTCTGTCTGTATGTCTGTCTGTCATCACGATGTCGGTCGCAGTTTTGGAGATATCGACTTGAAACTTTGGGTACATGTTTTCTCTTTCATACTGAGATCAAGTTCCAGAATCAGCCCATTCGGACAAAAAATAGGCTGGGCTCCCATAAAAAATCGGCCCAAAAAGAGCGAACATTTTCCAACTCTTTATAAATGTTTTTTGTTGTTGTATTGGATTGGAATTGCTTCGAAATGGATTTTTGACATGGTGCGAGGTTCCATAACTACATATAATTGGGTCGAAATGTGGTCTTGAGACAATCTTTTTTATTTGGTCGATTTGATTGGAAATTTTTTGAAACGGATTTGGACAAGGCTCGAAGTTCTACAACAACATATAAATGAGTCGACATGGCGTCCTGAGAGCAACATTTTTTCTATTCGAGGCGCTTCCAAATGATCCATATTGTGTGGGGGGTATTTCAGCTTCGGCATAGCCTCCAGTTTTGTTTCCTTTTTTTTTGCATTACTATAATTTTTTAAATTATAATATATAAATTTGCTGCTTTAAAAATGCATGCACAGCTTCAAAAACATTTTGATTTGAAAGAAAAAAACAAAAAATATTATTCGCAGAAGAAATTTAGAATTTAAATTTAAAATAAAATTTCGGAGTTATCTCCAAAACTGCGACCGCTATAGTGCGGACAGACAGACACGCGGGCATTGCTAAATCGGCTCAGGAGGTGATGCTGATCAAGAATATATATACTTCTCCTTACCGGACACGCCTCCTTATTAGTTAGTATACCCTGCCACAGTGAGTGTCAGGGTATACAAACAATGAAGAATCCACAACCGCCTTGGTTTTATTGAAAAGCAGCTATCAGTATTGCTTCTCAATTGAGGCGTTGGTGAAGCAAAGTGGTCCAATCCACATCGAGGTAAAATGGAGATAAATGGATTGTTTCACAATACATAACTTCTGTCACTTTTGTTTTTGAAATGGAATTCTCTTTCGAATATTATTGAAAAACATAGTTAATGTTGCTTATTAAAAAAAATGTTGACGGTTGCAGTGTGCAATTTTTTTAATAAATCAAACAAATATGTGGGTTAGACCATTAAAAATAGGATATATAAGAGTCGTTTCCATCCGAAAAAAGAACAAAACCAGAATATGGTGAACTGATTGATCTGGAGATTAAAAATTAAAATTGATTGGCATTAGAATTAAATAAAACAATCACGCCATCACTTTCATCTTCGCACTCTCCGTAGTCTAGAACGAGGGCCGAAGATTATAGTTCAAGATAAAATCAGTGGAAAACTGGTGATATATATGGCAACAAGTCATTCAAATCTTTTATTTTTAGCTCATCAATTAGCCGACCATTAGACAAAATTTTAAGTAATATTTTCATTCTATTTCGAAATGAAGAAGTTTTCAGCAAGAAAATATAACTAAAAATTTCTTTAGCAATATTTTACTACCATGTAAATAGTAGGAATGTCAATTTTCGAGACCTTTGCCAATCTCGGGATTTTCGTAATTTAAAAATGCAATCTCGAGATTAGTCCCGGGATTTGGATTTTTTTCAATTCAACCAAAAGTTAGTATAAAAATGTTTTATTACATTGAATTGAATAGCTTTTAATATACCCATACTTAGGGTTACCAGACGTACTCTTTTAAAGACTACAGTACTCTTTTTTAGGCCCTCCTCTTTATTACTCTCACTTTTTCCCCAAATGTACTATTAAGTACTCTTTTTCTTGTTTCTGGGACTTTATCATATCGCAACTGTCGGCTCTGTAAGGTAACCAATTTTTATTTTTCGTCAGAATTAAAGAAAAACATTTAAAATTTGGGTTTGTTAGTTTGAAGCATCTTTCTTCATACTCCATTCAATAAATTACAAAAATTCTTAAAAACTAGGATTAAAAAAAATGTTAGAACCTTTTTAACCGAAATATTATAAATAATTTTGAATATCTTTATAGAAAACAATTCAAATATATATACAAATTTTAAATTGCAGAGCAAGTTATTAAATGGGGATTCAGAAAATTTATCCAACGAAAAAACATGACTATGCTGTGTTTTTTCATAGCAGGGGAGTATTATCCCTTTCATTTGTTTGTCAATTAGACCCTTTGGAGTTAACAATTTCATTTCATAATGTCTAAAAAAACCTAAGTAGTAAAGAAATTTTTAATCGGCGTACGCGTTGGTAGTAAGGCATTCAATCCCGGGATCCCGAATCCCGAAAGTTTTCTCAATCCCGGAAACCCGGGATTTTGAGTCCGGAATCCCGGGATTCAAAAATGCATTTTTTTATGCATTGTTTAAGATATTTTTGACAAAAATACTTTCGTGCATTTACTTTCAATCTAATTGGTAAATTAAAATAACCCACTTTTGTAGATTTAGTGCTACAAACACACAAAAATTTACAACATTTTTGTCAATAACGGTTAACCAACAATTTGTATCGATGTTATTAAAATTTTTTCATTTTATTTTGGATAAATGGTTTTGTGTGTGTTTCCAGCTATAATACAAAACTACTGAAAGGAATTTTCCTTTTTAGCATGAAATGGAGATGGCAGAATTTTATAACTATATTCGGATTCAGCGTGGCAAAAAAAAAAAAATTGTTCGATCAATCTAATTTAAAAAGAATTACTTTTTGTTTGACTATATTTATTAAAATATTATTTTTTTTGTTTAGGCCCGTATTATTCACTTCTGGACATTTTTACCAGTGGATATTTCCAACTTTTGCAGAGGTTTCATATTATTCAGCTCTGGATATCGTTTCTACCCAGAGATTCTCTGGGTAGATATCCATACATATTTTTATTTTCTTACTGTTTCTTTTTGTTTATAACAATTTATAATAACCTTTTATTTACTTAAACACTTCAAACTTGCTTTACTCACTTATCCCGGGATTCGAACCCGGACCTCTTGCAGCGCGCTAAGCCCTTAGCAGTTTGAGCTAGCTCTAACATTATTCAACGGGCGTCTAAATGTAATATACTCTGTATAGTCTGTTAAATATAACATATATCTAGAAATCCCTACGGGAAATTTGGAGTCAATTACCCAAAAAAAAACCGGTTCTGGGACCGGTGAAAAGAGGACATGTACAGAGTCATGCACAATAGTCTGCAAACGGTGGCAGTTCGACCCGAGCTCAACTGTTACTGTCGATTTTTTTCGGTTTTAAAAACGAATTCCAATTATATCACTCCATTTATTTTTATTTTATTTATTGATCGCTCTTAGAATTCGGTCATTAAATATTGTAAAAAGTTGTGTACTTATGATACAAAAATATAAAAACTGAATATTTGCTTAAATGCATGTATGAAGTACATACATTGAAAAGCAAAGATTTCTATTTTGGCATTCGAGTATTAAAATCAGTGTGAAGAGAGAAGTGCATAGCAGGGTATATAAATATATTTTGTTGAGAATGATTTTTATATTTGATTTTTAAAAATTCTACATTTTTCCATATTTTTATTTTTTCAGATTTTCTTTTAAATTTTAACAATTTTATATTTTTGTACAAATTTGTATTTTCAGATAGTACAATCGATATCAATAGTCGTGTTTTGGTTGCAAATTGCAAACAAATAAAAAAAAAGCGACAAGTTTCGACAAGATTGCGATTGCAACCAAAACACAACCAATTAATGCATTCAAATAAGGTGAAATTATGGCAATTGACCCCCAGTGCAGTCTCTCAGGAAAGTCCTGCGACAGTACCCAAGTGTGTATATGGTGGCAATTTCCCCTTTATAAGTTCCCTTGGGACAGTCCTGGGACAATCTCCAAGTGCCTGTATGGTGGCAAATTACCCCCTCCTATGACAACGCAACGTTAAAGTGACCGGTTGCTTTCATATAAAGGTGACATTTTTGGGACCGATCCGTGTCCAAAAGGGATCTGTCACGTGACTGTCCCGGACCGGTTCTTTTTCCCGTAGGGATAGAACACATCATGCTTTCGCGTACATGTATTGGTGCGTCTAAATGTAGTATACTCTGCACAGTCTGGACAGTCTGTTCAATCTAAAAATAGAACACGTTCTATGCAGACATCATGCTTTCGCGTACAAGTAAAAAAACAATTTTGTATTGGTAAAAAAACAATTTTTTATCGTATAGATTAACCGATGGAAATTGTTTCCGATTTCGTGTTCTCCGAACTTTTGTAGGGGTTGGTAAATTATCAATTTTTTTTTGGGTAGATTTACCAACCAAAAAATTTTCTGTGCATATGCCTTTACCGTGGAAGTCATCGGATGATAAACCGAATAGACTGGATGCACGATAGGTTTCCAGTGCCTTAGACGGACGAAGTCGGGCCCATTTGTCGATACTCACATTACCATTTGAAGACGTTGCAAGAGTTGTATATTTTAAAGATGAGAAGGACAGCAACGATAAAAAGCACAACATAAAGGCTCTGAGACCGGCGGTGTATCCAAAATTCGATAAAGTGATGCCCTGCAAATTAGGGAACAGCAATGCAGAAACCAACGATAGCCATTGCTAGTCCAACAAAAAATATCACACAATTCTAATTTTCAATTCAAATTCAATGACAAACAATAACAAATAATTATTTTTGAAGATAAAATATTCGAACTCTGGATATCTTTGACTTTTGGCTGGAAATATATTGGAAAAATCACAATCCGGCTGTTAAGATATCCAGACCGGGTAAATTGCTATCCAGAGGTGAATAATAACAAATTTTAGCCCGATATAAAAACCGATGGATAAATTTTATTCATGGGATAAGTTATAAGCTGTATAGAGCTGAAATATCCAGAGGTGAATAATACGGGCCTTAATGTAATATTTATTAAATGTTTTCTTTGTCGAATTAAACTTAAAATATTGTTGCAACAATTTTTTCTTTAATTTTATACTAATTATTGTATTTAATTAGAAAATCCTGGAAATCTCGAACAAATCCCGGGATCCCGGGATTGTAATTTCAAATCCTGAAATCCCGGGATTTTCAAAAACACTTCGGGATTGAATGCCTTAGTTGGTAGTAGGGATGTCAATTTTCGAGACCTTTGCCAATTCCGGTATTTTCGGGATTTAAATATGCAATCCCGGGATCCCGGGATTAGTCCCGGGATTTGAATTTTTTTCAATTCCACCAAAATTTGGTATAAAAATGTTATATTACATCGAATTGAATTGCTTTTAATATACCCATACTATAATATTTTTGAAATTGTGCAAATAATCTAACAATATCCCTATATATATTATAAAACTGAGTGTGTGTCTGTCTGTCTGTCTGTCTGTCTGTTTGTCCCTCAATCACGGCTAAACGGCTGTACCGATTCTCTTGAAACTTTCAGGATAAATTCTATAGGTATCGACATGTAACATAGGCTATATGCGGTTGGGATTGGACAAAGGGGCGTGGCACCTCCCATACAACACAAAATATGTCTACAAGGTAATTTAGTAACTATTGAATTGAATTTGAATTGAATATTGAATAATAAAGACGAAATTTTGTACGAAGTTGTATAATAACTTTTCCATGCTTTATGCCAAATATGAGCATAATTGGACAAGGGGCGTGGCAGCGCCCACACAACACGTAACTTAAATACCAGCTAATTAAGCAACTATTGGATATATTTTAATGAAATTTGGAATGGAGCTGTATAGTATGTTTTCCCAGCTATGTGTCGAATATGGGAATAATTGGACAAAGGGGCGTGGCACCGCCCACACAACATGTAACTAAAATAACAGCTAATTAAGCAAATATTGGATATATTTTCATGAAATTTGGAATTTAGCTGTATAGTATGTTTTCCCAGCTATGTCTCGAATATGGGAATAATTGGACAAAGAGGCGTGGCACCGCCCACACAACATGTAATTAAAATAACAGCTAATTAAGCAAATATTGGATATATTTTAATGAAATTTGGAATGGAGTTGTACTGCTATGTGTCGAAAATGGGAATAATTGGACAAGGGGCGTGGCACCGCCCATACAATTTTCTGTCCCATATCACGGTTAAACGGCTTTACTGATTTTATTGAAATTTTAAGGTAAAATTGTGTTAGTAATGGAATTTGCAATAAGACATAACAGGTTGGATTTGGACAACGGGGAGTGGCACCTCTCATACAACAAACAATAATATTAAAATGTAACATAGTAACTATCGAATATTAAGTGGTCCATGGCACCAACTGCGCCCTTGCACATTTTTTGGCTGAATCATGCCGGGTGGGATTGCAGCTGCCACCAAGTGTGTCCTTGAACATTTTTTGGGTGAATCATGCCGGGTGGGATTACAGCTGCCACCAAGTACTTCTTTGGTCCTTTTTTTGGTTGAATCATACCGGGTGGGATTACAACTGCCACCAAGTGCGTCCTTGGACTTTTTTTGGCTGAATCATGCCGGGTGGGATTACAGCTGCCACCAAGTACTTCTTTGGTCATTTTTTGGGTGAATCATACCGGGTGGTATTACAACTACCACCAAGTGCGTCCTTGGATTTGTTTTGGCTGAATCATGCCGGGTGGGATTACAGCTGCCACCAAGTGCGTCCTTGGACATTTTTTGGGTGAATCATACTGGGTGGGATTACAACCTGGCACCAAGTGCTTCCTTGGACATTTTTTGGGTGCATCATACCGGGTGGGATTACAACTGGATCCAAGTGCTTCCTTGGTAATTTTTTGGGTGGGATTACAACTGCCACCAAGAGCGTCCTTGGAAATCATACCGTGTGGGATTACAACTGGCACCAATTGCGTCCTTGGACATTTTTTTGGTGGATCATGCCGGGTTGGGGTACAACTGCCACCAAGTGGGTCTTGGACTTTTTTTGGCTGAATCATACCGGGTGGGATTACAACTGGCACCAAGTTTCACGGGGGGAATAAACCATCAACTACAGCGCCATTGAAGTTGTCGCAAATTCCTATATATATTTATTTTAAAATTTTATACAACCCGTGCAACGCCGGGTATGTAACAGCTAGTATTGAATATATTCAAGGTTTTTATTGGATTCACTTTGGTCTGATGTTTGTAACACCAAGAAGGAGAAGTGTCCGGTATGGAAAAGTATATATATTATTGATCAGCCTCACCTCCTGAGTTGATTTAGCCCTATCCGTCTGTCCGCCTATCCGTCTGTCTGCCTATCCGTCTGTCCGTCCTCTTTTCTTGTAAACACGATTGCAGGAGCTAGAAGAAAGCTAGGGATTCCAAATTTTGGATTTATCCTTTTTAGGGCCTAGAAGGAGTTGGTATTGAAAATGGGCGGAATCGGTCGACTGCCACGCCTACCTCCCATATAAGTGAAAATCGTGTTTTTACCGAAATTTTAAGATTTCATCAAAACAGTATGAAATTTTGTATAGTGGGGTTTTCGGGGTCGCTGATTTCGAATTTGATGTAGGAATTTGAAAATTCAAGATGGCGGATACAATATGGCCCAGTAGGTTTAGGGTATATATAAGTCGGCTTGCCCGACTGAAACTTACTCACTTGTTTTAAATTGAATTTATCACACCAATGATTTGGAATATTAGAAAAAAGTTTGAATAACTTTAAAATATGTAGAATAAAATACTGATTGGAATCGATTTGGTCTTTGGAATTTTTTACTTAAATTTGTTGACGTAATGAAAATATGCCTAAATTGCCTTCACGCATTGGTACAAGTTTCTGCAATGCGTATTGCATATTTTTATATATAGTTTATGTACGAGTATATAAATAAACCTTTCGGCAATTTTATTTAATTTTTGTTTCTTTAAAACAAATAAAAATATTTTTTTCAAACCAATAAAATCAAATGTAACACATGAAATTTCCAAAAAATATCCGACTTTTCGAAGTATTTTCCTGAACGCTTATCAACATTTTTTGGATGAAAAACTATGGTCCTTGCTAAAACTGAATTTCTAAATTTTTTCTAAACAAATAGAATTTAATTGATTAATTTTTTCCCATTATAAAAGGTATATTTTTGAAATAATTGCTCATAAAACTTGTCCCGAAAATCCCGGGACTAGTCAGTGCGAATCCCGGGATTTTCGGGACTAACAAAGAAGCGGGATCACGGAATTGACATGCCTAATCCCTATATATATTATTAAACTGATTGTGTGTCTGTGTGTGTGTGTGTGTCTGTCTGTCTGTCTGTCTTGAAACTTTCAGGATCAATTCTATAGGTATCGACATGTGATATAGGGTATATGCTGTTGGGATTGGACAAAGGGGCGTGGCACCTCCCATACAACACAAAATATGCCTACAAGATAATTTAGTAACTATTGAATTGAACTTGAATTGAATATTGAATATATAAAGACGAAATTTGGCACGGAGTTGCATAATAACTTTTTCAATCTTTATGCGAAATATGAACATAATTGGACAAGGGGCGTGGCACCGGCCACACAACACGTAACTTAAATAACAGCTAATTAAGCAACTATTGGATATATTTTAATTACATTTGGAATGGAGTTGTATAGTACGTTTTCCCTGCTATGTGTCGAATATGGGAATAATTGGACAAGGGACGTGGCCCATACCCCCCATACAATTTCCTACCCCATAACACGGTTAAATGGCTTATGGTTTTATTGAAATTTGAAGGTAAAATTGTGTAAGTAATGGAATTTGCAATAGGACATAAGAGATTGGATTTGGACAACGGGGCGTGTCACCTCCCATACAACAAAAAATATAATTGAAATGTAACTTAGTAACCATCGAATGTTGAGTGGTTCATGCCAAACAACAAAACATTCTTGCATATTTTTTGTGTGAATAACGCGGGGGGTATTACAGCTGCCACCAAGTGCGTCCTTGGAGATTTTTTGTGGGTGAATCATGCCGGGTGAGATTACAGCTGTCACCAAGTACTTCGTTGGAAATTTTTTGGGTAAATCATACCCGGTGGGATTACAACTGCCACAAAGTGCGTCCTTCGACCTTTTTTGGGCGGATCATGTCGGTTGGGATTGCAACTGGCACCAAGTTTCACGGGGGGAATTACCCATCAACTACAGCGTCCATTGAAGTTGTCGCAAATTCCTATTAATTTTATACAACCAGTGCAACGCCGGGTATGTAACAGCTAGTATACAAATATAAGCAAATTTTATGGAAATATAAAATTTTGTTGTTTTCCTATTGAGCCCGATTTAGTTTTTTTTTTCTGCAGAATCATTTGCTGAAAGTCTTTTGATCATATTCATTATTTTTATGGTCATTCTTTTCATAATAAATTATTTCTGAACAAACCCAACTTTTTTGCCAAAAATGTTTTAATATGGTCGCTATAGAAGTTGAAAGAGACCAATTTTTTTTGTTACATGAACCACTTTTTATTTGTTATTTAAATCAATTTCCCCCTTCCAAAAATATGTTGTAAAAAACGTTGCAAAAAATGCAATTTAACCGCAAATAATAAAACCGTATTAAATTTGCATACAATTTTCGGAATATTTTATTTATCTTCTCAGCGCTCACTTGCACGCAGAGAAAAAATATGGTTGGAGCATGATTGCAGCGATCATATTTACTTGCTACAATAATACTATGATTATAAAGACCATAGTTGGTTGGGGTTATCATGTAAATTATATTTTAATGATTATAGAGACCATATTATGATTTCAGATATTTAATATTAATAAGAGTATTCACGATCCGGAGTACTTGGGTAGATTTGTACTTTTCTGCAAACATAAGCACCAAAATATACAAACAAAATGTATATAAATGCTTAAATTCATTTCCAAAAATATTTAATAAAAAATAAATATACACATAAAATTGGCATATGATTAGTATATGTATGCATTTCGAACAAAAGAAATGCAAGGCAGTAGTAGCTAAACGTGCTAACGCGCTTCGTCAGCAACCCAAGTATCCCAGGTTCAAATCTCGGCACGGCCAAACGTAAGTAAGTAAGAAAAATATATATGAACTATTATTTCTTATATATAATATAACAATCAGCTAATATTGCATTGAAATATTAATAATATAATTTAAAACAATTGAAAAGTATATGTTGATATTCAATTGAAAGTTGACTAAAAATTGGTTAACATGATTGTAACCTTGAACAAAAGGCAGTTCAATCGGTTGTGCAGAATAAAAAATCTGCTCTAATAAAATCAATTTTTTATATCGGAAGTTCAACTCTAAAAATATTGAATATTCATTTACTTCGCAAAGCGATTACTATCGTCCCCCACTAATGGGAATAGGCATTCCGCAAAAATCAATTTTTTATATCGGAAGTTCTACTCTAAAAATATTGAATATTCATTTACTCCGCAAAGCGATTACTATCGTCCCCCACTAATGGGAATAGGCATTCCGCAAAAATTCAAAAGACGAATCCCGTTAAAACTTCTTTCGAGCAAAATCGATATGCGATTCTTGCTGAAGAAAATGATTCGGATCCCAAGCCGAAATCGCAAAAACCCCCACCTATCTACCTGCGTGAGCGAAACTCTAATTCGCTCATCAAAGATATAACTCAAAATATTTGTCCTAATAATTTCCACGTGATTTCTATTCTCAGGGGAAAAAGTACACGAAACAAAAATCCAAATTTACAGCGAATCCAATTATAGAAAAATTGTCAATCTCTTTGATAAACTACCAGCTCAAAAGTTCCAAAGGCCTCTCAGTCGTACTGAAAGGTATCGAGCCTTTCGTAGAATGCGACGAAATCAAAACTGCACTAAGCGATGAAGGCTTCCAAATAAAGTCCGTATTCAATATCCAAAATCAAAAAAAAATCCCACAACCCCTTTTTCGTGTGGAACTAGAGTTCGACTCGAAATTGCTCAAAAAATGTGAACCCCACCTCACAAGCGCAGTGGACCGATTCAGTGTCATAACTGCCAAGAATACGGCCACACAAAGTCTTACTGCACTCATCCCAGCGTGTGCGTAATTTGTGGAGACCTGCACGAAACAGGTTCGTGCACAAAAACAAAAGAGGATTCCACTATTAAAAAATGTAGTAATTGCGGTGGCAATCACACTGCTAGAGGCTGTGCAGTCTATCAAAGCTTCATAAAAAAGACGGAAAATGTGACGCAAAAACATGAAACATGGAAAACCCAAAAATTTCCTCCGCTATCCGCTGCACAATCCTTCGCAAACCCACTTACAAAACAAGGCGTTTCCTACGCCAGTGCCTTAAAAAGCGGTCACTCTGCCACTGTGCACGCGCAACCTGCTCCTCCTAGTAGTAGCCTTGAACAAACTCTACAAATATTCATGCAAAATATGTCTCAATTTATGTCTGGTATGCAAAATATGATGCAAGAAATGATAAAGAATCAAAGTCTTTTACTACATCATCTCATGTCTAAGCCATGAATGGTTTAAAAATATCATTCTGGA
Source organism: Heteromyza rotundicornis (assembly GCA_951394025.1). NCBI lineage: Eukaryota > Metazoa > Arthropoda > Insecta > Diptera > Heleomyzidae > Heteromyza > Heteromyza rotundicornis. The sequence goes on along the minus strand of OX596011.1, from coordinate 24,906,748 downwards.
ATGCAAACGGCCTGTGTCATCACAAACTAGAACTTCTCGAGTTCTTGAAAGAGTCCAGCATAGACGTTATGCTAATTTCCGAAACACACTTCACTGAAAAACACTTTTTCAATTTACCAGGATACAGACTCTATGACACAAAGCATCCAAGCGGAAACGCTAGAGGTGGAACCGCCATTCTCATTAAAAGTCGTATAAAACATTACGCGTAATGTATTCCCCATATATTAGTTACGATAACACTACATTGCCTAAATCAATGGATATAGGGCAAATAGTTTTAATCTGAATATTATAAAAATAAGCTGAATTTCTGAATTTTTGAAAAATCATTGTTAGACCTAAGTTATTATTAGGTGATACAATTAAAAAAAAAAAAAAAAGTGATTGTAACCATTGTAAAGGGGAAAGTTGTGACGACGCGTTTTCCCCAACACCAAGTATTCACACTTTCAATAATTGCAATTTGTTCACACTTACAATAATCTCAATTTGCTTACATGAATTAAAAACTAACTGAATTAACATAATAATGTAAATAGCACTCTAATTTTATCATGAATACCCATAGCTAGCATTAAGCCTTTTATAAGATAATCTTTAATTGAATTTTAGCCATTAAGCCATCTAGCATCTAAACAACTCTTGAGTTTCGCCGAACATTTCATCGCGACAAAAGTTATGAATGGGCATACGACGCGGGGACACTAGCACAACGAACGGCCACCAACTTCAACGCACGAATTTGATCGGCGCAGGAGTCTGCGAAATGGTCTGCTGATCGATCAGCAGAAAATAATTATTCAGTCTAGTTTTGGCTGTCGAGCGCATCACACCAAAATAGTGGAGTCTAGTTTCGGCTGTCGAGCAGTCTAGTTTTGGCTGTCGAGCCACCAAAATAGTGGAGTCTACTTTTGGCTGTCGAGCAGTCTAGTTTTGGCTGTCGAGCGCATCACACCAAAATAGTTCGGTCTTCATCTTGGGCTGTCGAGAGCGTCACACCAAAGTTTAGTTCGCTTCTGGCTGTTGAGACGACCACACCAGAAGCTGAGTACGCGGATAATCGTTCGGTAAACAGCAAGAACCGGGTAAGAGAATATAGTAGGAAATAGTGTCGGTAGTAGGTAGTGACCGTAAATAGGCATAGTCCGATTTAGCATAGAACCCCTGTCCCTTGTAGTGATTTTCCACCCCTTTTCCCGAAATCCCGTAGAATAATCGCCAGCAATCGTGTGGCGTGACTTCTTGCTCCTTCCCCCTTAATCCTATATAACTCTTCGCCAGCAATCGTGTGGCGTGAATTCTCACTCTTCTCCCGAATCCCGCAGAATCTTCGCCAGCAATCGTGTGCCGTGATTCTTCGCTCTTCCCCCTTAGTTTTATAAAATCTCTGCCAGCAACCGTGTGGCGTGATTCCCCTCTCTGTCCCTACTCACAGAAGCCTCGCCAGCAATCGCGTGGCAGGACTTCTTGATCTTCTCCCGAATCCCGCAGAATCTTCGCCGGCAATCGTGTGGCGTGATTCTTCGCTCTTTTCCCTTTAATTTTATAGACTCTCTGCCAGCAACCGTGTGGTATGATTCACGTGTAGTCCCCTCACCCGAACTGTAGGTTATCGCCAGCACCCGCGTGGCTCGTACGTTCCCACTCCCTTGTAAAAGCTAGGTTTTGATAGTTTAGTTCAGCTCATAGTACCGACCTATGAAAACCCATTGCCAGAGCAGTTCCTGGTATTTCCTACTCGCGCAATGAGACCACGCCTCAGACGGACGCTCTGAGTGAAGACACCACGCTAGTGTCCCGATAATCAACGATAGACAATAAGCAAACAAATCTTGTACAGAAATATGATAAAATAGTGAATAATAAAAACATATAAATTTAAAGAATAACCCAAAACCCGTTTGAAAACATTTATACACTTAGGAATTTGTCTGCACCTGGTTTCAATCAATAAATTTTTGCAACGAACCCTGGACACCGACGGCTTCACCTCGGCTTGAAAAAGGTTCGTTACACCATCATGCAAATTTTTGGCTGCAATCATTACATGTTTATTTTCAATCATGTAAATGATTAGTATGCAATCATGGCATGGTTGGTGCAATCATTTCGCCAATCATAATATGGTTCCCTTAAAATATGATCAGGTCAACCATGTGTTTTCTCTGCGTATATACATAAAAAGACATCTTTTGGCTTGCCTACAATCAAGTTAAATTAAAACATATGCAATATTTCGATGCTTAAACTAAAACTTTACTTAGGCAGCAGTAGATTCCAACTATTAGTGGTGGGTTATCGCGCCTTAGCTCGTGAATGTTAACCAAAATTGGCCATAGTGCCAATATTCATCACCGATTCGTTCGTCCGTCCAAATATTTGTTCGTTGATAAAAGTGTCCTTTCGTGTCTTTCGAAAAAATGCATATAACGTCCAAGCATTTCCAGAAGTAAATTTATAGACGTGTGTAGTATTTGGCAGCCTACTGCCCAACTTCTCAGTTCATTGGGAAAGTCTTTTGTGCTTGGTTGCACATTGAAGTCAACATTTTTGTGATCTTCACTTTCTACAGCTTCACTGCCCATAGCTTCACATTCCACAGCTTCACTTTCAACCGAAATATATTCATTTGAAGCGCTTACAGATGTCACCTCACAATTTTGTGCCGCAAGTGCATTCTGTGCTTAGGTTGAGAAGTCCTGAATCTTGTACCGTTGGTTGGAAGTTATCAGTTCCACAGACAGCGCTCAAGCGAATGGGATCGATCGCAGCATATAGCGTTGTAGCGTTTTTATGGTGCGTTTGACTGAAACTAGTTTGACCATTGAGAGTGATCCAATTGTATTTGGATGTTGATTCGTTGTTAAACAGATGTGTTTCGCACTTACAGACACTCGAGCCAGTGTTGTGTGTTAACTGAATATTTTGACACAGAAATATATCATTCGGTAGCATCATGCATGAGTTTAATTGTTCCGATATAATTGTGAAGTATTGGTCTCTATGTGGACTGATGGCAAATATTGTAGTTTCTGTCTGTATTGCAATCATTGAGTTATAGAATACTCTGGGAACGGGATTCACTGCAAACAGATCGAAGTGTCTCTGATTAACTAGTGGTAGTTTTACATTGAAGATTACATGATTTGTTGTGAGACATCCAGTGACGGTCATAAGATTATATAAATGCAGAAAATCCTGAGGTTGCACTGGTAGTTGTACTGATGTCTGCATGTGTATCCTGATCTTTGATAATGCTTCGTTTAGCTGGAGTGGCGATAACACGAGTGGGTTTATTTTGCTATGATGAGTGTCAGTTAAAACATTGATGTCTGCTGTCTGCATCTCCTGTAGTTTTGATATTGCCAATATCATCTGGAGACATAATGATGTAAATAGTTGAAATATTCTTGATTGATACATGTCCCTATCGTTATCATTGATTCGATTTATCATCGCCTTGATCTGCTCGTCCTGCTGATCAAACTTGTCATTGCTGAGACCTGCATTTTTTTAAAGATGTTTACTGTCGAATTTATTACCGATGTTTGATTTTTTAGTAATGTAACAAGTTGGTTCTCGTTTTGTTGAATTTCGTTAATAGTGTCTGACATTTGTGCGCAATGTTGCCAAACATGTCGATCGCTCCTCTTTTACTTTTACTTTTACTTCGTCTGGTTAGCAACATATTTCCTTCAATTGGTTCCTCGTTGAATTCTTGGAATTACTTAACAAGCGTTTGGCAGGTGTTGTTCTCCATGTTTTGTTGCATCTTGTTACATAATCGTTGTAGTTCTGACGAACAGTGTAACGAGTGTGGCCAAAAATACCCGAAACGGACTTGTTGTTTTCAAAAAAACCGGTGTGCGGTTTGGTTTGAAATACTCCCACTAAATTAAAAATCTAAAAAGTTTTGTAATATCTTCTTTAGTATAGCCGCGCGGAGTTGTGAAATACAGAACTCCTATAATTTTCCACATTTTTAATAAAATGTAAAATGTTTAAAAAATAGCCAAAATTAAAAAAAAAGTAGAAACAAATCGTTTAATGAAAAATTTTCTAGGAACTAGGGCAAAAATATAAAAAAAAATCGAACTGGCTACTAAAATTTTGTTCGTGTTGTTTAGACAAAAATGTAAAAAAAATTGAAAAAAAATTTTTTTTTAGTCAGCGATTTTTTTTGCAAAATTAAGCGAAAATGAAAACTATTAAAATAAAAGCAAAAACTGATCATTGTAACAGTTTTCGCTGTCAATTAAACAGTTTTCCGACTGTCGGATGGTTTTTAACAGTTTTTGTAACAGTTTTTTCTCTCGGTGTAGAAAGTAAGGAGGAAAAAACTTTAAAAAACAATTTAAAGTTTAACTACGGATTTGGGCCCATCTTTTGAAATAACCATAATTTAACAACACTTTCTTGTTTTTTTGTTTACAATATTCTTAGTTAATTCTAAAAACACGATTTGTGAAAAAATTGTGAAAGAGTGCTTTATCAAAATATTGTTTTGATTACATAAAATGTTTGTGTATTAATTTTATGAAAAGTGAGTATGAACAGTTATTCAAAAGAATTTAACACAGAAATACATGCAGAGATATTTCGGAAATGGAGGAAGACAGTTTAAGTTCATGCGAATCATTATCGAATGATGTTTATGCAGATGTACTATTCAATTAAATTTAATAAAATGTGTTATCTATTATATATCACTAGGAGGGCCCAGTCCGCTTTGCTGGCCCTAAAAAAGTTCTTTAGCCTTTAAGGTCATAATAAATTAATGAAAACAATTGTCAAATATTTTTATTGGGAGCCCAAGTGCAGCATTTTGAAATATTGAATTGTATGAAAAGTGCCACGCCCGCTACCCAATTCCGACCATATGTAACATCGAACTTAGAATTGAAAGCAAAAAAACATGTCCCGTTGAAAAATGTTCATTGGGAGCCCAAGTGTAACATTTTTTTAAATATTGTGGGGGAGCGCTATTACAGCATTTTCAAATATTGACTTCTGTGGGCGGTGCCACTCCCCATTGTCTAATCCCGGCCATTTGTAGCCCAGATTATGGCTGGGGTCCTATAGTATGTTCAAGGCAAATTTCATTTTCTTGTGATCAAAAACGTCGGAGATATAGCAGTTTTTACTAACTTGTGGGCGGTAAAAGTGGGCGTGTCAAAACCTATCTTATCTTATCTATCATGACTCACGACAACTATATAAACCCTTAGAACACATATATAAATTTTGTTGAGAATCGGTGCTGTAGTTTTCGCGTCTCTTTTATATATATAGATCTTAAATATATATAGATGTGAATATTTTTAGTTTCAATGTTTGAGCATTTTCGGGTCTCATTTTTACGTTTTTGTTAATCAGGATTATATGAAGTGAGCATAAAATTGGTTCGATCACGCCCATTATAAGTACGTGATAATATTATGCCCAAAAACTGTTCGTAACAAAAATTTAACCAGATTGTTTAAGAATTCCTCATGTTTCTTGTGCTTTGATAATCAGGGTTATAAGGGAAGTGGGCGTAAAAATGATCTGACCACGCCCACACATATGTTTCTTTCGGTACAAAAACCAACTGTGCAAAATTTCATTGAGATCGGACCACGTTTACTATTTTTGGCCACGGCTTATATGAACTAGCTACACTGTGTGACGTTTTGTTCTTCACAGTTTAAATTTGGTCAAATCGTAGTAAATGATGATTTTCCAATAGGACGTGATTAGTCTGGTCAATCCAATATCTTCAAAATATAGACCAGCAGAGCTAAACTTGGCGATTTGAACTGGGATTGCCAAGATCACTTGTAACAATAACATTAGGAACTATGGTTGATAGATTGAGACTACTGGATTATTTTCGTTTTCTTGGTACTTCCGGGTCCTGGCCTGATTCCGGATGAACATCGACTACTTTGTCGGGGAATAATGGAGCTAAGCGATGTATGGGTCTTCTCCATATGCCTAGTTAGTTTTTACGTCAACTACCCTTACAACGCCATCATCGCCTTCATATTTTCTGACGATTCTATCTAACGGCCATTGCAAGACTGGCAAGTTGTCTTCCTTGATGATAACCATTGTATCTAATTCGATGTTTTTAGCTTGGCTCTTCCATTTATTACGGTATTGTAGTTCATTCAAATATTCATTAGACCATCTCCTCCAGAAGTTTTGTTTTAGCTGAGAAACTAGTTTCCATCGAGTTAATAGATTTATTTTGGTCGGTTGCGTGGGACGTCTACTGATGATGTCAAGAAGTGCCCGGGAGTGAGTGCACCAAGATCATTAGGATCAGCGGACATTGGAGTCTAAGGTCTTGAATTTAAGATTGCTTCTATTTCCACGACAATAGAAGCAATCTTAGTTCCTCGTATGTAAGTGAGGCAGTGTATGTGCTTCGAATTAACAAATGTTTGGCTAATTTAACAGCAGCTTCCCACAAAGAACCAACGTGGGGAGCTCTCGGTGGAATGAAATGGAAAGTCACCCCCTTCAAGCTGCATGCCTGGACAATTGTTTCTTGGGTCTGTTTGGAGTGTATGGTTTCAATGTATGGAGTGTATGGCGTTCCCTTCGCCTTTTGAGGTTTCTTTCCTCTAGTTTTGAAATGGATACACAATGGTCCACAAAAATGTACGCCTGAGTTGATGAATGGGCGTGCTGGTTCTAAACGTACTGTGGGTAAGGGACCCATTACTTGGGTATAACGTGTGCCAATAAAGCCTGAGGACCACAATGTAGGTTCTCCCTGTGTATTGCTTCCATCATTAATTTCGCCAATGGATCTTTAAATGTCAGAAGCATTGGGTGTTTTGCATCGTATGGCAGATTCGAATAGTTTAACCTCCCTACAACTCGTAATCCATGTTCATCCAGAAACGGAGATAGTGAACTTAGTGTGCTGTGTTTCTGCCTACTATCTTAATTTCTTCTTGGCTCATTGCTTTGCTCCCAGATTGATAAATTAAGATTTTACACTTGGTGCCATAGATCCGTCACTGTCATACTCTTGACTTCGTAGAACTGTTGTGGATGTTGTTCAATGTCGTTGCTGATTGCCTTGTAAATCCGCTGCAATGCACCTATTGCTGCTCGTTGCCGCCGGATTATGTGCTGCTGATTTGGACGGCACACCATTACCCGTGCCGACCTCACTCGACTTGTTTGCTGCTGCATGTGGCTTTGTGGCCATTGTTGCTGTTGATCCAGAAGCGATACGTTCTTCTGAATTATCTGCTGTTGATTTGATTGTCTGTGTCGCCTTCACTTAACTTGTTTGCTGCTGCATGTGCCTGATCCGATATTCCCTCTTTGAAGCGCCTCATACATGTTTTTGCAAATGTTCATTTCTGCATAATAATCATTTGAGAAATATGGGTGATCCATTGGGAAGATTTTGCATTGCCTGATGATTGAACCCGTCTCTTGGAATCGATTCCGTGCCTCTTCTAATTTTCGGTTTTCGTAGTATCCGGTGGACGCCTTTCGGGCGGCGGAATCCTCTCCTGCTGTGCAGCCGTTAACTGCGAGAAGTGCATTGTTGTTCAATTATGTCTGGGGTAGGGCTTTCGATCCCGAAGGCTTTTCGCAATCCCGGGATTTTCGGGACTCAAAATTGCAATCCCGGGATCCCGGGATTTTTTGGGATTTTTCGGGATTTGATACTTTTACATGCGAAATGAGTTTTAAAAATTTAAAAAAATGTTTTTCATATGTTTTATTGCAAAACTGATAGTTTTAGCTTAAATAAATAAACATAAACATTAATTTCAATCCCGGGATACGGGATCCCGGGATCGAAAGCCCTAGTCTGGGGTCAGCAAAATGTTCTTAGAATCGTTTGTCTAAGTTCAGTTTGGGCACTTTAACCAAAATTGCACTGAGTCTGTCAATTGTTTGTATAACGTAAATTTCGGCACTTTAACCAAAATTGATTTACTATGCTTGTTGACAATTTAGGCACTTTAAACTAAATTGCAATGAGTAGATAACACATTGAGAATTTGATTGCAGCTCAATTTATTCTGATTAATGACTTAGTATTTATACAAAATATTGCAATCATTTTGTTAACTAACAATGTGCTCGTGTTAACTTTTTTTTTTTTTTTTTTTTTTTGGGGGGGTGGGAAAACTTTCTTTAAGGCACTGGCGGTGCTCCTTCACCAGTAGTGTGAGATTCTTACTCACTAAAAACCCACCCATCTTCGTCCCTACATCCCCGCGGAACCACCGTCAGGTATTACTTCACGGGGGGGAAATGCGCATGGCTCTCCTTTTGTTTCACACGGGCACGTTGTGGCTCATTCTTTCAAGATGTCTCAACTCTTTCATGACTGTTGTTGCCATGTCACTGACCGCATCCCAGTTTAATTGGGAAGCCAGCATCAGTGGCACGATGTTTTCCACTGTGGGGTGTTGTTGCAGCGTTTCTTCCAACACCTCTCGCTCTCGCTGGAAATTCGGGCATTTGAAAAATACGTGCTCCGCATTTTCATCTTCGTTGCTATGGCAGTTCGTACACTTCGGCTCATTTACACGCTTAAATCTGTATAGGTACGCCCTAAAGCATCCGTGGCCACTCAGGAGCTGGTTTAGGTAGAAGTCTACCTCACCAAATTTCCTCGTGATCCACGGCTCTACTTTCGGTATCAGGCGATGGGTCCACCGACCCTTCTCTGATGCGTCCCATCGTTCTTGCCATTCCGTTAGGCTTCTTCTGCGGCCCATTAGGCGCTGCTCGCTGGATCGACCGCTTTTCTTTGATTCTTTGACTATTATGTCAATGGGTATCATACCTGCGATGACCATTACGGCATCGTACGACACTGTTCTGAATGCACAACAGACCCTCAGTGCACTCAGTCTATATACGGATTCCAGTTTCCGCTTGTTACCAGCCACGTCCGTGGCATCCGCCCAAATTGACGATCCATAGAGTAAAATGGATTTAATAACTCCTGCTAATACTTTATGTACGGCTTCGACTTGATTTTGTGCCCTCCAATAGTGAGGGTACAGGTCTTCCGTAGTCTTTTTTTGGTTATTAGAACTGCCTCTGTTTTCTGCTCTGCTAGACTGAGCCCCACAGAAGTTAACCACGAGCTTACTGTATCGACAACTTCTTCAGCTGTGATAACTACTTCCTCCAGAATTTTGCCCGTGATGGTGATAGCGATATCATCAGCAAACCCCACTATGGTTGTTTGCGCCGGAATTTGAAGGCGTAGTACGCCATCATACATCAAATTCCATAGAAGTGGCCCCAGGACGGATCCTTGCGGCACACCCCCTGTCACCCCTAATTCCTTCACTCCTTTTTCAGTGTCATATATGAGCACTCGTTCGCTGAAGTACGCTCTTATGAGCCTGATCAGGTATTGTGGGATCTTCATTCGGTTTAAGGCTTCCAAAATGTGGCGCCAGTTTGCGGAATTAAAGGCGTTTCTGACATCTAAGGTCACCAACAGGCAATAGTGTTTGATGGAGTTTTGTGCCACTTCCACCACTTGTCGGATTGCATCTTCTGTAGACCGCGCCTTACGGAATCCATATTGATGGTGTGACAATCCACCTGCTTCCTCGATCGCTTGCTCCAGTCTACTACATATCAGTCTTTTTAGTAGTTTACCAGCAGTGTCTAACATGCAGATTGGTCGGTACGCAGAAGGGTCTTCAGTTGTGCTGTTTCCTTTCGGGAGCAAAACGAGCCTTTGTCTCTTCCATGTGGCTGGAAATGTACCTTCTCTAATGCATGAGTTGTATACATCCGCAAACATTTTCGGGTGCTGCTTAACCGCAGCTTTTAGCGCTGCGTTGGGTATACCATCTGGTCCTGGCGCCTTCTTGTCTTCGAACTTGCCGGCCGCTTTAGTCACCTCGTTCTCTGACACCGGTATGATTTCGTGTTGGTCGAAGTTTCCCTGCTCGTCATTTGATTCAACGTGTGGCTGCTTAGGAAACAGCGTAGTCAATATTTCTTTCAGCTGGTTTGGGCACGTTGGTGTTGGTTTTTTTCTTCCGATCTTTTTCATGACGATTTTATATGCATTACCCCAGGGGTCGCTCTCGGCTTCATCACATAGTTTCAAGAAGCATTGACGTTTACTACTACGTATAGCTTTTTTTAGATCTTTCCGCTTTGTCTTAAACTGTTGTTGTAGGTTTAAGTATTCGCCCCGGTCTCTCGACCGTTGGTAGTGCCGTCGGACTCTATGGCATTCTGCACGGAGTTGGGCTATCTCATCGCTCCACCAGTATACTGGTTGGTGACGATTTCCGACATTCCTCCTCTTCATTGCCGCATCGCACGCTTTTCGCAAATGGGACATTAGCTGCTGCGTTTTATCGGTGGCTTTGCCGAATGGAATTATTTCTTCGAACACTATATTAAAGAGTTTTTCGTCGAATGTATCTTCTCTCCAACCGATTTTTCGTTGCTTGGGAATGGCTCTCTCTGCTATGTGTGTCGCTCGTTTGATGTTCATCAAGATTTGGTTGTGGTCGCTGTGTGTGTAACGATCGCTCACCTTCCACTCTAATCTCTGGTATACCCCAGGTGTTACGAAAGTTGGATCTATTATTGATCTCGATGTTCCCCTACTGAAAGTATGCCCCCCGCCGGTATTACATAATACTAAGTCCAATGTAGCCAGCGCATCCAGGAGTACTCTACCTCGTGCATTTGTCCTCGGACAGCCCCACTCTTCTGCCCACGCGTTAAAATCGCCAGCGATTATTACTGGCCTTATTCCATTTACATTCGTTACGAGATTGTCCAGTATACGCTCAAAGTCGTCGATCGAGGTACTTGGTGGTATATAGCAACTATACATGTGGATGCCTTGTATTTCTGCTCGCACAAAACCGAGTTGGGTTACTCGTGTTTTAATGTGTGGCGCTCGTTTCCCGCAGGACCAAATGGCCGATTTGCCGGTGTTATCTTTAGCCCAGACACTTCCGCATTTCGCCTTGTATGGTTCACTGAGTATAGCTACATCTATCTCAAGTTCGCGTACTGTTTGGGTGAGGAGCTCCTGGGCTGCCTCACAGTGGTTTAGATTTAGTTGTAGTAACTTCATCTCTTCTGCCTTTGTTCTCTGGCGGCCGCCAAAAATGATGGGCATCTGCGACTTCCTGTTGCATGGCTTGTGTCCTTCTTCTGTGCGGTCGTGCACGTGGCGCACTTCGGTGCTTTGACACAGTCCTTTGCCATATGGCCTTCTTCGCTACATTTAAAGCATCGATTTTGCCAATTGTCCGTGCTCTTACATACTCGTGCTGTATGGCCATACCCCATACACTTGAAGCATTTTGTAGGGTCGATCTTCTCTCGAACGCGGCAAACTACCCATCCGACGCGGACCTTACCCGTCTCTATTATTTGGGAGGCAGCTTTCGCTGGCAGACTTACTGTCGCTATTTGCGTACCGCCATATGCCTTCCGCATCGATCGTACCGCTGCTAGCTTTAACCCGCTCAATATATCGAATTGAGACGTGAGCGCTTCATACACCTGCTCCTTAGCAGTGATTTCGTCAAGATCTTTAACTTCTACCAGCACCTCTTGTGTCAAGATCCGAACTTCGGTATCGGGCCCGAGGATGTCCCTGATAGCTTCGTGTAGGTTTTCGGTCTGCGGATCAGACGATTTGTCCAACTCAATTAGGAGATCACCGTTGACTGTTTTTCGGATACCTCTCACGCTTTCTGCCATCTCATTCAGTTTGGGGTCACTCTTTACTTGTCTGAGAACATCCGCATATGATGTACCCTCCCTGCTTTTTATTATTAGGGCGTCTCGCCGGACCACTTTCTTGCTCGTTTTCGCACGAGCTCGCACCTTTTCCCATTCTGGTTCAGCCTGGCTTTGGGCCACTGTTCCTGCGTCCAGGTTAGTATTTTGCTCCAGGATTTTCGCTGTCTTCCTTTCTTCCTTACGCAATCTTCTCTTAGGAGTTGGGAATTTGGCTCTTTCTGTTGACTCCTTGGGTGAGTCACGCTTCCTTTTTGGTGTTGACACAGCGGTTTCGTTTCGAAGGGCTTCTGTAAAGCTCTTAGACGGCTCTTTTGGGGTCACTTGCGTGGCTGCGGTCTTCACATGTTTTGCAGTTAAACTTTTCACGTGCTTTTCGGCCGTCAGTTCCCTATGCAGCACTCGCAGATCGGTTATCATCTTCCTAATATCCGAGTGGATATTCCTTTTGTCTTTGATGAAGTCGGCCAGAGCCTTAATCTTGGCCCCAAGCCTCTCTACCACGTCTATTCGACTAGGAGGATCACTTCCTAGCATGCGCACTTCTATGCTGTCTTCCTTCGTAGGGGATCGCTGCATTCTACCGCTCTTTTGAAACGGGTTCAACAATTCTCCTGTGTTGGTGGCTTTTATGTAATCAGGAGTACCCGATTTGCCCTCGTTTGGTGCGTGGACTTGTGCGGGGTCTTTGGGAGACCCGGGCATATCCGCGATTTTCTTGAAGGGGTCCGTAAGTTCCCCGGTGTTGTTGGGAACCTCGTTCCCTGCCGGTGTTGTAAGAGTACCGGTCTCTGTGGTTTTCTTTTGGTTTAAAAGAGAAAAAGACATATTTGGTCCCACGAGTGGCGGAGAAAGGGTGGTCCATCTGTACAGAGATCCGCAATGTACAGACAAGGCTAGTTAATCCGGAGGGCGCCAGGTGTCCGGATACTCCGTTCGAGACTGAGCTAGTTTTTTGACTGGGCCCTACGCCAGGTTGATTTTCGGCACGGGTCGTATGACACTTTAATCCAGCCCAGTACAGTGCTCGTGTTAACTAACAATGTATGTATGTATGTATGTATGTATGTATGTATGTATGTATGTATGTATGTATGTATGTTTTTTTTTTTTTTTTTTTTTTGGGGGGGGGGTGGGAAAACCTTCTTTAAGGCACTGGCGGTGCTCCTTCACCAGTAGTGTGAGATTCTTACTCACTAAAAACCCACCCATCTTCGTCCCTACATCCCCGCGGAACCACCGTCAGGTATTACTTCACGGGGGGGAAATGCGCATGGCTCTCCTTTTGTTTCACACGGGCACGTTGTGGCGCATTCTTTCAAGATTTCTCAACTCTTTCATGACTGTTGTTGCCATGTCACTGACCGCATCCCAGTTTAATTGGGAAGCCAGCATCAGTGGCACGATGTTTTCCACTGTGGGGTGTTGTTGCAGCGTTTCTTCCAACACCTCTCGCTCTCGCTGGAAATTCGGGCATTTGAAAAATACGTGCTCCGCATTTTCATCTTCGTTGCTATGGCAGTTCGTACACTTCGGCTCATTTACACGCTTAAATCTGTATAGGTACGCCCTAAAGCATCCGTGGCCACTCAGGAGCTGGTTTAGGTAGAAGTCTACCTCACCAAATTTCCTCGTGATCCACGGCTCTACTTTCGGTATCAGGCGATGGGTCCACCGACCCTTCTCTGATGCGTCCCATCGTTCTTGCCATTCCGTTAGGCTTCTTCTGCGGCCCATTAGGCGCTGCTCGCTGGATCGACCGCTTTTCTTTGATTCTTTGACTATTATGTCAATGGGTATCATACCTGCGATGACCATTACGGCATCGTACGACACTGTTCTGAATGCACAACAGACCCTCAGTGCACTCAGTCTATATACGGATTCCAGTTTCCGCTTGTTACCTGCCACGTCCGTGGCATCCGCCCAAATTGACGATCCATAGAGTAAAATGGATTTAATAACTCCTGCTAATAGACGTCGTCGCCGCTGTTTTGGCCCTTGTGTGTTAGGCATCATTCGTGCGAGTGAAGCACTAGCCTTGGCGGCCTTCTTACATGCATACTCCAGTTGGCTCTTGAAGCTTAGCTTTGCATCCAGCAGTACCCCTGGGTACTTTATGTACGGCTTCGACTTGATTTTGTGCCCTCCAATAGTGAGGGTACAGGTCTTCCGTAGTCTTTTTTTGGTTATTAGAACTGCCTCTGTTTTCTGCTCTGCTAGACTGAGCCCCACAGAAGTTAACCACGAGCTTACTCTATCGACAACTTCTTCAGCTGTGATAACTACTTCCTCCAGAATTTTGCCTGTGATGGTGATAGCGATATCATCAGCAAACCCCACTATGATTGTTTGCGCCGGAATTTGAAGGCGTAGTACGCCATCATACATCAAATTCCATAGAAGTGGCCCCAGGACGGATCCTTGCGGCACACCCCCTGTCACCACTAATTCCTTCACTCCTTTTTCAGTGTCATATATGAGCACTCGTTCGCTGAAGTACGCTCTTATGAGCCTGATCAGGTATTGTGGGATCTTCATTCTGTTTAAGGCTTCCAAAATGTGGCGCCAGTTTGCGGAATTAAAGGCGTTTCTGACATCTAAGGTCACCACCAGGCAATAGTGTTTGATGGAGTTTTGTGCCACTTCCACCACTTGTCGGATTGCATCTTCTGTAGACCGCGCCTTACGGAATCCATATTGATGGTGTGACAATCCACCTGCTTCCTCTATCGCTTGCTCCAGTCTACTACATATCAGTCTTTCTAGTAGTTTACCAGCAGTGTCTAACATGCAGATTGGTCGGTACGCAGAAGGGTCTTCAGTTGTGCTGTTTCCTTTCGGGAGCAAAACGAGCCTTTGTCTCTTCCATGTGGCTGGAAATGTACCTTCTCTAATGCATGAGTTGTATACATCCGCAAACATTTTCGGGTGCTGCTTAACCGCAGCTTTTAGCGCTGCATTGGGTATACCATCTGGTCCTGGCGCCTTCTTGTCTTCGAACTTGCCGGCCGCTTTAGTCACCTCGTTCTCTGACACCGGTATGATTTCGTGTTGGTCGAAGTTTCCCTGCTCGTCATTTGATTCAACGTGTGGCTGCTTAGGAAACAGCGTAGTCACTATTTCTTTCAGCTGGTTTGGGCACGTTGGTGTTGGCTTTTTTCTTCCGATCTTTTTCATGACGATTTTATATGCATTACCCCAGGGGTCGATCTCGGCTTCATCACATAGTTTCAAGAAGCATTGACGTTTACTACTACGTATAGCTTTTTTTAGATCTTTCCGCTTTGTCTTAAACTGTTGTTGTAGCTTTAAGTATTCGCCCCGGTCTCTCGACCGTTGGTAGTGCCGTCGGACTCTATGGCATTCTGCACGGAGTTGGGCTATCTCATCACTCCACCAGTATACTGGTTGGTGACGATTTCCGACATTCCTCCTCTTCATTGCCGCATCGCACGCTTTTCGCAAATGGGACATTAGCTGCTGCGTTTTATCGGTGGCTTTGCCGAATGGAATTATTTCTTCGAACACTATATTAAAGAGTTTTTCGTCGAATGTATCTTCTCTCCAACCGATTTTTCGTTGCTTGGGAATGGCTCTCTCTGCTATGTGTGTCGCTCGTTTGATGTTCATCAAGATTTGGTTGTGGTCGCTGTGTGTGTAACGATCGCTCACCTTCCACTCTAATCTCTGGTATACCCCAGGTGTTACGAAAGTTGGATCTATTATTGATCTCGATGTTCCCCTACTGAAAGTATGCCCCCCGCCGGTATTACATAATACTAAGTCCAATGTAGCCAGCGCATCCAGGAGTACTCTACCTCGTGCATTTGTCCTCGGACAGCCCCACTCTTCTGCCCACGCGTTAAAATCGCCAGCGATTATTACTGGCCTTATTCCATTTGCATTCGTTACGAGATTGTCCAGTATACGCTCAAAGTCGTCGATCGAGGTACTTGGTGGTATATAGCAACTATATATGTGGATGCCTTGTATTTCTGCTCGCACAAAACCGAGTTGGGTTACTCGTGTTTTAATGTGTGGCGCTCGTTTCCCGCAGGACCAAATGGCCGATTTGCCGGTGTTATCTTTAGCCCAGACACTTCCGCATTTCGCCTTGTATGGTTCACTGAGTATAGCTACATCTATGTATGTATGTATGTATGCATGTATGTATGTATGTATGTATGTATGTATGTATGTATGTATGTATGTATGTATGTATGTTTGTTCCCTTAAGGGTAGAGCTGACAAAACGGCCCGCTGGGTTATAACTCAAGAAATACTTGACCGATTTTAATGAAACACATGTCAAAATGTAGGTAAATTCATTGACCTCATCATAGCATATATGCTATTTCATTAACTTTATGCGTTCGAGGTGGGTGTGTAAAATATTATTCTAAAATGCTATAATTCATGCAGTGTTTAACCGATTTTGCTGAAATTTTATATGTGGTTTTGGGCAAAGCTGGGCATAGTTAATCGAGAATTTAACTTCGTTAACCCGGTAATAGTTATTCAAAAATTTAACTTCGTTAAATTAAAAAGTTAATTTCGTTGAAAAGTTAACTTCGTTAAAAGTTAAATTAAATAGTTAAATTTCCTATAGAAAACAAACAAAAAATATTTTTTTTACAAAAAAAACACATAAAAAATACTTTTTAACTATATTCAATTGAATGCCTACACTCACAGACCCTTTTTCCAATCGGTTTCAGCTTTGCTTTAAAATAAATGATTGAAATTTTTATCAAAAGCAAAATTTCGTCTATGAAGGCATACAAGTTTTATTAGAATATTAAATAATAATAATGTAATTAATGAAGTTTGGTTAAGAACAAATAGCACAGGCTATTCTAAACACAATGGCGTTTTCAGTTTTTCGCCATTTTGAGAAACTTGAGAAATGGAAAATACGATGTAAACATCCTGACGATTAGAATGTTCTATAGAATATAGAACACTTCGAAATATATCGGCCTGTGTATTTAATTTTTAAATTAAGTGTCAATCAGTTCAAAAATAGTATGAATTCTTTATTTTAACTTTTTTTTTATATTCAATAATAAAAAAAATTTTTTTTTTAAAGTTAACTAATGCTAGTTAATCGAAGAAATTTAACTTAACTAAATGAAAAAGTTAATGGTTTTCGAAATTAACTGAAACGTTAAAAGTTAACCAAAAATTTAACTTCGTTAATTAACTATTAACTAATTAACTAGTTAATGCCCAGCTTTGGTTTTGGGTAATGAATTGGTAAACTGTTAATTCTGAAAATTTGCAGTCCGCCCACTGCCACGCCTTAAAAATTGTAAAGCTCTGTAACTCGGATTTGGTGCTGGGAGGTGAATGGGCTGATGGTTGACTATGGAAATTTAAGATCCGCCCACTGCCACGCCCTTAAATTTTTAAAGCTCTGTAACTCGGGTCCTATTCAAGGGATTTCGGTGTAATTTTGGATTTGGTGCTGGGAGGTGAATGGGCAGAGGGTTGACTATTGAAATACTTGTACCAAGGCGTGAAGGCAATTTAGGCATATTTTCATTACGTCAACAAATTTAAATTTGTTTTAATGGAAATCGGATCAAAAAATAGATCGAACATCGTTCGGGACATGAAATACAAATTCCAATTCCGTATATTAAAATGTTCGACAAAATGTTCAGGTCAAGAGTTGTTCGAGAAATGTGGATCAAACGACACATTTTTAAAATGATCTTATTCTGACCGGAAACCCAAGATTCCAAAGACCAAATCTATTCCAATTAGTATTTTATTCTACATATTTTAAAGTTATTCAAACTTTTTTCTAATATCCCAAATCATGTGATAAATTCAATTTTAAAAAAATCCAAAATAAAAACCTTGAATAGTTAGATTATTGCGCAATTTCCAAAATATTATAGTATGGGTATATTAAAAGCAATTCAATTCGATTTAATATAACATTTTTTTTAATGAATTTTGGCTTAATTGAAAAAAATCCCGGGACTAATCCCGGGATCCCGGGATTGCATTTTTCAATCCCGAAAATCCCGGGATTGGCAAAGGTCTCGAAAATTGACATCCCTAATAGGGATTTTGATTGCGCATGAAATATATAAGGGGTAGAATGATATATTTCACAGTAAATCTTAAAGCGTTTTGAAAAATGTCTTTATGTGGTCGAGAATTTTGCGTTTTAAAGTTCCATAATCTATATAATAACATCTATGCGACCTAAATATGTTGCAGTTAGCTCCGCCTCCTGCGCTGTTTTCGGGTGCATTAAAGTAGTCCTGAACGTTTTCTCAACCCAATTTATAGACATTTATTTGTTTCCTTGTCAGTTAAATAGACTTTATTGCAACAACGGTGCTAGTTATTGCAACAACGGTGCTAGTTGGGGAAGACACCATTGATGAGCAACGCCAGCCGTTTTGTCATTAACATTGACGATCTAACTAAACTGCAAGAAATGATTGCCTCTTACAAAGACCAACAAACAAACCGTTACGCACATCATCATTTTGCTGTTTCTTACACTTCAATGGCCATATCAATCATCATCGTCATCTGCATCTTTTGGAAGATCCGACTATGCAAAAAAATCGAAGTCGACAACAGACCAGACTCCACGCCCACTTCCGCGCCGGATTCACAGCCAACCCGCAATCAAATTCTCAAAGCGATAGCTACTTATTGCAATTTAGTTTAAAGTGCCTAAATTGTCAACAAGCTTAGTAAATCAATTTTGGTTAAAGTGCCGAAATTGTCGTTATACAAACGATTGACTCAGTGCAGTTTTGGTTAAAGTGCCGAAACTGAACTTAGACAAACGAGTCTGAGAACCAGTATCAAAAAATCTTTAAGGATCAATAGGTTTGCTTTTTGGAGTACCGTGTTCTTTTTCACTGAAACTTAGAGTTATACTCCAAAAAAATTAATGACACTAAAATAAACCGGTCATATATTTAAAACAAACAATCGAGAAAACATGAGTAATAACTTGGTTTGATGATAAATGTTTGCACTAAACGATGACCTAAGATTTTTTTAAATAAATTACTGAGTTTTGGAAATTTTACCATTTTTTGACTTCTATAGTTTTCAAAAACCTGACGTGAAATTCTGAGAACGCCATCTCGTTCTGCGGAATTCTACGTTTGGTTATAGACTATTAAAACGTTAAAATTTTAAAGAATTATTAATTAGATTAATTTAAAAAATTTTGAAATTTTAAAACTATTTGATTGTATTTTTTTGAATTTTAATCGAAGAAGGACAAGTAATATATGGTTGTAAAGGATTTTTTTTCTCTTTCTCATTTGGAAAAGGAAAAATATCCGAGTTAAAAATAATTATATGAGTGCACCTCCAAAAAAACAGTTTTTTTGTCCCAACCCCAGATTTTGGAAGTATCTTGGATATTCGTAGTATGCCATTATATTTAGTTTTCCAATACCTACAACCTATGCCTGGTCCCGAGCATAGTGTTTTTTCACTGTGAAACAGTGTAATCATAAATGTTAAGGAAAAATGTTTTAATACAATGGTGTTTTAGTAGTTTTTTTTGGACTTAACTGGTAATGCCGTGAATAGAAATTTTATTTTTATGAATTCAATTAAAGTACTTTTTTGCAGCAATCTTTTGGTGTGGTAGTCAGCAGAAAAGAATAAATTTTTCCCAATTTAAGTTTGACTTAAAAAGCTACACAGAAAAAAACGTCGGTAAAATTAACCAAAAAAAGTTGTTAATGTACAATTTTTCAAAATTTATGAAAAACCTGAATTTTATTGGTAGGAAAGTTGGATTAACCAAAAAAAATTGTAAAAATAAATCTTCAAAATTCGACATAAAATATTTCAAATAAACGAAAAACTTGTTGTTTTTGTAACCACAATTTTTGATTAAATGTGAATTTTTCACAAATTTACTGAAAAATTTACAACTTAACCGTGGAAAAAATGGTGCAATACATTTACTATCTCTCATCGGTTAAACTTACCAACATTGGAGGGTTGACCGCAGGACCAAATGGCCGATTTGCCGGTGTTATCTTTAGCCCAGACACTTCCGCATTTCGCCTTGTATGGTTCACTGAGTATAGCTACATCTATCTCAAGTTCGCGTACTGTTTGGGTGAGGAGCTCCTGGGCTGCCTCACAGTGGTTTAGATTTAGTTGTAGTAACTTCATCTCTTCTGCCTTTGTTCTCTGGCGGCCGCCAAAAATGATGGGCATCTGCGACTTCCTGTTGCATGGCTTGTGTCCTTCTTCTGTGCGGTCGTGCACGTGGCGCACTTCGGTGCTTTGACACAGTCCTTTGCCATATGGCCTTCTTCGCTACATTTAAAGCATCGATTTTGCCAATTGTCCGTGCTCTTACATACTCGTGCTGTATGGCCATACCCCATACACTTGAAGCATTTTGTAGGGTCGATCTTCTCTCGAACGCGGCAAACTACCCATCCGACGCGGACCTTACCCGTCTCTATTATTTGGGAGGCAGCTTTCGCTGGCAGACTTACTGTCGCTATTTGCGTACCGCCATATGCCTTCCGCATCGATCGTACCGCTGCTAGCTTTAACCCGCTCAATATATCGAATTGAGACGTGAGCGCTTCATACACCTGCTCCTTAGCAGTGATTTCGTCAAGATCTTTAACTTCTACCAGCACCTCTTGTGTCAAGATCCGAACTTCGGTATCGGGCCCGAGGATGTCCCTGATAGCTTCGTGTAGGTTTTCGGTCTGCGGATCAGACGATTTGTCCAACTCAATTAGGAGATCACCGTTGACTGTTTTTCGGATACCTCTCACGCTTTCTGCCATCTCATTCAATTTGGGGTCACTCTTTACTTGTCTGAGAACATCCGCATATGATGTACCCTCCCTGCTTTTTATTATTAGGGCGTCTCGCCGGACCACTTTCTTGCTCGTTTTCGCACGAGCTCGCACCTTTTCCCATTCTGGTTCAGCCTGGCTTTGGGCCACTGTTCCTGCGTCCAGGTCAGTATTTTGCTCCAGGATTTTCGCTGTCTTCCTTTCTTCCTTACGCAATCTTCTCTTAGGAGTTGGGAATTTGGCTCTTTCTGTTGACTCCTTGGGTGAGTCACGCTTCCTTTTTGGTGTTGACACAGCGGTTTCGTTTCGAAGGGCTTCTGTAAAGCTCTTAGACGGCTCTTTTGGGGTCACTTGCGTGGCTGCGGTCTTCACATGTTTTGCAGTTAAACTTTTCACGTGCTTTTCGGCCGTCAGTTCCCTATGCAGCACTCGCAGATCGGTTATCATCTTCCTAATATCCGAGTGGATATTCCTTTTGTCTTTGATGAAGTCGGCCAGAGCCTTAATCTTGGCCCCAAGCCTCTCTACCACGTCTATTCGACTAGGAGGATCACTTCCTAGCATGCGCACTTCTATGCTGTCTTCCTTCGTAGGGGATCGCTGCATTCTACCGCTCTTTTGAAACGGGTTCAACAATTCTCCTGTGTTGGTGGCTTGTATGTAATCAGGAGTACCCGATTTGCCCTCGTTTGGTGCGTGGACTTGTGCGGGGTCTTTGGGAGACCCGGGCATATCCGCGATTTTCTTGAAGGGGTCCGTAAGTTCCCCGGTGTTGTTGGGAACCTCGTTCCCTGCCGGTGTTGTAAGAGTACCGGTCTCTGTGGTTTTCTTTTGGTTTAAAAGAGAAAAAGACATATTTGGTCCCACGAGTGGCGGAGAAAGGGTGGTCCATCTGTACAGAGATCCGCAATGTACAGACAAGGCTAGTTAATCCGGAGGGCGCCAGGTGTCCGGATACTCCGTTCGAGACTGAGCTAGTTTTTTGACTGGGCCCTCAGCCAGGTTGATTTTCGGCACGGGTCGTATGACACTTTAATCCAGCCCAGTACAGTGCTCGTGTTAACTAACAATGTATGTATGTATGTATGTATGTATGTATGTATGTATGTATGTATGTATGTATGTATGCATGTATGTATGTATGTATGTATGTATGTATGTATGTATGTATGTATGTATGTATTTATGTTTGTTCCCTTAAGGGTAGAGCTGACAAAACGGCCCGCTGGGTTATAACTCAAGAAATACTTGACCGATTTTAATGAAACACATGTCAAAATGTAGGTAAATTCATTGACCTCATCATAGCATATATGCTATTTCATTAACTTTATGCGTTCGAGGTGGGCGTGTAAAATATTATTCTAAAATGCTATAATTCATGCAGTGTTTAACCGATTTTGCTGAAATTTTATATATGGTTTTGGGCAAAGCTGGGCATAGTTAATCGAAAATTTAACTTCGTTAACCCGGTAATAGTTATTCAAAAATTTAACTTCGTTAAATTAAAAAGTTAATTTCGTTGAAAAGTTAACTTCGTTAAAAGTTAAATTAAATAGTTAAATTTCCTATAGAAAACAAACAAAAAATATTTTTTTTACAAAAAAAACACATAAAAAATACTTTTTAACTATATTCAATTGAATGCCTACACTCACAGACCCTTTTTCCAATCGGTTTCAGCTTTGCTTTAAAATAAATGATTGAAATTTTTATCAAAAGCAAAATTTCGTCTATGAAGGCATACAAGTTTTATTAGAATATTAAATAATAATAATGTAATTAATGAAGTTTGGTTAAGAACAAATAGCACAGGCTATTCTAAACACAATGGCGTTTTCAGTTTTTCGCCATTTTGAGAAACTTGAGAAATGGAAAATACGATGTAAACATCCTGACGATTAGAATGTTCTATAGAATATAGAACACTTCGAAATATATCGGCCTGTGTATTTAATTTTTAAATTAAGTGTCAATCAGTTCAAAAATAGTATGAATTCTTTATTTTAACTTTTTTTTTATATTCAATAATAAAAAAAATTTTTTTTTTAAAGTTAACTAATGCTAGTTAATCGAAGAAATTTAACTTAACTAAATGAAAAAGTTAATGGTTTTCGAAATTAACTGAAACGTTAAAAGTTAACCAAAAATTTAACTTCGTTAATTAACTATTAACTAATTAACTAGTTAATGCCCAGCTTTGGTTTTGGGTAATGAATTGGTAAACTGTTAATTCTGAAAATTTGCAGTCCGCCCACTGCCACGCCTTAAAAATTGTAAAGCTCTGTAACTCGGATTTGGTGCTGGGAGGTGAATGGGCTGATGGTTGACTATGGAAATTTAAGATCCGCCCACTGCCACGCCCTTAAATTTTTAAAGCTCTGTAACTCGGGTCCTATTCAAGGGATTTCGGTGTAATTTTGGATTTGGTGCTGGGAGGTGAATGGGCAGAGGGTTGACTATTGAAATACTTGTACCAAGGCGTGAAGGCAATTTAGGCATATTTTCATTACGTCAACAAATTTAAATTTGTTTTAATGGAAATCGGATCAAAAAATAGATCGAACATCGTTCGGGACATGAAATACAAATTCCAATTCCGTATATTAAAATGTTCGACAAAATGTTCAGGTCAAGAGTTGTTCGAGAAATGTGGATCAAACGACACATTTTTAAAATGATCTTATTCTGACCGGAAACCCAAGATTCCAAAGACCAAATCTATTCCAATTAGTATTTTATTCTACATATTTTAAAGTTATTCAAACTTTTTTCTAATATCCCAAATCATGTGATAAATTCAATTTTAAAAAAATCCAATAAAAACCTTGAATAGTTAGATTATTGCGCAATTTCCAAAATATTATAGTATGGGTATATTAAAAGCAATTCAATTCGATTTAATATAACATTTTTTTTAATGAATTTTGGCTTAATTGAAAAAAATCCCGGGACTAATCCCGGGATCCCGGGATTGCATTTTTCAATCCCGAAAATCCCGGGATTGGCAAAGGTCTCGAAAATTGACATCCCTAATAGGGATTTTGATTGCGCATGAAATATATAAGGGGTAGAATGATATATTTCACAGTAAATCTTAAAGCGTTTTGAAAAATGTCTTTATGTGGTCGAGAATTTTGCGTTTTAAAGTTCCATAATCTATATAATAACATCTATGCGACCTAAATATGTTGCAGTTAGCTCCGCCTCCTGCGCTGTTTTCGGGTGCATTAAAGTAGTCCTGAACGTTTTCTCAACCCAATTTATAGACATTTATTTGTTTCCTTGTCAGTTAAATAGACTTTATTGCAACAACGGTGCTAGTTATTGCAACAACGGTGCTAGTTGGGGAAGACACCATTGATGAGCAACGCCAGCCGTTTTGTCATTAACATTGACGATCTAACTAAACTGCAAGAAATGATTGCCTCTTACAAAGACCAACAAACAAACCGTTACGCACATCATCATTTTGCTGTTTCTTACACTTCAATGGCCATATCAATCATCATCGTCATCTGCATCTTTTGGAAGATCCGACTATGCAAAAAAATCGAAGTCGACAACAGACCAGACTCCACGCCCACTTCCGCGCCGGATTCACAGCCAACCCGCAATCAAATTCTCAAAGCGATAGCTACTTATTGCAATTTAGTTTAAAGTGCCTAAATTGTCAACAAGCTTAGTAAATCAATTTTGGTTAAAGTGCCGAAATTGTCGTTATACAAACGATTGACTCAGTGCAGTTTTGGTTAAAGTGCCGAAACTGAACTTAGACAAACGAGTCTGAGAACCAGTATCAAAAAATCTTTAAGGATCAATAGGTTTGCTTTTTGGAGTACCGTGTTCTTTTTCACTGAAACTTAGAGTTATACTCCAAAAAAATTAATGACACTAAAATAAACCGGTCATATATTTAAAACAAACAATCGAGAAAACATGAGTAATAACTTGGTTTGATGATAAATGTTTGCACTAAACGATGACCTAAGATTTTTTTAAATAAATTACTGAGTTTTGGAAATTTTACCATTTTTTGACTTCTATAGTTTTCAAAAACCTGACGTGAAATTCTGAGAACGCCATCTCGTTCTGCGGAATTCTACGTTTGGTTATAGACTATTAAAACGTTAAAATTTTAAAGAATTATTAATTAGATTAATTTAAAAAATTTTGAAATTTTAAAACTATTTGATTGTATTTTTTTGAATTTTAATCGAAGAAGGACAAGTAATATATGGTTGTAAAGGATTTTTTTTTCTCTTTCTCATTTGGAAAAGGAAAAATATCCGAGTTAAAAATAATTATATGAGTGCACCTCCAAAAAAACAGTTTTTTTGTCCCAACCCCAGATTTTGGAAGTATCTTGGATATTCGTAGTATGCCATTATATTTAGTTTTCCAATACCTACAACCTATGCCTGGTCCCGAGCATAGTGTTTTTTCACTGTGAAACAGTGTAATCATAAATGTTAAGGAAAAATGTTTTAATACAATGGTGTTTTAGTAGTTTTTTTTGGACTTAACTGGTAATGCCGTGAATAGAAATTTTATTTTTATGAATTCAATTAAAGTACTTTTTTGCAGCAATCTTTTGGTGTGGTAGTCAGCAGAAAAGAATAAATTTTTCCCAATTTAAGTTTGACTTAAAAAGCTACACAGAAAAAAACGTCGGTAAAATTAACCAAAAAAAGTTGTTAATGTACAATTTTTCAAAATTTATGAAAAACCTGAATTTTATTGGTAGGAAAGTTGGATTAACCAAAAAAAATTGTAAAAATAAATCTTCAAAATTCGACATAAAATATTTCAAATAAACGAAAAACTTGTTGTTTTTGTAACCACAATTTTTGATTAAATGTGAATTTTTCACAAATTTACTGAAAAATTTACAACTTAACCGTGGAAAAAATGGTGCAATACATTTACTATCTCTCATCGGTTAAACTTACCAACATTGGAGGGTTGAAGCGTTTTTAATCGTCTTTTTCGGTTAGATTTTTTGATGTTAAGATTCACTTCGCAAAAACCCACAAATTTCTGGAAAACCATGATATATACATTCTTCCTTGGACAGGGAATTCCCCAGACATGAACACCATCAAGGGCGGTACCAGAAAAAATTTCTGGGGGGTTTTCACAAGTTTTTGTTTACCTCTACTGAAGAAAGAAACTAGAAAACCCTTTTTTCAAAATAAATTTTTTTATTTTTCATAAAAAAGTGTAATAAAAAAAATTTGAAAACAATCCCGAAGGGGAGTTTATGAGAAAAGGATTTATTCTAAAATCGACGTATTGTGTTCATATATTTCGGGGGGGCCTAAAGCCCTCAAAACCGCCCCCCCCTTCATGGTTACGTCCCTGTTTTCATTTTAAACACACTTTCATTTGATTCACAGAAACTTTAAACTTTCACAAGCTGTTTCACTTTGATGTAAATGTATACCGTGATATTCGAAGCTTAATAACGAATGCTTAAACTGGAATGTTTCCAGTTTTTGGTACACGAAAGTTTTTAATAACATAGAATATCCAGGAGATACGGAAGTTTCTCTTGAATTCTTTTAAATTTCATAACTATTCCATACATTTTTCTATTACTTCATAGTTTGCGGGGGTTCGAACACCCCAAACCCTCCCCCCTGAACACCATTGAAAATTATTAGTCATATCTGAAACAAAAAGTGTACGAACGTCAAAACAATACCGTTGATATTTTGAAGAAAAACATCAAAGATATTTAGAATGAAAGAAACTATAAAAAAATGTATTGAAAGTTTACCTAATAGAATGAAGTCTCTTATTTCAAGCAAGGGTAACGTCACAAAATATTAAAATAATTTACAGTTGAACTTCTCTATAGTGAACTTCTATATAATGAAGTTTCTATATAATGAAGTGATTTTCTGTATAAGTTAGACTGTATAAGATATACTGTTTCATTAAAAAAGTCATTTTATTTTAGTTTCAAATTCCTCAATTGTCCACGAAACAGTTTTTTTAAAATAAAATTATATAAATTAGAAGAAGGAGCATATGCCACCCTCACCTTTTTTAAAAACTAACTAGAGAGTGGACGATATACGGCTATACCGAAGCTGAAATACCCCCACACAGTAGGAAGAAGTACCTCGAACATAAAATTATGTAGTCTCAAGACCCCATCTTGATCCACCTATAAATAGTTTTGGAGCCCGGACCATGTCCAAAATTCGTTTCTAACAATTTCCAATCAAATCGACCAAAAAAAAAATTGGTCTCAACCCCATTTTGACCCTTATATATATGTGATTTCGGAACCTCGGACCATGTCAAAAATACGTTTCTAAACATGCAGCAATAAAAAAGATTTGAAAAATGTTGACCTTTTTTTTCGGTGTATGGGAGCCACGCGCAGTTTTTGTCCGACTTTCGCCATTTAAAAACACGATTTTCACTTATATGGGGGGTAGGCGTGGCAGTCGACCGATTCCTTCTAGGGCCTAAAAAGGATGAATCCAAAATTTGGAATCCCTAGCTTTCTTCTAGCTCCTGCAATCGTGTTTACAAGGAAAGAGGACGGACAGACGGATAGGGCTAAATCAACTCAGTAGGTGACGCTGATCAAGAATATATATATTTTTCCGGACACGTCTCCTTCTTGGTGTTACAAACATCAGACCAAAGTGAATATACCCATACCTCATGAGGTGTGGGTTTTAAACAAAGTTTCAAGTCGATGATGACAGACAGACGGACAGACATAGAGACTATGCATGTCAATCTCGGGACCCCGGGATCCCGCTTCTTTGTTATTCCCTGAAATCCCGGGATTCGCACTGACTAATCCCGGGATTTTCGGGACAAGTTTTATGAGCAATTTTTTCAAAAATATGCCTTTAATATTGGGAAAAAATTAATCAATTAAATTCTATTTGTTTAGAAAAAATTTAAAAATTCAGGAGCTTTTTCTATCATGAATAATTTCTTTCTGAATGGTTTAGTTTTAGCAAGGGCCATAGTTTTTCATCTAAAAAATGTTGATAAGCATTCAGGAAAAAACTTCGAAAAGTCGGATATTTTTGGAAATTTCATTTCATTTGATTTTATTGGTTTGGAAAAATTATTTATTTTGTTTTAAAGAAAAAAATTAAATAAAATTGGCGAAAAGTTTATTGATTTACTCGTACAGAAACTATATGAGTTATACATATAAAAATATGCAATACGCATTGCAGAAACTTGTACCAATGCGTGAAGGCAATTTAGGCATATTTTCATTACGTCAACAAATTTAAGCAAAAAATAGTTCCAAACTGTTTGCAAATTAGTAGACTATAAAGCACTCAAATCCATTTTGTTTAAATGGAAATCGGATCAAAAAATACATCGAACATCGTTCTGGACATGAAATACAAGTTCCAGTTCCGTATATTAAAATGTTCGACAAAATATTCCATTCAAGAGTTGTGCGAGAAATGTGAATCAAACGACACATTTTTAAAATGATCTTATTCTGACCGGAAACCCAAGATTCCAAAGACCAAATCGATTCCAATCAGTATTTTATTCTACATATTTTAAAGTTATTCAAACTTTTTTCTAATATTACAAATCATAGGTGTGATAAATTTAATTTTAAAAAAATAAAAGGTCTCGAAAATTGACATCCCTAATACAGACGGACAGACGGGCATTGCTAAATCGACTCAGGAGGTGATGCTGATCAATAATATATATACTTTTCTTTACCGGACATGCCTCCTTATAGGGGTTGTGTCAAAATGATATTGTTCCGACTGTCGCCGTTCCAGCCAACATCGGTGACGTCACCTACTGGCCCCCCTTGGAGTCAAAAGTGTGTTACTCCACACACAAACACAGGTAATTATATATCGCCAATTGGTAAATGCCTTTAAAGCGAATTCCCCACCAGGGACGTATCGTGGAGGGGTTTTCATAAAATTTGTTAAAACTGAAGAAAAAAAACAAGAGCACTTTTTTTTACAAAATAAATTTTTAGATTTTTTATAAACTTTTTTTTGGAATTTTTAAAATGGGGTCATTCTAAAATTGGATTATTATATTCATATATTTTGGTTTTTATTGCATTTATAATTAGTAGAGAACATTTTTAAAAAAACTAAACATAGTATTTATCTATAGTTTTTCAAATAAACCTCAAATTGCGTTAAAATATATTATTCAAATACATATCTTTCTGAATTTAAGAACGGCAATTGATATCTAATACGGAAAAATTCGTTGTGAATGATTTGCCGTCATATTCTTTTTTTGTAACCGCAAGTTTTTAATAAAAACAAGTGAGTAAATTTCAGTCGGGCAAGCCGACTTTTATATACCCTACTAAATATACCTACTGGGCCATATTGTATCCGCCATCTTGAATTTTGAAAATGCGACATCAAATTCGAAATCAGCGACTCCGAAAACCGCGCTATACAAAATTTCATACTGTTTTGATGAATTCTTAAAATTTCGGTAAAAACACAATTTTCACTTATATGGGAGGTAGGCGTGGCAATCAATCAATACCAACTCCTTCTAGTGCCTAAGAAGGATTAATACAAAATATGGGATCCCTAGCTTTCTTCTAGCTCCTGCAATCGTGTTTACAAGAAAAAATGACGGACATACGGATAGACGGACAGACGGACCGACGGATAGGGCTAAATCAACTCAGGAGGTGACGCTGATCAAGAATATATATATACTTTTCCATACCGGACACTTCTCCTTCTTGGTGTTACAAACATCAGACCAAAGTGAATATACCCATACCTGTAGGGTATAAAAATATCAAAAAGATACTGAAGTTTCTCTCAGTTCTGTTGAATTTCATAACAAACCACCCTGGGTTCCTGACTCCACCCCATAAGGGTAACATGAATTCGTCTAAAATTCTCAAGAGAAATCTAGACAAACAGCCTTCCTTGCTGGGGCAGAATCGATTATCGATTCTTACCGAAAAATCAAGTACGGATCCCAAGTCAAATGCTCAAAAGCACTACCAATTTACTTATGTGAGCAAAATTAAAATTGACTTTTAAAGGAAGTTACTAAAATTGTTGGCGTCAATAGTTTTCATGTAGTCGCTATCTGCAAAGGAAATATTCACGAAACCTAAATCGTATTGCACACTTCCCACCGTGTGCGTAATATGTGGAGATTTCCACCACACAAACATGTGAAAATGCAAATGTTGAAAAATCCAGAAATTGTGGTGGCAACTATACAGCAAACTATAGAGGCTGTCCAATCTAGAAATACTTCAAAAGCAACCCAAGTAACACCGCTTGTACGTTATTAGATGTGATACACTGCTGCTAACTATTTTCGCAACTATATACTCATGAGTACCGTCCGTAAATAGTAATTAGAAGATAGTATCAAAAGCAGTCACAACAATTCTGTGTGGCACTCCTAGGGTGAGCGAAGTTGTGAGATATTCGTGAATACTATAAATGACAACCAAATGTCAAAAATAATTACCACGTGCAAGTGAAACGGATGAACAAAAAATATACAAATAATAAATATTATGAAAATAATGTAAGAAAAGGAAAACTAATGATTGCATACATTTCAGAGTTGTGTTCCAAAATATCCGATAAGAAAAAATTTAATTTCATATACAAACACAAGACTTTGAATACGAAATAATTATCAATTCGTACACAAATTTTATGGGCAACATAGTTTTTACTGCAAATAGATATGACATTTGATACTTAAAATTTCATTGCGTTCACATAAAATTTGTTATGTTGTAATATTTTTCGAAAGGTAACGAAATAGAAACTATTCCGCACAATATTTAGAAGCAAAAAAAACTCTTGCTGTTTGCAATTCATCATGGTTTGGTCATAATTAAAATAAAATGCAAAATAGATAACCAAAATTATTTTAAGTGGTGTTCCACGTTTTTATCGGCCCTGTACATACAATAATATTTATACAATAAGGGAGTTCACAAAGGTCTCATAAAGTCCTATGGCATAAAATCATATTTGAAAAAATATGACATTTGTGAGCACCCTGTCATATTTCAATGTGTTATTTCTGCATTAATCAGCTGATCGCAAAATTAAAGCAAGGGAAATTAAAGCTGATCGCAAAAATAAATAAAAAATTTACATAAATAAATAAATTTGAGAGCAGATTCAACACAACCTTCAAAAACACTGGTAGCAGAGTTGTATTGGTCGTAAAATTTTTTATATGGAAAAAAAGGAACAACATTTTTATGACTATTGTATACTTTTACAACAATATGACTTTATGACCAATATGAACCCATTGTGAACTCCCTTAATTTTTTTTTTTATTTAATCACGCGCTTTATAATATCAACCTCACTGAGGAAACATCAATTTATTAGGACCTGCACGAAATGAAAACTGTTGCGACAAATAATTTTATTTTCACAGTCACCCAATTTTTATTAAAAATATGTGTTACTATTATTTATTAAAATGATGCAGTTATTTTCTAATTCTTAATAATTTCTTCTCTCCGAGCAATAGTTCTTCCTATACTTGCAATTTTGTAAACTCTCCCCTGATTTTCTCATACAAAAAGTTTACAAAATCAAAATTAAAAGAAAAATTATTGTTCGGAAAGAAAAAATTATTAAGAAGTAGAATAGAAAACTGCATCATTTAAAAAAAATATATTATCACGTTTTTCCGAAAAAAGGTGGTTTAATGAAAAATTTAGAAAATGTTTCTTTCTTTTTTGTGGTTTTTGAATTGATCACAAACCACAAAAAAAACCCTATTTTTCTTGATTAGATGTTTGGCTTTTTTATATGTTATTCAGTAACCTTTCTAACACTATTAAGGACAGCCTCTTAGCTGAACTACTTCAATAATTATGGCTTAAAACTTGATGACACCTCTGAATGCAATTTTTCGCAATACTTTCATCTGTAGATCCTAACTGGGGACAGATGGACCCCCCTCCCCTCCCATACAATTTTTTTCTTGTTTTGACCCCAGGAAATACCACCTTCATTATTTGTATTGAAGCGTGGGACACCTTTTATGTGATTTGCATATTGTAAGAATTCAAGAAAACAGTACATTCCTAATCTTTCAACAATGTTTCAGTAGTGGTTTGCTGTCTTTGTAATGGCTCGTCATTTGTTTAATTTTGTGAATTTTGATTAAAAAAAATGTATATTGTTTAAAGGAAAGAATAAATAATAACACCAAAGTTAAATTAAAAGTGGTATTTTGATTCCTACATGGAACATCACTGTTACTATCAAAATGGCGGTGGATGAAAAGTAATTGAGAGGTACCGCTTTTAATGCAACAGAAAGAGAACACATATTTCATACAAATCTATATGATATAAGCGTCTCTTTTTTCGTTTGATAGTTAGTTGCGACTACTAATAAGTAAGTAGTCGCTACTTAAACTATTAGTTGTATGTTTATTGTAGGCGCAAAACTGCTCTGATCAAGAAATAGTAGCAACTGACAACTAAGATTTTTTGTCAGTTCATGTTACCAACATTTTTCTGTGCGCACTGTCTGCGGACTACAAGTCAGCCCTACGAACTTTTTGTGTTACTTGGGAAGGCTCTTCCCAAAGCTGATGCTTTCCCTCCAAAACAGGATTTAAGAAAAATTTCAACAAATCCCTTACAACCCAATGTAAATCCCAATATAAATAAAGGTATTTTCCACGCTATCGCTTTAAAAGGACAATACTCAGTCCCCGTGTACACTCAACCTGCTCCCGTTAGCAGTTCTCTTGAGAAAACTCTGCAAGTGTTTATACAAAATATGTCTCAATTTATGTCTGGTATGCAAAATATGATGCAAGAAACGATTAAAAATAAAAGTCTTTTACTACAACATGTCTAAACCATGAATGGTTTCAAAATATCATTTTGCAATGCACCCGGCCTGTGTCTTCACAAACTAGAACTTCTCGAATTCTTGAAAGAGTCCAGCATAGATGTTATGCTAATTTCTGAAACTCACTACTCTAAAAAACACCTTTTCAATTTACCAGGATATACTCAGAAAAAAAAGTCAGTAAAATTAACCAAAAAATGTGTAAAATGTGAATTTCTCAAAATTTAACTGAAAAAGTATAGAGTGATCTATCTTCGGCTATGACGAAGGCGAAATACCCCCACACAATATGGCTCATTTGGAAGTACCTCGAACAGGCCCCATTTTGACAAATTTATATGTGGTTTTAAAACATCGGAACTTGTCCGAAATCCGTTTCCAAAAATTTTCCAATCGCATCCACCAAAACAAAAATTTTGTCTCAATACCCCGTTTTGACTTCGCACCATGTCAAAAATACATTTCTAAACCTTTCGAATACAGCAATAAAAAAGTGTGAAAGAGGCTGTTTTCTTATATAGTGTTAAGAGTCTTGGCGAAAAAATAAAAAGCTGGATCTAGTCGGAAAAAGGCTTACAACTTCTCGGGATGTTAAGTTGAATTTTTCCCAAAATGTAACTATTTGAGGGGTATCGTGGATTTCCACCATATAAAGGAAATTTTGGCCCACGCTAATATATTGGATGGTGTGCAACATCTATGTGTGTATTAGGCATACCGGGATCCCGTACATTTGTTAGTCCCGCCATTTTTGGAATTTTTGCAACAGTATGTCTTCTAAAGGGGTTTTTTTTTAGTGGTATAGAACTTTAAAATGGCAACACTGTTTTAACTGGCGGTCATTTTGTCAGTTGTCAAGTGATTTGTGTTTTGTTTGGTTTGGCATTATAACAGCGACATTTTGCCATCACGCACCATTTTTTCGTAAACCCCAAACATGCTCTTTTTGTGGTTCTTTTACTGTAACTTTTGAATGGAATAACCGAATTCGAATATAACAATTACAAATTCGTAACACGCACAGTTTTGTTGCTCTCAGTTATTTAGAACCGCAATTCTATTAAAAATCCGATTGGTATTTCGACTTATACAAGTACCTATAAAAATATAATAAAATTGTGGTTCCAAATTACTGAGAATAACTTCAAAAATATGCGTGGTACGAAGTTAAAATTTTCTTTGGGACAATCATTTTTTGGCCCAATACAACATTTTTGGGGGCGCATCGACAGAAAACCCCAATTTGAAATTTCCCCATACAAATCTTGGTCTAGTTTAGTGTACACAGAAATATATAGGTTAATCTAACCAAAAAAACGTGTTAATTAAACTATTTTTTATTTTATATGGAAAACACAAACAACAACTACTATTTTTATACCCTACACCTCATGAGGTATGGGTATATCAACTTTGGTCTGATGTTTGTAACACCAAGAAGGAGGCGATTCTGGTATGGAAAAGTATATATATTCTTGATCAGCGTCACCTCCTGAGCCCCATGCGTCTGTCCGTCCGTCCGTCCTTTTTTCTTGTAACCACGATTGCAGGAGCTAGAAGAAAGCTAAGGATCCCAAATTTTGGATTTATCCTTTTTAGGCCCTAGAAGGAGTTGGTATTAAAAAAGGGCGGAATCGGTCGTCTGCCAAGCCTACCTCCCATATAAGTGAAAATCGTGTTTTTACCGAAATTTTAAGATTTCATCAAAACAGTATGAAATTTTGTATAGGGGGGTTTTTGGGGTCGCTGATTTCAAATTTGATGTCACATTTTCAAAATTCAAGATGGCGGATCCAATATGGCCCAGTAGGTGTAGGGTATATATAAGTCGGCTTGCCCGACTGAAACTTACTCTCTTGTTGTGATTAATCTAATCGTCAAAAAATTGTTAAATGATTTTTAACTACCAAAACAGGTTAGCTAATCAAAAAAAATGGTAACACCCAAAGCTGGGCATAGTTAATCGAGAATTTAACTTCGTTAATCCGAAAATAGTTAATCAAAAATTTAACTTCGTTAAATTAAAAAGTTAATTGCGTTGAAAAGTAAACTTCGTTAAAAGTTAAATTAAATAGTTAAATTCTCTATAGAAAAAATTTTTTTTCCAAAAAACGTATAAAAAAACATTTTAAAAATTTTTTTTCGTTTCAAAGTTAACTAATGCTAGTTAATCGAAGAAATTTAATTTAACTAAATGAAAAAGTTAATGGTTTTCGAAATTAACTGAAACGTTAAAACTTAACCAAAAATGTAACTTCGTTAATTAACTATTAACGAATTAACTAGTTATTGCCCAGCTTTGGTAACACCTAAATTTTAACCAACAAATTAGTAAACCGAACCAATTAAGTTGTTCCTAAACTATTTTTGTTAGTTGGCCAACCCAAAAAAGTTTTAATGACTCTGTTGCGGTTCGCAACTCAGCTGAGTTTGGTTTCTTGTGTTCTATGAGCACATGCTCATACATGCTCAGCGGCGTGCTTTCGTGTCTGTCATACATACACCAGCAACGATTTTTGTTTTGCCATTCGAGTATTAAAATCAGTGCAAAATTGATTGCAGTATTTTATTTTTGTCAGGAGCATTTTTGCTGATTTGGGTACAAAATGATTATAAATTTTCTCGTGTTTTTGTACACTTCTTCGATGGTTCATATCTTAAGATGCGTAAAAGGTATAGAAAATTATTTAGCTTAAAAGAATCAAAAATTAAATAAAAAGTCGAAAATAAAAATTTTTTTTTTATAATTTCTAACATTTTGTACCCAACAGCAAAAATGCTCCAGCGAAAAATTAAATATTGCAGTCTGTTAAACAAGTTTTGGCTTGTATTTTTAATTCTTGGAAAAAAATTAGTATGATGTCATATAAAAAAATCTAAAAAAACCGTTAAAAATGGTATCTGCGCTATGTTTACAGTAATAACCTCTGTGTTTTCCGTCAGACAAATAAAAGTTATACACCGATTGAAGCTATAGTTTTTGCATATTTATGTTACGCTTCTAAAGTTATCATTTAAAACAACAATTGTTTTTTCTCTTCTAACTTCAGATTTTGGGGGTGTAATCAAAATTCATTTTTTTGGACAGACCACAACTTAGAAAACCAAAACTTTAAAATCACTTTAAGCCCAGTATGGCTCCAGCGGGATTTGAACACACGGTCCAAAAACGTAGACAATTTTT
Source organism: Heteromyza rotundicornis (assembly GCA_951394025.1). Classification (NCBI taxonomy): domain Eukaryota; kingdom Metazoa; phylum Arthropoda; class Insecta; order Diptera; family Heleomyzidae; genus Heteromyza; species Heteromyza rotundicornis. The sequence continues at coordinate 24,871,095 of OX596011.1, read as the reverse complement.
AAAAGAGTTAAAATTTCAATGTGAACACTTTAAATAAAATAGTAAAATCTTTGAATTTTAACGTAAACATTTTATATTTCAAGTGTCAAAATAAAATGGCAATTTAAAATTAAATACATTCACTTTACTTATTCTTTTAAAAGTGATAACAATAAAATTTAAGTTTTTTACTTTTAAATATAAAGTGTCTAGCTTAAAATAAAGTAAACACTTTTAAACTAAAGAAGTTTACTTTAACATCAAAAGTGTTTACTTTTAAACTTATAGTAAACACTTTAAACGCTTAATATAAAAACTTTTTAAAAAAAAATGTATTTTGCTTTGTGTATAAACCTTACGGGGGAGAGACACTTTAAATTATTTTTGAAAGTGTTCACATTTAATTTTAAAGCGCACTTTTTTTCTCAGTGTAGGTCTTGGGTGGCACCCCAGTAACGCAGTGTAATGAATGCATCCATTGCTCTTATGCGAACAATTTTTCATGGTACGCGAACTGTTTTTTATGGTACGCGAACAATTCTGAGTTGGTTCCATTTACCACATTTTTCGGTTGCTGCATTTTTAATCGTCTTTTTTCGTTAGATTTACCTACTTTTTTTGTGTGTATATGAATCGTTCTAAAGCACTTCGAATGTTGTAAGCACTGTTTTATACATTTTACGCTCACAGTCTTTTTTTCAGGAAAAGAACAGTGCAAATAATGGTACCCATATTCATGTTCTCTTAAATTAATCGCAAAGGCACACAAGACAATAACTTCGGTCAATTATACACCGAACTAAATTTGTACCCTCAGAACATTAAAACTCAATTTAAATGACATCGAATAAACAAATAAACGTCCCTTTCAGATTATTTTTATGCGCTGCACAGGCAGTAAGTTATTCAAATATTAGATTTAACCCAATATATAAACCGAACCACCCCCTTGGGCCGTAAAGGAACTCTACGTCGCGACGTTGCTTTTTTAGCGTACAAATAAATACTTTGGCATATAGCATCTGGTTGACAGTAGTACTTCAGTCTGTATTGAATGTGTTGAGCATTGGATCATTGGATCGGTGAATTTTATGTATGTATGAATGTTACGTGGGTCAAATATTACAGGCAAAACTGAATTGCATTTAATTTCGTACCCTCTTTCTGTTTTTCTATTTTATATATATATGTATATTTATTTCATTTGTTTATCATTGCCTTCAGCCGGATTTTAAGTCTGTCATGTCGTTTTCGTAAATTTAATTTCAACTTTCTATCAGGGTGCCGAAAAGACAATTTAATGCGATTATTAAATAAGAAACTGTCATCTTCAATTTAATTCCATTTTCTCATTTGGCAATTCTCTTGAACCATTGCTAAATCGTCGCTGCACACAAAAAAAACCTTAGTAACATTGACAAAAAACTAGGTTGATTTGATAAAAATTTTTGGTCAACAAAATATTTTCTCAACTTAATTTTTGTCAATTTGATAAAGTTTTTCAATATTTCAATATTTTGTTAGTATGACAAAATTTTTTCAAACTTATTTGTTATTTTGAATAAAAACACAAAATGTCTTTTGGTGAAATGGAAATACTTGTTTTATTAATTTGAAAATATTACAATTCCATTTTTGTTGATTGTTGAAAACTTGTTCATATTGAAAAAATATTTTTATCAAAATGAAAAATATTTTGTTAAGTCTACTGAATTTAAGAAGAAATCTTTATTATATATACCTATTAGTTCATAAAAATGTTTAGGTAACAGTATTACTAATAAACATGAAAGAGTTTTGCAAATCATTAACTGAGTACCTAATTCAAATTAATTTTTTTTCACCTTCACGGATATTGAAGTCGGTACAAGAACTGCATGGAAACAATATGTATAAGCCGATGACGAAGGTCAACTGGCAGCCTATTACTTCGGCCGAAGGCCTTTTAAACAAGACCATTTTAAACCAGTTTTTTCGTGTATTTTCATTCAAATTCGAGTGTATAAATAGACATTTAGTTTTTTAAGGAACGAACATTTTATTTAATATAAATATAAATAATAAAAGTAACCAAAAAGAATTCACGAACAAATTTGGGCCCCTAGATCAAAACTAACACGAGCCACGAGCCATGTAGGAAAAATTGGATTTTTTTAAAATCATTTTTAAAAATTTGGAGTAAAGCATAAAATAATGGGAATTTAGTAGAAATGGTAGAGAATTCTTCAAAGAATAAATCCAGTAGCTGTTTTTTAAGGATTGCCCAAATCCTTCAGGTGATGGGCAAAGGATGCTCTAGTTGATGGTAAATACCACCTGTGAAGCTTTTAACTTTAAATGTAAAATTTTACCAAAATCGGTCCCGGATTTCAGCACCAGAACTACTTTTCATATATGTTGGCGCAGCAATTTGGGCTACATTTCTAAAAGGTATAATCCTTCCGTGAGCATCCTAGCCCTATATTTGAAATTTCATACAGTTCACCAGGACTCCTTTTAACATAGACATAAGGGCGAGTAGTGAGCTTCCAAATCTATATTTAAAATTCAGTAATCCACCGTACTTTGTGGCAGCTGTAACCCAGTGCCACGCAATTTGAGGCGAGATTCACTCAATATTAGATGATTACTAAGTTAAATTTTAATCATATTTTTTGTTTTATGGGCCTCTTATGTCCCATTGGAAATTTCATCACTTACACAATTTTACATACAAGTCTCAAGAAAATCAGTAAGACCGTTTATATGTGAGCTAGAAAATCGTATCGTAAAGAATTAGTAGAATCCTTCCGTGAGCCTCTTAGCCCTATATTTGAAATTTCATACAGTTCACCAGGACTCCTTTTAACATAGACATAAGGGCGAGTAGTGAGCTTCCAAATCTATATTTAAAATTCAGTAATCCACCGTACTTTGTGGCAGCTGTAACCCAGTGCCACGCAATTTGAGGCGAGATTCACTCAATATTCGATGATTACTAAGTTAAATTTTAATCATATTTTTTGTTTTATGGGCCTCTTATGTCCCATTGGAAATTTCATCACTTACACAATTTTACATACAAGTCTCAAGAAAATCAGTAAGACCGTTTATATGTGAGCTAGAAAATCGTATCGTAAAGAATTAGTTTTGGTTTTCAGTGTGGCAAAAATAAGAAAAAAAATTTTAAAAGCTTCCGCCAAAGCTTCGGCCATTTTTTGGAAAAATCTAAGCCGAAGCCGAATGTTCAATTTTGGCCGATAACGGCCGAAGCCGATGCCGAAGCCGATTAATTGGTTGGGCTATAATAAGATTGTTGCATATTTTATATCTGCAATAACAAAAGTAATTAGTTAAATCTGTTAAAAAATTGGATTTGGATTTCTATTTTAACTTACAGTCGCGAGCACACAAATAAAAGTGACGTGATTCAGGACAATTATTTTCACAACATTTTGACAGAAATTTCCTAAGTTTGTCGCTGCATGAAATCACGACACAATTGTTGTTGTTTTATTGTTTTGTTTTTTCTGGTTTCCCTTTTGTTCTGGGCGACGGGAGAACAAAATTGGAGGAAACCACACACGCACTAACCGACAGAACGCACTGAACAATTTTCTTAATTATAATTACTTTTTATTAGAAACCGACCGAAATGGCCGAAATTTTTAATTTTTTTTTTCGGCCGAAACCGAAATGGCCGAAAAAATGAAAGAAAAAATTGTGAATGTGAATGTAATAAAAAAGAGTAAAAAACAAGTTTTTTAAAATATATTCCTTTAACCGACTAAAAAGCAGAGAAGAAAGGAGAGTAGATTTATTTTTTTTTGCGTAGAGTAGTAGAAATTCTGTCAATGTAGTAGATTTCAAGAGAGGGTAGTAGATATGCGTTTCTGCGTAGAGTACTAGAAATTCTTCGAGAGTAGTAGAAATTTCTGTCGGGGAAGCAGATTTGTAGAAAGAGTAGTAGTTTGGCATTGTATGAAACTCACATAATATTTTGAGGAGTACATTTCTTACAATAGTACTAGAAAATATCTTGAGGGAAGTAGAAAAATCTACCGCAGTAGAGGAGTAGAAGTTTAAAAAACATCGCGAGAGTAGTAGATTTACTCTGATAGGAGTAGAGTGAGAACGCCTTAATGGATGCAGGCGGTAATTAATATGCAAATTCTTTCAAGAAAATAAGATTCAAAGTTTTCCATTATTCTTTTTCCAATACAATTTGGGGACATGTCTTCTTTGTCGCTTCTGATTCCTCGAAACTATGATCAATACTTAAATTTGTGTTACATACCACTTTTATTCACTTGGTTGTTCCTTATGTATTTTCCCACGCTAAAGCCGAAAATAATAATGCAATTTTTCCAGCACGCACTATTTTTCCGCAAACGCCATAAAAATTGTATTTCTGGGTGCTGTAAAGATTTCATTATTATTTTCGTATTCAGCGTGGCAAAATACATAAGAATTTGTGTATCAAGTCTATTTAACACACACAAAGTTCCGTTTTGTCGATCAGTGTAATCTTTGTTATTTATATGTTACATTTTTCGTATTAAACCGAAATTTTCGGCGTATATATCGAAATTTCGGTCGAAAACGATATTTTTTTGCGTCCGAATCCGAAACAGCTTTTTTTGGCCGAAAAACCGAAAACGAATTTCGGTCGGTCTCTACTTTTTATACCCTACACTGAGAAAAAAATTAAAACGAAACGTTGTCAAAACGTTCCGAACCGTTGTCAATTTCCAGCCAAAACTGAATGTTCTGATTTTGACAACAACACGTTTAAATTTTTTGTTTTGCAACGGAAATGTTTATGATTTCATGAATTGAAAATACAAAAAAAGGTTATTGGAAAGTCCTATTTTTAGAATTACCTAAAAAGACTCTAATTTTTTTACTCTAAATAATTGTTTTTATACAACATTATTGATATTTCATTGTTATATTTTGTTTACGTAATAAAGAAATGGTATAAATTTTTATTTACTTACCGAGATTTGAACCATGGCCATTCGGATTCATAAACGCTCCCCTTAGCACGCTTGCCTACCGCTGTGTGTATTTTGCAATGTTTTAAATGCATTCATATACTATGAAACTGCTTGGTTAGGATTTGAAACGGTTTCAGTTCTGAAATATAACTGAAACAGTTTTTCTTTTTGAGACCGTCGGTTCGAATCTCAGTCGGAGCAATTTTTTGGTTGTTTTTTTTAACACATTACTTTTTTATTCTTTTTTTTTTGCTCCGGATTCGCTGGTCACTAATCCGGGGTTTGTTTTGCTGCGCTAGCTCTAGATTTCTTGAAATCGACGTCCAGTACCTCAAAAATGCAACAAAATTAAATTCGGCAAATGCAGATCGGTAAAGAAAAAAAATAAGAAAAAAACTAGTAAGAGAATTATCTTCGGTCTGACCGAAGCTACATATAATACCCTGCACATTAGAGTACGATACATTCTGAGACCACATGTTAGTAATTTTATCGAAAATCGGTATTTTATTGATAGTTTTTCGATATTTTATCGATAGATTTTCGATAATTTATCGATAATTTTTCGAAAATTTATCAATAATTTTTCGATAATTTATCGATAATTTTTCGATTTTAAACCGATTTAACCGATTTATCGAGTTTTTTTCGAGAATTTTTCGATTTTTTATCGATAATTTTTCGATTTTTTATCAATAATTTTTCGATTTTTTATCGATAATTTTTCGATTTTTTATTGATTATTTTTCGATTTTTTTATCGATCATTTTTCGATTATTTATCGATAATTTTTCAAAAAATTTTCCAATATTAATCGATAATTTTAGCTTCCTGATCCATTTAAAAATTTTGTTCCAATTCCATTTTGCTCCGGTCCAAAATTCCATTTCGTTCCGGTTTCATTCCCATTTCGTTCACGACCTCATTTCCAACCCCATGCAAAAAACCGCATCCAAATCGGTTCAGTATTTCTCAAGATAAACGAAAATAATATAAAATTGGCGACCATTTTGTATGGGAGGTAGGCGTGGCTCTTATCCGATGTTGCCCATTTTCAATACCGTCCAATCATTCGCAAAATAAGAGGAATCCCAAAATTTGGAAGCGATCGGTTAAGTATTTCTCAAGATAAACGAAAATAATGTAAAATTGGCGGCCATTTTGTATGGGAGGTAGGCGTGGCTCTCATGCGATGGTGCCCATTTTCAATACCGTCCAATCATTCGCCAAAATAAGAGGAATCCTAAAATTTGGGGTCGATAGCTCAAAAGCTACGACAGTTATCGTGCGAAATGACAGACAGACGGACATGGACTAATGGACTCAGGAGGTGGCTGATCAAGAATATATATACTTTTCCAAAACCGGACACACCTCCTTATGGGCGTTACAAACGGTGTGACAAAAGCACAAAAGCAAAAGTGACCCTTGGACACTAGTGTGCAAGGTAGAAAAAGAATCGAAAAAAAATGTTGTCCGACTGAGATTCGAACCCACGCTCCAGTAACTCATACCATCTTCAAAAAGTGAAACTGTTTTCGTAACGATACCCGTTTCAAATCATAAACATGATCTCTGTTTACACCTCATGAGGTATGGGTTAGGGTTAGGGATGCCAATCCCGGGATTTTCGGGATTTAAAAATGAAGTCCCGGGATTTGGATTTTTTTCAATTCAACCAAAAATTAGTATAAAAATTTTTTATTACGTCGAATTGAATAGCTTTTAATATACCCATCTATAATATTTTTGAAATTGTGCAAATAATCTAACAATATTTAAGGTTTTTTTGAAATTTTTGAAATCGACTTTTTCACACCTCTGATTCGGAATATTAGAACAAAGTTAGAAATACTTTAAAATATGTAAAATAAACTACTGATTGGAATCGATTTGGTCTTTGGAATCTTGGGTTTCGGGTCAGAATACAATTATTTTAAAAATTTGTCGTTTGATCCACATTTCTCGACCAACTCTTGAATGGAATATTTTGTCGATCATTTTAATATACGGAACTGGAACTTGTATTTCATGTCCATAACGAAGTTCGATGTATTTTTTGATCCGATTTCCATTTAAACAAAATGGATTTGAGTGATGAGTTTACATCCGATTGTATTTTTAACGAATTATTATGTGAATTAGAAAAATGCAAAATGCATAAATGCGATTTAAACGGTTTTAAGAACTGCTCCAGGAAAACTGGGAGCAGTTCTTTTTAACCCCCTCTAACAGAATCTGTCAATCCCGATCATGTGCGTTTTTTAGTGGTGTTATCAGAGCAGGACACGTGCCCTTTCTTAGGGTAAAGGTTAAGTGACAGCTTTTGGATTCGTTGACTTTGATTTTCCAGTTACTTAGAGTGTCCAAATGTTTTTGCACGTAAAGAGTTGCTATGTCCGGGTTTGAGTGAGAGCACAGGATAGCAGTGTCGTCATCAAAGTCGATATAAGAGTTCTATAGCTTTTGGGCATATCTGCAGTATAGAGAATATAAACCAGGGGCGCGAGGACACTGCCTTGTGGTACTCCGGCCAGTATTTCGTATTAACAGGAGACAAAGCTTTTATATTTTACTACAAATTTTCCATTCGTGAGATAGTTTTTGAGAAGACAGTGTATATTAGCGGGAAGAATATGCTGTAATTGTAAATAAGTCCTTCGTGCCAGACTTTATCAAAGGTCTGGGTGATATCGAGGAAAACAGCGGAGCAGTACTGTTTCTTTTCAAAAGTGCTTTTTATTGAGTCCACTTGTTCGATAGTGCCATGCTTTTCGCGGAAGCCAAACTGGTGATCATGAATCACTTGTAATTTTGGGTGAAATCAATTTTATTAGTAGTTTTTCAAAGAGTTTCGATAACACAGAGAGCCAACTTATGGGGCGGTATGAGATCACATTGTTGGAACTTTTTCCAGGTTTGGGAATCATTGTAAATTGATGGCAGTTCTTTTATCATTGTGGGCGCTATTAAGTCTGGTCCAGGACCTTTTTTTGGATCCAGGCATTTCTTTTTTGCCTCCATAAGTTCATTTTTCTTAAGGTGGTTTTTAGGTGGTTGGCAAAAGCTGCACCCTTTTCTGCATCGCTTCTGGCCCAGTTTCCATTTGCCAGCCGTATGAGGGGTTCTGCCAGTACTGGTTATTTCATATTTTTAGCAGCTCGCCAGAGAGAGTAGTTTGTTGATTTTGTGGGTGCGAGATGTTCAACAAATTGTTGGAAGTCTCTTTCGGATTTCCACTTTAGCTGTTTTAGAAGAGTTCGAGTGATGTCATTGAGTTGTTTTTTTCAAATTTGGGGATCGGTTGTTTTGCCACTTGCGACGTATTTTCCTTTTATTTTTTATTAGCTGCTCTATGTCCTTTGGGGTACATTTTGCACGAGTTGAGCTACTTGGGATTTGGGCGGGGGTGGCCGCTGTAGCTGCTTGAGAAAGCAAGAGTGTGAAATTACTAACATATTTCGTTTTTAGTGACACATTTGGTTTAATGTGGGAGCTTATTTACTGCCGATATTTGAGCCAGTTTGTGAGTTTACTGGTCAATTTATCTGTTGGATTGGCCTCAGAACTTGGCGAGTACTTTATTGTGATAATAGTAGGTGTATGGTCTGATGAGAGATCTAGAGGAGATTCTATAGTCAATCGGCTCCTTTTTACAGTTTTAAATACTGCAAAGTCAATGACGTCGGGAGTTTTTCGACTGTCAGTTGGCCAATAAGTTGGCGTGCCAGAGGAGACTACGTCAAGGCCAAGTCTGTTGATGGTGTTCAACAGGAGCCTGCCCTTTGGTGATATTCGGCGAGAGCTCCAATATGTATGTTTGGCGTTGAAGTCGCCGGCAACAAGAAACTTTGGTCCAAGAGAATGGAAAAAAGTCTGGAATTGTTGCTCAGTTATTTTGTGTCTGGGTGGGCAGTATATAGCTGTTAGTGTAAGGCCTTTTAAGTATTCATCGAGAAATACTTGTCGCTTGAATAAATTCTGTGCAATAATTCTGGAGAGCATAATGTTTTATCCGACTTTTAATGAGAATGGCGTAACCTTCTCTAGCGTTTTCACTTGGATGTTTTGTGTCATAGAGTCTGTATCCTGGTAAATTGTAGAAGTGCTTTTCAATGAAGTGGGTTTCAGAAATTAGCATAACGTCTATGCTGGACTCTTTCAAGAACTCGAGAAGTTCTAGTTTGTGAAGGCACAGGCCGTTTGCATTCCAGAATGATATTTTTAAACCATTCATGGTTTATACATGAGATGTTGTAGTAAAAGACTTTGATTTTTAATAATTTCTTGCATCATATTTTGCATACTAGACAGAAATTGAGACATATTTTGCATGAATATTTGTAGAGCTTGTTCAAGGCTCCTACTAAGAGGAGCAGTTTGAATGTTTACAGGAACAGAGTCACGCTAGCAGGAAACACCTTGTTTTCTAATGGTGCTTATATAAACTATACAGGCTGCGTGATTGCCACCACAATTGCAACATTTTTTAATAGTCAAATCTTCCTTTATTTTCGTACACATACCTGTTTCGTGAAGGTCTCCACAAATTACGCACACACTGGCCATATTCTTGGCAGTTATGACACTGAATCGGTCCACGGCGCTAGTGGGGTTCTTCAATTGTAATTCTACAGTGCAAGAGATATCGCAGAGAGTATATTGGGTAGGGTTCACCTCTTTTAAGAGTTTTTGAGTCGAACTCTAGTTCCACACGGAATAGGGGTTGTGGCACTTTATTTCGATTTTGTATATTGAAACATTCTACGAAAGATTCAATACCTTTCAGTATAGAAATTCATAAATATATCAAACATGCAAACTTCAACAACGGTCAATTCACCGAAGCAATTATGAAATTGCAGAAATGATCAAAATATAAAGAAGCAGAGTGAATGAGAATGATAGCCAAAAACTAGCGAAAGAAATACAAGTGACCTTGCTTATCAAATATTCTTGGTCTCTTTGTTGTTGCGAGGACACAACGAAAAAAAGAAAGAAATGCGACAAGGGAAGAAATTGATAGGTTAATGAACTTATTGCAAAATGGAAATAATGCCAAATATGTATGACTATATTGTAAATCTGTGTGAAAATAAATATATTTACATATTGCTTCAATAATGTGAAAATAAATATATTTACATACATTGCTTTAATAATAATATTAAATAAAATATTGTATGTAAATACAAATGTGATGAAATTGTTGAAATACAATAATTGTAAATTGCCCAAAAAACCAAAACGGTTTGTACGCATAATCAAAGCAAAATCAATTCTCTAGCATGAAACAGAATAAGAAACCTAATGCATCTCAATTTCAATACACAAAAGAAATGTAGAAATATTCAAAACAACCAAAGACATCATGACGTCACAGAAATTTGGCAACTGACCGGAGGGGTACCAAAAAAATGACAAGTAGAAAAGAACCACAAGGAATGCAAAAAAGCAAGAGAATCACAAGATCACAAAAAACGCAATAACCACAAGAAAACAGAAAAAGTAACAGCGAACAAAGGGAAAAATGTTAAAACTTAAGCGCTGTAAAATGCATTCTGTTAGCGGTCCTCTGGTTAAATGTTGCGTGAAAATGTTTTTGAGTCTGACTTCCCGAGTGGTGCTTCTCTACTCGTCTATGTTCTCTGCCTTTGCCCTGCGGTTAGTGACAATGGTAGATCTACTAATTGTATCATGCGCATCAGACACGGGGGGATTTGAATATATTTACTAGGAGAATCTATATGAGAAATAGCTGATACAGAGTTACCTGAGTTTGTGTGTGCAGATAGAACAGGCAGAAGAGAGTCCACCTGTTGCAGAGTTTGCAGTGTTGGTAGTTGTTGAATGGTGTGCTGTTGCTGAGTTGGCAGAAGTTGCTGAATTTGCTGATATTGTTGTATTTGCTGCTGTTGATGTTGGTGTAACGGCATTTATTGATGTAATTGCTCTTGTTTCTGCTGTTGCACATATTGTTGTTATGATAGCTGTTGTTGTAACAGTGCTTGTTCTTGTAATTGTTGTTGTTGTAGCTGATTCTGCATATTGGAATCGTTTATAGCTGCGTTTGAATTGCTGCCATCAAGAGTAGGTGAGTGATTCACCACCACACCCAGAAAACAAAAACTGTTGGGGCAGCAGAATTTTCGGCCAACCGAATGCTAGCGGCTGTCACAACATCTACTTTCAGATGTTGCAGCATCTACTATCTGTTCTCCCAACATCTACTGTCTGACGCAGCAACATCTCTCTGATACTGCAAAAAGAATGTCAAAAATAATGCTGTGTAAGAACGAGACAACAATTTACTTAAATTGTGCAAATGAAAAAAAATATACAAAAAAAGTATTACGAAAAAGAACGTAAGAAAAAGAAAGCAAATGTGTTTGATGTTGTCTTGTAAAACTAGAGAAATAATTTTATAATTTAATTTCATATATAAACACAAGACTTTTAATGCGAAATAATTCTCTATTCTTACACGAATTTGATGGGCAACATACTTTTTACTGCAAATACATATGGTGTTGTATATCCACAATTAACGCGCTTTCATAAAACGCAATATTTAATTATTTCATTCAATTCACAAAAAATTGTAAATGTTGAAATACGTGTTTTTCGGAAGTTAACAAAATATAAACTATTCCGCACAATTTTCCGAAGCATAAAACACTTCTTTTAGTTTGCAATTCATTATAGTTTAATCATAATTAGGTTTTAAAAATATTTTTTAGATGCGTAAAAGATAAACAAGATGGATGCATAAAAGTGATGGACAAAATTTGATGCATAATAGTGATGGGTGATATACCGAAAGGGATGCCACGCCGGGTTCTGACAAATTTTTGTTGTTCGCCAAATTAAAAATTTTGTGGTTTGGCAAAATTAAAAATGAACACTAATTGAAAGAGCGAGTGAATATTTTTTCAGATTTTTTCGACGCCAGCTTCAAGGTGGGGCTATCAGTCAAAAGAGTGTTTTTTTAACTGCTAAATTTGTAAAAGAAATACGTAATGTAATTAAAGGACGCTATTACAAATGAATGTTTTAATGAAATATATTATGAATCAATTTAAAACATATCGATCTTCATTGAAGAAAAAAAGAAAATGTTTGTACTATATATATTGATTACAATAATCTCTATGGCCCCGAAATTGTCCAAAAAAAACTTCCATTACCCCAATCTACATTAGCGAAATTCTCGCATACTATACATCGCATACGATAAATCGTAAGTGTAGACCACTTATAGCAACCCTTTTGTGACATAAAGATAAAAGGTGTCAGATTGACCTGGCGTCAAATATTTTTGCTTGTGGCACGCATCAAAAATTAAAACAGCGTAAAACAGAGTAAAAATTCAAATAAATTGGGGTCAAAGGACGCCTGTGTGGCATGGGCTTAAGCCTTCAACTATTTTTCTGAATTGGTCAAATGTTTATTTTTGTGAATTTTGATAAAATAAACTTAGATTAAAAGGAAGAAATCAATAAATAAAAACACAAAAGTAAAAATAAAAATTGATTTGCAACACTGGTCTTTTGCTTCCTACATGGCATCACTGTTAGTTGTCACGGTTCTCAAGCGAATTCACGCGAGTGTAGATTCGGTTGTGGTAGCTTTTTTATTTGAAATGTTCTGTCAGCTGAAAAAAAGTGGCTGCATCAATCTACTATTCTGTTGTTATATCCGAATTGAACATTTTAGCGTTTCTTCTGGTATTACAAGCGAATTTGGGTCTCTCTCAAGCGAAAACTAGAGCTGCAGACGAATATTTGTTACCACAACCTCGCGCCAAGTGATTATTTTTTTGTGTGCATGGCTTTGGCTCACTGGGTTACGATTAAGCTTGGACTGTTTCTATGGTAGCCAGTACCGCAGCTTGTACCGCAAGAGGGCGCGGGTGTAAACGTATAACAAAAGCATAGGTTCGATTGTGTCCACGATACTCTAGATTCGATCGTAAAGCTTTTAGGGATTTTTTTATTTGGTTTGTTTAATTTTTCGAGGGAGATATATACAAAAACCGTCACTTTCGTTTTATTTTTGTTTGGAGTCTCAATTCACTCAAACAATTGGTAATTTTAAATAAGGTCTCAATTCACTCAAACAATTGGTAATTTTAAATATTCAGCCACTACACTGCACTTTGTGCTTTCGCGAATCAGGGGAAAATTCGCTTTTTAAGCACATATATTGTTTTCCTTATCGCACTGTAGATTTTTGTATTTTTTTTATAATAACCGGGAGTATTGAAAAGATTGAACTTCACTTCACTAGAGTTGCCAACCTTTTTGAATTCTAGCCTCATTTTCCGCACACTCCTCCTTATTTGTATCTGTAACTCTCCAGCATTTAAATGATAAACGGTACACTCAAAGAATTTTTTCGTTCGTAAGAAACGAAAAATTAGACAAACACACTTCGTTTGTTGTTTCGTTTGCAACCAACGTTTAAGTAACGAAAAAAAAAAATGTTTAGCTCAGCCAGGATTCGAACGCGGGACGTAAGGTTTATAAGTTACGCACATACACGCTGTGCCACTGAGCTACTTTCGTTCTGGTCGATAAAAACAAAGCTTATATCGAATTCGTTTAAACGTTTATTAGAAATAAGTTTTTAATTTGCTGCAATTTAAAAACGTTTCCAATAAAAGTAACTTGCAATACTTTTATTGGAAACGTTTTTAAATTGTTGCAAATTTGTTTATTATTTGCGGCAAAACGACTTAATTTGGAGCAAATGTTTTTTGTTTGTTTTTTCGTTTAAGTTTGTATTCAAAAGTAGTATATTTGCAGCAACCGTTCTCCAAACATAATAATTCTTTGAGTGTACGCGATATGTAACAAACATTGAAAAAAGCGTATTCAACTATGAAGCGTGGAAAGTCCAAACTTATAGCTATCACAATTTGGATTTCGTGATAAGTTTTTATACCCCCACACTCACTGTGGCAGGGTATACTAACTTTGTCACAACGTTTGTAACGCCCATAAGGAGGCGTGTCCGGTATGAAAAAGTATATATATTCTTGATCAGTATCACCTCCTGAGTCGATTTAGCGATGTCCGTCTGTCTGTCCGTCCGTCTGTCCGTCTGTCCGTCTGTCCGTCCGCACGATAGCGGTCGCAGTTTTGGAGATATCGACTTGAAACTTTGGGTACATGTTTTTCTCGTGAATACTGAGATCAAGTTCGAGAATCAGCCAAATCGGACAAAAACTGGGCGTGGCTCCCATACACCGAAAAAAAAGGTAAAAATTTTTTATTGTTGTATTCGATTGGAAATGTTTAGAAACGTATTTTTGACATTTTCCGAGGTTCCACCGCCACATATATAACGGTCTAAATGGGGTCTTGAGACCAATTTTTTTTTTTTTGTGTATTTAATTGGAAATTTTTAGAAATGGATTTTGGACATGGTCTGGGCTCCAAAACCACCTATAATTGGCTCAAAATAGGGTCTTGAGACCACAATTTTTTATGTTCGAGGTACTTCTTCCTACTGTGTGGGGGTATTTCAGCTTCGGTATAGCCGAAGATAGTCCACTCTCTAGTTTTTTATTATAAAGCATCTACTTGCTGAATTTGTATTTGTTAAGATATTGGCAACAGAGCCATTTATAATGGTGCAATGCATATTATACGAAACTTCTACAATACTTCCGTTCATTCTAACGACGTCACATTCCAGATTTAAATTTTATGTATAATTTCTTCGTATGTGTCAACAATGACTTTTTGCTTCTCCTTAAACAAAAACTAGAGAGTGGACTATCTTCGGCTATACCGAAGCTGAAATACCCCCACACAGTATGAAGAAGTACCTCGAACATAAAAAAATGTGGTCTCAAGACCCTATTTTGAGCCAATTATAGGTGGTTTTGGAGCCTCGGACCATGTCAAAAATACGTTTCTACACATTTCCAATCGAATACAACCATAAAAAAGACTTGAAAAATGTTAACCTTTTTTTTCGGTGTATGGGAGCCACGCCCAGTTTTTATCCGATTTGGCTGATTCACGAACTTGATCTCAGTATTCACGAGAAAAACCTGTACCCAAAGTTTCAAGTCGATATCTCCAAAACTGCGACCGCTATCGTGAGGACGGACAGACGGACAGACGGACAGACGGACAGACGGACAGACGGACAGACGGACAGACGGACAGACGGACAGACGGACAGACGGACAGACGGACGGACGGACAGACGGACAGACAGACGGACATCGCTCCTTATGGGCGTTACAAACGTTGTGACAAAGTTAGTATACCCTGCCACAGTGAGTGTGGGGGTATAAAAATTTAATGGGTCTGCAATAAATGGTCGAAGAAGGCGATTTGTTAGTCCACAAAACTTGGTTCGATGTGGAATTAACCATTCTGTAACATAGTAGTGATTAATAAATTTAATTTCAAAATTCATCTGAATTTTCCGGGTTGTCGAATTTTTGTTTGTATCGCTTCCATACCCCACTTGCAAATCAAAGATAGTTTTTCATTTTCTGTTATATCCTGGACATAGCAAAGTTCAGCTATTCCTTCTACAGTCTTTCGCATCAGACATTTTAATTCCACTTCTGTTGAAAATTCATCTTTCTCGTCGCAGAGTATGTAATGATGGTAAACAATTTGTGTATAGGCTGTTGATCTTTTGGCGTAAAATTATATATTTTCGATCGAACAAATGAACATGAGTTGATCAATGATAAACAATTTGGGTTTAGGCCAAAAAGAAGTTGTACAACTGCACTCATTGACGTTACTGAGGAAATCAGGGCCGCATTAGATGATAAAAAAATTACTCTGCCTTTGACTCGGTGAATCACGAGACTTTACTTCTTAAATTAAAAAACATTTTCAATTTTTCATCAACAGCAGTTAAACTTATAAAATCTTATCTGTCTTTTTTGATATCATTTGATATCAATTTTCCTTGCAGTACAGAGAGGTGTACCTCAAGGATCTATATTAGGCCCACTCCTGTTCATAATGTACATCAATGATTTGCCTAACAGCTTGAAGTTTTGCAATGTTCATATTTATGTAGATGACGTACATTTCTATCAAAGCTGTAAACCAGAATTCCTTAACTCGTGTGTTGCTAGATTGAATGAAGACTTAGAGAATATAGGAAAATGGGCACACAACAATAGTTTATGTCTATATCCAAAAAAATCTAAAAGTATTGCTATTTACAGAAAAAGCATTGATCTTTCCAATATTACAAAAATAACGCTGAACGGTTCAGAAAAAAATATTGTAACCAAAGCAAAAAATTTTGGCGTTACTTTTAATAGCACATTAACATGGAATGATCACATTTACACTGCAATCGGCAAAGTTTATGGAATGCTTGGAGTACTGTGGGTAATAATAATAAAAAAGGGGGGGATTTGCACTGCGACCTTTGGTCTTTTGTGCCCCCACTACGAGTCCGTGTTGGGTGACGATGCCCCAAGAATCACGAATCATACCTCTGCCAACCTTTAGAGGACATCCACCAACCCCAATTCCGTTAGGAATTTCAAGATTAGCAGAGGATCCAGTTTCGGCCAATCATGCTCTGGCACCAGGTACTTTCCCAGTACGCGCCTCCTTGTGTAGATGATTGCCCCACAGGACTCCAGTAAATGACCCGGATTTTCTTCTTCCTCATTGCAGAATCTGCAAGAGTCGTCGTTTGGAATGCCCAGCTTCGTGAGATGCCCCCTCAGTCTGCAGTGACCAGTGAGAAACCCCGTTAGAATTCGAAGCCGGTTCTTACTCAGCCCGATACAAGCTTCAAACCTCCTTTTGTTATATTTACCAAGGAGTGATTTGGCCTGCCGTAGCCCAGGTAGATCGAACCAATAGTTCGATCTGTCCACCCGTACTCTTTCTCTGAGCATTTCCCGGATAGTGTGTGCACCTGTACCACAGAATGGCTCTGGCCCTGTAAGGGGCGTAGCCGCTCCTTTTCTCGCAAGCTCGTCTGCCGCCTCGTTCCCCTCCACACCGACGTGTCCTGGCACCCAGCAGAGCGTAGCTTTATTGGTTCCGCCCAGCCGGTTTAATTTTGCAAGACACTCCCCCACTAGCCTGGAGCTAATGATGTGAGAGTCTAGAGCTTTAAGAGCCGCCTGACTGTCAGATTGTATTACGATTTCCCGTCTACAGTATTTTCTATCGAAGTTGAATTGCACACATCTTTCAATTGCATGAACTTCTGCTTGGAAGATGCTGGTCAGTGTGCCCATTGGTTCGGAGTATTTGGTACGTGGCCCGAATACCCCAGCACCAGTGCCCTCGTCTGTTCTGGATCCATCTGTAAACCACATTATAGCATGGTCGCGGATACCATACTGTGAGTGTATATTGGACCATTCTTTCTTACTACTGAGCTTCACATCAAAGTTTTTTGTGAAGCTAAATTTTCTCATGTTATAGTCCCTTGGAGCTAATAGAAGCGGATACTTATTGGAAAGAGTGAAGTGATCCGCGCGCTCAATACACCTTCCGTACCCTATGCTCTCCTTAGAAAATCTCGCAAGTGTACTGTCAGCTACCTCCCCAATAACAATGTGTAGGGGAGTTAGTTTGCCCGGACAGCCGAATTGGCCTCCAGTACTGTAGTTTCCTCTTCAATGTAAACGGTACAATCGTGGTTTTTGCTATATTAATGTTCAGCCCCACAGATTTGCACCATTCCAGCGTGACCTCGAGACCTCTCTGTATTATATCACATAAGGCCTCCTCGTACTTACCCCTAGCCATTATGACGATGTCATCAGCATACCCTTGACACGTAAATACCATATCAGTAAGTTTGCTGAGGAGCTCGTCCACCACCAGACTCCACAGAAGAGGCGAAAGCACGCCCCCCTGGAGACAACCCCTCGTGGTGACTGCCTCAGTGGTGTTAAGGCCAGTTTGATATTCGACAGACCGGGTGCCTAACATATCCCCAACCCAATGGCACAGAGTAGTGTCCACCCTTTACACAGCAAGGCATGTCTAACGCCCTCGTGGGAGGTGTTGTCAAACGCACCCTCTATGTCGAGGAATGCACACACTACTATTTCCTTTATGTCCAAGGCCCTCTGTATGTACCCAGACAACTGGAATAGAGCAGTTTCAGTAGATCTGCCCGCTCTATACGCATGTTGACAGTGGTGAAGGGGCCTCCTGACCAGGACTTCTTCTCGAAGATAGTTATCTATTACTTTTTCCATCGTTTTTAAAAGAAACGACGTCAAGCAAAGTGGTCTAAAGGATTTTGGTAGAGTAGGATCCTTCTTTCCAACCTTCGGGATAAAAATAACTTTAGCCCTACGCCATCTTCTAGGTATATACCCTAAGGCCAGGCTGCTTGTAGAAATCCTTCTAATCTGATGAATCATTTCATGCCCTCCCTTCTGGAGAAGGGTCGGAAATATGCCATCTACACCTGAAGATTTGTAGGAGTGAAAGGTTCCAATTGCCCATTCAATCCTTCTTCTATCTCAAATTTTTTTGGCGACTTCCCAATCTACTCTACTAGCTCTCCGACCCATAGACAAGTTCAATGAGTCCGCCTTAGGTACGCTGCCTGGGAAGTGGGTCTCAAGAAGCAATTCGGCTCGTTGAGACTCACCTTCTGTAAAGGTGCCATCTGCGCTTTTGAGAGCCAAGGTAGCTACGTTCCCTGTTTTGGCTACCGCCTTGTACAGCCTCGCCGCTACAGGAGTATCCACTATGGTCTCACAGAAGTCCCTAAAGCTTTTCCTTTTTGCGCTCCTAATTTCTTTACTGTACATAGTTAGGGTCGTGGTGTAACTCTGACAGTCCTCGGTTCTCTTAGCTTGGTTAAAGAGCTTCCTCGTCGAAGCTTTGACAACTCGTTGTTCCACCACGGCGCATACTTAGTACTACCAGTCCTACTCGGACAACTGAGGTAATATCCCTCGATCACAACGTTCGTTAGTTCTACTACCTCCTGCTCCAGTTGAGGGTGATTGCCCGGCGGTCTGCCGGTACTGAATACCCCAGAACTAGAATTCATGAAGTCTTTATACTTGTCCCAGTTCGTACGCCTGGTTTTCCTTGATGGTAATAAATTTGGTCTACTGCCTACAATGTCAAATACCACTATCCGATGGTCTGACATTGAGGGTTCGTCCGATACCCTCCAATTTCTAATCTGTCCACTGATGCTTTGACTGCACAGTGTTATGTCTAACACTTCCTGCCTAACCCTTGTCACAAAAGTGGGGCTATCCCCAACATTGAGAATTTCTAGGTTAGTGTTATAGATATACTCAAGAAGGTACTCACCCCTGCCGTTGCAATTTGTGCTACCCCATATCGTGTTATGGGCATTTGCATCGCACCCTAGGAGTAGTGGTATGTGCAGCTTAGTGCACTGCTCCACAAGCCGCTGAACCTCCAGTGGTGGAACTTCCTTCTCATCACCCGGGAAATACGCCGACGCTATGACCACCGGCCTATATTGAGCACCCTCTTCCACGTCCCCAGCTTAGACACCACCTTCCTGATCCACTCCGCGGTTTGCGGCGTCTCACAGTCCAGCAGCATCATGCCGGGTCTAAAGTAGATGCCCTGGAACTTGAGTTTGAACTCGTATCCCAGGGCCATCTCGGCGACAATGGCATCCTCAAGCGCAGTCTGCTCTTTTGGAGCCAACCCTACTTGAGGATAGTCCTTCGGCAGTATGGCCACCCGCTCAGACATGACCACCTTGGCGTAGGAGATGCCCGGCGCCGCGGTGGGTCCTGTCGTGACCGGGTCGACAACCGCCCGCTCACCTCGCACGACGAGACTGCTTTGCTCTTCTTCGGCGCAGTACTCGCCTGAGGAGGAGTCAGCGTTTTGTTGCCCCTTTTGTGGGGCCCATCCGCTGGGGGCGCAATACCAGGCTGAGCCCGATGCTGAACCGCCAACTTCCTGGCCTCACTCAGCGCCAAGCCCCTCTGGAGACATCGGATGTACCACCTCGTGCCGCACCCGCTAAGGCCTTCACGAAATGGGTCATCTTTACCACCAGGTTGACCCGGCTCCGGAGCAATGGGAGTAAAACGCCGCCTCCCCCTCCTAGCTTCGGTGGGTGCTAGCCCCACCCTCCCTACCTGTCGTGCCATACCAGCCGTGTCAGGTCTCCCAGCCTCACGGATAGGCTCGGGCGACCCGGCACCTCCGGCATCTTTAACAGCCCTGCAGCACGACCCGTACCAGACTTGTCGATACGCAATCTCGCTGCTACAGGCGAGCCGGCACCTCCGGCAGCGATGTCCGTGGCAGATACACTCCCAGACGGTACATCCTGGCCCCTCCTATTCCATCCAGTCGAACCGTTGCTGGAGCCTTGCGAACCAAACACCCAGTCGACCGGACCCCTCAACAGCGCCGGCGGCGCTCGCTTGGGACTCTTGTGGCGATGGCCACCCCCACCTCCTCGACTAACGTTCATGGAACTATGTTCCAATCGGTTAGCCGCCTCCGTTGCGGTAACATCCCGCCATACAGTTTTACCTGCTTTCCTACCCATAATTGATCCCACGAGTACGGGGGACAGAAAGTCGACCGGGGCATAGCCCCCGCTACCCCGGCAAGGCTAGTTAAAACCAGAGGTCGCCTGTTATCTGGAGTACACCGTAGACAGACACACTAACGCAGTGCCATTCGTCCCTCGGCACGGTACGTATGACACCTAGGATTGCGGGTTTTATCGAGTTTGCCTCTCTAGATCCGCCATCTTTAGTTTTAAGCAGGGGCACCTCAAGCAGGATGTGACTCTACGTCACGCATGGCCGGTCTTAGGAAGCACTGTCCCACGAAACGCACTTTCTCTGACTTACCAACCTTAGCTTAATGGCCTTGATCAGTAAGCCTTAGCCCCCTGTGGGTAACACAATACTTTACTCCGTACAAAAATAGGGTTTTACTAGCAAAAACGTGTCATACACCAACATTAATCTATGGCTGTGAAATATATGCCAATTGCGACTATTCCTGTAGAAGTAAACTGAACGTTCTTTACAATAATATTGCTAGATATGTTTACAGTCTAAAACGATATGATCGCGTTTCATACTTTGCTGATCAAATTTTTACCATACCTTTCAACGACATTTTAAATTTTAAAGTTTTACTGCAGTTACATAAAATCATTTATACAAAAGAACCGCATTACCTATACACCAAATTAATTTTCATGCGTTCAAGTCGTGTTCATAAGATCATACAAATAAGACACTTTTACCTGACATCGGAAAGACAATTTTTTGTAAATTCAATTCGTCTTTGGAACTCACTGCCAACTAAGGCATTCAATCCCGGGATCCCGAATCCCAAAATCCCGGGATCCCGGACGTTTTCTTAATCCCGGAAACCCGGGATTATGAGTCCGGAATCCCGGGATTCAAAAAATGCATTTTTTATGCATTGCTTAAAATATTTTTGAAGTTTTTCCACAAAAATACAGCCGTGCATTTACATTCAATCTAATTGGTAAATTAAAAAAACCCACTTTTGCAGATTTAGTGGTACACACACACAAAAATTGACAAAATTTTTGCAATAACGGCTAACAAACCATTTTTATCGATCTGAATCAAATTTTTTAAACAATTTTTTTTTTACAAAAAAGATATATGTTAAAATTAGTAAAGTTTTCAATATACGGTCAACAAGTATATTGAAAACTTTACGAATTGGATAAATGGTTTTGTGTGTGTTTTACTTTTGAATGGACACCAATTTCAATAGTTTTAAACAACAGTTCATTTATCTGTTCCCGCTATAATACTAAAACTATTGAAAATAAGTTTTTCATGTGTAGCATGAAATAGAGCTGGCAGAATTTTATGATTATAATCGGATTCAGGTGCCAAAAAAAATTACTTGTTCGATCAATGTAATTTAAAAAGGATTACTTTTTGTTCCACTATATTTATTTTAAATATTATTTGTTTTTTTTAATGTAATATTTTATAAATATTTTTTCTTTGTCGAATTAAAATTAAATTAAACTACAAATATTTCAATTTCATCTTTAATTTTATATTAATTATTGTATTTAATTGGAAAATCCCGAACAAATCCCGGGATCCCGGGATTGTAATTTCAAATCCCGAAATCCCGGGATTTTCAAAAACACTTCGGGATTGAATGCCTTACTGCCAACCCATTTGCAATCAATTAGCAACGCAATACAATTTGAAAACGGTCTGAAAAAATTCTACCAAGAAAAATATTTAATTTAATTTAGTTCTGTGATAACAATGACGCACCTATGTAATAGAGTCTAAATGTTTTGTGTAATCTCTCTCCTGCTGGTCAGGGGTGTATGTATGTATGGGTATATTCACTTTGGTCTGATGTTTGTAACACCAAGAAGGAGAAGTGTCCGGTATGGAAAAGTGTATATATTCTTGATCAGCGTCACCTCCTGAGTTGATTTAGCCCTATCCGTCTGTCCGCCCTCTTTTCTTGTAAACACGATTGCAGGAGCTAGAAAAGAGCTAGGGATCCCAAATTTTGGATTTATCCTTTTTATTCCCTAGAAGGAGTTGGTATTAAAAATGGGAGGAATCGGCCTACCTCCCATATAAGTGAAAATCGTGTTTTTAACGAAATTTTAAGAATTCATCAAAACAGAATGAAATTTTGTATAGTGAGGTTTTCGGGGTCGCTGATTTGGAATTTGATGTCGGAATTTAAAAATTCAAGATGGCGGAACCAATATGGCGGCCGAAATTTTAAGATTTCATCAAAACAGTATGAAATTTTGTATAGTGGGGTTTTCGGGATCGCTGATTTCGAATTTGTGATGTCGTCTTCGGGTGAAAACATCTAGGTTTGGGTTTTTAATCTCAGGCTGAGGTATAGCTCAAGTCGATCCAGAATTTCACCGAAGAACCAAATAACTTCGGCAGGAAAAGAGTGAAATATTTGGGTGTAAAATATAGTATTTCTCTTTATTTATTATTTCTTTTCCTTACACACTATAACTAGCTTTAAATAGATATGATATCATACGAATCTCCTTCGGGGGGGTAATAATATGGCCTTCTTCTTCCTTCAATGTATTCGGACTTCGTGTCGGTACTTCGGTCGTACTTCGGTTGTACTTTAGGTTGTACTTCGGTAATGTTTCGGGTGGCCTCTCGGGTTAGCCTTCGGTTGCCAATTTTTACTTTCAGGAGGCGAACGCACATGCGTTGCTGGTTTTCGTACGACACGGCGTAGGTGGTCGGTCGAACGCCAAAGCGTTGAGTAATTTGATAAATCAAACGCCCGAAGCGTTGCGAATCTACCGCCGAAGCGGTAATGGTTGGTCGAACGCCGAAGCGTTGATTGAGTTTTAAATCGAACGCCCGAAGCGTTGCGAATCTACCGCCGAAGCGGTGATGGTCGGTCGAACGCCGAAGCGTTGTTTGGGTTTTAATCAAACGCCCGAAGCGTTGCGAATCTACCGCTGAAGCGGTGATGGTCGGTCGAACGCCGAAGCGTTGATTGAGTTTTAAATCGAACGCCCGAAGCGTTGCGAGTCTACCGCCGAAGCGGTGATGGTCGGTCGAACGCCGAAGCGTTGATCGGATTTTAATCGAACGCCCGAAGCGTTGTGAGTCTACCGTCGGAACGGTGATGGTTAGTCAAACGCCGAAGCGTTGAACAATTCTAAAATACTTAAGAATAATCTAACTACATGTATTCAGAGGTCGGCCCTGGAGCAACCTCTGTTCCAAAATATGCTTTGGTCTGAGGAGGATTTCACTTCCACCAGACACACCTTTGCTCTGCCCAGCACTGAGCACTTAAGGGGCTGCCAGTATAAAGCTTATGGGAATTATACTGCGTAACTGCCAATTGTGCAAGTACGTTAAATGAAAAACCCCAATTTCAATGCTGGTGGCAAGGTAGCCGAATGCAAATGCATGTAAATGCATGTATGTATATGACTATGTCCTAAAAATAGAATATAGGGTAATGGCGGTGTATATGGCAATTCATAGGGTAATGCGTGTATATATGTAATGGACTATATTAATAGACTATACTAATGAAAAATAAATATAATTATCAGGGTAAATAAAGTTATATTTTCTGTAATGTTTGCTACGTTACAAATTTGATGTCGGAATTTAAAAATTCAATATGGCGGACGCCATATTGGTTATATGGCGTCCGAAATTTTAAGATTTCATCAAAACAGTATGAAATTTTGTATAAGGGGGTTTTCGGGGTCGCTGATTTCGAATTTGATGTCGCATTTTCAAAATTCAAAATGGCGGATACAAGTAGGTGTAGGGTATATATAAGTCGGCTTGCCCGACAGAAACTTACTCACTTGTCAATAATTGTAATTATTTAAATATAAAAATTATAGTTTTTGGTTAGTGCAGAAATACACTTACATCATCTAAATCATCTAGTTTCAAAACTTTTTCTGACGAAGTTTCTTTCCATCCACTTCTTCGTCATGTGACTATTGAACAATTTTACTTTCCGCGCTAATACTTTTTCGTCTATTTGTCCATCATCTATCTTGGTTTTTAAAAATTTGTAAAGCACAGGTATTTTAATATTTCCAGCAGCGGGGAACCAACAATTAATTAAATCATAATTTTTTAAAACACTAGCCATCGTATAAAAATAAACAAATTGTTATCACTTGGTACGAATATTTTTGCTTTCATTTAAATAACGGCAATTGACACATTTGTTAGGCTGTCAATAACGTGATCCGGGGATCCTGGTAAATTTTTAAGGATTTCAGAAGAAAATATCCCCGGACTTTTTGCAATAATATATGTAAATGTTCATAAATACCACCTGTGAATCTTTAAACTTTAAATGTAAAATTTTACCCAAAATCGGTCCCGGATTTCAGCACCAGAACTACTTTTCATATATGTTGGCGCAGCAATTTGGGCTACATTTCTAAAAGGTAGAATCCTTCCGTGAGCCTCTTAGCCCTATATTTGAAATTTCATACAGTTCACCAGGACTCCTTTTAACATAGACATAAGGGCGAGTAGTGAGCTTCCAAATCTATATTTAAAATTCAGTAATCCACCGTACTTTGTGGCAGCTGTAACCCAGTGCCACGCAATTTGAGGCGAGATTCACTCAATATTCGATGATTACTAAGTTAAATTTTAATCATATTTTTTGTTTTATGGGCCTCTTATGTCCCATTGGAAATTTCATCACTTACACAATTTTACATACAAGTCTCAAGAAAATCAGTAAGACCGTTTATATGTGAGCTAGAAAATCGTATCGTAAAGAATTAGTAGAATCCTTCCGTGAGCCTCTTAGCCCTATATTTGAAATTTCATACAGTTCACCAGGACTCCTTTTAACATAGACATAAGGGCGAGTAGTGAGCTTCCAAATCTATATTTAAAATTCAGTAATCCACCGTACTTTGTGGCAGCTGTAACCCAGTGCCACGCAATTTGAGGCGAGATTCACTCAATATTCGATGATTACTAAGTTAAATTTTAATCATATTTTTTGTTTTATGGGCCTCTTATGTCCCATTGGAAATTTCATCACTTACACAATTTTACATACAAGTCTCAAGAAAATCAGAAAGACCGTTTATATGTGAGCTAGAAAATCGTATCGTAAAGAATTAGTTTTGGTTTTCAGTGTGGCAAAAATAAGAAAAAAAATTTCAAAAGCTTCCGCCAAAGCTTCGGCCATTTTTTGGAAAAATCTAAGCCGAAGCCGAATGTTCAATTTTGGCCGATAACGGCCGAAGCCGATTAATCGGTTGGGCTATAATAAGATTGTTGCATATTTTATATCTGCAATAACAAAAGTAATTAGTTAAATCTGTTAAAAAAATTGGCTTTGGATTTCTATTTTAACTTACAGTCGCGAGCACACAAATAAAAGTGACGTGATTCAGGACAATTATTTTCACAACATTTTAACAGAAATTTCCTAAGTTTGTCGCTGCATGAAATCACGACACAATTGTTGTTGTTTTATTGTTTTGTTTTTTCTGGTTTCCCTTTTGTTCTGGGCGACGGGAGAACAAAATTGGAGGAAACCACACACGCACTAACCGACAGAACGCACTGAACAATTTTCTTAATTATAATTACTTTTTATTAGAAACCGACCGAAATGGCCGAAATTTTTAATTTTTTTTTTCGGCCGAAACCGAAATGGCCGAAAAAATGAAAGAAAAAATTGTGAATGTGAATGTAATAAAAAAGAGTAAAAAACAAGTTTTTTAAAATATATTCCTTTAACCGACTAAAAAGCAGAGAAGAAAGGAGAGTAGATTTATTTTTTTTTGCGTAGAGTAGTAGAAATTCTGTCAATGTAGTAGATTTCAAGAGAGGGTAGTAGATATGCGTTTCTGCGTAGAGTACTAGAAATTCTTCGAGAGTAGTAGAAATTTCTGTCGGGGAAGCAGATTTGTAGAAAGAGTAGCAGTTTGGCATTGTATGAAACTCACATAATATTTTGAGGAGTACATTTCTTACAATAGTACTAGAAAATATCTTGAGGGAAGTAGAAAAATCTACCGCAGTAGAGGAGTAGAAGTTTAAAAAACATCGCGAGAGTAGTAGATTTACTCTGATAGGAGTAGAGTGAGAACGCCTTAATGGATGCAGGCGGTAATTAATATACAAATTCTTTCAAGAAAATAAGATTCAAAGTTTTCCATTATTCTTTTTCCAATACAATTTGGGGACATGTCTTCTTTGTCGCTTCTGATTCCTCGAAACTATGATCAATACTTAAATTTGTGTTACATACCACTTTTATTCACTTGGTTGTTCCTTATGTATTTTCCCACGCTAAAGCCGAAAATAATAATGCAATTTTTCCAGCACGCACTATTTTTCCGCAAACGCCATAAAAATTGTATTTCTGGGTGCTGTAAAGATTTCATTATTATTTTCGTATTCAGCGTGGCAAAATACATAAGAATTTGTGTATCAAGTCTATTTAACACACACAAAGTTCCGTTTTGTCGATCAGTGTAATCTTTGTTATTTATATGTTACATTTTTCGTATTAAACCGAAATTTTCGGCGTATATATCGAAATTTCGGCCGAAAACGATATTTTTTGCGTCCGAATCCGAAACAGCTTTTTTTGGCCGAAAACCCGAAACCGAATTTCGGTCGGTCTCTACTTTACTCTGAGAAAAAAATTAAAACGAAACGTTGTCAAAACGTTCCGAACCGTTGTCAATTTCCAGCCAAAACTGAATGTTCTGATTTTGACAACAAAACGTTTAAATTTTTTGTTTTGCAACGGAAATGTTTATGATTTCATGAATTGAAAATACAAAAAAAGGTTATTGGAATGGCCTATTTTTAGAATTACCTAAAAAGACTTTAATTTTTTTACTCTAAATTATTTTTTTAAACAACATTATTGATATTTCATTGTTATATTTTGTTTACGAAATAAAAAATGGTATAAATTTTTATTTACTTACCGAGATTTGAACCATGGCCATTCGGATTCATAAAGGCTCCCCTTAGCAAGCTTGCCTACCGCTGTGTGTATTTTGCAATGTTTTAAATGCATTCATATACTATGAAACTGCTTGGTTAGGATTTGAAACGGTTTCAGTTCTGAAATATAACTGAAACAGTTTTTCTTTTTGAGACCGTCGGTTCGAATCTCAGTCGGAGCAATTTTTTGGTGGTTTTTTTTAACACATTACTTTTTTTATTCTTTTTTTTTTGCTCCGGATTCGCTGGTCACGAATCCGGGGTTTGTTTTGCTGCGCTAGCTCTAGATTTCTTGAAATCGACGTCAAAAATGCAACAAAATTAAATTCGGAGAGAATTATCTTCGGTCTGACCGAAGCTATAATACCCTGCACATTCGAGTACGATACATTCTGAGACCACATGTTAGTAATTTTATCGAAAATCGGTATTTTATTGATAGTTTTTCGACATTTTATTCATAATTTTTCGATATTTTATCGATAATTTATCGATAATTTTTCGATAATTTATCAATAATTTTTCGATAATGTATCTATTATTTATCGAGTTTTTATCGAGAATTTTTCGATTTTTTATCGAGAATTTTTCGATTTTTTATCGATTATTTTTCGATTTTTTATCGATAATTTTTCGATTATTTATCGATAATTTTTCGATAATTTATCGATAATTTTCCAATATTTATCGATAATTTTAGCTTCCTGATCCATTTAAAAATTTTGTTCCAATTCCATTTCGTTCCGGTTTCATTCCCATTTCGTTCCCGACCTCATTTCCAACCCAATGCAAAAAACCGCATCCAAATCGGTTCAGTATTTCTCAAGATAAACGAAAATAATATAAAATTGGCGACCATTTTGTATGGGAGGTAGGCGTGGCTCTTATCCGATGTTGCCCATTTTCAATACCGTCCAATCATTCGCCAAAATAAGAGGAATCCTAAAATTTGGGGTCGATAGCTCAAAAGCTACGACAGTTATCGTGCGAAATGACAGACAGACGGAGATGGACTAATGGACTCAGGAGGTGATGCTGATCAAGAATATATATACTTTTCCAAAACCGGACACACCTCCTTATGGGCGTTACAAACGGTGTGACAAAAGCACAAAAGCAAAAGTGACCCTTGGACACTAGTGTGCAAGGTAGAAAAAGAATCGAAAAAAAATGTTGTCCGACTGAGATTCGAACCCACGCTCCAGTAACTCATACCATCTTCAAAAAGTGAAACTGTTTTCGTAACGATACCCGTTTCAAATCATAAACATGATCTCTGTTTACACCTCATGAGGTATGGGTTAGGGTTAGGGATGCCAATCCCGGGATTTTCGGGATTTAAAAATGAAGTCCCGGGATTTGGATTTTTTTCAATTCAACCAAAAATTAGTATAAAAATTTTTTATTACGTCGAATTGAATAGCTTTTAATATACCCATCTATAATATTTTTGAAATTGTGCAAATAATCTAACAATATTTAAGGTTTTTTTGAAATTTTTGAAATCGACTTTTTCACACCTCTGATTCGGAATATTAGAACAAAGTTAGAAATACTTTAAAATATGTAAAATAAACTACTGATTGGAATCGATTTGGTCTTTGGAATCTTGGGTTTCGGGTCAGAATACAATTATTTTAAAAATTTGTCGTTTGATCCACATTTCTCGACCAACTCTTGAATGGAATATTTTGTCGATCATTTTAATATACGGAACTGGAACTTGTATTTCATGTCCATAACGAAGTTCGATGTATTTTTTGATCCGATTTCCATTTAAACAAAATGGATTTGAGTGATGAGTTTACATCCGATTGTATTTTTAACGAATTATTATGTGAATTAGAAAAATGCAAAATGCATAAATGCGATTTAAACGGTTTTAAGAACTGCTCCAGGAAAACTGGGAGCAGTTCTTTTTAACCCCCTCTAACAGAATCTGTCAATCCCGATCATGTGCGTTTTTTAGTGGTGTTATCAGAGCAGGACACGTGCCCTTTCTTAGGGTAAAGGTTAAGTGACAGCTTTTGGATTCGTTGACTTTGATTTTCCAGTTACTTAGAGTGTCCAAATGTTTTTGCACGTAAAGAGTTGCTATGTCTGGGTTTGAGTGAGAGCACAGGATAGCAGTGTCGTCGTCTGCAGTATAGAGAATATAAACCAGGGGCGCGAGGACACTGCCTTGTGGTACTCCGGCCAGTATTTCGTATTAACAGGAGACAAAGCTTTTATATTTTACTACAAATTTTCCATTCGTGAGATAGTTTTTGAGAAGACAGTGTATATTAGCGGGAAGAATATGCTGTAATTTGTAAATAAGTCCTTCGTGCCAGACTTTATCAAAGGTCTGGGTGATATCGAGGAAAACAGCGGAGCAGTACTGTTTCTTTTCAAAAGTGCTTTTTATTGAGTCCACTTGTTCGATAGTGCCATGCTTTTCGCGGAAGCCAAACTGGTGATCATGAATCACTTGTAATTTTGGGTGAAATCAATTTTATTAGTAGTTTTTCAAAGAGTTTCGATAACACAGAGAGCCAACTTATGGGGCGGTATGAGATCACATTGTTGGAACTTTTTCCAGGTTTGGGAATCATTGTAAATTGATGGCAGTTCTTTTATCATTGTGGGCGCTATTAAGTCTGGTCCAGGACCTTTTTTTGGATCCAGGCATTTCTTTTTTGCCTCCATAAGTTCATTTTTCTTAAGGTGGTTTTTAGGTGGTTGGCAAAAGCTGCACCCTTTTCTGCATCGCTTCTGGCCCAGTTTCCATTTGCCAGCCGTATGAGGGGTTCTGCCAGTACTGGTTATTTCATATTTTTAGCAGCTCGCCAGAGAGAGTAGTTTGTTGATTTTGTGGGTGCGAGATGTTCAACAAATTGTTGGAAGTCTCTTTCGGATTTCCACTTTAGCTGTTTTAGAAGAGTTCGAGTGATGTCATTGAGTTGTTTTTTTCAAATTTGGGGATCGGTTGTTTTGCCACTTGCGACGTATTTTCCTTTTATTTTTTATTAGCTGCTCTATGTCCTTTGGGGTACATTTTGCGCGAGTTGAGCTACTTGGGATTTGGGCGTTGGTGGCCGCAGTAGCTGCTTGGGAAAGCAAGAGTGTGAAATTACTAACATATTTCGTTTTTAGTGACACATTTGGTTTAATGTGGGAGCTTATTTACTGCCGATATTTGAGCCAGTTTGTGAGTTTACTGGTCAATTTATCTGTTGGATTGGCCTCAGAACTTGGCGAGTACTTTATTGTGATAATAGTAGGTGTATGGTCTGATGAGAGATCTAGAGGAGATTCTATAGTCAATCGGCTCCTTTTTACAGTTTTAAATACTGCAAAGTCAATGACGTCGGGAGTTTTTCGACTGTCAGTTGGCCAATAAGTTGGCGTGCCAGAGGAGACTACGTCAAGGCCAAGTCTGTTGATGGTGTTCAACAGGAGCCTGCCCTTTGGTGATATTCGGCGAGAGCCCCAATATGTATGTTTGGCGTTGAAGTCGCCGGCAACAAGAAACTTTGGTCCAAGAGAATGGAAAAAAGTCTGGAATTGTTGCTCAGTTATTTTGTGTCTGGGCGGGCAGTATATAGCTGTTAGTGTAAGGCCTTTTAAGTATTCATCGAGAAATACTTGTCGCTTGAATAAATTCTGTGCAATAATTCTGGAGAGCATAATGTTTTATCCGACTTTTAATGAGAATGGCGTAACCGTCTTTAGCGTTTTCACTTGGATGCTTTGTGTCATAGAGTCTGTATCCTGGTAAATTGAAGAAGTGCTTTTCAATGAAGTGGGTTTCAGAAATTAGCATAACGTCTATGCTGGACTCTTTCAAGAACTCGAGAAGTTCTAGTTTGTGAAGGCACAGGCCGTTTGCATTCCAGAATGATATTTTTAAACCATTCATGGTTTATACATGAGATGTTGTAGTAAAAGACTTTGATTTTTAATAATTTCTTGCATCATATTTTGCATACTAAACAGAAATTGAGACATATTTTGCATGAACATTTGTAGAGTTTGTTCAAGGCTCCTACTAAGAGGAGCAGTTTGAATGTTTACAGGAACAGAGTGACGCTAGCAGGAAACACCTTGTTTTCTAATGGTGCTTATATAGGCACCACGAAATAACTCCCAATGAAATAACTCCCAATTTGCAAAATGAAATAACTCCCAATGAAATAACTCCCAATTAAAATGAAATAACTCCCAATGTAATAACTCCCAATTGAAATGAAATAACTCCCAAAAAAAATGAAATAACTCCCAATCAAAAAAATGAAATAACACCCAAATTTTTTGGGAGTTATTTCAATGAAATAATTTCCAATGAAATAACTCCCAATGAAATGAAATAACTCCCAATTGAAGTGAAATAACTCCCAAATTAAATTCTCCTTCATAAACACTAATGTATTTTAAGAGAAATCAATTAGAACACATTAACTTCTATAAAAGGTAAAAAACCATAATGGAATATTATAAAATATGAAAATTTTAAGTTTCAAAACCAAAAAGTTTTTATTCAAGAAAAAAATAAATTTAAATCACAATTTTTCCAGTTTGGTAACAGTTTTTTTGTTTTATGTATAAATAATATAGGCCAAAAGGCATTAAATTTATATAAATATAAGTGTATGTATATGTTGTATATGTTGTATTTTATGTTGTTAATAACTTGCAGTTCCTTGTACAACTCCTCTTTATTGTTGTGGTGATTATGTTCAATGTAATGCAATTCGATTCATAACATATATAATATTGCGTATTTTTAACCGAGGATTTAAGAATAAATAATTGCTTATCAGCAACTAAATACAGCAGTTTACTGTTTCTCATCTTTCCAGCAACTATTTCGAAAATTTCACTTATTGAATTATTTATTGCTTAGGTGTTGTCACTTCAAAAATAAATTAAGAACTGATGCAAAATCAAGCTCTGCAATTGCTCGCTGACGAATATTTAAATTTACAGCATCAAAAACAGTTATTAATACTGTACAAAATATCAAATATTTTGCAAAAATATAAAAAAAATTAAAATGAAATAACTCCCAATTTAAATGAAATAACTCCCAAATCAAAAATGAAAAAACTCACAAAAAAAAATGAAATAACTCCCAAAAAAAATGAAATAAGTCCCAATATTTCTGGGAGTTATTTCAATGAAATAACTTCCAATTTTGTATGGAGGTTTTTTGGGAGTTATTTCATTTTTTAATTGGGAGTTATTTCGTGGTGCCCTTATATAAACTATACAGGCTGCGTGATTGCCACCACAATTGCAACATTTTTTAATAGTCAAATCTTCCTTTATTTTCGTACACATACCTGTTTCGTGAAGGTCTCCACAAATTACGCACACACTGGCCATATTCTTGGCAGTTATGACACTGAATCGGTCCACGGCGCTAGTGGGGTTCTTCAATTGTAATTCTACAGTGCAAGAGATATCGCAGAGAGTATATTGGGTAGGGTTCACCACTTTTAAGAGTTTTTGAGTCGAACTCTAGTTCCACACGGAATAGGGGTTGTGGCACTTTATTTCGATTTTGTATATTGAAACATTCTACGAAAGATTCAATACCTTTCAGTACGACTGAGAGGCCTTTGGAGCTTTTGAGCTGGTAAGTGTAGTTTTTTGAGTTTATCAAAGAGATTGATAATTTCCCTAAAGTTTGGCTCACTATATATATGTATTTTCTTTTTATTTATTTTTTCCTTTAGGGAAAAATAAATGAAATGGAAGCTATTATCACCAATGTGTTTGGTAATTTCTTTTATGAGCGAATTAAAGTTTCGCTCGCGTAAATATATAGGTGGGGGTTTTTGCGTTTTCGGCTTGGGATCTGACCTTTGAATTTTAGCTGAGTTCTTATTTCCATTAGAGGGGGACGAAAGACCTCGCTTTGGAAAGTAAATATCAATACCTTTTTGCTTTGTAGGCAATGTGCTGGTTTGATATGTAAGGCGGGTATTGCCCTTTGCCCTGCGGTTAGTGACAATGGTAGATCTACTAATTGTATCATGCGCATCAGACACGGGGGGATTTGAATATATTTACTAGGAGAATCTATATGAGAAATAGCTGATACAGAGTTACCTGAGTTTGTGTGTGCAGATAGAACAGGCAGAAGAGAGTCCACCTGTTGCAGAGTTTGCAGTGTTGGTAGTTGTTGAATGGTGTGCTGTTGCTGAGTTGGCAGAAGTTGCTGAATTTGCTGATATTGTTGTATTTGCTGCTGTTGTTGTTGGTGTAACGGCATTTATTGATGTAATTGCTCTTGTTTCTGCTGTTGCACATATTGTTGTTATGCTAGCTGTTGTTGTAACAGTGCTTGTTCTTGTAATTGTTGTTGTTGTAGCTGATTCTGCATATTGGAATCGTTTATAGCTGCGTTTGAATTGCTGCCATCAAGAGTAGGTGAGTGATTCACCACCACACCCAGAAAACAAAAACTGTTGGGGCAGCAGAATTTTCGGCCAACCGAATGCTAGCGGCTGTCACAACATCTACTTTCAGATGTTGCAGCATCTACTATCTGTTCTCCCAACATCTACTGTCTGACGCAGCAACATCTCTCTGATACTGCAAAAAGAATGTCAAAAATAATGCTGTGTAAGAACGAGACAACAATTTACTTAAATTGTGCAAATGAAAAAAAATATACAAAAAAAGTATTACGAAAAAGAACGTAAGAAAAAGAAAGCAAATGTGTTTGATGTTGTCTTGTAAAACTAGAGAAATAATTTTATAATTTAATTTCATATATAAACACAAGACTTTTAATGCGAAATAATTCTCTATTCTTACACGAATTTGATGGGCAACATACTTTTTACTGCAAATACATATGGTGTTGTATATCCACAATTAACGCGCTTTCATAAAACGCAATATTTAATTATTTCATTCAATTCACAAAAAATTGTAAATGTTGAAATACGTGTTTTTCGGAAGTTAACAAAATATAAACTATTCCGCACAATTTTCCGAAGCATAAAACACTTCTTTTAGTTTGCAATTCATTATAGTTTAATCATAATTAGGTTTTAAAAATATTTTTTAGATGCGTAAAAGATAAACAAGATGGATGCATAAAAGTGATGGACAAAATTTGATGCATAATAGTGATGGGTGATATACCGAAAGGGATGCCACGCCGGGTTCTGACAAATTTTTGTTGTTCGCCAAATTAAAAATTTTGTGGTTTGGCAAAATTAAAAATGAACACTAATTGAAAGAGCGAGTGAATATTTTTTCAGATTTTTTCGACGCCAGCTTCAAGGTGGGGCTATCAGTCAAAAGAGTGTTTTTTTAACTGCTAAATTTGTAAAAGAAATACGTAATGTAATTAAAGGACGCTATTACAAATGAATGTTTTAATGAAATATATTATGAATCAATTTAAAACATATCGATCTTCATTGAAGAAAAAAAGAAAATGTTTGTACTATATATATTGATTACAATAATCTCTATGGCCCCGAAATTGTCCAAAAAAAACTTCCATTACCCCAATCTACATTAGCGAAATTCTCGCATACTATACATCGCATACGATAAATCGTAAGTGTAGACCACTTATAGCAACCCTTTTGTGACATAAAGATAAAAGGTGTCAGATTGACCTGGCGTCAAATATTTTTGCTTGTGGCACGCATCAAAAATTAAAACAGCGTAAAACAGAGTAAAAATTCAAATAAATTGGGGTCAAAGGACGCCTGTGTGGCATGGGCTTAAGCCTTCAACTTTTTTTCTGAATTAGTTTGCAGCCTTTGTAATGGCTGGTCAAATGTTTATTTTTGTGAATTTTGATAAAAGAAACTTAGATTAAAAGGAAGAAATCAATAAATAAAAACACAAAAGTAAAAATAAAAATTGATTTGCAACACTGGTCTTTTGCTTCCTACATGGCATCACTGTTAGTTGTCACGGTTCACAAGCGAATTCACGCGAGTGTAGATTCGGTTGTGGTAGCTTTTTTATTTGAAATGTTCTGTCAGCTGAAAAAAAGTGGCTGCATCAATCTAC
Source organism: Heteromyza rotundicornis (assembly GCA_951394025.1). Classification (NCBI taxonomy): domain Eukaryota; kingdom Metazoa; phylum Arthropoda; class Insecta; order Diptera; family Heleomyzidae; genus Heteromyza; species Heteromyza rotundicornis. The sequence goes on along the minus strand of OX596011.1, from coordinate 24,835,623 downwards.
TATTCTGTTGTTATATCCGAATTGAACATTTTAGCGTTTCTTCTGGTATTACAAGCGAATTTGGGTCTCTCTCAAGCGAAAACTAGAGCTGCAGACGAATATTTGTTACCACAACCTCGCGCCAAGCGATTATTTTTTTGTGTGCATGGCTTTGGCTCACTGGGTTACGATTAAGCTTGGACTGTTTCTATGGTAGCCAGTACCGCAGCTTGTACCGCAAGAGGGCGCTGGTGTAAACGTATAACAAAAGCATAGGTTCGATTGTGTTCACGATACTCTAGATTCGATCGTAAAGCTTTTAGGGATTTTTTTATTTGGTTTGTTTATTTTTCGAGGGAAATATATACAATAAACGTCACTTTCGTTTTATTTTTGTTTGGAGTTTCAATTCACTCAAACAATTGGTAATTTTAAATATTCAGCCACTACACTGCACTTTGTGCTTTCGCGAATCAGGGGAAAATTCGCCTTTTAAGCACATATATTGTTTTCCTTATCGCACTGTAGATTTTTGTATTTTTTTTATAATAACCGGGAGTATTGAAAAAATTGAACTTCACTTCACTAGAGTTGCCAACCTTTTTGAATTCTAGCCTCATTTTCCGCACACTCCTCCTTATTTGTATCTGTAACTCTCCAGCATTTAAATGATAAACGGTACACTCAAAGAATTTTTTCGTTCGTAAGAAACGAAAAATTAGACAAACACATTTCGTTTGTTGTTTCGTTTGCAACCAACGTTTAAGTAACGAAAAAAAAAAAATGTTTAGCTCAGCCAGGATTCGAACGCGGGACGTAAGGTTTATAAGTTACGCACATACACGCTGTGCCACTGAGCTACTTTCGTTCAGGTCGATAAAAACAAAGCTTATATCGAATTCGTTTAAACGTTTATTAGAAATTAGTTTTTAATTTGCAGCAATTTAAAAACGTTTCCAATAAAAGTAAATAGCAATACTTTTATTGGAAACGTTTTTAAATTGTTGCAAATTTATTTATTATTTGCGACAAAACGACTTAATTTGGAGCAAATGTTTTTTGTTTGTTTTTTCGTTTAAGTTTTGTATTCAAAAGTAGTATATTTGAAGCAAACGTTCTCCAAACATAATAATTCTTTGAGTGTACGCGATATGTAACAAACATTGAAAAAAACGTATCCAGCTATGAAGCGTGGAAAGTCCATACTTATAGCTATCACAATTTGTTTTTTTTTATTATAAAGCATCTACTTGCTGAATTTGTATTTGTTAAGATATTGGCAACAGAGCCATTTATAATGATGCAATGCATATTATACGAAACTTCTACAATTCTTTCGTTCATTCTAACGACGTCACATTCCAGATTTCAATTTTATGTATAATTTCTTCGTATGTGTCAACAACGACTTTTTGCTTCTCCTTAAACAAAATAAATTTAATGGGTCTGCAATAAATGGTCGAAGAAGGCGATTTGTTAGTCCACAAAACTTGGTTCGATGTGGAATTAACCATTCTGTAGTGATTAATAAATTTAATTTCAAAATTCATCTGAATTTTCCGGGTTGTCGAATTTTTGTTTGTATCGCTTCCATACCCCACTTGCAAATCAAAGATAGTTTTTCATTTTCTGTTATATCCTGGACATAGCAAAGTTCAGCTATTCCTTCTACAGTCTTTCGCATCAGACATTTTAATTCCACTTCTGTTGAAAATTCATCTTTCTCGTCGCAGAGTATGTAATGATGGTAAACAATTTGTGTATAGGCTGTTGATCTTTTGGCGTAAAATTATATATTTTCGATCGAACAAATGAACATGAGTTGATCAATGATAAACAATCTGGGTTTAGGCCAAAAAGAAGTTGTACAACTGCACTCATTGACGTTACTGAGGAAATCAGGGCCGCATTAGATGATAAAAAAATTACTCTGCTTACACTTCTAGACCATTCCAAAGCCTTTGACTCGGTGAATCACGAGACTTTACTTCTTAAATTAAAAAACATTTTCAATTTTTCATCAACAGCAGTTAAACTTATAAAATCTTATCTGTCTGATCGATCACAAGCTGTCTGTATAAGTAATTTGATATCAATTTTCCTTGGAGTACAGAGAGGTGTACCTCAAGGATCTATATTAGGCCCACTCCTGTTCATAATGTACATCAATGATTTGCCTAACAGCTTGAAGTTTTGCAATATTCATATTTATGCAGATGACGTACAACTCTATCTAAGCTGTAAACCAGAAGCGAAAGGCCGTATAGTGACAAAAATTTTATCAGTTGGTATAATGGTTTTGCGAGTGTTTTACATTTGAATGGGCTGGTGTGTCCATTCAATTTCAAAAATTTGGAACAACTTTTAACATTGGTGTATCCGCCAAGGGTCGTGAGTCGTGAGGTGGGATAGGTTTTGAACGCCCATTTTTACTGCCCACAAGTTAGAAAATAAGTATTTCTCTCACATTTTCACAGTATCTTTGTATAGAAAATACCATATGATCAACAATTTACTTGGTTGCGGTTGCTCATCTACGAAGTGTTACCCAAACAATGTTACCATATCTGCGGGTTTCAACTTCGGTGAAATTTTTACCTTTCGGTTTAAGGGAAAAATTTTGCTCATGGGATAAGTTTAACAACGGAATTATAAAAGTTTTTTAGGCCCAGCAAAGCGGGTCGGACCAAGCTAGTATATATATATGTATATATATAGATTTTCATACACTTCCACATAAGCTAATGAGCTGAAATTTGGTACACAGATAGAAATCGGTTGACAATGCATTCTATTAATTTTTGGGGCCCATCAGAGGCGTAGGGGGACTCAAACCCCTTTTTCTTAAACATGGCATAACATCCAATTCCTTCAAGCTACAATGATGTAGGTGGGTTCTTATTGACAAAATGAAATTTTATATCCTTTCGAAAGGGGGGTGTGGGGGCAAAGGGGAGCGGGATGGAGCCAATTTAAAGTTCTAACTTTCTTTTGTTTAAAAGCTACAGGGCTGAAATTTTTTACTTAGGTGCGCATTCGGGAAAAAGAATAAAAAGGGGGGAGAAAAAAATAAAAAAGAATAAAAAACAAGTTTTTTAAAATATAAACCTTTAACCGACTAAAAAGCAGAAAAAATATTTCCGCAATTTCGATTTAAAGTTAAGGGTTTTTGGCGACTTCAAAATCTGCAATGATATTAGGAAGAAAGTAGCCAAACCCCCTTAATTTTCAATCGAAATTGCGGAAATTAATTTAAAGGAAATTTATTTTCTGATTTTTAGTCGGTTAAAGGGTTATATTTTAAAAAACTTGTGTTTTACTCTTTTTTTTAATAGAGTGTCGATTCAATAATTTCTATAAACACTTCTGTTGCGATTTCTAAATCAAATATTTGGTTGTACACACAAGTATATTTTAAAACCAACGCCCAATGCGTTGCAACGCTTCCAACCGATTGGTGTTCTCATGCACGTGCCACTTGCCAATGAATGTTGTAATTCACACTTCAACTGAATAAGAAAGTGCGATTATTTCGATACCAGAATTTCATTAAACGAACGTTAGTCTAATCCAGTATCGACATCAAAGTGTTATCCATTGGTGTATGATGAGGCCTACATCAACTACGCCTTAGTGAGCAGACCAAATATGTCATCGTTGTCATCGAGAAGGCGGTGTGGTACATACGATCACACCAATCTATCTGTGATAAATAAATATTTGTGTACATCATGTTCAGCTATAATTTAACATGGCTGCACGTGCGGGAGTGTGAACACGTGTATCAGCTAAAATCCGCACTTAGCTATTTATTTAATTTGTATTGTCGCTTTTTCATTAAAATTTTTATATTCTTCTATGCACAGGTTAGTTTTGGTGTAACAATTGGTATGCCACTTTAGGTGATACACTGGCCGATTACTTTAGGAATTCAATTTAACGTCGATTCTAAGTATTACAAGTTTACTAATTACTACAAATTTCGTTATCCCCGACTTTTGATAATCATTTCTAGGGTGCATTAAAAAAAATTAACTTACGCATTAAAAATGAAATACTTAAAATGCAAAAAATAAATTAAAAACTAGAGAGTGGACTATCTTCGGCTATACCGAAGCTGAAATACCACCACACAGTAGGAAGAAGTACATCGAACATAAAAAATGTGGTCTCAAGACCCTATTTTGAGCCAATTATAGGTGGTTTTGGAGCCCGGACCATGACCAAAATCCATTTCTAAAAATTTCCAATAAAATCCACAAAAAAAAACAAAAAATTTGTCTCAAGACCCCATTTAGACCCTTATATATGTGGCTTCGGAACCTCGGACCATGTCAAAAATACGTTTCTAAACATTTCCAATCGAATACAACAATAAAAAATGTTTACCTTTTTTTTCGGTGTATGGGAGCCACGCCCAGTTTTTGTCCGATTTGGCTGATTCAGTATTCACGAGAAAAACATGTACCCAAAGTTTCCAGTCGATATCTCCAAAGCTGCGACCGCTATCGTGCGGACGGACAGACGGACGGACAGACAGACGGACATCGCTAAATCGACTCAGGAGGTGATCAAGAATATATATACTTTTCCATACCGGACACGCCTCCTTATGGGCGTTACAAACGTTGTGACAAAGTTAGTATACCCTGCCACAGTGAGTGTGGGGGTATAATAAAAATAAAAATAAAAAGCTAAAACAAAAATTAAAAATAAATATAATGTAAGCCCTACTGCAATAGATAAAGGCATACAAATTTATTAACAAATCTATAAAAAGGTCCATTTAAATCCTTTCGAATAAGTAGCAGGACCGTTTAATCCGTTAACCCATTCGACGTAAAATTTTAAAAATTCTAGTGACGAAACTAATAGACCTATTTCTAATCTGTATTTGTGCAATGATAGTTTGGTTCTTTGACAATGAAAAAAATTGTGGTCTTTTTGAAAAATTTGGAAAAATTTATACTTTTTGGTTTTAGTCCGATATTAACTTTGCAAAACTCATTGAGGGAATTGCTACTCTATATGAATACTTTCGACCCGTCTTGACCGATACCAGGTCGGATTCCATAACCATGAAATTGTCGCACAGTGTAATTGGTTAATTTTTTTAAAATCTTTGAAAAAACGTGGCAAATGCGCCTATTACAAAAAAAACACTATTACGAATTTTTGGAAAAATTTTCAAAATTCTGGACCATTTTTATCACAAAACTTTCTTTTACAAAGTAATTTGTTTTTGGCCAAAGAAATTTTTCGCATAAAAAAACCATTTTTCCATTTTTCTTTTTTCAATACATTTTGGGGACATGTCTTCTTTGTCGCTTCTGATTCCTCGAAACTATGATCAATGCTTAATCTACTTGGTTGTTCCTTATGTATTTTTCCACGCGTAATCCGAAAATAATAATGCACGCAAATGTGGGTTGGGGTCGAAATCCTGTATAGGTAAAAATTCTGATTGCAAAATTCGGTTTTCAAAATTTTTTTTTTTTGCAGAGTTTCGTATTTACAGAATTTTCTTGTCTTTTTTTTACAGAATTTTGCATATACATAATTTTGTAATACAGTAATGTGGCCCGTTCCCCGCAAATGTAACAAAAAGTGCATCTTTAGTGCATGCTGGAAAATATTCATTATTATTTTCGTTTTCAGCGTGGAAAAATACATAAGAATTTGTGTATCAAGCCTAGTTAACACACAAAAAGTTCGGTTTTGTCGATCAGTGTAATATTTGTTAATTATTTTTTACATTTTTAGTATCAAACCGAAATTTTCGGCGGAATAATAGAAATTTCGGCCGAAAACGAAATTTGGAAAACAAAAATTGGAAAACTGACAAAAAAACCCTAAAAATTACTTAAAATTCATAAAAACTTTTATTGCATCGCGTTACGATAACTTGTAAGATACATTCGTAAATAATTAGTTATAAACGATCGCCGATTATCGGCTAAAACAGTTTTATACATAGAACACGTTCTCTCCACTTCGGCACTTACTAGAGGAGCATATTTATAATGTGAAACACCACTGGATGTTACTCATCTGGCAGTAGCTTACTTCTAACATTTTCGTCACTTAATATCTCAGAAATATAGCAAAATCTTACATTGCAGGAATTTTTATTCATTATTTGGGTAAACTACGTAATCACCCTTTATCCTGCTGTAACACGCACAGCGCTAGATTTTCTTAAAGGATTTCTATTATTGCTATTCCATTTTCTACCGACAATGCATTTCATTGAAGCGATGTAGGCTGAATGTATTGATTGAAAATTTGACTTGATGTATGCTAATTGACCCTTAACGTCATCATTTGACAAAGCTTTTGTGCATCATCAATTGCTTTGCCATCATGAACATTAAATGTATCAACGTTTTTACCGTTTCAAAGTGGATTATATTCAGCGTGGCAAAATACATAATAAAACAGCTCCATTTAACACACAAAATGTCAAATTGGTTCGTAAAATTTCAACTTTCAACTGGTCGAATTGGCAAAATGCAGTTATTTCTTTTTAATTCAATAAACTCATTTTGCATGACCATCGATATACAAAGAATTTTTTAACTTGAAAGTAATTCTAATTTTTTATATTTTTCAAACTTGAAAAAACGTAATTCTCAAACCAAGAAACTTCAAAAAGTCTTGAAAAACGTATTTTTTAGGCGAAAAAACGTCAAAACATAATTTGGGTAAAAAAACGTCAAAATGACGTCAAAGGCGTCAACCTGGCATCACTGGTACCCACACTCAAAGAATTTTTTCGTTCGTAAGAAACGAAAAATTAGACAAACACACTTCGTTTGTTGTTTCGTTTGCGACCAACGTTTGAGTAACGAAAAAAAAATGTCAGCTCAGCCAGGATTCCAACGCGGGACGTAAGGTTTACACGCTGTGCCACTGAGCTACTTTCGTGCTGGTCGATAAAAACAAAGCATACATCGAATTCGATTTTAACAATGTAAACGTTTATTAGAAATTAGTTTTAAATTTGCAGCAATTTAAAAACGTTTCCAATAAAAGTAAAATGGAATACTTTTATTGGAAACGTTTTCAAATTGTTGCAAATTTATTTATTATTTGCGGCAAAACGACTTAATTTGGAGCAAATGTTTTTTGTTTGTTTTTTCGTTTAAGTTTGTATTCAAAAGTAGTATATTTGCAGCAGACGTTCTCCACACATAATAATTCTTTGAGTGCACAGAAATATTTTAGAGAGCAAAAGTCAATGCATAATGTATTTCTTTAAGAACTTTTATCAAAACAAAACATGCTATAGAAATATCCAAAATGAAAAAGTACATTCAAATATCTAAGAATGGGTTATGAATAGATTTCAGAATTTTTTACATTAGTAAAATTTGATTGTTTCCGTATGAAAATATGATAAAACAAAGTGATTTAAAGAACTTTTAATTTTTTGATCTCGGTGGCCCTTTTAGTGGATATATATATATATATACAGTAACGACCAGTTAATTACTTTTATAACTTTTATTGGCTTACAAGAATTTTTACTTTGATACCACTTTGCAAAAGTATTTATTGTTATAAAAATGGTCATACCTGTAAAAAACAAGTTTTTTAAAATATAACCCTTTAACCGACTAAAAATCAGAAAATAAATTTCCTTTAAACTAATTTCCGCAATTTCGATTTAAAATTAAGGGTTTTTAGCTACTTTGTTCCTAATATCATTGCAAATTTTGAAGTCACCAAAAAGCCTTAATTTTAAATCGAAATTGCGGAAATTAATTTGAAGGAAATTTATTTTCTGCTTTTTAGTCGGTTAAAGGGTTATATTTAAAAAAACTTGTTTTTTACTCTTTTTTTATTTTCCCCTTTTTTTAAAAAAATTTTTTTTTCTCTTCTCTTTTTTCCCCCATTTTTTTCCTTTTTTTACTTTTATTCCCGAATGCGAACCTAAGTAAAAAATTTCAGCCTTGTAGCTTACAAAATACGAAAGTTAGAACTTTAAATTGGCTTCATCCCGCTCCCCTTTGCCCCCACACCCCCCTTTCCAAAGGGTATAAATTTTGATTTTGTCAATAAGAATCCAAGGCTGAATTTTTTTACTTAGGTTCGCATTCGAGAAAAAAAGTAAAAAATGGGGGAAAAAAGGGGGGAGAAAAAAAGGAGTGTTCTAAATTAATCAAAACTAAGTTTCTAGATGTATTGTTAGGTCCGCTGATTTCAAAAATGTGATCGATTTTCCTATAACCTTTTTTATACCTGTCCAAGAACATATTGCTTTTGTCTCACCGTTTGTAACGCCCATAAGGAGGCGTGTCCGGTATGTAAAAGTATATATATTCTTGATCAGCATCCTCTTGAGTCGATATACCGATATGTAACAAAAATTTCAAAGTAGATTTTTTGGAAAAAGTGAAGTGGCTAGTAACGCCTCTTGCCCATAATCCTTTCCATATATATTAAACCGCCTCGAAAAAAAAGTTGCTCGGGTCACCCCCTGGAAATGTACTTTGGTCTATTTTATGATGATTCTCAAAATATTTCAGCTCTAGCAACTGTAATCCGTGAGCTGGACAATTTTCAAAAAACCTCTATAAATCATGTTTTTTACATGCACGTATTTCTTTATATTGCTTTGGGTCAAATAAATTTTATGAAATAATAGACAAAAAATAGACTGCACAAACCAGGACAAGTCCGATATTTTTGCGATTTTTTTAATCACTTTAAATCGATTAGATGGATGTCAGAAATAAAATTGGTTGTGAATATTTATTATTCAAACCACAATCTTAAAGTAAATTCCCAATTATTGGTTCTGAAATTTTAATATTATGTGTCAAGGTTGATGAAATAGCTACAAAGTTCTGATAGAATTTAGTTTTTAAAATTTGTGAAGTATACTTTGTGGGTTTTTTTGAACTATTTTTCAGAACCAAAAAAAAAATTCAATAAAAATGCTAAACAAAATCGCAAAAATAAGGGACTTGTGTGGGTTTGTGTAGTTTTGCAATTTCTATTATTTCATAAAGTTTATTTGACCCACAGCAATATAAAGAAATATGTGCATGTAAAAAACATGATTTATAGAGGTTTATGTAAATTGTCCAGCTCACGGATTACAGTTGCTAGAGCCGAAATATTTTGAGAATCACCATAAAATAGGCCAAAGTACATTTCCAGGGGGTGACCCGGGCCACTTTTTTTTCGTCCATACAACGTGAGGCGGTTTAATATACATGTATTGATAGTTTATAATCTTAAATGTTAAATTCCAGATAGTTTGCTTCTGAATTCATCTAGTTCACGATCTGAACTTAAAAAGAACGATTTCAGCCTACTGATACGGTTAATTATGTATACTTTATAATATTAAATCTGTTTTTTTCGGTTTCGGCCGAAATTTAAAAATAATAATTTCGGCCATTTCGGTTTCGGCCAAAATTTAAAAAAGCGGTTTCGGTAGGTCTTTTGTAATTGTTATTAAAATAAATTTTTTGTTTTTCAAATAAACCTGAAATTGGTTTAAATATGTTATTCAAATACATAGTTTTTGGATTTGAGAACATTTGATACTTTTGAGAATTTAGACTGTGTTTACTGAGTTAAAATCACTTCTAATGAGTCTTCGAGCCTTCCTACTTTTTTAGTGGGGAAATCTGGCAACACTACCCGCAAGGTGTATTGCATAAGCGTTTGTTTCATGCATCAAGCAACAAGCATTTTTTTCCGAGCATATGGACAAGTGACAATCATCATGCTTAATTGAATGCCGGGCAGCATAATAAATCAACTCAATGCAGTACTTAAGCATATACAACCTGCCAACTTCTTTCGCATAATCCTTTGGCTTATTTGTCAGCTGCGGTTTAGGTGAAATTTATGCATCTAGTATAAACAAATAAACAATACTAAACTCAGTAATGTGAATCCACCCTCCGACATGGATCAGTCTCTGCATTTGTAATCGGCATCAACCGCCTTTAATTTCCACACTTGTACTGACACACTCAAGGGGCTGTTAAAATTGAGATTGACATTATGGGTAGGCTTAGCGCGGCAAACCATTCCCTGTTCGATTTTTATTGCCATCAAACAAGAGGCTTAAGCACAGCAACGAATGAATGAACAAATAAGACCGAGCAGCAATAATGAGGATGTGCCACTTGCTGTTTGTTAATACCCGAAAGTGAATAAATCGACCGTAAAATATTATAGCTCTTGGTCTTTGTTGTTAGTTTTCACTTACTTGGATGCCTTTTCGAAATGATACGAACGTGCATTTGCACTTGAATATGGATGGAAGGCAGTTGCCAACGAAAGTCAGACACTAGGCAAAAGTGAGTGATAGAATCCAAATATTTTGGAAACTGATATTTTCAAATAAACATACATTCTACTCAGATCAGCAAGGAATATTTCATGCAATGTAGAACAAACTACTTCAACCTTAAGAGTTTATTAATTAAATGCGAATACCTTTCATAAAATTAGACTATTGTAATAATTTGTATAAATCTTTGGGGCTATTTTATGGTGTTGTCGTTTAAATCAGGAAACAATTATATTACAATTTTGTATATATACATAATAATACATAATAACAAAACAAGCCATTAAATTCCACTTTACTATTTGAGGAGTCCCTTTGTGTGCTCAAAATATACATGCACTCTTGAGCCTTGAATGGTACTTTTTATATATTCTTGAGTATTATTGTTCTGTTACGCGCAGTACTAGAGTAATATAGAGGGAAGACTGAAATATACACAAAAATATGTATGCAAATATGCACCAAAAATAGCAAAATAACAATTCATTTTTGTTGTATAGAAGCACAGTATAGCTGAGCGATTCTACTCAGATTCAATACAAGACGCTACTATATGATCGACACTGTTTTTTTTTTAATAAATTCGTATTTTTAATAAGTCACATATTCAAAGCCTAAATTAAACATATCAAAAACTGCTCAAAATTTCATACTGTTTTGATGAAATCTTAAAATTTCGGTAAAAACACGATTTGCACTTATATGGGAGGTAGGCGTGGCAGTCGACCGATTCCGCCCATTTTCAATACCAACTCTTTCGAGGGCCTAAGAAGGATAAATACAAAATATGAGATCCCTAGTTTACGTCTAGCTCCTGCAATCGTGTTTACAAGAAAAGAGGATGGACAGACGGACAGACGGACAGACGGATGGACGGACCGACGGACTGACGGATAGGGCTAAATCAACTCAGGAGGTGACACTGATCAAGAATATATATACTTTTCCATACCGGACACTTCTCCTTCTTGGTGTTACAAACATCAGACCAAAGTGAATATACCCATACCTCATGAGGTGTAGGGTTTTATACCCTATGGGTTAGCCAACACTAATTTCTCATGTAAAATGATTTTAAAAAAAATAGTAAAAAACTAGTTTTTAAAATTTAACCCTCAAACCAACTAAAAAGCTAAAAATAAATTTCCTTTAAATTAATTCCCTCATTTCGATTTAAAATTAAGGGTTGTTGGGTGGTTTGTTCCTAATGACATTGCAGATTTTTAAATTTATTTTCAGCTTTTTAGTCGGTTTGAGGGTTATATTTTAAAAACTAATTTTTTTTTTTCTACTTTTTAAAAAAAATTGTTTTCTCCTTCCCCCCTCCCCCATTTTTTCCCCTTTTTTTTACTATTTTTTCCGAATGCGAATCTATAGGTTCTATAGAAAGAACACAATTTTTATTATTTGTTTAATGGAATGCATTTTAATAGAGTCTTTTGTTTGGTTTTATACTCATTTTATGAGTTTTTGTACATAGTATTTTATTAATATTAAAATATATTTCAAAATTGGAACATTTTTAATTTAAGATTGTACATTTAAGTAATATTGACACCGAAACTTATTTGCTGCAAAACGTCTGGTTTAGTTGGAAATTTATAAAACAAGTACGATGCATTCTCATTTTCAGTTTAAAATTGCATTACAAAAGGAGAGAACTTATTTTGAAGTAGTGCTGTTCACTTTAAAAATTCAATATGATAAAAATTCATTTCAATTTGAGGTCTCGTAAATTTTTATTTTGAAGTGGTGCTCTTTCAATTTAAGATTATCTACTTTATTTTAAAATGGACGACTTTAGTTAGACGTTTTTCAACTTTATTTTAAAGTTATTTTAATGAAGTGGTTTTCAATGAAGTTGTTGTAATGAAGAAATAAGTACGATCGTAGTTATTTACACAATGAATTTTTTTTGAGTGTATTCTTTAAAGATTCACATTATATTGATATATATGTATATATGAGACCAAAAGTTGCATCTATAATAAATGTAAGGATAATCGATCCGTATCCATGGTCATCACTAGACTGACAATTGTTTTGGACAATGTCTCAATTTGGTGGCTTCGAACCAACCCCTAGAGCTATGTACTATGTGATCCGATTATGGGAAATCGACCTAAATAGACAATCGTGTTTTAGGACCAAAAGCGACTGTGTCAAATATACGTTAAGCGATAGCAGTAGGAGAATTCCACTACACTCAAAGAATTATTATGTTTGGAGAACGTTTGCTTCAAATATACTACTTTTGAATACAAACTTAAACGAAAAAACAAACCAAAAACCTTTGCTCCAAATTAAGTCGTTTTGCCGCAAATAATAAATAAATTTGCAACAATTCAAAAACGTTTCCAATAAAAGTATTACATTTAACTTTTATTGGAAACGTTTTTAAATTGCAGCAAATTAAAAACTAATTTCTAATAAACGTTTAAACGAATTCGATATAAGCTTTGTTTTTATCGACCAGAACGAAAGTAGCGAATGTGCGTAACTTATAAACCTTACGTCCCGCGTTCGAATCCTGGCTGAGCTGAACATTTTTTGTTTTCGTTACCAACGTTTAGGTCGCAAGCGAAACAACAAACGAAGTGTGTTTGTCTAATTTTTCGTTTCTTACGAACGAAAAAATTCTTTGAGTATACCTTTCCAACAAGTTATGTATAAACAAAAAAAATCCAGTCCAGAATACGGAAGTAGTAGTAATGATTTCATAACAAACTGCATATCCGTTGTTTTAATTTATTCATTTGTTTAGATATCACTTTAATGTAAATTTGACATTGTCGATTATCATCCTAAAATACGATTGTTCATTTGGGTCAATTTCCCATAAGCGGATCCCTCGAAAAATTTATTGAATGATCATAAAGCAGGAAAAGGAGCAAATTTGGAACTCATTCGGAAATATATCACTAATTCAACTAAGGCATTCAATCCCGGGATCCCATATCCCGAACAATGCATAAAAAAATACAGTTTTTTAATCCCGGGATTCCGGTCCCGCAATCCCGGGTTTAAAAAAATTTATTTTTTGTGCATTGTTTAATTTATTTTCGGCGTTTTTCCACAAAAATACAGCAGTGCATTTACTTTCAATCGAATTGCTAAATACAAAAAGCCCAATTTTAGAGATTTATTGCTAAACACACAAAAAAAAATTAACAACATTCTTGTCAACAAAAAATTTTTATCGATCTGAATAAAATTTTTCCAATTTGAGCAAATTTTTTTTTGTTCGACAAAAAAGATAGATTTAATTGGTAAAATTATTTTGTTGACCGTATATTGACAAACATTTTATCAATTGGATAAATGGTCTTGCGTCTCTTTGGACACCAATTTCAAAAACTTTTGAAAAACTTTTAAGATTGGTGTATCCGATATAACACTAAAACTACTAAAAATGAGTTTTTCGTGTTTAGCATGAAATGGAGCTGGTTGAATTTTATGATTATATTTGGAATCAGTGTGGCAAAATGAACTTGTTCGATCAATGTAATTTAAAAGTAATAACTTTTTGTTTGACTTTATTTATCTTACATATTATTTGTATTAAACAAAACAAATAATATTTATTAAATATTATTTCTTTGTTGAATTAAAATGAAATAATTTTATATTAGTTATTGTATTCAATTGGAAAATCCTGAACTAATCCCGGTATCCCGGGATTGTAATTTCGAATCCCATAATCCCGGGATTTTCAAAAACGCCTCGGGATTGAATGCCTTAATATCAACCTTCAAACTTAAAAAAACGTAATTTTTGAAAAAAAAAACCTCAAAAAGTCTTAAAAAACGTCAGTATTAGGCAAAAAAATCGTCAAAACGTCTTTTGGGTCGAAAAACGTAAAAATTACGTCAAAGACGTGAACTTGCCAACACCGTCTGTAACTTAAAAAATACGAAAGTTAGTCAATCCCGAACTTTAAAAAGGCTCCATCCGCCTCCCCTTTACCCCACAGCTAGGGTTATCAGACGATCTCTTTTAAAGAGAAGAACACTCTTTTTTAGGCCCTCCTCTTTTTACTTTCACTTTTTTCCCGAAAGTACTGCTAAGTACTCATTTTCTTATTTCTGGGACTTTATCATTTAATCGGCTCAGTAAGGTAAACCGTTTTTATTATTCGTCAGAATTTAAAAAAAAAACCTTAAAATATTAGGTTTGTTAGTTTTAAGCATCTTTCGTCACATTGCATGCAAAAAGTTATGAAAATTCTTTAATGCTAGGATTAAATAAAAATTAGTATGAGATCAACCACTTTTTTAACCGAAATATTAAAAATAATTATGAATGTCTTTATCGAAAACATTCCAAATATATACAGTCGAACCCGCTCAACTGAAACACGAATTTGCCAGACATTTTGTTTCAGTTATCCGGGTTTTGCACTTAAGCGATTTGGGATAACTGAAAAACATTTATCTTAAGCGAATTTTGCATAGCAGAAAAAAATTTTATTAAAACGAAGTACGTTTTAAGCCAAAATGATCAGTTTTTACACAAATTGTTTTCTTATAAATGGGATATTGCCAAAGGTAAAGTTAAGATTTCATTTCTTCACACATTTGTGTTCCTATAATTTATGGGTCGATGTTTGACTTGCACTTTAAATTTTCTTTCAAGGATTTCATTTTGTATTAAAAATTGAGAGTGGACTATCTTCGGCAATGCCGAAGCTGAAATACCCCCACACAGTAGAAGTTTAGAAATACCTCAACTTAAAAAATTTGGTCTCAAGACCCCATTTGGAGCCATTTATAGGTGGTTTTGGAGCTTCAACCACAACCAAAATCCGTTTCTAAAAATTTCCAATCAAATCCTCCAAAAAAAAAATTTCGTCTCAAGACCCCATTTTTACCCATTTATATGTGGAAAAAAATCATGGGGATACAATTTTTGTTTCACTTAAGCGTGTTTTTCACTTAAACAAGTCTCTCTTAAGCGTGCTCGACTGTATCTAAATTTTTCAATTTCTTGAGGAGCGATCGCAACATTAGCACTAAGGCATTCAATCCCGAAGTGTTTTTGAAAATCCCGGGATTCCGGGATTTGAAATTACAATCCCGGGATCCCGGGATTTGTTCGGGATTAAAGAAAAAACTTTTGCAACAATATTTTAAGCTTAATTTTATTTTAATTCAACGTAGAAATAATATTTAATAAATATTGCATTAAACAAAACAAAATTTAAAATAAATAAAGTCAAACAAAAAGGTTTTAATTTTAAATTACTGTGATCGAAAAAGTTTGATAATTTATGTGTTGCTTTATTATTTATTTTGCCACGCTGAATCTATTCAAAAGTACAACACTCAAACGGTCAAAAAAATGATTTTATTAATTATATCTACCTTTTTGTCGAATAAAAAAAATTGTTTCAATTTGAAAAAATTTTATTCAGGTCGATAAAAATGTTTTGTTCACTGTTATTGACAAAAATTGTCTTAATTTTTTGTGTGTGTAGCACTAAGTCTACGAAAGTGAGCTTTTTGTGTTTTACCAATTGGATTGAAAGTAAACGCACTACAGTATTTTTGTGGAAAAGCGTCGAAAATATCTTAAGCAATACATAAAAATTCAATTTTTTGAATCCCGGGAATCCGGACTCAAAATCCCGGGTTTCCGGGATTTAGAAAACGTTCGGGATCCCGGGATTTCGGGATTCGGGATCCCGGGATTGAATGCCTTAATTAGCACTCAGGGTCGAGAATTTTGTATCCGCTTAATTTGTAAGTCACTTAAGCTACGGTCACATTAGGCAAATATTTGCCCAAATACACTCAGATATTTATACCCTCACACACACTGTGGCAGGGTATATTCACTTTGATACAAGGTTTGTATCAGCATCACCTCCTGAGTCGATTTAGCTTTGTCCGTCTGTCTGTCCGTCTGTCTGCCATCACAATAGCGGTCGCAATTTTGGAAATATCGACTTGAAACTTTGGGTACAAACTCAGATCAAGTTCGAGAATCAGCCCAATCGGAAAAAAAGTAGGCGTGGAGGCTTTCATTGGAAATTTTTAGAAACGGAGCTTCTAAAACCACTTATAAATGTGCCAAAATATTGTCCTGTAACCTACATTTTTTCGAGGTACTTCGACATGGGGCTTATTGTGTGGGGGTATTTCAGCTTCGGCATAGCCGAAGATAGTCCACTCTCTAGTTTTATGATCAACTGAAATGGTATGTGACTGAACCAGTATTTTATATTTCTGAATGTATTTTCCCAGTATTTGGTCAAATCATTAACTCCTACAGTTAGGTTAATGTATGAATAAAAAAGAGTACAGAGTTTTTTTAGCAAAGGGTATACAATTTTGTTAATAAGAACCCACCTACCAAATTTCATCATTGCAGCTTGAATGAATCGGAAGTTATGCCATGTTTAAGAAAAAGGGGTTTGAGTCCCCCCACGGTCCCCTACGTCTCTGATGGACCCCAAAATTTAATAGAATGCATTGTCACCGGAGTTCTATCTGTGTACTAAATTTCAAATCTCTAGCTTATATGGAAGTGTATGATCGTACTCAAAATATTTTTATTACGATTACAAGTAATCAAAAATTTTTGATTACCATTACTTGTAATCGTACTCAAAAAATTTCGAGTACGATTACTGTAATGGTACTCAAACTTTTTTTAGCACGATTACAGTAATCGTATTTAAATTTTTTTTAGTACGATTAAAAGTAATCGTACTCAACCCATTTTGAGTACGATTCCAACTAATCGATTACATATTTTTTGATTACTTTTACCATTGGGTCCTATTACAGCTTATTACATTTTTATTTCTTTTTGGCCTGAGTATCTTCTTTCTGAAAAACAAAAGCTACTAACAGTTAGGCTTTAGTTATAGACAAAAGCCATTTGGTAAGTAAAACTAGATATACAACAAAAACAAAATACAATTTTACTAAGTTCACATTTATAAATAAGTATTCATGTGACTTATTGACCTTCTGATATCATCGAAATCATTGCAAAGTGGCAGCACTGATATTGATAATCATGAGACTGAATATTCTTTCAGTAGCGACATTTGAATGCACTATGGAAAAAATGAAGTTGCATACTGTGTCAATCTACCACTATTTGGAAACTCTTCAACTGGTTTTTCTTTATGTACGATTTCAGGAAAAGATTTTACCGAAACATCAAAAAGTAATTTTAGCTACAGCTTAAGTGAAACCCGTTTAAATGAAAAGCCCGCTTAGGTGAAACAAAAATTTAATCCCCATGATTTTTTCCCCTTTTTCATACAAAATATTTCGCTTTACTGAAACACGCTTAACTGAAAAATCCGGTTAACTGAAACAAAATTTTATTCCCAAATCAATAATTTATACCAATTTAGCTCCGCATAAATGAAACACGCCCTAAAAATTAAATTTTAGTTGGAATTTATATTTTTTCAATACAAAATTAAGTTTATGAAAGAAAATTAAAAGTGAAAGTATAAAAAAATACGCTGGTCTCTCTCACCGATCCATAAATTTTACGAACACAAATATGAAATCCTGGCATGTACATGTACTGTTTAACCCATTAATTACGAGAGCGAAAAAATAGGAATTTTTTCAGGATTACCTAGAAATGACCTAAGAAACGAATTCCAAACTTTTTTTTTGGACCGCTTGCTGTTTGCCCACCTTTACCCGTTACCCAGGGACGTAACCAGGGGGGGGGGGGTTTGTGGTGTTCAAACCCCCCCCCCCCCCCCCGAAATCTATGAAGTAATAGAAAAATGTATGGAATTGTTATGAAATTTAAAAGAATTCAAGAAGAACTCTCCTTGATATTTTAATTTATTAAAAACTTCTTGCAGTTCTGGCATTCGATATAAACCTTCGAATATCACGGTTAACATTTACATCAAAGCGAAACATCTTGTAAAAGTTTCTATTTATTCGAATGTGAATATTTTTAAAATAAAATCAGGGACGACCCAGGAGGGGTTGTATGGGTTTTAAATCAAAAATACAATCATATTATTAAATTTGACAGAACTGAAGAGTATGTATTTTTTAATTAAAAACTTTCGTGTGCAAAAAAAGAATATGACGCCAAAAAATAGGGTCTTGAGACCACATTTTTTTATGTTCGAGGTACTTCTTCCTACTGTGTGGGGGTATTTCAACTTCGGTATAGCCGAAGATAGTCCACTCTCTAGTTTATTGTTGTATTCGATTGGAAATGTTTAGAAACGTATTTTTGACATGGTCCGAGGTTCCGAAGCCACATATATAAGGGTCTAAATGGGGTCTTGAGACCAATTTTTTTTTTGGTGGATTTGATTGGAAATTTTTAGAAATGGATTTTGGACATGGTCCGGTCTCCAAAACCACCTATAATTTGCTCAAAATAGGGTCTTGAGACCACATTTTTTTACGTTCGAGGTACTTCTTCCTACTGTGTGGGGGTATTTCAGCTTCGGTATAGCCGAAGATAGTCCACTCTCTAGTTTTTTGATCTACTTTTTTTAATGAAGAACCGAAAGACTTATTTTGAAAATAAGTAAAACGATATTGTTGTTGATTTTAATTTTGTTTGTAATTTATAGTTTTGTTCTTCATTATTAGTAAAAATTTTATGAAAACCCCCCCGAAATTTGTTCCTGGTTACGTCTCTGCCGTTACCATATGGTAACGCTCGTCACAACCCTAGCAAAATTACCTAATTTAAGATACTATTGTTTATAACTATTTTTTTTTAATTTTTTAAAGTTTGGCAATGTGTACACATTTATTTTGTAAACAAATTTTAAAACGACCATTTTTTTTTAATTTTTAAATTTTTTTCAAAATAATTTGTTTCAAAAAAATTTATTTAAATTCAGGATCATTTTTGATTGGAAAAGTTTCTTCAGCAAAGTAGTTTGTTTTAAAAAACACAAATTTTTGCATCCAAAAAAAAATTTTTCTTAGTACAAATTTAAATTTACTAGGGTTGTGCCGAGGGTGCCCATATGGCAACAGCAAAATGAAAAGTGATAAAAAAGTAACACCAAAGTAATAAAATAATTTATGAAATTTTTATTATACTTTGATGTTCTCCTCAAATGATAGAAAGCAAACATCTGTAATATATAACTTTTTATAACACTGAAAAATATTCTTAGCGGAAAGGTCGCGCCATTTCGCTGTTTTTTTACACTTTTTGAAAATAGTACTTTTCAATCATCCGTGGCGGCCGCTACTGAGGTGCGATTCCTTAGAAAGATCTAAGCATGCTTTATTAAAATCAAAAAACAGATTAGTGATATTTGTTCAAATATTTTTTTGAATATACCGTGAAACGCTATCAGCGTTGCCTTATGGTAACACTCGTCGTGAATGGGTTAAAACAGTACGTCTGGCACCCCTACATTTACGCCACTGCTCGTTTGGATGGAAACCATTAATACAAATGTATTATTCAGAATTTTTGAAAACTTCCGATGACTGCGAACCTGTGTAGGGCAGTATAATTGAATAAAGAATTGATTTGAGAATACTTGTACCATTTGTATTGAATTGTTTCCAACATTTGTCGAATTTGTCGAACACCCCCGTCGTTGAAATGGTTTGCTTCTTTTTCTGCATTTTGCGGCATTTTCTTTGTCACCGTCCTGCTGTTCTGTTTGAGTGTTCTCTGGTGGTTGGATGGCTTTACGGAGTGCTTAAGTAATTCGAGTGTCAAATCTCTTATTTGCCTTTTGCAGATTTAACAATAAAAAATTTTATATGTGCAATAAATTTGCTGACAAAAGCAGGATTATTACCGGATCGCACCACTGCATCGCTTGAGAAGGATGTCGTCTATTCATGGCTATCAGCGGGATTACTTTTATATTGTTTAAATTTGTGAGTTGGCAAGTTAATTCTCAACCTAAACGTTTAAATACTATAAGTCTGTTTACGTTTCAGAACATCTTATATTGTATTCTTTGTGGTCATTCACAACCGAAGACTTTCACAACCGAAGACTTTCATTGTTAGGTTAGATGTTAGGTTATTACGTATAAGCAAAGCTGGGCATTAACTAGTTAATTAGTTAATAGTTAATAAACGAAGTTAAATTTTTGGTTAACTTTTAGGCTTGCCACACACAGGGTTTTTGCCAGGAGACTCCGGGAATCTAAACGTTTCTCCGGTCTCCGGTTTTTTAAAAAATTTCTCCGGTTTTTTCATAGTTTTAGTAATTTTTTGTTAATTTTAAAAAGTTTTGTCAAAATTTATTTGAAAATAAAGTATTCATTCTCTGTGTTTTTAGATAATACATAATAAAGTTGTGGGTTGGATATCAAATAGCTTTCTCGAATCTCCAATGTTAGTTCTCAACTTCAGCTCAATTAGCGGTCTATAGCATTCTCAACTTA
The DNA here is from genome assembly GCA_951394025.1 of Heteromyza rotundicornis. Taxonomy (NCBI): domain Eukaryota; kingdom Metazoa; phylum Arthropoda; class Insecta; order Diptera; family Heleomyzidae; genus Heteromyza; species Heteromyza rotundicornis. The sequence continues at coordinate 24,814,951 of OX596011.1, read as the reverse complement.
AAAGGACATGGAATTACCCATTTATGATATATCGTCTTCGTTGTAACAGAAATCACTAGGTCCATTTTTCCATTTAAAAAAAAGACTAGTAGTTCAGTCATTGTAGCATTTTTTCACAAAAATTAAAGTACGCAATTTTTTTTGCTGAACTCATTCAGTGGCGTGTCCTTAACTTAATTTCAGAATGGCGGGCCTCTAGAGGTTGTGCTTCAGCTGCCATAAAGAGAAACGCGTTTCCAGGTATATCTCGTAATTACATGAGAATTACACCGCCTACTTTTTAGACTAAAAAGGGTTTTTGTAAAGTTGATAGCTTGTATTATATAACGTGTCAAAATTGTGTAAATCTGAGTTCTGTGTAATATCTTGTGAACGGTGGGATGCACGTTGACCAGACTTGTTACCAATCTTGTAGATAATCCAATTTTCTACAATTCTTACCTAGAACATTTTCTTGTGGGATCATTGGTTTGAAAGTTTGCCGAGCTATAACTTGTAAACCAATTACCAAACAAAAAACTTTGTAGTAGCTAAAAATTGTAGAGAATTTTATTATCTACAAGATTGGTAATAAGTCTGTTCAAAGGTTTAACCACCTCTAATCAATACCTTTCGCACATTCGATGATAGCCAATATCCACATTATTAAGTTTGCAACAAACCATAAATATATACGTGACCCAAAAAAGTAGTCGAGATGCAGTTTTTATTAAAATACAGCACTGTACACATTTAGGGTGCACGAAATAAGCTGTAAGATACTGTAAAAATTTTAAGTATAAATGTCTTTGTTATTATTTTATTTTTCTTTGATTGGAAATTTTTTATATTAAGCCAAGCCTAAAAAAAATTATTTATTTAATTATTTTATTTTGAAAATCTCCGGTTTTGTGCTTTTCAAGTGTGACAAGCGTATTAACTTTTAACGTTTCAGTTAATTTCGAAAATCATTGACTTTGGTGCCCGGTCATATCGACCATGGGCCTTAAATTTTGGGTGTTTTGTCCCCCCCGTCAAGGTTTATAATGCCCAATGAAAAACCGGTCGTAATACCCAAATTTTGGGCATTATGACCGTCTTCTAAACGGTCATAAAGCCCGAAAAAATATTTTTTTTATATTTTTCTTTTATTGTAAAAAATTAAACGATGCATTTAAAGGTTTGCAATTTATGTCTGAATATGGAATGTGCATAAGAGTATTTCCGAACCACAGTAAAGGAAAACGATTTTGCATATACACTATTTTTTCATCGCCAATCGCGAATACGATTAAAGACCAAGTGGATCTCGAAAATTGTCACTACTTAGTTGACGATACTTTCTCCGTTGTACCATCTTCGTATAATCGACTTTGGACGTGTAAGTACTGTTGTGTGTACCATCTGCATGTAGTAGTTACACTCTTAGAAATACTTGTGTAATTTTGCACTCATTAAACTAGGCAACTAATAACCTAGTTTAATGAGTGTAATTTTACACACATGTTAATTGTACATATCATATGTGTATTCGTTATATGTAAACTTCCACACCAAATGCTTAAATAGTCGAAACGTTATGTGTGTAAAGCTAAGAACCAAATGTTTAAATTTACCTTGAGAAGTACTCTTTGGATGTGTAATTTTAAATCCAACCCTAGTTAAATTAATTCAAAGTCGTTTACTTACAAGTACTTGGACTTGTCTTTATTTGTTTTTCCAATTTATACATTTTGTAACTTACATAATCTTATATATAGATACGTGAACATTTAAAAATATATAATGAAGAAAAAAATCAAACAACCAATTTTTGGTACATTTTCCGATTGAAAAATGCATGCCGAGCTCTCGTACTCGTACAAACACTTAAAATCTACATTTTTGTTTTGTTTTTATACATGTTGTATAAATGCTTCTTATACAATTTTAATTCTTTTAATTTTATTCCACATATTTCGCATTTATGCATTGCGCTTAAACGCTATTAGTTATAATAACTTATTACTTGCACTAGAATAATTAACTGCTGACGAGGATCCTCCGGATTATATGAAATGTATTAAATTGTTTAATTAATGCCGAATGAAGAATTTATGCGACTGCTGCAATTTTTCACGATTTCACGGGTGGCGTCTTTTCAAGTTTTTACATGTTGTTGTTTGCGAAGCTATATACTCTGATAGTAAATTTCAAAGAAACTTACGCGATGTATGTTTAATTTTACTTTTTTGGTTTAAATTTACACGAAATGTATTTAAAAACGACCAAAGTTTGTAATTTCATCAAAAAATTCTGCAATGTTAAACACCTAATGTTCAAAGTCCAATTTCAAACATTTTTTGCACATATATACACACTTTTCTGTTGAAAAATAAACACTGTAGAATAGCATTTGTACATGCACTTTTTAGAGTGTAGTTGGTAACTTGTGTAGGTTGCGCAGCGGGCGAATAATTTTCATGTTAAAGACGAATGAAGAAACAACATTTCTGGTATTTATTGTATTGCTATGGAAACAGTAGGGTTGCCACATGCAAAATGATCTTCGTCTGGATTTTGAAAAAAAATATCTGGACTTTTCCGTTTTCAACTGGACATTCGAAGAAAAAATCGGAACTTTTTTTTGTATTTTAATGGCATACTTTTAAGAAAAAGTAAAGTAGGAATTAGATAGCAATTAAGGCATTCAATCCCGGGATCCCGAATCCCGAAATCCCGGGATCCCGGACGTTTTCTCAATCCCGGAAACCCGGGATTTTCAGTCCGGAATCCCGGGATTCAAAAAAGGCTTTTTTTATGCATTGTTTAAGATATTTTTGACGGTTTTCTACAAAAATACAGCCGTGCATTTACATCCAATCGAATTGGTAAATTAAAAAAACCCACTTTTGCAGATTTAGTGCACACACACACAAAAATTGACAACATTTTTGTCAATAACGGTTAACAAACAATTTTTATCGATCTGAATACAATTTTTTGAATTTAAACAATTTTTTTTTTACAAAAAAGATATATGTTTTAATACTAAAACTACTGAAAGTAACTTTTTCGTGTGTGCATGAAATGGAGCTGGCAGAATTTTATGACAATATTCAGATTCAGGTGGCAAAAAAAAAATATTTGTTCGATCTATGTAATTTAAAAAGAATTACTTTTTGTTCCATTATATTTATTTTAAATTTTATTTGTTTTGTTTAATGTTATATTTAATAAATATTATTTCTTTGTCGAATTAAGATGAAATTAAACTTAAAATATTGCAACAATTTTTTCTTTAATTTTATATTAATTATTGTATTTAATTCAAAAACCCCGAAAATCCCGAACAAATCCCGGGATCCCGGGATTGTAATTTAAAATCCCGAAATCCCGGGATTTTCAAAAACACTTCGGGATTGAATGCCTTAATAGCAATACACCCAGAGAAAAAAAAAACCTAAAATCAAAAATAACCACCTTAAAACAAGTAGAAACGTTAATGAAAGTCTGGTAAAGTTGGAAATTTTAGAAACAACTACGAACAAACTTGTTTTCAATTTAAAACTTAAATTCAAAAATAAACAAACTTATTTCAAAGTTGTTTTCCGATTATTTCAAAAATTTTCCAATTTATATTAAGTTTGCCAGACCTTGATTTAAAATCGTTCAACTTTGTTTCAACGTTAACAACAGTTATTTTAAGTATTTTTCACTTCATTTCAACTTTTCAACTTTGTTTTAACATTGATAATAGTTATTTTAAGTATTTTTCTCTTTATTTCAAAGTTGTTTCCATTAAGTTGAAAAAATGAAGGAGTAAATACGATCGTACTTGATTTTACTATGTTTTTTTTCCCTGAGTGTATGCAAGGATATACATTGGTTCCTCCTCACATAAAAAAAAACAATTAAATTACATAGCTTATTATGAAAAAAACCACTTTTACAGGTCTATTCTGGCGCGGTTAGAAGTTTTTAACCGCCTTTATTACCTTCTCATTGGCATGCAACAAACATTTTAATTTTTGTCTCGCGCCAGAAAAGACCTGTAAATTTGTCTTTTTCAGTTTTGAAAGACGTTGAAAGCTTTACAATTTCAGTTTAAAAACAGTACAATGATATTCTTTCCAGAAATATTTTGTAGCAAAGGGCCGCTTGTAACAAGTTACTGTTTTCAAAAGTGTGTAGAACTTTTTACAGTTTAGTCTGACATTTTTGTGGTCGAAAGCAATAAGCACTTAAGTCGAAAGAAAATTTCAAAATGGTCTACCTTTTAAAAAAAAGGTTGTGTGGTGTGCTGTAGTTCCATAAATATTTCAGAAGACTCTTGGAAAAATGTCTAGAATGACGTATACAGTCTTTTTCAATTCGTGCTTAATTACTTAAGAGGATATTGTCTTTGGCCGCAGAAATATTTCAGATTTTATGAAATCAGCCATCATTCTACTTAAGGTAAGGAACCTAAGTTATTTAAATGGCTAAATACCAAAGCATATTAATCAAAGTAGGAGTGATTTTGACACTTTTCTCTTTCTCTCAATGCATATACGGTCAAACTTAAAAAAATCTTGGCCCAAAATAAACGTCAATTTTTTAAATTTAAAATAAGAAATTTGTATGGCAATTTGAATTCGGGAAATAAAATGAAGAGAAATTTAAATAAAAAGCGATGTGCAGTGTGCGGTAATGGCGGAAGTGTGCAAGAGTTCCAACCGCCTCGTTGTGAAACAAAACGCCAGCGTTGGATATCGAACTGCGGGATTGTCCTGGATAGCTCTTAGCGCGTTTGTTTGATCGAATAATGTTTTGCTTACATTTTTTAACAAGACAGACCCTGTACTAAAAAATATATGAAACGTCACTCCTACTTTGATTAATATGCTTTGCTAAAAACTCATTAGCAGTAATTGAAAAAAATAAAACTATTTACTGAGAAATATCAGAGAAAATTTTGTCTGGACAAATTATTGAAAAACTGGACTCTGGACGCATGACAAAAAATCTGGACAATCCAGACGAATCCAGACTGTGTGGCAACTAAGGCATTCAATCCCGGGATCCCGAATCCCGAAATCCCGGGATCCCGGACGTTTTCTCAATCCCGGAAACCCGGGATTTTCAGTCCGGAATCCCGGGATTCAAAAAAGGCTTTTTTTATGCATTGTTTAAGATATTTTTGACGGTTTTCTACAAAAATACAGCCGTGCATTTACATCCAATCGAATTGGTAAATTAAAAAAACCCACTTTTGCAGATTTAGTGCACACACACACAAAAATTGACAACATTTTTGTCAATAACGGTTAACAAACAATTTTTATCGATCTGAATACAATTTTTTGAATTTAAACAATTTTTTTTTTACAAAAAAGATATATGTTTTAATACTAAAACTACTGAAAGTAACTTTTTCGTGTGTAGCATGAAATGGAGCTGGCAGAATTTTATGACAATATTCAGATTCAGGTGGCAAAAAAAAAATATTTGTTCGATCTATGTAATTTAAAAAGAATTACTTTTTGTTCCATTATATTTATTTTAAATTTTATTTGTTTTGTTTAATGTTATATTTAATAAATATTATTTCTTTGTCGAATTAAGATGAAATTAAACTTAAAATATTGCAACAATTTTTTCTTTAATTTTATATTAATTATTGTATTTAATTCAAAAACCCCGAAAATCCCGAACAAATCCCGGGATCCCGGGATTGTAATTTAAAATCCCGAAATCCCGGGATTTTCAAAAACACTTCGGGATTGAATGCCTTAATAGCAATACACCCAGAGAAAAAAAAAACCTAAAATCAAAAATAACCACCTTAAAACAAGTAGAAACGTTAATGAAAGTCTGGTAAAGTTGGAAATTTTAGAAACAACTACGAACAAACTTGTTTTCAATTTAAAACTTAAATTCAAAAATAAACAAACTTATTTCAAAGTTGTTTTCCGATTATTTCAAAAATTTTCCAATTTATATTAAGTTTGCCAGACCTTGATTTAAAATCGTTCAACTTTGTTTCAACGTTAACAACAGTTATTTTAAGTATTTTTCACTTCATTTCAACTTTTCAACTTTGTTTTAACATTGATAATAGTTATTTTAAGTATTTTTCTCTTTATTTCAAAGTTGTTTCCATTAAGTTGAAAAAATGAAGGAGTAAATACGATCGTACTTGATTTTACTATGTTTTTTTTCCCTGAGTGTATGCAAGGATATACATTGGTTCCTCCTCACATAAAAAAAAACAATTAAATTACATAGCTTATTATGAAAAAAACCACTTTTACAGGTCTATTCTGGCGCGGTTAGAAGTTTTTAACCGCCTTTATTACCTTCTCATTGGCATGCAACAAACATTTTAATTTTTGTCTCGCGCCAGAAAAGACCTGTAAATTTGTCTTTTTCAGTTTTGAAAGACGTTGAAAGCTTTACAATTTCAGTTTAAAAACAGTACAATGATATTCTTTCCAGAAATATTTTGTAGCAAAGGGCCGCTTGTAACAAGTTACTGTTTTCAAAAGTGTGTAGAACTTTTTACAGTTTAGTCTGACATTTTTGTGGTCGAAAGCAATAAGCACTTAAGTCGAAAGAAAATTTCAAAATGGTCTACCTTTTAAAAAAAAGGTTGTGTGGTGTGCTGTAGTTCCATAAATATTTCAGAAGACTCTTGGAAAAATGTCTAGAATGACGTATACAGTCTTTTTCAATTCGTGCTTAATTACTTAAGAGGATATTGTCTTTGGCCGCAGAAATATTTCAGATTTTATGAAATCAGCCATCATTCTACTTAAGGTAAGGAACCTAAGTTATTTAAATGGCTAAATACCAAAGCATATTAATCAAAGTAGGAGTGATTTTGACACTTTTCTCTTTCTCTCAATGCATATACGGTCAAACTTAAAAAAATCTTGGCCCAAAATAAACGTCAATTTTTTAAATTTAAAATAAGAAATTTGTATGGCAATTTGAATTCGGGAAATAAAATGAAGAGAAATTTAAATAAAAAGCGATGTGCAGTGTGCGGTAATGGCGGAAGTGTGCAAGAGTTCCAACCGCCTCGTTGTGAAACAAAACGCCAGCGTTGGATATCGAACTGCGGGATTGTCCTGGATAGCTCTTAGCGCGTTTGTTTGATCGAATAATGTTTTGCTTACATTTTTTAACAAGACAGACCCTGTACTAAAAAATATATGAAACGTCACTCCTACTTTGATTAATATGCTTTGCTAAAAACTCATTAGCAGTAATTGAAAAAAATAAAACTATTTACTGAGAAATATCAGAGAAAATTTTGTCTGGACAAATTATTGAAAAACTGGACTCTGGACGCATGACAAAAAATCTGGACAATCCAGACGAATCCAGACTGTGTGGCAACTAAGGCATTCAATCCCGGGATCCCGAATCCCGAAATCCCGGGATCCCGGACGTTTTCTCAATCCCGGAAACCCGGGATTTTCAGTCCGGAATCCCGGGATTCAAAAAAGGCTTTTTTATGCATTGTTTAAGATATTTTTGACGGTTTTCTACAAAAATACAGCCGTGCATTTACATCCAATCGAATTGGTAAATTAAAAAAACCCACTTTTGCAGATTTAGTGCACACACACACAAAAATTGACAACATTTTTGTCAATAACGGTTAACAAACAATTTTTATCGATCTGAATACAATTTTTTGAATTTAAACAATTTTTTTTTTACAAAAAAGATATATGTTTTAATACTAAAACTACTGAAAGTAACTTTTTCGTGTGTAGCATGAAATGGAGCTGGCAGAATTTTATGACAATATTCAGATTCAGGTGGCAAAAAAAAAATATTTGTTCGATCTATGTAATTTAAAAAGAATTACTTTTTGTTCCATTATATTTATTTTAAATTTTATTTGTTTTGTTTAATGTTATATTTAATAAATATTATTTCTTTGTCGAATTAAGATGAAATTAAACTTAAAATATTGCAACAATTTTTTCTTTAATTTTATATTAATTATTGTATTTAATTCAAAAACCCCGAAAATCCCGAACAAATCCCGGGATCCCGGGATTGTAATTTAAAATCCCGAAATCCCGGGATTTTCAAAAACACTTCGGGATTGAATGCCTTAGTGGCAACAATATGTATGAATAAACAAATAATAAAAGTATCCAAAAGAATTCACAAACGAATTTGGGCCTCCTAGCTCAAAACTAACAGGAGCCTCGGATTATCCCATATATCCCGTGTAAGAAAAAATGGATTTTTTTAAAATCATTTTTAAAAATTTGGAGTAAAGCATAAAATAATGGGAATTTAGTAGAAATGGTAGAGAATTCTTCAAAGAATAAATCCATCTAAGTAGCTGTTTTTTAAGGACTCCCCAAATCCGTCAGGTGATGGGCAAAGGATGCTCTAGTTGATGGTAAATACCACCTGAGAAGCTTTGAACTTTAAATGTAAAATTTTACCAAAATCGGTCCCGGATTTCAGCACCAGAACTACTTTTCATATATGTTGACGCAGCAATTTGGGCTTCATTTCTAAAAGGTAGAATCCTTCCATGAGCCTTCTACCCCTATATCTATATTTAAAATTCATTAATCCACCCAGAAAATGTCCAAGGATGTACTTTGTGGCAGCTGTAACCCCGTGCCACGCAATTTGAGGCGAGATTCACTCAATATTCGATGATTACTAAGTTAAATTTTAATCATATTTTTTGTTTTGTGGGCCTCTTATGTCCCATTGGAAATTCCATCAATTTCACAATTTTACATTCAAGTCTCAAGAAAATCAGTAAGTCCGTTTAGATGTGATGTGGGCTAGAAAATCGTATCGTAAAAAATTAGATTTGGTTTTCGGTGTCGCAAAAATAAGAAAACCAATTTTAAAAGCTTCTGCCAAAACTTCGGCCAAAACTTTGGCCATTTTTTGGAAAAACCGAAGCCGAAGCCGAAGCCGAATGTGCATTTTAGGCCAAAGCCGATGCCGAAGCCGATTAATCGGTCGGGCTCTAAAATATATATATATATATATATAGTCCACCCAAAGCAAGTTAATATAAGGGTTATAAAAAAACATTTTAACTGTATTCAGTGGAATGCCTACACTCACAGATCCTTTTTCCTACCGGTTTCAGCCTTCGTTAATACGATGTAAACATCCTGACGATGTAAACCTCATGCTGTTTAGAATGGTCCATTCATACTAAGGCATTCAATCCCGAAGTGTTTTTGAAAATCCCGGGATTTCGGGATTTGAAATCACAATCCCGGGATCCCGGGATTTGTTCGGGATTTTCGGGATTTTCCAATTCAATACAATAATTAATATAAAATTAAAGAAAAAATTGTTGCCACAACATTTTAAGTTTATTTCGACAAAGAAAACATATTTAATAAATCTTACATTAAACAAAAGAAATAATATTTAAATAAATATAGTCAAACAAAAAGTAATTCTTTTTAAATTAGATTGATCGAACAAATTATTTTTTTTGCCACGCTGAATCCGAATATAATCATAAAATTCTGCCAGCTAAATTTCATGCTACAAGCGGTCAACAAAATAACTTTAGCATATATCTTTTTTAATAAAAAAAATTTTAGAATTGAAAAAATTTTATTTAGATTGATAAAAATTGTTTTTACCCGTTATTGACAAAAATCTTGTAAATTTTTGTGTGTTTGCAGCACTAAATCTACAAAAGTGGGTTTTTTAAATTTACCAATTAAACGAAAGTATTTTTGTGGAAAAACGTCAAAAATATCTTCAACAATGCATAAAAAATGCATTTTTGAATCCCGGGATTCCGGACTCAAAATCCCGGGTTTCCGGGATTGAGAAAACTTCCGGGATCCCGGGATTTCGGGATTCGGGATCCCGGGATTGAATGCCTTAATTCATACATAAAAATATAATATAGAAGACTTCGAAATATATCGGCCTGTGTATTTAATGGTTTTGTGAAATAATTTTTCAATTAAATCAGCTCAAAAATAGTATGAATTCTTAATTTTTACTTTTTTTACATTCAATAATAAAAAAAATGTTTTCGTTTTAAAGTTAACTAATGCTAGTTAATGGAAGAAGTTTCACTTAACTAAATGAAAAAGTTAATGGTGCCCGGTCATATCGCCCATGCCCATAAAGCCCAAAATAAAATTTGGACTTTATGGTCGCCTTGCCAGCGGCCATAAGGCACAAAAAAAATTTGGGTGTTTTGTCCCCCCAGAAAACGGTCACACACCCATTGCGCGATTTTTCATCAAAATTTTTCATATTAAAAACGAATTAAGAAACAACATTTTCTTATTTTGGGCGTTATGACCGCTATTTGGCCGGCCATAACTTCCAAATTTTATTTTGGGCGTTATATTACATATGAATATAATCTTACTTATTACGACTGATTTAAAATAAAATTCGAAAACGGCCATATCACCCAATGGGTGTTTCATTTTTAAGGCATTTAATTGAATATTGTTCAAAGGTCAGTTCAATCGGTTGTGCGAATAAAAAATCTGCTCTCATAAAATCAATTTTTATATCGGAAATTCTACTTTAAAAATATTGAAACAGCCCCGAGGCTTCGTGCGATAGTACAGTGACGCGTTTGCATAGGGCTCGCGATCACTTGCTTGGACACTTTTGTGAAATTTAAAAACAAAACGAAAATTTTTGCCAAATAAAATCACAATTCGAATTCGCTTCATCAACAAAAACTTTATCCCGCGCAACATATCTGCTAAAACATTACACATTCTTTATAAACAAAATATAATCAGCTGATCCACTGACAGCAAAGTCAACACAGCGTTGACGTTAAAATTTCCCTCAGAAAAAAAATATCCCAAAAAACATCTGTTTGCAGCGATCAGCGAGTACACAAATCGCATCGCGCCATCTATGCGTCGCTTTTCTAATTAGGGTGACCAGAACCTTAAAAACGCGAAATTAGTACCAGTGTGACCGCTCGTCATGCAACGTACCCCTCCGTCATCAGTAGACAGTGGACGAAATGGTACAGCTCATCAGCAGCTGCAACTACAACAACAACTTTTGCAACCCCTGCAGCCACAGCAGGACGGTGCGCAGCAGCAGCTTCCGCAACAACAACAACAACAACCTATTCAAATTCCCTCGCCAGATATACAGTGGAGTTCCCATATCGATACTGCACACGCAAACACAGGTAACTCTGTATAGTCAATTTCTTTGGTTGACACCCCTAGCAAATATATTGAAATCCCCGTAGGCCTTACCCCCATTCCTGACTCAAGTGAGACGAATAGCGGATTTTCTGAAATCGCTAATCGCATAACAAAGGTCGCTACTCGCTCCATTATTACCGGTCAAAAGAGCAAAATGCCGACAGTGCAGACAGGAATCGACATTTACTTCGCAAAGCGAGTACTATCGTCCCCCTCTAATGGGAATAGGCATCCCGCAAAAATTCAAAAGATGAATCCCGTTAAGCCATCTCTCGAGCTTGGGCAAAATCGATATGCGATTCTTGCTGAAGAAAATGATTCGGATCCCAAGCCGAAATCGCAAAAACCCCCACCTATCTACCTGCGTGAGCGAAACTATAATTCGCTCATCAAAGATATAACTCAAAATATTGGTCCTAATAATTTCCACGTGATTTCTATTCTCAGGGGACAAGTACACGAAACAAAAATCCAAATTTACAGCGAATTCAATTATAGAAAAATTGTCAATCTCTTTGATAAACTCAAAAAGAGCTACTACACCTACCAGCTCAAAAGTTCCAAAGGCCTCTCAGTCGTACTGAAAGGTATCGAGCCTTTCGTAGAATGCGACGAAATCAAAACTGCACTAAGCGATGAAGGCTTCCAAATAAAGTCCGTATTCAATATCCAGAATCAAAAAAAAAATCCCACAACCCCTTTTCCGTGTGGAACTAGAGTTCGACTCGAAATTGTTCAAAAAAGGTGAACCCCACCCGATATACTCGCTCAGATATCTGCTACATCGCAAAATCACAATTGAAGTGCCTCACAAGCGCAGTGGACCGATTCAGTGTCATAACTGCCAAGAATACGGCCACACAAAGTCTTACTGCACTCTTCCCAGCGTGTGCGTAATTTGTGGAGACCTGCACGAAACAGGTTCGTGCACAAAAACTAAAGAGGATTCCACTATTAAAAAATGTAGTAATTGCGGTGGCAATCACACTGCTAACTATAGAGGCTGTGCAGTCTATCAAAGCTTCATAAAAAAGACGGAAAATGTGACGCAAAAACATGAAACAGGGAAAACCCAAAAATTTCCTCCGCTATCCGCTGCACAATCCTTCGCAAACCCACTTACAAAACAAGGCGTTTCCTACGCCAGTGCCTTAAAAAGCGTTCACTCTGCCACTGTGCACGCGCAACCTGCTCCTCCTAGTAGTAGCCTTGAACAAACTCTACAAATATTCATGCAAAATATGTCTCAATTTATGTCTGGTATGCAAAATATGATGCAAGATGATAAAGAATCAAAGTCTTTTACTACAACATCTCATGTCTAAGCCATGAATGGTTTAAAAATATCATTCTGGAATGCAAACGGCCTGTGTCATCACAAACTAGAACTTCTCGAGTTCTTGAAAGAGTCCAGCATAGACGTTATGCTAATTTCTGAAACACACTTCACTGAAAAACACTTTTTCAATTTACCAGGATACAGACTCTATGACACAAAGCATCCAAGCGGAAACGCTAGAGGTGGAACCGCCATTCTCATTAAAAGTCGTATAAAACATTACGCTCTCCAGAATTATTGCACAGAATATATTCAAGCGACAAGTATTTCTCTCGATGAATACTTAAAAGGCCTAACATTAACAGCTATATACTGCCCGCCCAGACACAAAATATGTGAGCAACAATTCCAGACTTTTTTCCATTCTCTTGGACAAAAGTATCTCGTTGCCGGCGATTTCAACGCCAAACATACATATTGGGGTTCTCGCCTTATATCGCCAAAGGGCAGGCTCCTGTTGAACACTGTCAACAGACTCGGTCTTGACGTGATCTCTTCTGGCACGCCAACTTACTGGCCAACTGACAGTCGCAAAACCCCCGATGTCATAGACTTTGCAGTCTTCAAAACTGTAAAAAGGAGCCAATTGTTTATTGAATCCTCTCTAGATCTCTCATCAGATCATACGCCTACTATTATCACAATAAAGTATGCGCCAAGTTCTGAGGCCAATCCACCAGATAAACTGACCAGCAAACTCACAAACTGGCTCAAATATCGAAAGTATATAAGCTCCCACATTATCCCTAATGTGTCACTAAAAACGGAAGTTGAAATTCACACAGCTGTTAGAAATTTCACACTCTTGCTTTCCCAAGCAGCTGCAGCGGCCACTCCCGCCCAAATCCCAAAAAGTTCAACTCGCAGCTATGCAAAGTGTACTCCAAAGGACATAGAGCAGTTAATAAAAAATAAAAGGAAAATACGTCGCGATTGGCAAAACAACAGATCCCCAAATCTGAAAAAACAGCTTAATGATGTCTCTCGAATTCTAAAAAAGCAGCTTGAGAGGAAATCCGAAAGAGAATTCCAGCTATTTGTTGAACATCTCGCACCCACAAAATCAACAAACTACTCGCTCTGGCGAGCTGCAAAAAATATGAAAAAACCAATACTGACAGAACCCCCTCTAAGGCTGCCAAATGGAAACTGGGCCAGAAGCGATGCAGAAAAGGGTGCAGCCAACCACCTAAAAATCGTGTTCACCCCGAACACGACAGCTGGAGATATCCCAATACCAACATTAATCCCACATAATGGAGGCAATAAACAAAAGCTTGGACCCGAAAAAAGCACCAGGACCGGACTTGATAACGCCAACAATGATAAAAGAACTGCCAACAGTTGCAATAACCCACTTATTGCACATATTTAACGCGATTCTCAGAACATGTCACTACCCAGATGATTGGAAACTATCTCAAGTTACAATGATTCCCAAACCTGGAAAAGATTCCAGTAATGTGACGTCATACCGGCCTATAAGTTTGCTCTCTGTAATATCGAAACTCTTCGAAAAACTTTTAATAAAATTGATTCTACCGCAAATTCTAGAAAAACAAGTGATTCCCGATCACCAGTTTGGCTTCCGCGAAAAGCATGGCACTATTGAGCAAGTGCACCGCATTGTTGACTCAATAAAAGGCACTTTCGAAAATAAACAGTATTGCTCCGCTGTTTTCCTCGATATCACCCAGGCCTTCGATAAAGTCTGGCACGAAGGACTTATTTACAAACTACAGCATATTCTTCCCGCTAATATGCACTGTCTACTCAAAAACTACCTCACGAATAGAAAATTTGTAGTAAAATACAAAAGCTTTGTCTCCCGAAAATACGAAATACTGGCCGGAGTACCACAAGGCAGTGTCCTCGCGCCCCTGCTATATATTCTCTATACTGCAGATATGCCCAAAAGTGATAGAACTCTCATATCGACTTTTGCTGATGACACTGCTATCATGTGCTCTCACTCAAACCCTGACATGGCATCTCTATACGTGCAAAAACACTTGGACACTCTAAGTAATTGGCTACATCGATGGAAAATCAAGGTCAATGAATCCAAAAGCTGTCACTTAACCTTCACTCTAAGAAGGGGCACGTGTCCTGCTCTGAAGATTAACGGCCAAGTCGTCCCTGAAAGTTCCGAAACCAAGTATCTTGGAATGCATCTCGATCGCCGACTCACATGGCATAAACATATTGAATCCAAAATCACTCAGATCAAATTAAAGCAATTGGAACTAAATTGGCTAATCTCAAGGGCATCAAAGCTAAATCTCACATACAAAGTCCAAATATACAAAAGTATAATAAAACCCATATGGACATATGGAATTGAACTCTGGGGCACTGCCTCTCCCTCGAACGTGGAAAAACTCCAGAGAGTCCAATCTAAAATCCTGAGACAAATTGACAGAGCCCCTTGGTATATAAAAAATACTAACATCCACAGAGACCTGAATATACTTGCAGTAAAAGACGAAATTCCGAAATTTACCTCGAAGTACAAGCAGAAGCTCATGTTTCACCCAAACATTCTAGCTAGAAATTTACTGAGACCCCTGAATCCCTCACGTCTCAAACGAAACTAATATATTCCCCATATATTAGTTACGATAACTCTACATTGCCTAAATCAATGGATATAGGGCAAATAGTTGTAATCTGAATATTATAAAAATAAGCTGAATTTCTGAATTTTTGAAAAATCATTGTTAGACCTAAGTTATTATTTAGGTGATTCAATTGAATAAAATTACTAAAAAAAGGTTTTTTTTATTTGTTTTTTGTAAACAAATTTTTTTTTGGTTTTTTATAGAAAGTTTAACTATTTTAATTGAACTTTTAACCAAGTAAACTTTTCAACGAAATTAACTTTTTAATTTAACGAAGTTAAATTTTTGATTAGCTTTTACCGGGCTAGCGAAGTTAAATTCTCGATTAACTATGTTCAGCTTTGCGTATAAGATTACTTATGTAACTTATTCAAAGACCCGAAAGAGTAAAAATCGCATGTGCATTCCCGTTGCGTCAAGTTTCGTTCAAATTATTTGGTCAGTTTCACTACAAAGTTTAAGGTTTATATAAAAACCGATTTCTTCCGCAAATATTTTCCATTTCGCTAATATTACCAGGGCCGTACTCTGGATCGCTATTCGGATTCGGCCGAAAAATAAAATATCGGTTTCAGCCGACTAAAGTCCGGTATGCAGATCTGGCCCGTTCACAAGGGGGATAATTTTTCAGTACCAACAGTAATCAAACTTAATAAAATTTACAAGTTATTGTGCATTAAAATTTTCTCTAAAAATAAATTTTTGTTATACGAAAGCTTTTGGCTTGACCAATACGAGACTTTTGTGAACTCCCTTTATAAGTTTTGGTTGCTGAAAATTACCTTTCTACAGTCATCTGTGTAGCTGGCACGGCATGTACTGTTTGGACAAGTTTTGTCAAGATCGGATCTCTTATTGCGGCAGGTTATTAGGGAGCGGATTCCTATGCATATAAAAATCGAAAATATGCATATAAAATATGCATTTAAAATTTTTCCATTAAAAATTATAAAATTATAAAGGCACATGCTTTTCAAACTTTTTTCGTGGTGATTATAATATGTTTTTGGTATGCAAAAAATTCGCTTGTCAAAAACAAGGAACTTTGAAATGGAATGTTGTGTTCTCGAAATTATGAAAAGTTGGGTTTGGTCAAAAAATTACAAAATTTTAGCACTTTTAATCACAGAAGCGTTATTCGGTGCCACAGGCGGTTTTAAAATTAATTTTGTCAAAAATCCTTGTTTTTTTAGAAAATATATCGTTTTTATACAGCTTGTTTCCATAGCAATACAATAAATAACAAACACAAAAAGCCAGTTTCAGAACAATTTCGAATTAGTTTGAAAATAAACTTTTTCCATAGCATGGCAAAAGAAAGAAGGTAGTGCCGCTGTCAATTACTTTGATCAAAATTACGATTTTTTTTAGGTATGTTTGTTTGAAACAAATCAAACAGCTTTGCCACCCGCTGAAAAATATTTGAAATATTTTTCGGAATTAAAAAATTTCTTAAAATCTTGTGGATAAAATTTTAAATGTCTCTACAATTAAAAGGTTTAATGGATGTAGGCTGTATTAACATACAAATTATTTCAAAAAAATAATTTTTAAAGTTTTTATTTACCTTTTTTCAAAAAAAAATTGTTGCTATGTCTTCTTTGTCGCTTCTGAATCTTCAAAACTATCATCAAAACTTATTTTTGGGATGGATTATAGGCAAGAAATGGCCCTTGCCATTTCAATTTTGGCAAAAAGTCAATTTTGAAATTTGGGATTTTTTCGCAACAATCCGGTAGCCCGAACTGTCATAATCGGCTTAAACGTCAGATGGTTAAGATGGCTGCTAAGAATTGAGAGCGGCACAACCTTCTTTCTTTTGCCATGCACACATATATTTTTTCTTATAAATGTTAGCCGCCCTGGTGAGGTATCGAACCCACAACGCAGCGATTGTAAGTAAGCTGAAGTAGCGAACTAAGCGGCTTCTCACCAGAGCCACTAATGCTCATACAATACCTTTACCTAATATTGATTAACTTCGGCAAGCTGTATGCAAAACGCTTTCATGTATATACACACACACAAAAAATCATTTCACATCTAAACAAAAATAGCTTCGACCTAAAGCTGCCACCTTTAAGAAAATAACACTGCCACAAGACTACCGTTGCCACCGAACACTATTTTCACCTATTACGGTGATGTATTAGATTTTCATATTACACTTTCCTATACACTGCATATATTCTCAGTACAACATTAAGGTCCGCACACATCAACGCGAAGTACCGCAGCCGCAGCGAAACTTACTCAAAAATGTTTCTTGCAAATGCGAAAATATATTTGTTTAAGGTGAGAAATTTCATAAAAACAAATAAAAATGTAAATCATTTATAAATTAAAATTCCCGAAAAAAAATACTACAAAATGAACACTTTTCGTAGCAGTCACTCAAGAAATTGTAAAAGGGGAAATCAAAACTTAAAAAAATTTATTTCTCGGAAAGCAGATTCTTGCTACAATATACATAAAACGAAAATAAAAATTCAAAAAATCCAATGAATAAAACGCTTTGCAATAAAAATAATCGACAATCGGAAATAATGTTTAGCCGTATCAGGTGAAAACATTGTTAGGTGGCAACGCTAGCCTTTTGGTAGTATTATTTTCTTAAAGGTGGCAATGGTAAATCAAAGCTATATTTTTGAGTGCATACACACATTCACCATACAGCTTGATGAACTATATCGCCATTAGCTCAATTTATTTTATAGCTGGCTGTGGTCTGTTGGTTAGAGCTTCGGCCTATGTCTGCGGCAGTAACACATTCAAGCCCGCCACCGGTCGTATTTTTTTTGAATTCATTGCTTGATATTCTTTTTTCTTTTTTTAATGTTTCTTTTTTAATGTAACAGTTCAACTTTACACAATTACATCATCAAACAAAATTTCTTTCTATTCTTTACAAAATTTAATAAAAGTTCACATATTTCACAAATGATTTTTATATGTATATATAAATTATGGAGTTCACCATACGGCTTGGTTTACCTAACCGCCATTAGCTGAAATTATTTTATAGTTGGCTGTGGTCAGTTGGGTAGAGCTTCCGCTTTGTCTGCGGCAGTCTTGGGTTCAAGCCCAACATCGGTCGTATTTTTTTTTTGAATCCATTGCTTGATATTCTTTTTTAATTCTTTTTTAATGTAACAGTTCAACTTTACACAAAGACATCATCAAACAAAATTTCTATTTATTCTTTACAAAATTTAATAAAAAATTACATATTTCACAAATTTCTATAAAAAAAATTACATTTAAATTTTAAAAACATAGAAAATATTTTTGCATCTAAAATATATTTAGTAAACATTTAATTTTTTCAAATTAGTGTGTTTTTTTCCCGGCGTGGCACGGGCAAATTTACTAGTTAAGGAATAATTTCAAATTACTGAAAATATGCAAAAAGTTCAAAATTGGCCAAAAATATGCCGATTGAAATCGATGCCATTTTAAGGTAGATTTTCTGATTCGTAAAGATATCTGCTTAGTTTTGTTCTAGCATTGCGCTAAAAACATTTTCCTAAAGTATTCACTTTAAAATTTAAAGTTTTTACATACATGAAAATTTTTACATTTAAAGTGGCTTGTACACACAAAAAAAAAAGTAGGTAAATCTAACCAAAAAAGACAATTAAAAATGCAGCAACCAAGAAACGTTGTAAATGGAACCGACTCAAAGTTGTTTGCGTACAGCGAAAATTTGTTGGCGTACAATTAAAAATTGTTCGCATATTACTTTTTGGAAGACAGAGAAAGCAATTATCCAATTGAGCGAAATAAATATATACATATTAGAAAAAGATAGCTGATGTGTTTGGTATTTCTGTAGATGTGTTGTATTGAAATATATTTATGAAGCTTAAATTAATTTAATGTAAGCCCAAGACTTTAAAAACGAGATAATTTACATTTCGTACACAAATTTGTCGGCCAACATCATTTCTACTGCGAATATATGTAATATTCATTACTTAGAACTAACGCGCTTCCACAAAACGCAATATTTTTCATTAAGTTTACAATAATATTGTAATATTGAAATTAATGTTTTCCCGGGAAAAAACGAGTTGAAAAACATTCTGCACAATTTTTAAAATCGTAAAATCACAATATTTGTTAATAATTAATTATAACATAGTCATAATTTGATTTTAAAAATTGTTTTCGAAATATCAAAAATGGAATATGTAAACAAATTCGACGCCATCTTCTAGTGCTGCGAAAATTCGATTTTTTTGTATTCGATACAACCGGATACTTTCTTGTGAATACTTAATAATTTTTACGATAATTTTCATTCAATTTTGATTTGAAGTAAAATCTCTGAGTAAAGTAAATGCACGTAGCAATTGCTCTAAGACGTTTTTATTATTACGACCCAACAATTTTCATACAAACTTCCCTAAAATACCAATAATAGTATCGCATACTAATGGAACCAAGTACTTCATGAGTCAAGTGTCGAATATAAATTATTCATATATTATGCAGCACTTGTTGCTTTGAGAGCGTAAACGAGACAGCCATATATAATAATTTTTCTCTCTTGTATTAAATGTCATGCTGTTTCAGAATTATGAAATATTAGCGGCATGGTTGCATTGCGAATCATATGCCGAAATACGACCATGCTGGCAAATCATTTAACAATTTTTTGACGATTAGATTAACCACAACAATTGTAGTTGTTGTTTGTGTTTTCCATATAAAATAAAAAATTGTTTTTTTACAACGTTTTTTGGTTAGATTATCCTATCTTTTTTTTTCTGTGTACTAAGTTTAAAGTGATTTTAAAGTTTTTGTATAGTAATTATCAATTTCAGTGTAAGCTGCAGTTGTTTTCAAATAAATTTAGCTATTTGAAATGTATTTGAATTTACTTGGCGCACTTGGTGGCCCAAATGACATGAATCACCCACTAAATCACTTCTAAATGGATCATACTGTCTAACCCCCAGACATGGCAATCCCGGGATTACGGGATCCCGCCTATTTGTTAGTCCTGCAAATCCCGGGATTCTCACTGACTAATCCCGCGATTTTCGGGACAAGTTTTATTAGCAAATTTTTTCAAAAATTAGTCTTCTATAATGGGAAAAAATTAATCAATTAAATTCTATTTGTTTAAAAAAAATGTATAAATTCAGGAACTTTTTCTATCATGAATAATTCCTTTGTGAGTGGTTTAGTTTTAGCAAGGACTATAAGTTTTCATCCAAAAAATGTTGATAAGCATTCAGGAAAATATTTCAAAAGGTAGGATATTTTTTGGAAATATAAATATTTGTAAATTTATTGAAGGAAAATTTCCGATTTCAGGCATTTGGAAAAATTATTTATTTTCTTTTAATGAAAAAATTAAATGTTGATTTAACAACTTGTACTTGGGATGTCAATTTTCGAGACCTTCGCCAATCCCGGGATTTTCGGGATTTAAAAATGCAATGCCGGGATCTCGGGATTTGGACTTTTTTCTATTCAACCAAAATTTAGTATAAAAATGTTATATTACATTGATTTTAATATACGCATACTATAATATTTTTGAAATCGTGCAAATATCTAAGGTTTTTATTGGATTTTTTTGATATTAGAAAAAAGTTTGATTAACTTTAAAATATATATCGGTACCTTAAAGCACAGCCATCCTATGTCCGTTTTCATGAAAATCGAGTTTTTGGCATTTTTGGATTCCTGAGAAGAAGCTGCGGTGGGGTGACATTACGTCCACGGACATAATGTCAACGGACATTATGTTAGTTCCAAACAGACATAATGTCCATGGACTTTATGTCCGCATCGCAAACGGACATAAGGTCTATGGACTTTAAGTCTGTTTGGGAATGGACATTATGTCTGTTTCAAATAGGACATAATGTCCATGGACTTTATAACCATACCGATGAGACATAAAGTCCATGGACATTATGACCCTCTGAAGCGGACGTAATGTCCAAACACCAAAAATTAAAAAAAAAAATTCAAATATGTATGTGCCTTTTTTGAAAAGTTGTATGACTCCAACCATTTTTTGAATAGCTTCTCTTGTGTTCCATGCGAATGCACTGCATTTTCTTTCACTTTAAAACCTTCATTATTTTTAAACAATATTACGCTCACATTACAATTTTGCTCATAACAAACATATCTTGTCCGATTAGGATATTTTTGTTTCTGCCTGTATAATTGAATTTCGGATTCAATGAATAGCAAAATGCTGTTTTTTCTGAGACCCGGGATTAATTTGGAACTTAGGCTCTCTTCGTTATTCATATTTTCCGTGTGCCTATATCGATGGTAAATGATAGCAAAAATTGTAACTTCAATGCTGTACTTGATTACGGTAGAAGTCATTTGTTTTTTTTTTACATTGGTAATTGCCCTATTCTAATCTTTGATAACGCTAGGATCGGATTGCTCGTAGACGCGACGCACACTGGGAACGCTCCATACGTTTGAGTCCAAAAAATTTAAGGAGTTGTCGTAGAACTTAAATTTTGTGCAAGTCTAATTATTGTGTGCAAATCAAGAAAAAAAACCAAAAAAAGGCGTGGTCGGTCAATTCTAACGCCTACCTCCCAAACAAAAAAAAATTCAAATCACCATAAAATGTGTTCCAAATAACATATGAACTTAAAATTTTGGTCGCGTATACTAGCAAATATGACAAGCTGAATTATCAAAAGTGGGCGTGGTGGGTTGCTTTTTTCGCCCAGCTGATAACACTAATCAACTGTAAAAATGGTATTTGAAATGTTATATGCCCAAAATTTTTAATATAATTTGCGTTGAATAGGTCTGCGTCGTATATGTCGAGATGAATGTTTTAAGATGAAAGCAAACATTTTATTTTATTTTTTAAACGTAAATTATGTTAAAGTTTTCAGTATTAATAATAAAACTATGAAGTGTGCTTTTTGGCAGCAAAAATTTTGAGTTGGTGCAAAACTTTGTATATTAAACTATTTTGTGTCTCAAAAGAGCACACATCCTAAAAGCATGCACCAAATATTTCTTGAAATAACAACCAATTTGAGATTTTTTTTCGAAGAAGGTGAGACATAATTATGAATTAAAAAGCGGGGGCACCTACGGGCACCTAGATTCGGAAGAAATTTTAAGTGGACATGTTCACCTTTGATTTGATACCAAAGATTAAGGTGAAATAAGTGACATTCACCTACATAAATGCCATTATGTAATTCTGTAAAATTCTTTTTGAAACATTCAAGCAAATGTGAAAATTTACAACTAAATAGCTATGAAAATTGAAATGCATAAACGCGAAATTATTAGCAAAGAACCATACTTACTAAATATCCAAACCTAAAGATTTGAAAACTTAGACGGTTCTTTTTAAAAAATTTTTTTACGTCCACTTTTTGCAGCAGAAAATCGTGAAATTTAAAAAAGTTGGCTAAAAGTTATTGCTGCAGCGAGTACACGCAATATTTGAACCAAATCTTTTTAAAACATTACTATTTGGATATTAGGCTATAGAACTGAATTTTTACATTTTCGAAAAAACAAAGTCGAAAAGGGTATTTTTTGGAAGCTGCGCCCCAATGTGCGACGTGGCGTTTCGCGGCGGTCACGACGCAAGTTTTTCGGAAACCGCCGCGCCTGGAAAGATGTTGATTTGTCGACGATATATCTATTAAACTAAAAGTCGTAAAAATATGACGATTATACCCAAAGAAGAGTATTCAAATTCTATATTTATGATAAAAATCAGTGATGGTATTTGACGCGTCATCAAATCTATTTGGCGTTTTTGACGTTAAGAATTAGTCAAGTTGTCGGTTATTTTTAAATTCTTATAATACAAAATTTTGTAATGCCAAAACTTTTATTATTTTCATAATTGGATCTGTTCTTATGTTGAAAATAAGTAATAAATATTACATTTAAGAGCTTTTAATTTCAATTTATATATTATAAAATAGCACAATTAAAAATTTTACGTCAACAACAAAATTTTAAGTGTAAAATTTGACGCGTAAATTTTACGTCAAAAAATTTGATGCGTCCTTCACCGATAAAAATGTCCGTCTGCCTGTCCGTCTGCCTGTCCGTCTGTCCGTCTGTTCGGTCGCAGTTTTAGAGATATCGACTTGAAACTTTGGGAACATGTTTTTCACTTCAAAAGTAAGAGCAAGTTCGAGAATCAGCCAAATCGGCAAAACTGGGCGTGGCTCCAATTTTGAGATATTTGGAGATATCGACTTGAAACTTTGGGTAAATGTTTTTCTCCTCCAAACTCAGATCAAGTTCGAGAATCAGCCCAATCTAACAAAAAGAAGCAGAGCTCCCGTACAAAACGACAAAAAACGAAATGTTTGTATTGCCGTTTTCGGTTAGAAATGCTTAGCAACCAAAACCACATATAAATAGGACAAACAAATGGCACCAAACAAACTTTTTTGGTGGATTCGATTGAAAATTTTTAGGAAGGGACAAGGTCGAAGGTTCTGAAACCACATTTAAATAGGGCAAAATAGGGTCCTGGGACTAGGGTTGCCTCACGGTCTGGATTCGTCTGGATTGTCCAGATTTCGTATCCTGTGTGGTGATGTGCCGCGCTCATGTGAGCAGTCATATGACGGTCACGTGACCTTTTTCTGGAATCATACAAAAAGAAAAACCAGTTGAAGAGTTTCCAAAAAGTGGTACATTTCCGAACATTAAGAAAGTATGCAACTTCATTTTTTCCATAGTGCATTCAAATGTCGCCACTGAAAGAATATTCAGTCTCATATTTTCATTTAAAAAAATAATAAAAAATCTTTGCAAAAAAAAGTTTAGTGATCAAAACTTTCTCCGAATTTTGAGAACTTTTTCAAAATTTGAATATCGGCCAAAAATGACAAAATTACAAAAAATTTGATAATTTTCAGGCAAATTTACCAAAAATTAAGTTTTTAGAAAAATTCTTAAAATTCAGGGAAGGTATTGGTTTGACGTTTTCAATGATTTCAATATCTTCACAATAAAACTATAAAAGGAAACTATATATATATAACCATTTTTGGTACATATACTATTTGAAATGATACTCACTGTAAAAAAATGAAGAGAAAATATACAAAAAAAAGTAAGTCAGAAAACCCAACGGACAAAACGTTATCGTTTTTATTAAAAAGAAATTTTTCTGTCAAATAATTTTATTTTTTTCAATTACGGCAAAAGTGTTTTTAACCATCTAAATAACTTTTACGCTAAGAAAAAAAAGATAATGATGGTTGATCTCATAAAGGCAGTAATTAAGCATGCATTGAATTAGACTGTATCTATACGGCATTCTACAAATTTGATGAAGAGTCTTCAGAAATATTTAAAATTGGTTTAAAAAAGCTGATTATCTTGAAAAACGGGTTTGACTTAACAGCTTATTGATCTTGACCACAGAATTATAAGACTAAACTATAACGGAGACTTTAACGGAGACTTTAAAGAGTTCAACACACTTTTAAAAACCGAAAACCGGTTTGTAAAATAGTACCAGCGGTATGTAAAATGATTTAAAATCGACAATGAGTCTTACCTACCTCTCCGATTTTATAGAAATTTGGAAGGTAGATAAATAACAGACGGAGCAACGATTGCAAGAATCTTTTTTGTTCAGAATCAATCAGGCTTTCCAATTACATTGCAAATACTGTAGAAAGAGGTGTATTTGAGTTGAAATTATTAAGAAATATAAAAAAAAATTTCAAAAGGTCCATTCTGGCTCGTGACAAAATTTAAAACTTATGTTGCATCTCAAACTTGTAATCGCGCCATTTTTCAATAATAAGCTAATCTGATTGGTTTTTTTTCTATATAAGGATGTACCATTGTATAACCTTGCATATTGCTATTTCTTAGGTTAGGTTAGGTTAAGGTGGCTGTCGGCACGCCGATACACTTAGACCAAAAGCGGTCCATTGTGGTACCACCGGATCCATATTCCCTTCCCCTATGCCCCAAACCATTTGGAGTTCAAGATTAACCTATGAAGGCCTGATATTAGCCGTAGAGAGATCACCGAGATTGTCCAGGAAGAATGACCCTAACAGGGTCCTCCTTGCTCGAAACCGTGCCGGGCAGGAGAAGAGGAGATGTATCACAGTCTCCTCCTCCTCCTCATCCATACACTTCCTACCAAAGTCATTAGCGAAGACCCCAAGCCTCACAGCATGGCGCCCAATCAAACAGTGACCAGTAATCACACCTATCACCTTCGAGATGCTGGCCTTAGGCAGTGCGATGAGTCTATTAGAACTCTTCAGATCCTGCAACGGCCAGATCTGTCTTGTTGTGTTACAAGTGGTTCCAGAAGACCACCTGTTGTTTGTCTTGGCAATGGAATCTAGACGAAGCTGTAGCTTGCACGTGCTGTGCGGGATACCTAGCTTTACCTTATCTTGTAGGAGCTGTATTGTGGTGCCCTGTCTTGCGAGTTCATCAGCTTTGCAGTTCCCTGGAGTGTCCTTATGCCCCGGCACCCAGACGAGGTGGATGTTAAACTGCTTGGTCATCTCATTAATAGATGTGCGACAGTCCGAGGCTACCTTTGATGTTAGGAGGACAGATTCCAAGGATTTGATTGCGGCCTGACTGTCTGTTAAAATCGTAATATCTGCAGCTAGTTCATAACTTCTTTTATAGCTATCACCTCTGCTTGAAATACACTGCAGTGGTCAAGAAATGAGAGACCTACATTAAGTTCTTCAGAGAAGACTACACCGAGAAAAAAGACAGCAGTGGAAATGACAGTCGGGCACTGTTATTCTGTTTTTAACAGAATAACTGTTCTTGTAAAGTATTTTTGTTTGATTTAACAGTTTTACTGTTGAATTAAACCTTTTTTCAACTTCTCAAACTGTTAAAAAAAACTGTTAATCTATTTTTCTATTGAATAAATAAAAAATGTTGCAGCCAACGAGATTTGAACCCAGGAGTCACTTTGTACTAACATGGCCTTTCAACTGACTAGTCCAAATGTCAACAGATTTGACAACCATCAAAATGATGTTATAAACCGCAGAGTGTGTAACAGTGAGTTTAACAGATAGGAGAACATAAAATCGTATATCAGTGACTGTTAAAAGGTTACTGTTCTTTTAGTTCAAACAGTGTTGCCAGGTTTATCGCAAGTTTGTCTCCTTTTTGTTCAACTACAACTGAACTTTCATTGGTTTTGATTGTTCATTGTTCGTATTTATTAAAGTTTTCTCAAATTTTCATGAATTCCTTGCCCATTTCTTCTTTTGATAGGATATTCCCAGAATAACAATGACAGTCCTTTCATATGGCAACTCTGGTAGAGAACCGATCTTGTGTGTAGCACATTTAAGTTATTCATTTATTGCCATGTGCGCATGAATGGCATCATTGGCGCGATGGATAAGATGTCGGACTATCAACCAGAAGGTCGCAGGTTCAAGCCTTGTCTAGAGCGACTACAAAAGGACAATTGTAACTTACTTTAAAAACATTTATAAATAAAGTTAAGAAAATTTAGAGTTGAGACAAAAAAAAAACGGAAAACATTTTTTTTTTATTAAAAAAAAGTTATTTTAAAAAAATTAGCGACGGTTGTACAGGGATTTGAACCCAGGCCTCCCGGGTGGCAGTCGGACATCTTCCCACTAGGCTAGGGTTATCAACAGCGCAGCAACTGTCAATTTACCAGTTTAGACTATCGGATGGTTTTTAACCGCGAAAACTGTTAAATTGACCTTCTTTTTCGTTGATTTTACTGTTTTTTTTCTCTCGGTGTACACCACCAATTTTGTTGTCGAGTTTGGAGCCATCCGTGTAGAAGCGAATTTGATCCCTCTTCCGTGGCCACTCCCACTGCCAGTCGGACCGGGACGGAATTGCGGAACGGAAGTCTCTTGTGATGGAAAATTCGGGAAGAATGTAGATGGTTGTACCAGGAATGGATTTAGTGCCAACTAGAATCGAAGAGTGCCCCTTAGTAGAGTAGCCCCATTGAAGAGAAGAGAACCAATTCGGTCTTATGGGGATTAACACCCAGACAGCAGTTAGAGGTCCAAGTTGAGAGCTTTGACAGAGCATGTTGTAACAAATCTCTCAGGGTTGACAGGAACTTACCCCGCACAGCAATCGCAACATCATCCGCATAGGCGACTACCTTGCACCCCTCCCCTTCCCCTTCCACAGAAGAAGAGAGAGGACACCACCTTGAGGTTTGCCTCTGCTAACAAATCTCCGCATCGCCCAGCTTTGCATTGACAATGCTACTCGTGAGTAGCTGAAATATCAATTCTCTGAGTGAAGCATCGACACCTAGATTTGTTAGTGCAATGGTAATAGCTAGGGGGGTGATATTGTTGAAAGCTCCTTCTATGTCGAGGAAAGCTACCATGGTGAACTCCTTGTTGAAAAGCTGTTTCTAGAAACTTTCCTTTGAAGTAAGCATGTTTCGAAGAAGAAGTTTGGTGTCTATACTGCGGCGAAGATGAGTGTCGACAAGTCTCTCTAAAGTTTTCAGAAGAAACGACGACAGGCTAATTGGTGAGGGGTTCTTAGGACCAGTAAGCGATATTTTACCCGCCTTCGGGATGAAAACAACCTTTTCCTTCCTAAAGTTTTCAGAAGAAATGACGACAGGCTAATTGGTCGGAGGTTCTTAGGACCAGTATGCGATATTTTATCCGCCTTCGGGATGAAAGCAACCTTTACCTCCTGCCATTTTAAGGGAATGTTAGAGAGTTCAATGCAGCGATTTGAAGGGCTTGAAGCTATAAATTGTCTAATTTATTTTGGTTCCAAATATTAGAGATACCCGATATCCGGGTATCAGGCATGCTCCTCAGATCTAATCTAGAGCATCCTGGGAAGTGAGTGTCTAACAATAAGTCGAGAGAGTCCTCACTAGGACTAGTCCAAGATAGATCTGAGATTCAGATAGCCGTGGGACACGTGTAACGAGGTAATTTTGGAGCCGGGGTGAAGCCGTCGGCGTCAAAGGTTCGTTGCAAAAATTTGAATGTTTTGGGACCGCGCGATGGCCAAAATTCCGTCAGATTGATTGTAAACAGGATTTAACTCGGAAAATTCACTTTATTTAACTTAATTTCTTTTAATTCATTGGAAATTCACTTAATTTAATTTAATTTTTTTAATTCATTTCTTAATTAATGTACATCTAATTATTTATATTAATTAATTATATTTTTCTTGAATTTATTATCTATTATAATTCTTCTGCTCCCTTCACGTTCAAAATCGCCTGCCTACCCAGAGTACTGGCCGCGGTGCGACTGTTGGGGGTCCGTTTCACCAGTCAGAGGAGAATCAAACGAGAGGGGGGTTGCAACCATGCGTCCGTGCGCAGGAGAAGAGCTAACAGAAGTTTTACAGGGGAAAGGGATAATGAGGGGAGAGGGTCAATAAATGGGACGGATCGTTGGTATGGCGTTCCCACTACAAGAAAGCTGTACGCCACGGGCAATAAGTGCGTGGCAAGAGAAAACTAAGCTAGGTCTACGATGCGGGAGCTATACATCACGAGCGATAAATGCGCTGGTGAGAGGGGAAAATCCTATGCTATGTCCTCTACGGAGAGCTATGTGCCACGAGCAATAAGTGCGCTGACAAGAGAAATTAAACTGGGTCTACTATGCGGGAGCTATACCTCACGAGCGATAAATGCGCTGGTGAGAGGGGAAGATCCTATGCGATGTTCTCTACGGATAGCTATGTGCCACGAGCAATAAGTGCGCTGACAAGAGAAAACTAAACTAGGTCTACTATGCGGGAGCTATGCATCACGAGCGATAAATGCGCTGGTGAGAGGGGAACAATCCTATGCTATGAGAGAACTAAACTAGGTCTACTCTGCGGGAGCTATGCATCACGAGCGATAAATGCGCTGGTGAGAGAGGGACAATTCTACGCTATGAGAGAAACTAAACTAGGTCTACTATGCGGCAGCTATGCATCACGAGCGATAAATGCGCTGGTGAGAGGGGGACAATCCTATGCTATGAGGGAACTAAACTAGGTCTACTATGCGGGAGCTATGCATCACGAGCGACAAATGCGCTGGTGAGAGGGGACAATCCTCTGCTATGAGAGAACTAAACTAGGACTACTATGCGTGAGTTATGCGTCACGAGCGATAAATGCGCTGGTGAGAGGGGACAATTCTACGCTATTTCTACTCAGGTTTGCCTACTAAATATCGGAAACACTCACCCAATGCCACTGTCGAATTATCACCGAATCTCGGTGTGCCGTTTCCTTGGTCTAGTCGAGGTGCGACTATTCGGTTTGACCGCTGACGAAGAACTGACTTTTCCTCATTTCAGAATTTCTAACTAACCTCAGCGCAGACTCCTGCGCCGTTCGAAACTTGTACTTTCACCACTCACCACACTTAGTGTGACCGGTGTTGCCAGTACTCCGGAAATCTAAACCTACCGTGTAGGTGCCACACGGACATTTTACTTAATACTATCGATTTGAGATCGTAAGTTAAATTTATTCTGTTGGCCAGGAATTCAAGAGCCAAAATAAATGGATAGTTCAGGATAATAATAAAAAAAAATTATAATCACAAAAATTCAAAGGTAAAAGGAAAAGTATCAATTCTAAAGATAAAGAGAGAAAAAAACAAAAATAGCTGGTGCTGCCGTCGGATGTGGGTGGAAAACGATGGCCAGACTTTACTCCTCACATTTCCCCTCTACTTCCGGGGTTGTCCTGTCCGAGTGATCGTGTACCGCTTAGTTGGTCCGACGCGTATACGGAAGTATTGGCCACCGAAAGAGCAGATGAATGCCAGCCGCCGCCCCGGTATGTGACGGCCGATGCTGTCATTCACTTGCGCCGCTAGATAGGTTCTGGTGGTGTGGTGATACAGACTCCCGGGTGGTAGGATCAGAGTGGCAGCGGTGACGATTGGTCTATCAACGCGCTCTCCTCGCTGACGCCGGGCTTTGTCGGAGAGATGTTCTGATGCCGATGCCGCCATCTGGCGTTGGGGCCCCGATCGTCGCAGTGCGTGTGGTAAAGGCCGAGGAAAAATCGCCGCCCCAGGGGAAGTAGCCGCAGCTTGGCTCTGATGTGTGCGGGGAACCCTGGGTGGACTTGGCGTTCGTGGCGTTGTCCGGCGGGTCCACAGATGTCTGGGAGACGTGGTGGTTATAGGCGGTGTCCACGGCCGTTCGAAGTCGAGCCGTGGATTCGAGCGTAGTTGCCTAGAAGTTGAAGGTTGGTTGTCCTCGTCGTCGTCGCTGACCACAATCGGGCTATCGGACGCCCAGACGGGGATAGTCATGCGGTTTCGTGGTGGTGACTCGAGGTCCTTGTCGCTGGCCGTGATGGCTATTCCGAATCGGCCCAAAACGACCAATGGCTGAGCGAGCGGCGGAGTCCCGGTGGCTGGTACTTCGATCCTTGTATCGGTGGGGCTGTTGGTTGTATGGGTGCTACTGGCACCCGATGTAGCAGTGTCGGCTGGTAGAGCCCCAGTCGGAGTGACCCCGGTCGTCAGGTCGGCGGTTGCCTCGGCGTTCGTGGCGTGTGGCCAGACAATCCTTTTCGGGCCCTGCCCTGCCCCAGCGTAATATACCCGAGGCACAGTGTTGGGCTTGGGGCTGCTCGGGATGTCCTCAAATACTCGTGGCGACCTCGGCGGCTCTTGGATGATCAATGACAGTTTGATGGTACATTCTATGGCCCGTACCCCAGGTGCGGGCGTTGTTTCCTCGAACTTGATGTTGTACGATCTGTATTGTTGGCGCCTGCCCGATGGCGATGGCGTTGCGCAAGGCGGCGGCGTCATCGAGGGTGGCGGAGGTGTCGCTGGTATGGTGGACGTCTGCGACGCGCCTGAACCAGGGCTGGGGCTCCGGACGCCGCGCAGTGGCGTACTCGGTAGCGAGTCTATCGGTGGTGCGGTGGAGCTGTCATCGTCGGATAACACAATGATCGTTCCCGCACGTAACGGTGACCTGGCGGTGCGTTGCGGCGTCGCTGTCGGTGAGCTGGCGTCGTTTCCCTTGAGCGTATCTTCTTCGAGCGGGGTCCCCTCCATTTGGTCTTCGGCGCCCTGTGTCGCCGGGGCGCCTGTGGCGGCTCTTCCTCGTCATCGCCTTCCGACGTGCTCGAGCTATCGGAGTCGCTTGAGTCGGAGCTGGTGGTTTCAGACTCATTCATGGTTGAGGCGCTAGATATCGCCGTGGTCATGGAGACGTCGCTGCCAGCGCCGGATGCCACGGAAATGTCCATTCCGGTGGGCGTGTGATCGGTCGCCTCCGTAGGGCCCATGTGAATTGGCGCCCGCTCAGTGGATACTAGCGTCTCCTCGCTGTTGTCGTTGGATGGTGTGGGTGCTCGATCACCACTTCGGGCCGTGCTGTTGTTGGAATCCCCGGGCCATACCGCGCGGCGTGCGTGGCAGTATTCTGCTGCCGGGGCGGTGGATGCGCGCGGTTGCTGACTACGCCCGGCTCGTCCACCGCGTTGGTGGGTGAACCGTCTCGCCCGTTGTTGGTTGATGCCACCGTGGGCCTTAGCTGCCCAGCTGGTGGATGCAGCCTCAAAAAGAGGTTCCGGAGCCGGACTTGGCGAGTGGTCAACCACCCTAAGGCGCTGTCCGTACCGTCCTCGCGGCCCATATGGCACCTCCTCGGCGCCTTCATCTAGCCGGGCTGTACGTCGTCCGCGGTTAGCCTCCGCGGCGAAACGCAGCCGATAACGCCGTTTAGCGGCGTCGAAGCGCTTGTCCTCATCGCCGTTCATGTCGGTTGGTGCTGTTCTTGTTTGCTCGCGTTGATCTGTGGGAGAGGAAAACAAACAGTTATTATTATTGTTTAGATGGTGGTGCCCTAACTCATGCTCATGGTCAGAGCCATGGAAGGGTTTAAGTTCGCTCAGATGCGCGGTGCGAACCCTGGTCTCCCCCTCCCGTTTCAAACGAGCGATGACGGGTGAAGGGAAACTGATTATGGTGTATGGCCCCGCGTATTTTGGGGCGAGCTTGGCTGCGAAACTGTCGAGGGCTTTGGACAGCGGATGCTGCCTCACCATCACCAGCTGCCCTATTTTCGGCTTCCATGGTCTTCGCCGCAGGTTGTAGTGTCGCGCCTGGTCCTGGGCTGCTTTGGCTATGTTGTGCCGGACAATGTCGAAAATTTCCTGTAGTTGCGTAGCTCGTTCTGTGGGTGTTATGGGCACGTTTCCCGTACCTGTTGTAACCCTGTCGTAGAGTGCGTTCGGCAATCGCGGTTCCCTCCCTTGCGTGAGGAAGGCGGGGCTGTACCCTGTGCTCTCGGAAGCGCAGGTGTTAATGGCTAATGACAGTTCGGGGAGGTGCTCGTCCCACGTCTTTTGGTTTTTCCCCGCAAACTGTGCTATCATCGTCTTCACCGTTCTGTTGCTTCTCTCTGTAGGGTTTTCTTGGGGGGTGTATGGCGCCGTGAACCGTTGGCGCACCCCGATCTCTGCCAAGTACGATTTCATGAGTCTGCTGCTAAATTGCGTGCCATTATCGGAGAGGAAAATCTTGGGCACACCATAGCGGGCCAGAATCCATTCCCTGAATGCCTTGCGTAGTCCCTCGGCAGTAGCGCTGCGCAGGGGCACCAGCTCGGTCCATTTAGAAAATCGGTCAACGAACACAAGTAATGTGGTATTTCCGTGTTTCGAGCGGGGCAGCGGCCCGACGAAATCGGCGCACACTGTTGCCCACGGCTCCTCTGGAACGGAAATAAGCATTTCTCCTGCTGGGGCCTGCTGACTCACTTTGTATTGCTGACATAGTTCACATTGGCGTACATACCTGCTGATGTCGCGGAAAATTCCTGGCCAGTAGTACCTGTTGGTGATGCGTGCGATGGTTTTCCGAATCCCCAGATGGCCAGCACTCGGGCTGTCGTGGTTTTCTTCCATCACACGTTTACGGAGAGGCGTAGAGACACAGAGTTTCCACGGTGCGCAATCTTCATCGCCCGCGTGCGTTACTAAGTGCCGATATAGTTGGTCGTCAACGAATGCGTAATCTGAATATTTTTCTGGCTGCTGTTGTACCTCGGCCCGTCGTTTCCGTAACCACGGGCAATCTGTCTGATCGATGGTAAATGTTGCTTGCTGGCACGCCTCTAGTGGTTGCCTCGAGAGTGCGTCGGCCACTACATTCAGCTTACCCTTTCGATATTGCACGGAAAATTTGTACTGCTGCAACTCCAGTGCCCACCGCGCGATTCGGCCGGAGGGGCTTTCGATGGAGTTGAGCCATTTGAGCGATAAGTGGTCCGTGATAACGATGTATTGGTAGCCCTCCAGGTAGGGCCGCATCTTGCGAATGCCCCATACAATGGCTAGACACTCCTTCTCCAGGTGGCGCCAGCTCGCGTATGGCGGCCACTTTGTCAGGGTTCGTATGGATGCCTTCGCCGCTTACAATATGTCCTAAATATTTCACCTGTGTTTGAAAAAACTCACACTTCTCCGGGTTGATGCGCAGATTTGCGGCCCTCAGCCGCCGGAAAACCTCTTGTAAGTTGTGTAAATGCTCCTCCAGGGTAGCGCCGGTGACTATGACGTCGTCTAGATACGCGAAAGCAATGGGCTCCAGTTCTGGCCCTATTATCTGATCAAGGGCGCGTTGGAACGTAGCGGGTGCCGAGTGCAGTCCAAACGGCATGACGCGCCATTGGTAAAGTCCACGACCTGGCACGGTGAATGCAGTAAATTGTTTACTACTCTTAGCCATCGGAATCTGCCAGTATCCATCCTTCAAATCGAGGCTGCTGATAAATTTGGCGTTCCGCAATCGATCAAGGATGTGGTGGATGCGCGGCAGGGGGTACGCGTCCGGAACAGAGCGGCTGTTTAACTGCCGATAGTCGATACAGAGTCGCCAGGCCCCCGTCTTTTTCCGCACCAACACGATGGGCGCGCTGTACGGGCTGTGTGACGGTTCTATACATTCCTTTTCCAGAAGTTTGTTTATCTCGTCGTCGATGATGGCCTGCATAGCTGGGTTGCGTGGAAAGTAGCGTTGCTTGATGGGGCGATCATCCGCCATGACGATGCGATGTTCAGTGATGCTCGTGGGTCCTTTTAAGTCGGTGGAGAGGGACAACTCTGCCCGCAGAAATTTATCGATTTTCTCCTGCTGACTTGTTGTTGTCTCCGCGGCCAGCAAAGACTGCGTCGTGGTCGTGGCAGGTTTCAATTGTAGAGTTGCACCAGCGCAGGTGAAACTCGCCTCTGTAAAAATAAGGAAATCTAGCCCCAGAACAACGTCCTCGTATGCGTCGGGCATGATGATAAATTTGAGCAAAACATTGCTATTGCCCAGCTTGACTCGCGCTTCGACGACCTGATCTAAACTACGACTGGACCCATCTGCCAGTTTAACCTCCCCATTAAAAGTTTCTGTTCTACTCTTTTGACGAATTTTGTGAGCAAACGCCCCGCTGATAAAACTTCGCGTCGCCCCCGTGTCGACGATAGCCTGCACCTGCTGTCCCCCCACGATTGCGTGGGCGAGGATGTGCCTGGCGTTGTGTTCAAATATTACTGGTGTTGAGGGTGGAGCGCCGGAGCCGCCACCCCCCCTCGATCGGGGTGGCCTCCGCTGGCGTTTCCCGGCTGGCGGCAACACTCGATGGTCTTGCGGCCGCGTCGACCGCACTGCCAACAAAAATCTACCTGGCGGTTTGTACAATTTCGTATAAAATGTCCGCTCTGCCCACATCGGCGACAACCCCGAGGGTCAATGCGATCGTCCTGAGCTGAGACCGAGGCGTCGGTTATGGCTTGCAGTGGCTGAGTAAATAAACGATGTTGGTCGCCACCCCCAGATGGTGGCAACGATACGCCACCCCTTTGTGGCGAAGCAGCTTTGCCTGACTCCCGCTCCTGGATACATTCCAAGTCTTGGGCCAGAGAAAAAAGCTCGGCGAGAGTGTCGAAATCTTTGCGCCGAATGTACCAATGGTACTCGGGGCGGGCGTTTCGAAATACGCGCTCGAGGCGTTCCTCTTCATTGTACGTCCCTTGACGCATCAAGTAGAGGAGGGACAACGCGTAGTCGCTGAAAGATTCGTGGCCCTGTTGTAAGCGGCCTCGAATAGTGTCGTCAATACGCTCGTAGTAGCGAGCCGGCAAGA
This sequence comes from Heteromyza rotundicornis, assembly GCA_951394025.1. Taxonomy (NCBI): domain Eukaryota; kingdom Metazoa; phylum Arthropoda; class Insecta; order Diptera; family Heleomyzidae; genus Heteromyza; species Heteromyza rotundicornis. The sequence continues at coordinate 24,779,685 of OX596011.1, read as the reverse complement.
AAAAGGTGAGGAAATCTTTCTTAAATAATGCCCAAGTTTCCCACTGCCGGTTACAGGTCCGGAACCAGACGAGCGCTTTGCCCCTTAGCACTTCGGGCAAGAATCGTGGCAATAGGTCCACTTTTAGCTCGTCCATAGCGCACAGCTCTTCCGCCCGCTCGATAAACGCGAGTGGGTCGGGCCCCCCATCATAGTAACAAAACCATTTACGTACCTTGTCCATGACCCCCGCGCCTGTGGCGGGTGGTCTTACCTGGTTGCTGGTGAAATGGTGTGAGGGTTGGGTCGTGCTGTCTGTAGTTGCTGTTGATTGGTGGCCAGCCTCTGGTATCTCAGCCGGTGTAACACCCATTGTGGCAGTGGGCACCGCTGGTCTGCTGATGTTGTTCTCAGGGCCCGCTGTCGGCCCGGGATTGTTTGGCGATGGCAACGGCGAAGCGGGCTTTATGATGATTGTAGGCAGGGCCCCGCCAGTTGCGGCTTTGTCGTCTATTTCGGCGTCACTTTCACTAGTTGGCGCAAATTTGCGCTCTTTATTCACACTATCATCTGACCCCGAACCGAGGGTGTGACTACCCGCACTATCGATGATTTTCTCGGTCGCGACTGCCAACACGCGTTTGTGTTTTTCTTGTAGCAGAAGGAATCGCTGCACCCTTTCGGGGGTGTGATCGGATTGCCCGATGAACGCGGCGAATCTCTGCCGGAGCACACTCACCGTACCGGAGGGATCAAGTTCAAATTCGTTCGCGTAAGCTACCAGGTCGGCCTGGTTGAGGCTATACACCCAACTGGTATACACCTTGCCTTCCATGGCCGCATTAATGCACAATAACTAGCCTCGTGGCGGGGATATAGTAAGGTGGCCTTTCTATTTTCACTTTTCCCAAATTATTCTTTTTTTTTATTTTTTATTTCTGATAATCTTGTTATCACTTTGTTTCGTGGCTAACGGTCACTCTTCGATTTTCGTTTTTGATTGTAATCACTGAATTCTTATGGTTATTTCTATATCGCACAAAATTTTTAATTAATAGATTTTCTCATTTAATTTAGTTATCATGAAATTTTACGATGAATAATTTTTCCCAAAATTTATTTCTTTAGCACTAAAATTTAAAATAATCAAATCCATGGATATTTTTGCTCTTCAAACACTTTTGTCGCTAATCGCGTCACTTGGCCCGTTAGTTGTCGGTGCCTGCTTGTCGCCACTTCTGTGGCGACAAGCAGGCACTTCGGTACTTCTCGGCTTTGCCGATTTACCGTTTTCGTTGTTCAACGGGTTTATTTCGCGCGTCACTTGGTTCGATTTTAAAGCACTTGATTCGCGGTACCGTTCCGTATTTCCCGTTTCGCGTTAACGGACTGGCACTATGCACCGGCGCTTTTGCTTTTCCACGTGGTTTTCGCTCACCGTTTCTACATGGAATTAACTGTTAATTTTTTCCTTGTCTTTTCGCACTTTGTTCGTAGAATTTGATTTGAAGGTCTACTATGCGGGAGCTATGCATCACGAGCGATAAATGCGCTGGTGAGAGGGGACAATCCTATGCTATGAGAGAACTAAACTAGATCTACTATGCGGGAGCTATGCATCACGAGCGACAAATGCGCTGGTGAAAGGGGACAATCCTATGCTATGAGAGAACTAAACTAGGTCTACTATGCGGGAGCTATGCATCACGAGCGACAAATGCGCTGGTGAGAGGGGACAATCCTATGCTATGAGAGAACTAAACTAGGACTACTATGCGGGAGTTATGCGTCACGAGAAATAAATGCGCTGGTGAGAGGGGACAATTCTACGCTATTTCTACTCAGGTTTGCCTACTAAATATCGGAAACACTCACCCAATGCCACTGTCGAATTATCACCGAATCTCGGTGTGCCGTTTCTTGGTCTAGTCGAGGTGCGACTATTCGGTTTGACCGCTGGCGAAGAACTGACTTTTCCTCATTTCAGAATTTCTAACTAACCTCAGCGCAGACTCCTGCGCCGTTCGAAACTTGTACTTTCACCACTCACCACACTTAGTGTGACCGGTGTTGCCAGTACTCGGGAAATCTAAACCTACCGTGTAGGTGCCACACGGACATTTTACTTAATACTATCGTTTTGAGATCGTAAGTTAAATTTATTCTGTTGGCCAGGAATTCAAGAGCCAAAATAAATGGATAGTTCAGGATAATAATAATAAAAAAGTATAATCACAAAAATTCAAAGGTAAAAGGAAAAGTATCAATTCTAAAGATAAAGAGAGAAAAAAACAAAAATAGCTGGTGCTGCCGTCGGATGTGGGTGGAAAACGATGGCCAGACTTTACTCCTCACACACGGATTCGAAGCAAGAACTTTCCTAGGCTTAGACCACTCAGATGTATCTTCAATGATCAACCATAGTTCGCGGTCAAAATACTCGTAAATTGTTATCTCCTAATGTAAGCCTACGGATACCAACACCATAATTGGTATTCTGTTGCGAGCATAACTGATAACAATTCCATTGTATGTACACAAGAAGACCAACTTTATAGCGTATTTTTATCTCTGGTTTTCTTGTGCTCAGAATATTTTGTAAGTATTTTTGTAGTTGTTATTGTAAAGTTTTTGTTTAATATCGCCGTTGGGCAATAATAAAATCAGAATTGAAGTTACACCCAAATTGAAGGGTGTATATTTCTTTCCAGAAATATTTTGTAGCAAAGGGCCGCTTGTAACAAGTTACTGTTTTCAAAAGTGTGTAGAACTTTTTACAGTTTAGTCTGACATTTTTGTGGTCGAAAGCAATAAGCACTTAAGTCGAAAGAAAATTTCAAAATGGTGAAATATTTATGCTGTAGTTCCATAAATATTTCAGAAGACTCTTGGAAAAATGTCTAGAACGACGTATACAGTCTTTTTCAATTCGTGCTTAATTACTTAAGAGGATATTGTCTTTGGTCGCAGAAATTTTTCAGATTTTATGAAATCAGCCATCATTCTACTTAAGGTAAGGAACCTAAGTTATTTAAATGGCTAAATACCAAAGCATATTAATCAAAGTAGGAGTGATTTTGACACTTTTCTCTTTCTCTCAATGCATATAATGTCAAACTTAAAAAAATCTTTGCCCAAAATAAACGTAAATTTTTTAAATTTAAAATAAGAAATTTGTATGGCAATTTGAATTCGGGAAATAAAATGAAGAGAAATTTAAATAAAAACCGATGTGCAGTGTGCGGTAATGGCGGAAGTGTGCAAGAGTTCCAACCGCCTCGTTGTGAAACAAAACGCCAGCGTTGGATATCGAACTGCGGGATTGTCCTGGATAGCTCTTAGCGCGTTTGTTTGATCGGATAAGGGTTAAACTGTTTTGCTTACATTTTTTAACAAGACAGACCCTGTACTAAAAAATATATGAAACGTCTCTCCTACTTTGATTAATATGCTTTGCTAAAAACTCATTAGCAGTAATTGAAAAAAATAAAACTATTTACTGAGAAATATCAGAGAAAATTTTGTCTGGACAAATTATTGAAAAACTGGACTCTGGACGCATGACAAAAAATCTGGACAATCCAGACGAATCCAGACCGTGTGGCAACCCTAGTTCGACTTGTGATGGAAGCCAAAAAATTGCTGTCGGACAACACTGAGGAAGAAATGAAGTCAGAGGAGGACAATCGCGAGGGCGATTCAAAGGGTAATCGCGGAAAAGCGGAATACGGCTGATGTAAGGAGATTCCATTTGAAAATGTAAGATCTTGAAGAATTCATCACAGAGACGGGAGATGAACTGCAGCAGATGTCGAATCATGCCATCTTAAATGCAGAGCAGTCACTGAACGAGTTATTCGAAGGAATAACGGCAGCATTCAGGGAAATATCATTAATTGATGAAATCGAAATCCTGTACCATCATATAGTTAGCAAATGGAGTTTGTGAAGACGACCATAAGGAGAAAACAGCTCCATTCAAATCAGAAGACATAAAGATACCAACGCTTTTTGGTGACATCAGCAAATGGCTGTCCTTTTACGACTTGTTCAAAAATCTAGTGCATATGCGCACTCACTTCTCGAATGCAGAGAAAATGTATAGACTGAAGGCCAACATCAAAGGAGATGCCGGTCGTGTGATTCAGCATCTACGAGTTACAGATGCTAACTACGACCCAGCTTGGGAAATGTTACAGCTGCGGTATGAAAATAGGAGATTGCTTTCTACGCATACTTGATCAACCATAGTTCAAAAGCTGCAAGCTTGAAGCAGCTGTTGGATACAACAAACGAGTGCATATATGCACTAAAAGCTATGGACATCAAAATACATCATGCGGAGCCTTTCATAGCACGTATAATTGTCAGGTAGCTGGACAAGGATGGTCTTCGATTATACGAGCAAGACGTAAAGAAAACCAAGGAAATCCAGAGTTTACCGAGTGTTTTGGAATTTTTAGAACACCAATTTCAAGCACTTGAAGCGGTGTCAGGAAAGAAGACAGTTGAAAATAATACCAACAAAAAATGTTCGCAGCGATCTGCCAACACGATTACATACTATTCAGCGAAGTCAGTATGCGCACATTGTAAGAATTCTGGACATACAATTCAGAGTTGCCGCTAGTTCCAAACGTTGGAAGTTAAGGATCGCCGATCATTTGTGGTCAAGTCTAAGATTTGTTTTAACTGCCTCAATCATCACCCTGATACCAAGTGTCAAAGAAGTAACTATAAGTGCTTCAAATGTGGCAAAGATCACCATGTTCTCCTTCAATTTGATGACAATCAAGGACGAAATCCGTTTCAAAGGAGAAATCCTCGGCAATGATGACCAAAGACGTTAATTCGGCAGTAGTGCTACTAGCGACTGCACAAGTACGAGTCAAGCTAATGGAGAATATTTGACGTTAAGAGCCTTGATAGATCAAAAAATACAGTGTCTGAAGAAGCTGCACAGATACTAGCAGTGAAGGCACGGACAGAGCTTCATGGACTAGGCAACACACTCGTCGGGGTATCAAAGTCAAAAATTATCTTGGAAATAAAACCAAGATTTTTAAGCAGCGAACAAATTACAACAGAAGCGCTAGTTTTGCCGAAGCTAGCTAGTGCTCATCCAGACGAAACGTTCAAATATGACGTAACCAAATGGAAGAATTATGTTCTGGAATCGGGCATCACAAAACTTGGAATTTTAGGCCAATCAACAAAACTTGGTTGGATGTTATCAGGAGTTCTGCAGACACAAGCACCAAACAAAAAGGTTGTAACTGCAGTGACAACATCGATTGAGAAATTCTGGGAATTAGAAGAAGTTCACGACGATGACATTCCAACCGAAGACGATATATGCTTAGAGAAGTAAAAAAGTACAGCAAAAAGGAGCGACGATGGACGCTTCATTGTAAAACTTACCTTCAAGGATGACATGGAATTGGGACATTCTAGGAAGCAAGCCATGGCTAGACTTTTAAACTTGGAGAAGAAATTGGCGAAGAATCTCAATTTGCAACATAAATACATAAATACATAAAAACAGAAAAAGGCAGTATTGTAAAATATTATTTGCCACATCAAGCAGTTATACGAGCAAACAGCTCGACTACAAAGCTACTCGTGGTATTTGATGCCTCATAAAAAACAACAAATGGCCACAGTCTCAATGATGTTATGACGGTCGGACCTCGCTACAAAGGGACATTTTTGATATAGTGTTAAAATGGCGATTGAGGAAAAATGTCATTAATGCAGATGTGGAGAAGATGTACCGTCAAGTATAAATTGCTGAAGAAGATCAAAAATATCAATGCATTCTATGGAGAGAAAATAATACGAAAGCCATTGAAGAATATCAACTTACAACTGTAACATATGGAACAGCGTCTGCACCATTTTTAGCAGTACGTACACAGAAAAAAAAAAGATAGGTTAATCTAACCAAAAAACGTTGTAAAAAAACAATTTTTTATTTTATATGGAAAACACAAACAACAACTACAATTGTTGTGGTTAATCTAATCGTCAAAAAATTGTTAAATGATTTACCAGCATGGTCGTATTTCGGCATATGATTCGCAATGCAACCATGCCGCTAATATTTCATAATTCTGAAACAGCATGACATTTAATACAAGAGAGAAAAATTATTATATATGGCTGTCTCGTTTACGCTCTCAAAGCAACAAGTGCTGCATAATATATGAATAATTTATATTCGACACTTGACTCATGAAGTACTTGGTTCCATTAGTATGCGATACTATTATTGGTATTTTAGGGAAGTTTGTATGAAAATTGTTGGGTCGTAATAATAAAAACGTCTTAGAGCAATTGCTACGTGCATTTACTTTACTCAGAGATTTTACTTCAAATCAAAATTGAATGAAAATTATCGTAAAAATTATTAAGTATTCACAAGAAAGTATCCGGTTGTATCGAATACAAAAAAATCGAATTTTCGCAGCACTAGAAGATGGCGTCGAATTTGTTTACATATTCCATTTTTGATATTTCGAAAACAATTTTTAAAATCAAATTATGACTATGTTATAATTAATTATTAACAAATATTGTGATTTTACGATTTTAAAAATTGTGCAGAATGTTTTTCAACTCGTTTTTTCCCGGGAAAACATTAATTTCAATATTACAATATTATTGTAAACTTAATGAAAAATATTGCGTTTTGTGGAAGCGCGTTAGTTCTAAGTAATGAATATTATATATATTCGCAGTAGAAATGATGTTGGCCGACAAAGTTGTGTACGAAATGTAAATTATCTCGTTTTTAAAGTCTTGGGCTTACATTAAATTAATTTAAGCTTCATAAATATATTTCAATACAACACATCTACAGAAATACCAAACACATCAGCTATCTTTTTCTAATATGTATATATTTATTTTTTCGCTCAATTGGATAATTGCTTTCTCTGTCTTCCATAAAGTAATATGCGAACAATTTTTAATTGTACGCCAACAAATTTTCGCTGTACGCGAACAACTTTGAGTCGGTTCCATTTACAACGTTTCTTGGTTGCTGCATTTTTAATCGTCTTTTTTGGTGAGATTTATCTACTTTTTTTTTGTGTGTACGTTGCATGAAATTGCGAACGAGTGCAAAGAGGAGGACGGTTGTATTTACAACATTATCAAGGAGGATTTTTATATGGACGCCTTGATGACCGGAGCAGATTCCGTTAGCGATTGTAAGAAATCAAAATTAAGATTTCGCAACAAATGGGAAAAGTGGGCCTCAAACGATAAAGAAATTCTTACTGACGAATCCAACGACTGTCAACATCATATGAAGAACTACATTATACAAATAAGCGAGGAGGAGGCTGTGAAAACTTTAGGGTTGCAGTAGGACCCGAATAATGACGAGTTTCGGTTCAACATAAATCCCCAAATCAAACAACAGGGACGAACCACTGGAAGAAAATCTGATGAAAGGATGGAACGAATTTACTAAACATCTACCGTCCATAGGAGCTATCAGAATTTCGAGGTGGCTGCAATCAATGATCGGAAAGGAGATTGAATTGCATGGATTCGCTGATGCATCTGAAAAAGCTTACGCTGCCGTTGTATATGCGAAAGTGGGATCTTCAGTACCTCTCGTCGCTGGAAGAAGCAAAGTAAATCCCATAAAGAATTAGAAAACTTTACCGAAGCTAGAACTTTGCGCCGCTCACTTGTTGGCGAAATTAATGAGTAAAGAGCTACTCAACTATTACATTGGCGTGGATGAAGAACAATAATAATAAAGACAAGTTCATTAGAACTAGAGTTTCCGAAATAAGGATGCTTACGAAAGATGAAATGGGGTCATGTCAGTACCAAAGAAAATCCAGCAGATGTCGCGTCAAGAGGTATATCTCCAAACAAATTAGAAACTCATCAGCTTTGGTGGAACGGACCAGTTTGGCTCAAGAAATCTAAAATACAATGGCCACAAGCTCAAGAAAAGATTTTGGTTGCAACTACCACGGCACCGAAACAAAACGAAGACATTTTGAGCAGTTTATTGGAGAGCTGTTCTTCAATTAACAAATATGAAGGAATAGTTAGCTATGTTCTGCAGTTCATTAACATATTGAAGAAGAATAAACCTGTTGCAGCCTACTTATCATAGTGCGAAATTAGAGCAAGAAGTAATAATTATACATCAACAAATCCTGGATTTTGGTGACGAAATGCGATGCATCAAGATGAACAAGGAACTAAATAGGAAAAGTGCGAGTTTGAGCCTTAATCCAATTATGGATGAAAAGGGAAAACTACGAGTAGGTGGAAGATTAGAAAATTCACATCTGCCTTACGAACAAAAACATCCATCATTTTGAAAAAATCTCAACTGACTACATTAATGATTAAAAACGCTCATTTCATAACATAACATGGAGGTAGTCGTGTAATGGAGTCATTATTAAGAAGGCAATTCTGGATAATTGGGGTAAAGAATGCAATAAAAAAATCTCTGCGACAATGCGTTAAATGCACGCGGTTCGTCAAGAAACAGCTAAGCAGATGATGGGTGATCTTCCAAAAAGTCGAGTATATATGTCACATCCATTTACTCATACGGGTATGCAGAACCTATATCGATGCGATGTTCCAAAGGACGAGGTCAAAAATCATATAAAGGATACATTGCAGTTTTTGTCTACAAAGGCTATTCATCTCGAAGCTGTTAGTGATTTAACAACCGAATCATTTTTGTCAGCACTAAGACCATTTTTCGCCAGAAGAGGAAAAAGTTGCCACATATATTCAGACTATGGGACTAATTTTATTGGATCAAATAGAAAAATGGTCTCAGAGTATATGGCAGCAATAAAAAATAATTCTACTGTTGCACCTATACTGGAATCGGAGAAAATTCAATGGCATTTTATTGCCCCGGCAGCCCCTCATTTTGGAGGAATTTGGGAAGCTGGTGTCAAACCAATGAAGCATCATCTGAAGCGCATCATTGGAGAAAGCAAATTGACCTTTGAAGAAATGAGCACACTCCTCTCCCAAATTGAGGCAGTGTTGAATTCAAGACCACTGAATGTAATCGGCAACAGCATAGATGAAATAGATGTTTTAACTCCAGGTCTTTTTTTGATGGGACAACCGCTACTGGATTATCCCGAACCTGTACACTATGCAGTAATGAGTTCTCTGAACTGGTGGAATCTTATTCAAAAGATGAAAAGAGATTTTTGGAACCGTTGGAAAGACGAATATCTTACATCACTTAAACAGCGCAACAAGTGGAAGACTGCACACAACAATCTACGCAAAGGTCAACTAGTGCTGGTAAAGGATGAAAATACACACCCCTAAAAATGGCCAATGGGAAGGATATCAGATCTGCACCCTGGAGCGGATAACAGAGTTAGAGTCGTGGCCATAAAAGTTCAAAATGGTACTCCAATACATAAAGTATGTTCTATAGAAACCGAAAAGGAAAGTAATACACAGAGGGGAAAAAATCAGAACTGCATGGTTATGATTTGAAACGGTTATCGTTACGAAAAATTCAACACCGCAACGTTCTAAAACACAACCGAAACAGTTTCACTTTTTGAAGATGGTATGAGTTACTGGAGCGTGGGTTCAAATCTCAGTCGGACCAAATTTTTTTTCGATTTTTTTAATAATTTTTTTTATATATTTGTGCAACAAAAAACCCATCCGCATTTGCCGATTTTAATTTTGTTGCATTTTTGAGGTACTGCACAGAGGGAAAAAAATCATAACTGCATGGTTATGATTTGAAACGGCTATCGTTACGAAAAATTCAACACCGCACCGTTCTAAAACACAACTGAAACAGTTTCACTTTTTGAAGATTGTATGAGTTACTGGAGCGTGGGTTCTAATCTCAGTCAGACCAAATTTGTTTTCGATTCTTTTTATACCCTGCACACTAGTGTCCAAGGGTATATTGTTTTTGTCACACCGTTTGTAACGTCCATAAGGAGGTGTGTCCGGTATGGAAAAGTATATATATTGTTGATCAGCTTCACCTCCTGAGTCCATTAGTCCATGTCCGTCTGTCCGTCATTTCGCACGATAACTGTCGTAGCTTTTGAGCTATCGACTCCAAATTTTGGGATTCCTCTTGTTTTGGCGAATGATTGGACGGAATTGAAAATAGGCAACATCGGATAAGAGCCACGCCTACCTGCCATACAAAATGGTCGCCAATTTTATATTATTTTCGTTTATCTTGAGAAATACTTAACCGATCGCCTCCAAATTTTGGGATTCCTCTTATTTTGGCGAATGATTGGACGGTATTGAAAATGGGCAACATCGGATAAGAGACACGCCTACCTCCCATACAAAATGGTCGCCAATTTTATATTATTTTCGTGTATCTTGAGAAATACTGAACCGATTTGGATGCGGGTTTTTGCATTGGGTTCGAAATGAGATCGGGAATGAAACCGGAATGGAATTGGACCGGAACAAAATGGAATTGAAACAAAATTTTTAAATGGATCAGAAAACTAAAATTATCGATAAATATTGGAAAATTATCGATAAATATTGGAAAATTATCGATAAATTATCGAAAAATTATCGATAAATTATCGAGAGATTATCGATAAATTATCGAAAAATTATCGATAAGAAATCGAAAAATTATCGATAAAAAAATCGAAATTTTATCGATAAAAAATCGAAAATATAGCGGTAAAAAATCGAAAAATTATCGATAAAAATCGTAAAATTATCGATAAAAATCGTAAAATTATCGATAAAAAATCGAAAAATTATCGATAAAATGTATCGTACTCGTATGTGCAGGGTATTATAGCTTCGGGCAGACCGAAGATAATTCTCTTACTAGTTTGTTTATATATTTGTATAAAAAAAACCGATTTGCATTTGCCGATTTTAATTTTGTTGCATTTTTGAGGTACTGAACGTCGATTACAAGAAATCTAGAGTTAGCGCAGCAAAACAAACCCCGGATTCGTGACCAGCGACCACTCAAAAAAAAAGAATACAAAAAGTAATGTGTTAAAAAGAAAACCAAATATAAATTGCTCTGACTGAGATTCGAACCCACTATCCCAAAAAAATTTTTATAACTGAAACCGTTTTAAATCCTAACCAGTTTTATAGTATATGTATGCAGTTAAAACATTGCAAAATACACACAGCGGTAGGCAAGCGTGCTAAGGGGAGCGTTTATAAATCCGAATGGCCAGGGTTCAAATCTTGGTAAGTAAACAAAAATTTAAACCATTTCTTTATTTCGTAAATAAAATATAACAATGAAATATCAATAAATAATGTTGTTTAAAAAAATTATTTAGAGTAAAAAAAATATTGGCAAATAACAAAGAAAAATTTAAAAAATAAAAAAATTTTAGTTTATTTAATTGGAAATATGGGCTCAAATTATTATTACGAACGATTCATTTATTCTCACCTAAGTATATTCCTGCTGATCATTGATTATGTTAAATCACAAACTATGGTTTTCCCTTTTAATAGTTCTTATGATTAAGAAATCTGTATTATTGACTTCTTATTAATGGATCAATATCGTGACTATATTTTACTTAATTGATTCCTATAACACATAATTTCCGCAAGCATTTCCCTTCGTGCAACGAGCTAAAAGAATACTACAATTTAATGTCGGCTAAAGGATTGGTCGTTGGATCCATTTTGATGATTAAGGCGGAGATTCCATTAATACAAAGTGAATCTTCCGACATCTATCGAATAATTCCACTACCAACTCTACATAAAGGCACGGTAATAATGGCAACTACCAAGGCAGAGTTTATAATATACAATTTATTCATGGATTCATATTTATTACTAACGCAACCGCATCAAAATATGTGTCAAAAGACTCTGGAAAACCACTTCTTATGCCAGGCGAATTGGCCAACAAGGCCAGCAACAGATAACTGATGTGAGGTTTCCGCTTTGAATCGAGCAAGTTATCAAGCGCAGTTTTTGGAAAAAGCTTTCAAAAGGAAACACATGGCTTTACAATATCTTCGATAAAGCAGTCATCAGCTTAGAATGCGGCAATAGAAAAAACAAGTTGATGGAATTACCATTGCAAGGTGTGCTAACATTGCAGCAAGGATGTACTGCTCGCTATAACGATATAACCAAAGCTGGGCATTAACTAGTTAATTAGTTAATAGTTAATTAACGAAGTTAAATTTTTGGTTAACTTTTAACGTTTCAGTTAATTTCGAAAACCATTAACTTTTTCATTTAGTTAAGTTCAATTGGAATTGGACCGGAACAAAATGGAATTGAAACAAAATTTTTAAATGGATCAGAAAACTAAAATTATCGATAAATATTGGAAAATTATCGATAAATATTGGAAAATTATCGATAAATTATCGAAAAATTATCGATAAATTATCGAGAGATTATCGATAAATTATCGAAAAATTATCGATAAGAAATCGAAAAATTATCGATAAAAAAATCGAAATTTTATCGATAAAAAATCGAAAATATAGCGGTAAAAAATCGAAAAATTATCGATAAAAATCGTAAAATTATCGATAAAAATCGTAAAATTATCGATAAAAAATCGAAAAATTATCGATAAAAAACCGAAAAATTATCGATAAAATGTATCGTACTCGTATGTGCAGGGTATTATAGCTTCGGGCAGACCGAAGATAATTCTCTTACTAGTTTGTTTATATATTTGTATAAAAAAAACCGATTTGCATTTGCCGATTTTAATTTTGTTGCATTTTTGAGGTACTGAACGTCGATTACAAGAAATCTAGAGTTAGCGCAGCAAAACAAACCCCGGATTCGTGACCAGCGACCACTCAAAAAAAAAGAATACAAAAAGTAATGTGTTAAAAAGAAAACCAAATATAAATTGCTCTGACTGAGATTCGAACCCACTATCCCAAAAAAATTTTTATAACTGAAACCGTTTTAAATCCTAACCAGTTTTATAGTATATGTATGCAGTTAAAACATTGCAAAATACACACAGCGGTAGGCAAGCGTGCTAAGGGGAGCGTTTATAAATCCGAATGGCCAGGGTTCAAATCTTGGTAAGTAAACAAAAATTTAAACCATTTCTTTATTTCGTAAATAAAATATAACAATGAAATATCAATAAATAATGTTGTTTAAAAAAATTATTTAGAGTAAAAAAAATACAAAATTAAATTAAATTTGAAATAAAATTTTTTTTTAGGTAATTCTAAAAATAGGCCTTTCCCAAAAAACCGTTAAAATAAATGTCAAAAAATGGTGTCTGAGCGATGTTTTCAGTAATAACTTCTGTGTTTTTCGCCGTATAAATAAAAGTTATACACTGATTCAAGGACTGTTTCTCTTCTTTTCAACAAGCTATAGCTTGTGCATATCGAGCTCACGCTTATAAAGTTATCATTAAAAATAGGGTAACACCGACAAAAATTGTTTTTTCTCTTCTAACTTCAGATTTTGGGGGTGGAATCAAAATACCTGGTATGCAGTTATCATTTTTTTGGACATACCTACAACGTGTAAAAGGTGGCGCCCCAAATTCTAGGTTTTTTTTTTTTTGTAACGCAGTGTAATAAATCTACTTATTGACATCAATTACGGGCGAGTAAACCCAACACTTATAAGGCCTTCGCAACTATATCGAGAAATATCGTTTCCTGGAAAAGATCGGGGCACACGGAGAGAATTGTTGGCTCATGATTTACTATTATGGAGTTCATAAAATGATGGTTACTTAATTACGAACTAAAATCATTAATTATGAATATTAGTCACAAATTAGGCATGTGGATTGTGAATTCATTATGATTAGGGTTTTTGAATTTCGTGATTTATATTATTATTTTTGATGAATAATTGATGATTAACGAGGTCATGAAACTGCATCTGAATTATAAGTGACTTGGTTGATTATCATGATTTGCTAAGCAATATACAATACATTTAGACGCTTTTACAATAATGCCAGGGTAGCCGAATCGGTTAAGCGTCCGGACTCCAGAGGATGTCGGTTCGAATTCCGGGAAAACTGAATTTGTGAAAAAGTTATTACAAATTATTCTAAGCAAGTTGGCAAATAACAAAGAAAAATTTAAAAAATAAAAAAATTTTAGTTTATTTAATTGGAAATATGGGCTCAAATTATTATTACGAACGATTCATTTATTCTCACCTAAGTATATTCCTGCTGATCATTGATTATGTTAAATCACAAACTATGGTTTTCCCTTTTAATAGTTCTTATGATTAAGAAATCTGTATTATTGACTTCTTATTAATGGATCAATATCGTGACTATATTTTACTTAATTGATTCCTATAACACATAATTTCCGCAAGCATTTCCCTTCGTGCAACGAGCTAAAAGAATACTACAATTTAATGTCGGCTAAAGGATTGGTCGTTGGATCCATTTTGATGATTAAGGCGGAGATTCCATTAATACAAAGTGAATCTTCCGACATCTATCGAATAATTCCACTACCAACTCTACATAAAGGCACGGTAATAATGGCAACTACCAAGGCAGAGTTTATAATATACAATTTATTCATGGATTCATATTTATTACTAACGCAACCGCATCAAAATATGTGTCAAAAGACTCTGGAAAACCACTTCTTATGCCAGGCGAATTGGCCAACAAGGCCAGCAACAGATAACTGATGTGAGGTTTCCGCTTTGAATCGAGCAAGTTATCAAGCGCAGTTTTTGGAAAAAGCTTTCAAAAGGAAACACATGGCTTTACAATATCTTCGATAAAGCAGTCATCAGCTTAGAATGCGGCAATAGAAAAAACAAGTTGATGGAATTACCATTGCAAGGTGTGCTAACATTGCAGCAAGGATGTACTGCTCGCTATAACGATATAACCAAAGCTGGGCATTAACTAGTTAATTAGTTAATAGTTAATTAACGAAGTTAAATTTTTGGTTAACTTTTAACGTTTCAGTTAATTTCGAAAACCATTAACTTTTTCATTTAGTTAAGTTCAATTTCTTCGATTAACTAGCATTAGTTAACTTCAAAACAAAAAATTTTTTTTATTATATAATATAAAATAAAAGTAAAAATTACGAATTCATACTATTTTTGAACTGATATTGACACTGAATTTAAAAATTATTTCACAAAACAATTAAATACACAGGCCGATATATTTCGAAATGTTCTAGAATATAGAACATTCTAAACACAATGGCGTTCTCAGCCATCACGTGAGGTTTACATCGTCAGGATGTTTACATCGTATTTTCCATTTCTCAAGTTTCTCAAAATGGCGAAAAACTGAGAACGCCATTGTGTTTAGAATATCCTGTGCTATTTGTTCTTAACCAAACTTCACTAATTTCATTATTATTATTTAATATGAATATAAATAAATTGTTTCATAGACGAAATTTTGCTTTTGATACAAATTTGTATCATTTATTTTGTAAAAAGGGTCTGTGAGTGCAGGCATTTAATTGAATATAGTTAAAAAGTATTTTTTATGTGTTTTTTGTAAAAAAAAATATTTTTTTTGGTTTTTTGTAGAAAATTTAACTATGTAATTAGCTAACTTTTCAACGAAATTAACTTTTTAATTTAGCGAAGTGAAATTTTTGATTAACTATTACCGGGTTAACGAAGTTAAATTCTCGATTAACTATGCCCAGCTTTGGTACAAACCGATTTTGGGTTTTTAGGCCATTTACAATTATTGTCTTTCAATAATTTCATTACATTTGTATTGTATAAAAGTTCATTAACCTCGCAAATGATCTCTGCTCTGGTTTTTGGCTATCATTTTCATTCGCTCTGCTTTTTTATATTTGGATAATTTCTGCAATTGCCGATGCAGATTGCCCAATTATGTTATTTACAATTTTTCCATATGAATACATTTTTATCTCAGGAAATAGTACTTTATTAAAATATTGTGGGTGGTTGAATTTTTTGTTATGAACCCTTTTACTTGTCAACTCCTGCGAAAGTTTTTGTTTTTGTTTTTATTGGCAGGAAATGTTCACACAAAGACAAGTGCGAAAGTTGAAAGTGCAGAAAAAGCTATTAAGGCGTCGCAGGCGGAGTCCATTTCGGACTTTTCGGAAATAGAAATGGAAAGCGAATGCAGTGAAGAGATCGACGTGGACATTCCTGAAAACCAGTTCAGTAATGAAAAATCTACGGAAGTTCAGGTACAGCGCTATTTTACTGGCTTCGCTATTTACCAGCAAATAGTGAGAAAAACTAAGTGCGAAAAGTGCTATGATGCAATTAAGAAATTCGCATAAAAATTTACAACAATATTCCGACGTGCGACTGGTCAATCCAACGGATGAAATTTTCGATGTATTGGGGCATATGTTTAAAGCCTATAAAATTGCGGTCAAAAGATATGAGTTACAATTATTTACTTAAATAACACTGATCGACAATAGTTTTGTTAAATGGTAAAACTTGGTTGTTTCTTATGTATTTTGCCACGCTGAATCCGATAATAATAATGAAATTTTTCCAGCAACATGTGAACATTTAAGAAAAAATTTGTTTCTCCAACAGGTTTTTTGAAGAGACAGGTATGTCAACCATATATCCAAATTTAAGGTAATTGAACGTACTTTAGAATGGTGGTAAGAAAACTATACCTTAATACTGCATTTTTTTAACGGGATTAACCCTTTAATGACAAAAAAATTATCGTTAAATTTAAAATAACTTAAAAAGTTAACAATAAAATCCGCCAATCTATTCTAAAATTGTAACAATTTCAATTAGGGATGTGACGGATGTGAGTTTTGCGGAGGCTGCGGGTGTTTTAAATGTGTGATTTGCGGATGCGGATGTCTATGCGGATGTCAATTTAGTGAGGATGCTCCGCGGATGCGGAGGTGGATGCAGAGCTCCGTCACATCCCTAATTTCAATGTCAAACTTTGAGGATGGCTGACACCTCCAGGTGGGATTGCGGTCTCAGATTTTTTGGGAATCGCTCATTTAATTAAAATTTGGACATAATTATCTGAAGTATTTTGTGTCGTAGAACAGGACTGTCGTAGAACAGGCCTCAAACCCATTGGAGGATTTACTATACTAACCAAATACTTTCACCAAATAAAAAAAATTTTCCATCCCAAAATTGTTGCATAGTGTAATAGGAGAAAAAGGAATTATTTAAATACAGACAATTTCAATTTAAACCCGAATTGAAATGATCGAATGTAAATTGAGGTTATACACCGTTAAAAAGGAAATTACCTTTATAATGAGCATGTCTTTCTATCGTGCATGGCTTAAAAGCAAAAACAGACAAAAATGTTCCGTAATAAAAAAGTTGACAAATTTTTAAAATGAAGGGGGCGACGAATTTTCCATAAATGCGTATAACCTTTTTATCATATTTAAAGGACCCCAATCGATTCCTATCCTTTGGACGATCTAGATTGTTACACACTGTATATTGCACCTTTAAGCACCATGGACCCTCTTATCGACCCAATTTTAACTGCCACGACCATATTATTAACTGCTTTAAAAGTCAAAAAACTTGATCGAGAATCTTCTGTCTTTCACAAAATGTATAAGTGGAATTACCGCTTCCTAGGTCCACTGGTGCCTTCAGGAGAGGCTACATCCCACAGTAAAACTTTAACTAACATCTAACATGCAGACATTTCGAATTGGAAAAATCATAAATCCGACTCAAGATCCTTTTTCTATTGTTTTAAGGAATATGTATGTGTATTGCAGCCTAGATCTACTGGTGGATTCACTAAAATTTCAAAAACCACACATTCGATAAATTCGCGATTAGGGGATGATTAATATGTGAAGCCACAGCTCTCTAGGATCACTGGCGGCTTCTGGAAATTGAAGGCATACATTCAGAAAGACAGACAATCAATGAGATTTTGTATAATGTGATATTTTCCTTTTACGGAAAGTGGGATTAATATTTTATATTGAATAATAACACAGTGCAACACCAAATTCTGATTGCCGATCTGATAACAGATTCTGATAGGTCTTGGTCTACATAATAACACCCTCAAAGGTTTTTCTGGATTAGCTCGAATAAGCGAGTTATTCGAGGTCAAAGTTCAAAGGAGGTAACTTCACTTTTGTTAAAACAACTTTTTAATGGTATCGTGTTAGTCAGGGACGTAACAAGGGGGGGTTTCGGATTGGTGTGTTCAAATTGGTTTTTAGCACAACGTTGAAAAATTTAATGATTTTGTTTTTAACGCACGTGTTTTAAATTAAACAAATTTGTTGCAAGCTCTATTTTAAAAACCAATGCACTACATTTTTCTTTCAGTGTAGCTATCGAAATTTTCTATGAATCGACTGAGAGTGTTTTTAAAATGAAATCAGGAACGTACCCAGGAAATGGGGGGGTTTTGGGTGTCGACCCCCCTTATCTCTAAAATAATACAATCAAATTATGAAATTTAACAGAACTACACCCAGTGTTACCATATTTTTTCCAAGAAAAATCTGTAGTTGTTGTTGATTTTAATTTTGTTTGCTGAAGAATCGAACTATAGTTTCTTCTGTATTCTTAAACAAATTTTTATGAAAACCATCCAGAAATTTTATCCTCCCTGGTGTTAGTATCTTTAACAAAAAAAAAAAAAAAAAAAAAAATTTATTTTTTACTAAACAAAAATATTATATTTAACCCTAGCTACAATACTGCTGAATATCTTAACCCTAAAGTAAAAATTTAGCGGTTATAAATAAACCAAAATGCAAAAACTGCTACTTTTAAAAAATTTAAAATGTTATTGGTGCTTTTAAAACCTACATTAGCGGGTTAAGTTGTTCGGCAACATTGTTAATAGGGTTAAGAAGAATATTTTTGTGAATATACTAACACGATATCGCATACCCTGGAAAAGTATTTTCAACGAGATTGCAGTAACCCAGTTGTGACCTTTGACCTCGAATAACTCGCTTATTCGAGTTAATCCAGAAAAACCCTTTGAGGAAGTCATAGCATAGTGTAATTTGTTGTTTTGAAACTTCCAAAAAAAAAATTACGTTCAAAAGTCGATGCATATATCTTTGCAATATTCCAATTATATCAAAGAAAGAAGAAGACATTGATAATTTTGTATAGGAATTTCGGAACTTTAAGTGCAAAAATCTCTCTTTAACAGAGCCGGATTTAGGTGTTATATCGCTGTAGGCACCCTCAAATTCAGCGCCCCAAAAACAAATTATTTTTTTACGCCTAATTTCACTATTTTACAAATTTAGAGAAAATGTTATTTTTAAATAGTTTAACACATATTTCTTATGTAAAATGGGGTGCAAAAAGAGTCAAAAAATGTTATGTCATACCGTTTACACGATATCTACAAGTGTAAAAAGATGGTCACCAAAACAACTTATATTACCGGTTCTACATTAGTTCGCACTTTTCGCCATGGATTTTTAATAGAAAAAACCAAGATATTTTTTCTTGCAGGTCCAGCACAATCAGGGTCGTATTTAGGTGGGGGGGTGCAAAGGGGGTAGGGCTTTCGATCCCGAAGGCTATTCCGAGATAGGGACTGAAAATTGCAATCCCGGAATTTTTCGGGATTTGTTACTTTTACAAGCAAAATGCTTTTTAAAAAAATAAAAAAATGTTTTTTATATGCTTTATTAGAAAACTGATTGTTTTCGCTTAAATAAATAAACATAAACATACATTTCAATTTATTAAAGGTACAACTTAATGAATTTATTTATTTTCAGTATTTGAGTTTCCGCTTCTTTAGGAAAGACACAATTCAATTCAAAACATGCTTAAGTAAGGTTTCTGAAATTACTTTTGTATCAGTATTCAGTTTAACTTAATTTTTTTTATTACGTAATTAATTTTTGTGCATTCGATAATACTGAAAATACCAATTTTCTTCTGAAATAAATATAAATTTGTATTTGTATTAAACGATTTTATAGACTAATTTATTTAAATTGTAGTCCCGAAACTAAAAATGGACCGGGATCCCGGGTTCGAAGGCCCTAACAGGGGGGCCGCAGTTTGTATCAGAAAATTTGTCGCTTAATAAAAAGTCACAAATAACAGTGAACATTTCAAAATACACCGATTGCAAATTTGGGTCTTTTCATCACAGAAAGTCCATCAATAAATGATTTGAAAGACCAATTTGTCCCTTATAAATAGCATATTTTAAATTGAAAATTGAAACATAAAGAAACACACAAAAGCATAGACACAGCGAAATTCAAAATAAAATAAAAAACATCAAAGATAGTTTCAATATCTATCGTATGATGCCAATCACAGTATTATCAATTGAACACGTTTTAAGAAGTTCAGGACTAAAAATGGATTTGTTTTAGCACACTGCTAAAAAAAATGTTGTTTCCAATTTTTATTTTAAGCAATTAATAGTAAGAAATTATATTAAAATATTTACAAAAAATTAAATTTGAAACGTTTCCAATGAAGGTAAAGGCAAATCAATGAAATCAGCGACTTCAAAAACCCACCGATATAAAATTTCGTACTGTTTCGATGAAAACTCGAAATTTCGGTCGCCACTTTGAATAGAGAAATTTCAATATCAAATCCGAAATCAGCGACCCAAGAAGCCCCCATACCAAGTTTTATACTATTTTAGCGATTTTAGATTTTTCAATTATATGGGAGGTAGGCGTGATAGTTTCCCAATTCAACCCATTTGCGATACCAACACATTCTAGGACCTACAAAATATAGATCCAAAGTTTGGAACGCCTAGATTATTTCTAGCTCCTACAATCGTGCTTACCAATAAATGGGAAGGACAGACGGACAAATGGACAGACAGACAGATATTCGGACATACCGATATAGCTAGTAGGTTCAGTTTTCGATATTTATCAAGAATATATATATACTTTTCGATACCGGCCACGCCTTCTGATTAGCGGTTCGACCAAAGTAAAAAACGCGAACCTCACAATTGTTATTAATATATATATTTGTCCATGTCTGTCTGTCTGTCTGTCTGTCTTTCTGTAAGTTGTTAACCTTCTTTTTTTTTTTAAACGTTAGCCCTTTTTCTGGTGGTTTGTCCACACGACGCTGCGTTCGTGAGAAGGAACCAGAGCCACTTACAAATATATTCAAACATATATTTTTTCTTATAAATGTTAGCCGCCCTGGTGAGGTATCGAACCCACAACGCAGCGATTGTAAGTAAGATGAAGTAGCGAACTAAGCGCCGACCTAAAGCTGCCACCTTTAAGAAAATAACACTGCCACAAGACTACCGTTGCCACCTAACACTATTTTCACCTATTACGGTGGTGTATTAGATTTTCATATTACATTTTCATATTACACTTTCCTATACACTGCATATATTCCCAGTACAACATTAAGAAATTGTAAAAGGGGAAATCAAAACTTAAAACAATTTATATCTCGGAAAGCAGATTCTTGCTACAATAAAAGATTCAAATTCGGTTTTAGTACGTCAAAATACATAATACGAAAATAAAAATTGAAAAATCCAATGATTAAAACGCTTTGCAATAAAAATAATCGACAATCGGCTAATGTTTAGCCGTAACAGGTGAAAACATTGTTAGGTGGCAACGCTAGCCTTTTGGTAGTATTATTTCCTTAAAGGTGGCAATGGTAAATCAAAGCTATATTTATTACTTTTTGTGTGTATATACTAGGGAATTCAATCCCGAACCGTTTATGGTCCCGAAAATTCTCTCTGGAAATTCACAAATTTCTATAAAAAAAAATTACATTTAAATTTTAAAATCATAGAAAATATTTTTGCATCTAAAATATATTTAGTAAACATTTAATTTTTTCAAATTAGTGTGTTTTTTCCCGTGCATGGCCCGGGAAAATTTACTAGTTATTTTTAAAGGTTTAATAAGTTTTGTTCAGCAGAAGCAGATGAAACCAGTTATATTTTGTGCTGAATATATTGCTCTACCACGTGCTTTTAACAGTTAAACTTTTCATTATGTCATAATCAATAACGTTTTAGAAAAGTGCTTAATTGCGTCGGTCGCTGTCAGTTTATTATGCCATTGATTTTGACATAATGAAAACATTTGACATATTGCAAATGATTGCAATTTTTTTGTACAATAAAGTACAATAAAAAAATATTGTTTTTTATTTTAAGTAAAGTTACAAAATTTCATATTTCGCTAAGTGTAGTTACTTTGTTATGCAAATTTATTCACTTGCCATCAATACATCCGCTTCAATGATTTTTTTTTTGATTTAAATGCACCCAGAGAAAAAATCGTGTTAAATTAACCAATTTTGTGGTTAATATTTTTCAAACCGATCTTTCAGGTTGTTTTAATAAGATGCTATTGTTAAAAATGACACTCTCCTATATGTGTACGTGTACATGTGAAGAGGTTTGTCATTAAACTGGGAAAACTGGTAAATATGCGTTCATTCAAGTCATTGCCGGCAGCTCAGGGGTTAGGCAGTCGGCCTCATAAACGGAAGTACGGGGATCAAATCCCCGTCCCGGAAAAAGTTTTTTTAATTTAATTTTTTTTTATAAAATTGTAAACCACAGTTCCTCCAAGTAACTTATTTACCATTCTTTAACTTCTTTTCAAATTAACGTTACCAATTCAAATAGATACCTTTTCACACTGAACTGGATTTGAACGCCGGACCTTCGGATCTTGAGTTCATCACTTTACCCTCTGTGCTACTGCGCTTCATAAACTCATGTCGTCCAAAGACCAATCTGAATTTGAAATCAAAAAATTTCTATTTAAAAAAACTTTTTTCAACTCAGACGAGATTCGAACACGGGACCTAATGTTTATAAGTTCCGCATCTACACGCTGTGCCACTAAGCTTCTTTATTTCAGGTCGACAAAAACAAATTTGTTTTGAAATTCAAAAATTTCTTCTGTTTATTTTCAAATTTTCCATTTGACAGAATAGTCGAATATATTTTTATTTTTGAAAAAAAAATTTCTCATTTGTGTAAATGTGTGCGTTTTGCTTCGATTTTTGTCAATGTAGTTGTAGTTTTTTGGAATTGTTTTTGTTTTGCGTACAAATGTTTTTCATGTTAATATAACATGAATCGTGGTAATTAAAATACATGAAGATTTCTCTGGGTGTGTAAATAAAGTAATTTGAATTTTTCACTATTACCACACTTTTTCACTCACAAATGACAAGTGACAAAACAATAACAAATTTTAAAAGCTTGGAGTATATACTTTATGGGAAAAATAACAGTATTTTATTATTTAAAACTTCAAAATTTAGGCCAGAAAAAGTGGCAATTTTCTCATAGTATGCATTTTGTTCGTATAAATTATGAGCGGAAACTCCTTTCTTACATCGACACTTGACCCCTAAATAAAAATGTCAAAACAACGGTCGGTAAGGCTAATAAGCCAGGTATAATGGACGGTGCCGGCCGCAAGAGCAGTCACATAAGCATGTGTTGTGTGACTGTTCTTACAATGGAGGCAGTTTTAATGGTCGGGGCCTGTCGTTGTGGTTCCGTTAATATCTGTTGATATTCGATATTTACATAAGCAGCTTGTCAAACCGTTAGTTCTCAAACAAATTGATAATAAAATGCGCAAATAAAAAAGAAAATTTAAATAAAATATAAAAAGTATATGAAGAACTATAAAGCTTTTTTGCACATTTTATAGAGAATAAATTTCAATTGTAAATAGAAAACAGCGGTTCCTTTCAACGTGGCGAAACGTAGAATTACAACCGACTCTAAGTTTCCTACGTTTCTTACGTAACCAGCCCACAAAACATCAAACGATTAGATAACGTTTAGCAGTCGCGCCATCGGAGACTGGCCCAAAATGGTTACAATTTGTATGGGGCCAAATAAATAAATAAAAATGCGTTTTATTTTAAAACCAGAAAACTACAACAAAAAGACTACAGAAAAAAACAAAAGGGCAAATATGTCTCCCTTAAAAAACTGTCCTAACTGTTATAAAGCTATGGTTTTCACATGTCGGTTAACCAACACCGATTAACAGGTTTTTATTTTTCGGTGACGGTTTCTGTTAGAAAAATATCTCAAATATTATTCGTATTGGAAAAATTTGTATTTTTATTCGAATAACCCAAAATTTCCAATAATCATGAATTTGCATAAATCACACAATTCTCGAACGCTTTCCATGAAAATAATCTGTTTAAGATATTATTACACCACTGAATCTAGAATTTATATTTCCAATTTTTTCATGGAAATTTTCAGATTAAAAAAGTTATATAATATCAATCGAGATATGAAAAAATGTATATACAATTGTTGATTGTTTTTAAAACTGGACCACATTTTGCATTAAGAAAAGTATATATTTTTAGGCCGCAGGAACAAATCTGGTACTACCTGAATGTCGCTCATTTGAAGTATTAAAGACTGGGATGAACGCCGGTGGTTTTATATTTATAAAATGTCATATCGGCCCACTTGCAATAAAGAACTAATAGAGAAAATTAAAATAATAAGCCAAACTATGAGCTTGTAGATAAATGTTTGAATAACCCCAATTTACAGCTCAATTATACCAATATTGTTAGAGTTATTGAAGCTCAAAAACTTCAAACACGATTTTCACGAACAAAAATAATGTTGACCAATACAGCATTTCGACTCAAACCCTCACAATGTTTCTCATTTCCCTGTAACGCCTGAATAAAAAGGAATTCTCTGCATATATTTTCAAGTAAAGGTTTTGTTGATAAAAAAAAAGGTTTTTGTAATCTCTATGGGGGGTTAAACACCGAACCCCTTGACAGCGGCTCTGTCTGGTAGCATCCTATTTTGTTTTTTCCTATAAGTCCTGAACTTCTCAATAAGAACTGATGACTTTGTTGTTATACGTCGTTCGTAAATTTTTTTTAAATCTGAATTGTTCTTTTTACTGAGCTAGTTGAATAATGTTGTGAACAAACTGAACAAAAAAGTCAGTGTTTTGGAGTTAAATGTTAGTTTACAACTTTAAAAAAAAAAATAAATTAAAAAAATTCAAATTGAGGATTATTTTTTTTAAAAAACTTCCTTTTGCGGAAAATTTCTGTGGCAACATGTTATAGCTTCGAAAGTTCGAAGTTTGTCGAAAGTCGGTATATAGATTTGTACAAAAAAAACTTCTAAGATCACTTAAAAGACATAATGACCTACATAACCTACATTTATTTAGCCTTAAAATAAATTTAAACCTAAATTAATTAAAAAAGAGCACTACCAAGGCTATCGGCTCGACAAAATGAAGAAATTACAAAAATCTATATAATTTTATAATTATAAAAATAAAAATAAATAATAATTTAAAGAGAGAAAAACAAAAGGTAATGAAGCAATGAGTTACAGAATTAATCTGGCTTTTTTTATAAAGCGGTACATGGACTCGATTTGCTTTAAAGAAGTGTCCTTGAGTATGTCTATGCCGTTGTGATTTCCGAGAATAGTATATCTGTCGTTAGCCAGACTGGGGCAGTCAACTAGTATATGTTTTATTGTAATTGGTACTCTGCAATTTACACAGCACATAGGTGGGTTTTTGTCAATTAACCATTGGTGGGTGGAGATTGTGTGACCCAATCGGAGTCGTGAAAAAATTTTGATTTTGTATTTTTCAGCATCGGCAGGATATTCTGGAGTAGTACCTGTCTTTACTTTGTGCCTCAACTAGTCTCTTAACGTGTCGTCTTAAATCTAGTTTTTCGAGAATCGGATCAGTGATGATAGGAGCCGTACAAGCGTGTTTAGCTGCGATATCAGCCAGTTCATGGCCGTTTATGCCAATGTGGCTGGGAATGCAGAAAAGTATTAATTTAGACGCGTTATTTTTTAGGATTGTTCTGATTTTTTGTATTGCTATCCAATTTTCAGAAGAATAGTTGTTTATTGCTTTCAATACCGAGAGGCTAACAGTAAATACAACGGTTTTCAATTGTGTTGATACTGCAGTTCTCAAAGAAGCATAAATAGCAGCAGCTTCCATCAGTATATAAAAATGTCCATCCCTCAAGCTCAAACAAAGTTTTTTTTTCATTAAACAAGCTGAGAAAAACTTGCTTCGGTGTTTCTTTCTTTGCCTGCGTAGTTAAAGAGAAGTTGCATGCATTTGTTGGAAATGTCCAGGATGGTATCCTCCTATTTGGTTTAACTGTATCTGTTGGTATATTCAAGTTTGACCTCAGCGCTAAAGATGTCGCCAAAGTTGAATTTATTCTACGTTCTCTTAAGGAGCTTAGGTAGCAACCTTATTGTTGATTCAAGAAATCTGCTTTCAATAGACGGTAGTCCTGATTCGGTGAGTATATTTTTTATTGGCGTTGTGCGGTACGCATGTAGATTTAGCACAGTGGCCGTATAAATATAAACCATAATCAATTTTGCTTAAGACTAAAGTTCTTACTAAGTAAGACAGAGTACAGATATGAACAAAACTTTTAGAGAGATAGCGAATTAAGTTAACTCTGGAGGTTAGTGCTTTCTTCATTTTTAAACATTGCTCCTTCCAATAGTACCTATCAGAAAAGGTTATTTCTAAGATTTCAAGTTGTTTAACGTTTTCAATCACATTATTATTAATACTAATATATCTGCTATGAGAATCACAGTTACGTTTTCTGCATATGTGAAACTTTTTCGATTTTTGAAATGAAATTTTAGCACCTAATAAGTCGCATCATGATGCAATATCTTCAAGTACCCTTTTCAAAATATTATCAGCTTCAATGTTGTTATTTCTATTGCATATTATATATATATCATCTGCATATAGACAATGGTCCATTTTTGGATTTTTTAATATAATGTTACTTATTTCATTGAATGCGATTTGGAAAAGTATAACTGACAGGGGGGAGCCCTGAGGGATACCATTATAAAGTGGTATACGTTGTTTATTTTTACTAGAAACCTTCTGTTTGTAAGAAAGGATTTAACAAATTCGAAAATTTTTGGTCCGATATGCCATGATTTCAAACATTTAAGGATTACTTGCGGACCAATTCTGTCGAAGGCTTTTTCAAAGTCCAATGACAGAATGGTTAGATGGTTTCGCGCAGACAAAGCGTTCGTTTATTGGGTTTTGGAATTGGTGCTACAACTGCAAGTTGTTCCAAGAGGGTTGCTAGATGTTTTTCCTGACAATCTATTTCTTTTCTAAATTATGCATTCGATTTTTTGAAATGAATAAGGTTTATCAGCAAAGGATGGTTTTTGAACAAATGCCACGCATCCATTTTCTTTTTTCTTAGTTTAGCCAGTTCTGGATTCCACCAAGGGACACTAAAAAATTTATGTTTTTCCGATTGGGGTATAAAAAGATTTGCAGCGGTACGAATAGATTTGGTGAAAGATGCAGCATCATGGTTACTCCTATTATCGGGTGTCTTCTTAGAGAGCTCAATATCTACTTGCCTTGAGAAATTGTCCCAGTCGGCATGATGTAACAAGAATTTTGTTGGTAATGGGTGAGGTGGTTCTGTGCGTTGTCTAAGATTAACATTAATTTGTATAGGAAAATGGTTACTGTTGTGTAAGTCTTCGAGGATTGTCCACGACATAATTGGGAGCAGTGGTAATGAGCAGCAGGAAATATCGGTCTGAAGGAGCGCATTTTCCACCTCAACTCCACGGTTGTTGTTGGTAGCAGATCCCCAAAGCGTGTTCCAGCTGTTAAAATCACCTAGAACAATTATGGGTGTGCTAATTGTTGAAAATATGTCTGTCAAGTCACGGTTATTAAAAGCTTGTGAAGGGGGTATGTGAAGTGAGGTAATTGCAGTGACGTATTAATATTAAGATGTCTGTGGGGAATATTATTTTATATTAAAATTCCAACACCTTGATTTGCATAGGTGTTGATAGGTAAGTTGTGAAAGTACCCAACATAATTTGATGGTGGTATAGGTGTGAAGGTAGCTTGGCAATGGGTCTCTTGAAGAGATATGAAACTGGGACTATGCTCTTTTATTATGAGCTGGAGGTCGCAGTACTTGTTGAGGAAACCTTTGATATTCCACTGTAATATCTTAAAGTTTATCATGATGAAAGAGAAACTCAATTTTTTTAAGATTGCTTACGAAAAAGAGAAGCGATGGATATTCAGTGAGTTTTGGATTAAGAGCCGAAAAGAAAGTGTATTTCTTATGGAGAGAGTGTATGATTTTAAAAGTTTTATGCGAATTTGGTGATATTATTTTGTGATCAGGTGCTAATTTTGTGTAATATAATTCTTTTTTAAAGAGAGGTATGTTGTGTTTAATTTCTAGAGTAAGAATATTTGTGTTTGACATATTGCAGTAAGCGTATATGATATTATTATAAGCTTAACTATAATTAAGTTTCAACGTGTTTACAAAAGATTCGTTGGTTGTAAAGTCTAACATTATGTATGAAAAGTATAAATGAGAACAATTGTATGTGTATGTTATTAGCATTATTTAAGTAAATTTCTTATGTATTAGCATCTAGTGACATAGACTCAGATGAGTCATAATAGTTGACACTACTATTTATCTTAGCTTGTTTTGATTTAATGTTATTTTTTTCGATAGCTTTCTTCTTAAGTCGATGTTGTAGTCTTTTTGAAGAATTTTTGACAGTATTACCACCTTCTTAGCAGTTCTTAGCACCGGAGAGGGTTCTGTGTCATCGATCACATCAGAGTAATTGAGAATTTCTCGTGGATTGTCCTTTTTACCGTTTATTATGGTTTTGAAAGAGTTGGTTTCGCTCGAAGCGGTGGCTGCAGGGGCGTCAACTGGGTTTCTTTTTACAATTGATGAGAAGGTTGGTCCATTGAGCTGATGACGTTCTTTGTATGTTGAAATAGCTCTCTTTCTGTCTGTTTTGTCCAGAGTAATAATTGCCTGTATCTCTTTTTCTTTAATGAATACTGGGCAAATTCTATCAAAGGCGTGGTGGTTGTTGTTGATATTTTTGTTGTCTAAACAATTAATGCATGTTTTTAATTGTTAGCAGATTTCTCCTTCGTTGATATGGAAAGAGGAGTAGCAGTTGGGGCATACTTTATCATTTTTGCATGATTTCGTAACATCTCAGCGGAGATGGGACGTACGGGCGAATTTTTACTTTTTGGTACCCGATTGATAGTTCGTCTGGGAGAGAGGAGTTGGCGAAAGTAACAATAATTAAAACAGTTTCTTTAACAGAAGCGTTCACTTTTTTTTAAATTTTTTTAACTTCCACAACGTTTGGCTGTTTGAGTTCGTTTAATATTTCCCCCTCTGCAATTTCCCTAAGGTCGTTTGAGTTAATCACGCCTTTAGAGTAATTTAGAGTTTTATGTTCCGTTAATTATACTTTTATTGTAGGGAGAAGGCACGTAATTTTACAGCTTGACTAAAGCTATTCGTTTTTATTAATATACTTCCATTTCTTAACTTTTTACACGTTTCGACTTTCCACCACATGTAGAATCAATAACTTTTTTGATTAGGAATGGTGATACGTTGTCAAGGTATCATCGCTATTAATTCTTGACATAATGAAATATTTCGGACCCTGTGACACAATTGTAGGTCTTTTGTTATGGTCTGTTTCAAAGAAACAGACCATTTTTTTTTAATTTGCATTTAACTTTTATTGGAAACGTTTTTAAATTGCTGCAAATTAAAAACTAATTCTAATAAACGTTTAAACGAATTCGATATAAGATTTGTTTTTATCGACCAGAGCGAAAGTAGCTTAGGGCACAGCGTGCATGTGCGTAACTTATAAACCTACGTCCCGCGTTCAAATCCTGGCTGAGCTACAATTTTTCTTTTACGTTACTTAAACGTTGGTCGCAAACAAAACAACAAACGAAGTGTGTTTGTCTAATTTTTTGTTTCTTACGAACGAAAAAATTCTTTGAGTGTATGTAAAAGTTACATTATGCAAACCAGAGCTGTGCGTGTACGATTACGATTACTTTTTCAGTACGATTAGAGTAATCGTATTAAAAATATTTTGAGTACGATTACTTGTAATCGTACTAAAAATACTTTAAGTACTATTACTGTAATCGTAATCAAACAATTTTGATAACGATTACTGTTATCAAAATTGTTTGATTACGATTACAGCAATAGTACTTAAAATAATACGATTACATGTAATCGTACTTAAACTTTTTTGAGTACGATTACAAGTAATGGTAATCAAAAATGTTTGAGTACGATTACTTGTAATCCTACTAAAAATATTCTGAGTACAATTACTTTAAAGTAATCGTACTCGTATAATTTTGAGTACGATTACAAAGTAATCGTACTTTTTGTGTAATTGATTACAAAAGTAATCGATACCGATAAGCTCTGATGCAAACCACAAAAAAATTATGCAAGCCACAATAACGGTAAATGCAATGCAATGAAATCAGTGACTTCAAAAACCCCCAGATATTAAATTTCATACTGTTTCGATGAAAACTCGTAGCCCTGACAGTAGCCCTGCCCAAATTTACAGAAAAAATACACTTCCTGATAGCCAAAAAATGGGATAACCAACACTAATTCCTTATTAGAAGCGATTTAAAACCATTTTTCAACAAAATTTCTTTCTCGACAGGTGATCAGTTCATATAAACTTTTCTAATAGTTCAATTTAAAAAATTATTTTACCAAATTTATGATGGGTAATTCCATATCAAATCACTCTACCTTTCCGAATTTATAGAAATTTGGATGGTAGATAAATAACAGATGGAGCAACGATTCCAAGAATCTTTTTTGTTCAAAATTAAATATATACATGGCAAAAACTGTATAATTTAAAAAAAATTTCAGACGCATATAATAAGCCTGTTTGTTTCTGCACAAAAAAGATTCTTCCAATCGTTGCATCTTACGTTAAAAAATTGTATTGTTTTTAATTTTTCAATAACTTTAAAAAAGACGAAAATGTATTGTTTTTTCGCTGTTATTTACCTACTTTCCAAATTTCATCAATTTCAGCTTCTTTAATGCTGTATTTGAAGCATTTAATAGCTTTTTTGGAGGAACTTTAAATACAATTTAATTTATTTTGGCAATTGTTTCTCATGCTTTATCATAATGTTATGATGGCAAATTTGATGTAGACTCCAGAGTCTGGAGCCCAGACCTGAAAGAACGTCACCTACATACATTTTATAAATTTACAAGTAAAAATTTTTTTCGAATTTCCAATTATTTTTTCTTATGGTTTTTGTTTTGGCAGCAAACAAGTTTATTAGTTTTTTTTGGATTTTTTGAAAACAAAAGCGCCTAAAAACTTCTTCTTATCGTAGTGCTTGTTGTTCGAGCCGCTGGGAAAATATATCAAAATATATTTTGTATTTTTCTCCATGTATTTTTTTAGGTCACCCATTTCGGGAGGGTCCGAACCCGTATATCCCCCCCCCCTAAATACGGCCTTGCTGGGAGGTAGGCGTGATAGTTACCCGATTCAGCTCATTTGCAATACCAACTTATTCTAGGACCTACAAAATATAAATCCAAAGTTTGGACCGCCTAGATTAACTCTACACCGAGAGAAAAAACTGTTAAAAAAACTGTTAAAAATCATCCGACAGTCGAAAAACTGTTTCGCTGTCAATTTAACAGTTTTTCGACTGTCGGATGGCTTTTAACGGCGAAACTGTTATTTTTTTCTCTCGGTGTAGCTCCTGCAATCGTGCTTACCAATAAATGGGACGGACAGACTGACAAATGGACAGACAGACAGATATACGGACATACCGATATATATAGTAGGTTCAGTTTTCGATACTAATCAAGAATATATACTTTTCTATATCGGAACGTCTTCTTATTAGCGGTCCGACCAAAGTAAATAACCCGAACCTCACAATTAATTTATAAGGGTTTAGGTCAGCCAAGACCCAACATTCAAATTTTGCGCCTGTGTTCGGCGCGGGGAGAGCTCGTAGAGCGGCAGAATTCCCTCAATATAGTACACTGAGTAAATTGAGATACAAAATAAATTACTTCTTAAAAATATTTTACTATAATCACCTTTGGGTATTTTTTTCCGAAGTATTAAAAAAAACAATAAAAAGAAAAGATTTAATCTTTTCTTTCCTGATTTTATTATTGACTCATATTTTTTATGACTCCTAAATTGCCTTTTTAAATAAAATGTAGGTCCCCGTGCAACTTTTCTATGGCAAACCAAACATTGCAGTCCTCCAAAAGCATTTTCGATAAATAAAAATTCCTCTTCCCAATTTATATTAAACATTTTTTCAGTGCATTAATTAAAATCATAAAATAGCGCAGCGTGGTCTTGCTGGCATGAAATCTGGACATGAACTGAGCGCTGTCGCTTGTACTATCGGTAGTTTCGGTGTAAAAACACGACTGCTTTCATCGTGTACGTGTGAAAACACGAGAGAAAAAATTCGCACGCGTGTCGTCTGGATGGCTGACACTGGTTTAGGGTATAATGAGTTTTGTTCAGCAGAAGCAGATGAAATTGGTTAGCTTTTGTGCAAAATATGTTGCTTACCACATGCTTTTAACCGTTAGTATTGCAAATGATTGGAATTTTTTGAAAGTCTAAAAAAGTGAAATCAAAACAAATATTTTTTTTCAATTTAGGTCAAGGGTGAAAAATTGTATATTTCGCTAAGTGTAGAGCATTTATCATTAATTTTTTTTATGCAAATTTTTTCACTTACCATCAATACTTCGATCCTCATCCATGATTTCTTTTGTTTTAAATAAAAATATAATAATTTGGAATTTTCATTATTACCAATTTTTTTCACTCACAAATGACAAATGAATTGTAGTAACGACACGACCGTATTTCAACAAAACAATAACAAATTGTAAAGGTTTGGAGTGTATACTTTACGGGAAAAATAATGGTAAGTCATTTTTTAAAACTTCAAAATTGAGGTTTTGGCCAGAAAAAGTGGTAATTTTTCCCATAGTGGAGTGATGCAAAAACAAAATTTCCATATATTTTAAAAAAGATTTTTAAACAAATGTAAGAGGTTGAGCCGAAAATATTTTTTTTTCTATTTTATATGTAGAGTGCAACATATAAAATAAAGTTACATTTGGTATTTGTGGGTATTGCATACAATTTTTTTTTAAATTTGGCCCCTCCCCTGAAATTTATTTCTGCGTACGACATTGAGCATTCTTAGAGGGCATTCTTTCAAAATCAGTGGTCGATGATCCGCTTGGTTTCTTTAAATATAAAAATAACTTATGTGAAGTTTGAAGGCAATCGGATAAAGAAAAGTCGGCCCGGAATGCACTTCTTAGTCCCCATACAAAAATAAAAAACACTGGAAATAGTGTTC
This sequence comes from Heteromyza rotundicornis, assembly GCA_951394025.1. Lineage (NCBI taxonomy): Eukaryota > Metazoa > Arthropoda > Insecta > Diptera > Heleomyzidae > Heteromyza > Heteromyza rotundicornis. The sequence continues at coordinate 24,746,404 of OX596011.1, read as the reverse complement.
GGATATTGATAAATGTACCTATATAAGTTAATTTGGGGTCGTTGATCTCAAATATGAAGTCGTTTTGTACTTAACACTGCTGGTTTCGCAAATAATTTTAATTTTAATCGCAATTTTCAAATTTTTTATAATTGCCTGGCAGCTGAACTGAAGCTTTAAAATGTAATAAAAAAGATTAAAAAACAAGTTTTTTAAAATATAACCATTAAACCGACTAAAAAGCAGAAAATCTCCTTTAAACTAATTTCAGGAATTTCGATTTAAAATTAAGGGTTTTTGGCTACTTTCCTCCTAATATCAATGCAGATTTTGAAGTCGGCAAAAACCCCTAATTTTAAATCGAAATTGCTGAAATTAATTGCAAGGAAATTTATTTTCTTCTTTTTAGTCGGTTAAAGGGTTATATTTTAAAAAACTATTTTTTTACTCATTTTTAATTTTCTTCCTTTTTTTAAATTTTCTTCCCCCCCCCCCCCTTTTTCCCCTTTTTCCCCCTTTATACTCTTTTTCCCGGATGCGAACCTAACAAAGCTGGGCATAGTTAATCGAGAATTTAACTTCGTTAACCCGGTAATAGTTAATCAAAAATTTAACTTCATTAAATTTAAAAGTTTGGTTAAGAACAAATGTCACAGGCCATTCTAAACACAATAGCGTTCTCAGTTTTTCGCCATTTTGAGAAATTTGAGAAATGGAAAATACGATGTAAACATTCTGACGATGTAAACCTCACGTGATGGCTGAGAACGCCATTGTGTTTAGAATGTGCTATAGAATATAGAACACTTCGAAATATATCGGCCTGTGTATTTAATTGTTTTGTGAAATAATTTTTAAATGAAGTGTCAATATCAGTTCGAAAATAGTATAAATTCTTAATTTTAACTTTTTGTTTATATTTAATAATAAAAAAAATTTTTTGTTTTAAAATTACCTAATGCTAGTTAATCGAAGAAATTAAACTTAACTAAATGAAAAAGTTTATGGTTTTCGAAATTAACTGAAACGTTAAAAGTTAACCAAAAATTTAACTTCGTTAATTAACTATTAACTAATTAACTAGTTAATGTCCAGCTTTGGAACCTAAGTAAAAAATTTCAGCCTTGTAGCTTACAAAATACTTTAAATTGGCTCCATCCCGCTCCCCTTTGCCCCCACACCTTCCTTTCCAAAGGGTATAAAAATCATTTTGTCAATAAGAACCCACCAATTTGCATCATTGTAACTTGAAGGAATTGGAAGTTATGCCATGTTTAAAAAAATGGGTTTGAGTCCACCTAAAGCAAGTTAATAAAAAATAAAATATAAAAATAAAAATTTGACTTTTTGTTCAAATTTCTACCGCCCCTTTGAAGTTAGCGCTGTAGGCAAGTGTCTACTGTGCCTACAGCTAAATCCAGCATTGCTCGGAAAGCGGTGCAAAAATATTGGCATCAGTGGCGTAAATAGACTTTGTCACAGGAGGGATAAATATAATTTAATATTTTAATTTACAAAAAAAATTTGATTAAGGAGTTTTTTAACGGTAGTAAGCACAGCACAGTAAAAAAATAGTGATTATTTAGTGATTATTTAGCTAGTGGTCGATTTCCGAACATAAAATTTTCTTTCGTATTGTTAGAAATGACTAATTTTTAGATGTAAAATTATAGTTTGATCTTTTTTCAATACTATTTATTGCATTTCAGACCTTTACGAACATTTTTTTTAACTTTGGCAAACAAAACGTGTATTTTTTTTTAAATACATCTGAGTACAGGTTAAAGTAACCCACATCGTACTGAATACTTTTTTTTATTGTCAAAGAATCAAACCATCATAAAACGAAAACCGATCAAAAATCGGATTCAACACTAAAATTTTTAAAATTGTACGTCGCCCGCTTTGGCCAAAAATGGGTTAAGTAGGCTTGTATTCGCATCATACACGAAAAGGTGCACTCAGCCGTACAAGTTAACACTGGTAGCGTTGCTAAAATTTGCAGCAATGTGTTTACATTTGCATTTACAAAATCTAAAAATTCTGTAAATACGAAATATATCACAAGGAAATATTTTTCTGTTGGCAGGCGGTCATGTTTGAGAGTATCGTCGCCAAACCGATTGCCTCAAGCAAATCAATACTTTTTTTTGGAAAATTTAGACTTATCGGCAACGAATGCTGCCGATAAGTCTATCTTGACAGTCACAATAAATTTGAACTCAATCTCATTTTTCAAATTAAATTCAGAAAAATTATAATAGTTGAGCTCTTGTTATTCGAATAATCGATTACCCGAATAAACGGGATACCCAACTATTCGACTATTACTATTCGATTAGAAGTATTCGACTAGTCGATCGCATTCGACTATTCGATTAACCGTTCACTGTCGACTAGTCGGTTAACCGTTGATATTCGGTTAGTCGAATATTATGAATTTAAAAATCGAAAACTTCAGTGACACGTTCAAAAAAAAATGAAATGCAATGTTCGACGCTTTGCAAATTTAATTTCGTTAGTAGTTTTCATTTTGGCAGGTGATACTTTTACTTTTGATTTCGATTTGAACTCTTATTCGGTTAAACGAATATGAGCGGTTAACTGACTAGTCGACAGTGAACGGTTAATCGAATAGTCGAAGCTGAGCGACTCATCGAATATCATTAACAGAATAGTATTCGTACAAACGGTTACTAATCGGACGTTCAGTTAACCGGTTTTTTTATTATTCGAATAATTTCAAGAGCAATAAGAAATAGCCTTGTTGGGGAATTTTGCGATAGGCAAAGGAAGGGATATATCCCCTTTATCCCCCGCCCGTATTTACTCCACTGATTGGCATATTCAAAACGTCAAAATACACAATACAAAAAAAAATGGCAAAAACTACATTTGTTTGAACAATTTGTTTTTAAATATCCGCATTTGCCTCCTCCGCGGACTCTGGGCCAACAACTCATTGCTCCGAATTTAAATTCGTTACTGAAAACCTGATGTCTATACATAGTATACAAGTATGAATATCTAATCGAAGATATAATATATGAAGCAGGAAAAAAACAAGTATACTTGTACAACATTAGCAATTTAATATAACTGCATGTAAGTACAATACAAGTCAACAACACAAATTTTATATAAATATGACACTAAACAGAAAATCACTTGAGCTAACTAAATTCAGGCACAACAAACATGCGCCTCAATAACACAAAACAATGAGCAATATGCGGTGAGATAATGGGATCGGTGGCAATTGTTTCCGAGGACAATAAATGGTGGTGCAAGAAAACATACTTCGTGTATATACGCAGTAAACTGCTCATTGTTGTGTGCGAGCAGAATCTTACAGTACCCATAGCAATAACTAGGCGGAGTCTTTCGAGCAACCAATCGTAGCATTTCTATGTTTTCATGTAATCGAACAGAGTGAACGGTTTATGCGCAGTTTCATAAACCACGCCCCGAGCGAACAGCAGTAATTTTCTTCGAAATTCTCTCCACTCAATCAGTGGCGCCAATTGGGGGCTATGGACCTTCAAAGATACTAAAAATTTACAAATATTAAAAAAAACTAGAGAGTGGACTATCTTCGGCTATACCGAAGCTGAAATACCCCCACACAGTAGGAAGAAGTACCTCGAACATTAAATTATGTGGTCTCAAGACCCCATTTTGAGACACCTATAAATAGTTTTGGAGCCCGCATAATGTCCAAAATTCGTTTCTAAAAAATTTCCAATCAAATCGACCAAAAAAAAAATTGGTCTCAAGACCCTATTTTGACCCTTATATATGTGGTTTCGGAACCTCGGACCATGTAAAAAATACGTTTCTAAACATTTCCAATCGAATACAACCATAAAAAAGACTTAAAAAATGTTTACCTTTTTTTTCGGTGTATGGGAGCCACGCCCAGTTTTTATCCGATTTGGCTGATTCTCGAACTTGATCTCAGTATTCAAAGTTTCAAGTCGATATCTCCAAAACTGCGACCGCTATCGTGCGGACGGACAGACGGACAGACAGACGGACATCGCTAAATTGACTCCGGCGGTGATGCTGATCAAGAATATATATACTTTTCCATACCGGACACGCCTCCTTATGGGCGTTACAAACGTTGGGACAAAGTTAGTATACCCTGCCACAGTGAGTGTGGGGGTAGAAAAAAAAATGTTCGGTAAAACTAATGATTTAAAAAAAAAAAATAAAGTGACTGAAAGTAGTAGTTCCCTAAATATGACCTAAAATATGATAATTTTTATATTTATTTAAATATAAAATATTTAAATCTATATTTTTAATATTTTCAGGCATAAATCCATATTTTCCACATTTTTATTTTTCATCCATATTTTCTAATTTTTTCTATTTTTTATCCTCATTTTCGACAAATTTTTATAAAAATTTAAATACATCATTGCTATGGTCTGTGTAACCACTGAAAGAAAAAAAAAACAACACATAAATATTAAAAAACTTGTTTTTATGCTTCATTTTTGAATTTTTACAGCGAATTGTAAATGGGTGCCAGTAGCTGCCAGTAAATCGACTGCCAAAATCGTTTTTCGAAATTTTAGGGTTCCTTCTGAAATTCTTGTTAGCTATTGAACCCAGCTTCCAAAGTAAACCGAGAGCTTTGCGAAATTATGTTTCAAACGAAAGTTATGGCCTCAAGACCTTAGAGTGCCAGTAGGTGAGCACTAAGGCATTCAATCCCGGGATCCCGAATCCCGAAATCCCGGGATCCCGAACGTTTTCTAAATCCCGGAAACCCGGGATTTTGACTCCGGATTCCCGGGATTCAAAAAATGGAATTTTTATGTATTGTTTAAGATATTTTCGACGCTTTTCCACAAAAATACTGCAGTGCGTTTACTTTCAATCCAAGTGGTAAACACAAAAAGCTCACTTTCGTAGACTTAGTGCTACACACACAAAAAATGAAGACAATTTTTGTCAATAACAGTGAACAAAACATTTTTATCGACCTGAATAAAATTTTTTCAAATTGAAAAAATTTTTTTTATTCGACAAAAAGGTAGATAAAATTAATAAAATCATTTTGTTGACCGTTTGAGTGTTGTACTTTTGAATAGATTCAGCGTGGCAAAATAAATAATAAAGCAACTCAATTTAACACATAAATTATCAAACTTTTTCGATCACAGTAATTTAAAATTAAAACCTTTTTGTTTGACTTTATTTATTTTAAATTTTGTTTTGTTTAATGCAATATTTATTAAATATTATTTCTACGTTGAATTAAAATAAAATTAAGCTTAAAATATTGTTGCAACAGCTTTTTCTTTAATCCCGAAAATCCCGAACAAATCCCGGGATCCCGGGATTGTAATTTCAAATCCCGAAATCCCGGGATTTTCTCCCCTACTTATTACAATTAATTAATGAATTAACATGTACAAAAATACATCAAAAACAAACAAAAATAATGAAATCTATCGAAATAAGGAAATATATTTTAAAATTTTTCGTACATATAAAAATCAGCCCTGGTGATGACTAGAGATCGGAGAATCCAGCTGACTTCAGGCATATCTTGCTTACTTTACCGATGTTTTCAACGTGCTGGCTTAAGGTTGTAGCCAGGATTTCAGGAGAGGGAAGAGAGGGTCAAAATGATTAAATATTAGAGCCCGACCGATTAATCGGCTTCTGCCGTTATCGGCCGAAATTGCACATTCGCTTCGGTTTTTCAAAAAAATGGCCGAAGCTTTTCACATTTTTTTTCTTATTTTTGCGACACCGAAAACTAAAACTAATTTTTTACGTAATTGATGGAATTTCCAATGGGAAATATGAGGCCCACAAAACAAAAAAAATGATTAAAATTTAGCTTAGTAATCATCGAATATTAAGTGAATCTCGCCTCAAATTGCGTGGCACGGGGTTCCAGCTGCCACAAAGTACATCCTTGGACATTTTCTGGGTGGATTATTGAATTTTAAATATAGATTTGGAAGCTTAATATTCGCCCTGATGTCTATGTTAAAAGGAGTCCTGGTTAACTGTATGAGACTCACGGAAAGGATTCTACCTTTTAGAAATGTAGCTTAAATTGCTGCGCCAACATATATGAAAAGTTGTTCTGGTGCTCAAATCCGGGACCGATTTTGGTAAAATTTTACATTTAAAGTTCAAAGCTTCACAGGTGGTATTTACCATCAACTAGAACATCCTTTGCCCACCACCTGACGATTTGGGGAGTCCTTAAAAAACAGCTACTTAGATGGATTTATTCTTTGAAGAATTCTCTACCATTTCTACCAAATTCCCATTATTATGCTTCATTTGTTTGTGAATTCTTTTGGTTACTTCTATTATTTGTTTAAATAAAATTTTAGTTCCTTAAAAAACTAAATGTAAATTTATACACTCGAATTTGAATGAAAATACACGAAAAAACTAGTTTTTAATGGTTTTTTTATTTAAGTATTGGCTTTGGTATAGGCCTTCGGCTTCGGTATAGGCCTTCGGCGTCGGCGAAGTAATAGGCTGCCAATTGACCTTCGGCATCGGCCTGAAAATTCTAATTGGCTCTATTAAATATACGCTCTAAAATTTTTGTTGTGAATTGCTATCGAAATTATACTAAATTTTTGTGAATTTTCAGTGGTTGACTAAAATTTGTTAATGTTTTGCTTATTTGATTCAAAAAGCCATAACTATGTAAAACGAAAATATGCGTAAAAACATATTTAACTCTCAACAAATTCGTGACAGATTGTGTGTACATTCTCTCACTTCTTTAAGTTCTCAGCTGTCCTCTTACCTGACTGCGCGTTTGTTTATTGAAGTGCTTTTATTTATTATATTTTATTTCTATATGTTATACGTATTAGTTATGTATATGAGATTAAATTATATAAAAAAAGTATTTATGTGAGTGTAATATTTGTAATAACATTTTTGTGAATTTAAACATGCACATTGGCAAAAACATTGGTGTTTTTCGGTGCTCACATTCAAAATGTAAAATGTAATCAATTTTAGAACGTTCCTTTAAATGTATTCTTTTATAAACATGAGTTAAATCTAATATTATAACTAAATTATTATGTAAAGCATTAGGTTTGGGAAATAAAAATAAATTTTGTGCATCTTTTCATTTATGTCAACAAACCAAATCGCTTTAGTAACACATTTCAGTTTAGTTATAAGGAACGGGGGAATGAGAGCGCTTTCTTCAAATCCTCAAATTTACACATTTCTTGGCCCAATGTCTCTCTCTCTCTAAGAGAGTATAAATGTAAAAAAAACACTTATGTGAATTTAAGCATTTTCAGTGGGAAATGTGTTGCCGACGAAGGTAGAAGTAACATTTAGTAGAAATCGTTTAGTGTATATATGTGTGTCCGTTCGAGAAACGAAAAATTTTGACAATTTATCAAATCACCCAAAAAAATTAAAAATTGTTTTGGGCGATTTGACCAGCAGCGACAAAATCGCCTAAAATTGGTTTCTTGTGTGATTTGTCATTTTTCTGAATTTTATTGAGCAAGAAAAGTAACGGTTATATTACCAATGTAAAATGTTGCTTCGATTTCTAGTTGTCGTTGGCTTGATCGGACTATTATTGCAATTACAAAATTGGAGTAAGATCATCAACGAGACATTAAATATTGGAAAAACTAAATTTGAAAATAATAAATGGGGTAAACATAAAGTAAATTATTGGAAATTAGTAAATTACTGAAAAACCTAACCTAGAAAAGTGACTATTGCAAATTATAATCAGCGTACCTGAATTAATTAAAGCCACCCGGAGCACAGTATGTTATATTTTTTAACTGGCACAGTGTACTAGTTAGAGCTAAAATTTGTTTGCTTAAATTTTTTTCCTGCGGCGCTCTTTTCCTTTTGTGTTTCTTTCATTCATATTTGTTAATAGTTTATAATATTTAGTAAAACATTTTATATGATATTGCAATCAACACTTTTTTCAATATTATACCCTACACCATGAGGTATTGGAATGATTGGCGTGATAGGTATGGAAAACTATATATATTAAAGATCAGCGTCACCTCCTGAGTTGATTTATCCCTCTGCCCGTACGTCTATCTGTCCTCTTTTCATATAAACACGATTACAGGAGCTAGAAGAAAGCTTGGGGTCCCAAACTTTGGATTTATCCTTTAGACCATAGAAGGAGTTGGTATAAAAATGGGCGGAATCGGTTTACTGCCACGCCTACCTCACATATAAGTGAAAATCGTGTTTAAAATCACTATTACATTAGTTATTACAAAACCGAACCAAACATTCTACCCAAATATTAAATTTATATTTTGGACGAAAATTAAGAACTTTCTCATAGCTATATTGAAATGAATTTACAAATATTTTACACATCTTTCATATATCTTTTCGCTGTAGGCACTGCCAACACATTTTTCAGGCATAATTACACAATTTTACTATGGACACCTCAATCGGGCTTATTTCATCGGAGAAATCGGTAATTTACTAGAACAGTATAAACACACAATTTTATGTATTTTTTTTTTTAGTTTTACATTTAAATTATATCGAATTGTAATATTTGAAGTTCCACTTTGTTTACGCATAGATTTGTGTATCTAAAGAGAAACCGAAACTGTTAAATTGTCAGTCGCTACCCCCAGAAAAAAAACCACCTCAAATCAAGCAGAAACCGTTAGTCTGGTAAAGTTGAAATTTTTTAAAACAACTACGGACAACCTCATTTTGAATTGGACAATTTTATTTTGAAGTTGTTTTCTGTTTACTTCAAAAATTTCAACTTCCATTTTTAGGTGATTCATTTTTATTTCAAAATTAATATTTTTATTTTGAGGTGGTTCAATCTCAATTTGAGATTGTTCATTCTTATTGGCAGCGAAAAGTGAACCACCTCAAATCATGCCTGTTACGTTCTTGATAGTCTGGTAAAGTAGAATATACTCAAAACAAGTACGAACAACCTAACTTTGAACTGGAAAATTTAATGGACCGAACTTATTTTGAAGTTGTTGAGTTCAATTTGAGGTCGTCCATTTATATTTCAAAATTGTACAATTTTTATTCTAACTAAAACTCAAATAAGGTTGAAGTTTGATAGTTGTGACACAAAAAGACATTCTCAGTAAAAGTAAGAGTTCTTGGAAACTTGTTCGGTGTTAACTCAAGTATATATAGGAAATCAAATTGGTTGGTAAGCAGTCAGCAAAATTGTCTCTGATGAGGCAGTCCCGAAATGGTCCATAAGACAAATAGCCTTGTTGACATTGTTGTTTTCTTTTTCACATTGTTGCTCACTACTGAATCAGCCTTTAGTTACAACGATAACTTATCAGTCAATAAAAGCTCATGTCACTTACAGTAACAAAATATTGAAAATGATACAAATTTGGCAGCCATTTTGTATGGGAGGATTTGTCGATATTTTATCAAACATTTTTCGATATAATTCTTTCGATTTTTGTCGATAATGTTTCGATATTTTACCGAAAATTTTTTAATATTAATCGATGATTTAAATTCCCTGATCCATTTAAAAATGTTGTTCCAATTCCATTTTGTGCCGGCCCAATTACATTTCGTCCCAGTTTCAATCCCATTTCGTTCCCGGCCTCATTTCCAACCGAGTCCAAATCGGTTCAGTATTTCTCAAGATAAACGAAAATAGTACAAATGTGGCGGACAATTTTAATGGGAGGTAGGCGTGGTTCTTATACGATGTTGCACATTTTCAATACCGTCAAACCATTCGCCAAAAAAAGAGGAATGCCAAAGTTTGGAGTCGATAGCTCAAAAGCTACGACAGTTATCGTGCGAAATGCCAGACAGACGGACATGGCCTTATCGACTCAGGAGGTGATCAAGAATATATATACTTTTCCATACCGTATACGTCTCCTTATGGGCGTTCCAAACGGTGTAGCATAAACAATATACCCTGGGACCAGGGTTCGGACTTTACTACAATCGTAGTAGATCTACTACGATTTTGAAAATGTTTTCAAATGTACTCTGTCACTCCGCTCGTGCTAAGATCTACTACGATTTTTTTTCAGACCAAAAGACCGCGGCGACACTGATTCATTGCATGAAAGTGTCACTTTTTTGCCTTTCTTTTTGCCGAGGAAAAGAGACAATAATTATATATGAAGACGGTATGAAGATACAAAAAAATTCCGCTCGCATAGGCAAACCTATGTAAAAAACGAAGCGAAAAACAAACGAAATTTCTATTCCGGCTAGAATATGCAGAAATGCAAAAAAAAGTTGCTTCTATGTTAGAATGACCTTTATGTTGCTTTGAAAACAATTTCTAGTAGCCGCACAATCACTCACAACATTTTTTTTACATTGGCATTTACAAAATTCAAAAACTAAATTGTCAAAGAATATTTCGCTCTACACAAAACGAGAACTACATATGTTATTTCTCCAAAATGGAGAAAACAGAATCTGCATACCGTAAAATCTGCATAAAGCAAAAAAAGTTTTTTTTGCTTTTTATTGATTATTAAATTAACAATTTCACAATTTGCGCCAAATAGAAAAACTGTTGAAACAAAAGCGGAAAACTTGAAAAGACAACAACTTTTATGTTTTTGATACAACAATGTTGAGTCATGAAATGACCAACAGAAGTTGTTGAGATTAAGTATAAAATTGTTGGCACTACGAATTTTTTTTCTGTGTGTATAAATCAATTTTGCAAAATAAAATAAATCATATTCCTAAAATATTTCCAAATCAATATGTAATATTGTTGGAAATTTGAATGTTTTAGAAAATTAAAGAGATTTTCTTTACATCAATCTGGAAATCAACTATTTTAATTAGATTGATTAATTAAATATTTCTAAAAATATTTGAATTTGGAAAAAAAATCATTTTAGAGCTTAGGTATTCCATTTTATTTCATAATCTGAAAGAGATACGACAAAATAATGTTCCGCAATATTGTGTTCCTTTAAAATAATTTAAGAAAATATAATACTAATCAAACAATTCGCTAAAAAATTGTGGTTCTAAATCTGCTCAAAGCTTCGTTTTCACCATTTTTACTACAGCTTAAAAACAAGAGCTGATAACGGCAAACCGTTAACAAATCTAAAATCTAAATAAAAAAATGTATTAAACAAATTTTTTTAAATAAAAAGAAACCAAAAAAAGTTGCCATAATCAGGATTTGAACCCACGATCCAAAAAACAAAAAATATCTTCAAAATATTTAAGCGTATTGCACATCAAATCCATTGACACCATCCCCTCTCCCTTCATGCCTCCGCTAGGAAGGAAGCTCAGTTTTCACGATTTTTACCACCCCATCTCCCTTCTATCATGCCTCCACTAGAAGCGAGGATGGAATGTGCAATTTCTTCCCATAACAGGCGTGCAGGCATGCCTCTAGCGGAGAGGCCTTGCGAAATTTACTACTGGGCAGTATGCCTCTTTAGGAGTTCGGATGCCTTCCCTCCCCGCTTCCAACCATTACTTCTTTTTTATATGAAACGGGACAAATAAACAGGCCTACGTCTTCCATGCGTATGCCTGCTGGCAGGCATGGTCGTAGAAGCGGAGTTGGATGGTTAATTTTAAATTAAATTTATATTTTTCACTCATTGTAAATTAGATTTTTGGCATATGAATGTTATATTTTATGATTCTCATATTATATTTTCGAATAAATTTTCATATAAATTTTTATTTACTTACTTGCGTTTTGGCCGAGCAGAGAATTGAACCCGGAACACTTGGCTACTGACAAGACGTGTGCGGCCGTTTAGCACGTTCGTCTACTGAAGGCATTATTTTACTACGATCTAACTGCGTATATTAGATCTTATGTATTTTTTGTAAATGGGTGTTTTGAAAGGTATTTAAGCATTTTATTTACTTCAAACATAAATTTAATTTTTTGTAACTTTGAGTTTTTTTTATATAAATTGCAGAAATTTATCGTAATAATTCGAATTAAAAAAATCATACACATTATCGACTCCTTAATGCGGCTGCATAGCAAATTGTATGTTTAGATTTAATTCAATTTGATTTCTCCTCCTCTATAAAAGGATGTAGTAAATATCACAGATGGGCACTTTGCAGTACCAGTAAAATTTCAGTAAAAATAAATTAATTTAGCTGTTAGCTTTTCTTAAAAGAAGGACTTCAAAATTTTCATCGCTGAGTTTTTGCCTTCTGGAACGATGCACAATCACAGCGAACGAAAACAGCAACAGTTCCATTCTCAGTGATGAGCTTGAGTACTTGGAGGAATACCTAAAGCTTATGGACCCTATAGCAGAAGCGATCGATTTTCTTCAGGGAAAAAAAAAACCATGTATTTTGGCTACTTTGTCCCTATTTAGTGTCTTTATATTTATATTAATATTTATTACTAATTATTTTAAAAAAAATTTTATTACAATACACTTTCTGGTGTTTGTGATTTGATAACTGATTCATTGATGCGCTGAATTCATGGTAGTTAACGGTTCTTCGGTTTTAGTACCACAACTTTTGAACGGATTAAATTTCAAATGTTCTATAATGAAAAGTGTAAATTTTTTTAGCAACCGAAATTATTGAAATTTCTTTTGGGAGGCTGATGCAGAATGTAGAGAATTTTATGACCTCTTATAATCATATTGCAATTTGCAAACCAAAAATACAGAAAAAATTATCTAAATTCCAGTAACAAATTTTGGGTGTTTTGGTATAAATGTGTATGTAAAGTTATTGGATTTGGATTAAAGAACCTTCGGCATCCACAAAAATTCTTTCAAGCCTCCAAAAACGAATTCTAAAATGTCTGTATAGAAAAATAAATCAATTTTGCAAAATAAAATAAATCATATTCCTAAAATATTTCCAAATCAATATGTGATATTGTTGGAAAATTTAATGTTTTAGAAAATTCAAGAGATTTTCTTTAAATCAATCTGGAAAGCAACTATTTTAATTAGATTGATTAATTCAATATTTCTAAAAATATTTGAATTTGGAAAAAAAATCCAACTGGTTGAGTGTAGGTATTCCATTTTATTTCATAAACTGAAAGAGACAAAATAATGTTCCACAATATTGTGTTCCTTTAAAAAAACTTAAAAAACTCGTAGAAGCGGAGTTGGATGGTGTCTTTATTATTTCCCTCCGTTTTCCTTTTGATTGGCTTTTGATTGGCGGAGCTAAAAAAAGCACAACAAAATTTCGCCTTTGATTGGCTGAGCTAAAAATAGCTCAAAATAATATTTTGGAAACATCTATTTTTAGAATTTTCCTTTATAGTTCATTTTAAATTAAAGTTATATTTTTCATTCATTGTAAATTAGATTTTTGGCATGTAAATGTTATTCTTTATGATTCTGATATTATATTTTTGAAATAAAGAGTTCATATAAATTTGCACTTACTGGATTGCGTTTTAGCCGAGCTGAGAATTGAACCCGGGACACTTGGCTACTGACAAAGCGTGTGCGGCCTTTTAGTACGTTCGTCTACTGATGGGATTTTTTACTATGATCTAACTGCGTATATTTGATCTTATGTATTTTTGGTAAATGCGTTTTTTGAAAAGTATTTAAGTATTGTATTTATTTCAAACATAAATTTAATTGAAAAATTTAATTTTTTGTAAATTTGAGTTTTTTTTACAAATTGCGACTCCCAGGCTTGCCAACAGGGTAATTTTGATCCGGAGACTACGGGTTTGGAAGTCAATCTCCGGGCTCCGGGTTTCACAAGTTTTAATCTATTTTGGAAACTTTTTTTTATATTAATATTTTAAAAGATATAAATCAAAGATATAAATTATAATCTTTTATGTCACCATTTTATATTGCTGCATTTGGTTTTTTACTGTTCAATAAATACAAGTTTCAAATTATCAAGGTATTAATGATCTCTTCGCCTGGGGTCCTAAAATGTGATAAAATTATTTTTTTTTCAAAAACCGGGGCAATACACCCTCAATTTGTTATTATGGTGGATAATGTGTATTAAGCGATTGGCCTGCCAGGATGACCCAACATTTTTAGATTCGATAACCACAAAGGAAGGACTATATAGCCTCGAAAGACGGTCTGTGTGAGGCAAGTCTCCAACACTTTAGCCTAACCGAACCCTTGGTCCATACAACATTTTTATTGGTTTGGGGCCATTTCAAAACCCTTAACTCCTTGTACACCTTCAGAAATATATTCATTGAGTCATATTCAAATTAAATCATATGGCACACAGGACAGCTCTAATTTCGAAAATGTGTGGGATATATTCATGATGCAATAATCAGAGATTCATGTTGAAATAAAATGAAGTATTTTCGGTATATCTAAGTGACGAAATGGACTTTGGAGTAGTGAATATTTCAGGAGGCATTATTTCGATGTGATAATTTTGGAAATTTACGATAGAATGGTGGGTCAATTACAAAATAAAATTAACGTAAACGAATACGGCATTTTGAAAAATGTTACTTACAAAATTGGTTGAATTTTGGTTAATTTAACAAGGTTTTTATCTGGGTGTTCAATATACTAGAAACAAAGCTGGGCATTAACTAGTTAAATCGTTAATAGTTAATTAACGAAGTTAAATTTTTGGTTAACTTTTAACGCTTCAGTTAATTTCGAAAACCATTAACTTTTTCATTTAGTTAAGTTAAATTTCTTCGATTAACTAGCATTAGTTAACTTTGAAACGAAAAAAATTGTTCATACTATTTTTAATAATCTACCTAGCCACACTGTTGAAAAATTGTAAACACAGAACTCTTTCGTGTTGTTGACAAAAATTTAAAGTTCCAAGTCGAGACGGCGTGCCTAGCCCGTCGTCAAATGTATCGGCTTGGTCGGCGGCGAATAATTGAGTCAATTGTGTCGGCTCAACCGATATTGACATCGATTTGTTCGCACGCCGATTGTAAAATTTTTACAAAGTTTTCATTTTTTAAGTTAAATTTGCATATAGAGGGCTGAAATCGATCGAAAAAAGGGTCTGTGAGTGCAGGCATTAAAATGTATATAGTTAAAATGTTTTTTTATGCGTTTTTTGGAAAAAAAATTTTCTATAGAGAATTAAACTATTTAATTTAACTTTTAACGAAGTTAACTTTTCAACGCATTTAACTTTTTAATTTAACGAAGTTAAATTTTTGATTAACTATTTCCGGATTAACGAAGTTAAATTCTCAATTAACTATGCCCAGCTTTGACTAGAAATGTTCACAGGTCTTCCCAAAAAAATGTTTATTTTCGAATCTCCGGGTCTGAGCTCTTGGAAAGTTGGCAACCCTGTCGACTCATTGATGTGGTTACTAGGGATCCTGGTCCATTTTTAGTCCCGAAAATCCCTGGATATGTTTTCCTAAATCCCGGGATTTTCGGAACTACATTTTAAATAAATTAGTCCATAAAAAAAGTTTAATACAAGAAAAATACAACTTTTTATCGCTCATAAAATATAAAAAAAAAATCGTCTAAGCAGAAAAATAGTTTTTCACAACATTTGAACAAACCCAAAACAAAAAAAATAAAAAACTCAAAAATTAAGCTTAACTTAACTTAAAAATTTTTAATTTATTAAAAAAAAGTTACGAATAAAATTATTTGTGCTTGAAATTTTTTCTTTAAGAAAAAATAAATTTATATTTATTTCAGAAGAAAATTGGTATTTTCAGTCTTAGCGAACGCACAAAAATGAATTACTTAATAAAAATAATTAAGTAAAACTGAAAACTGATATAAAAGTAATTTCAGAAACCTTACTTAAGCATATTTTGAATTGAATTGTGTCTTTCCCAAAGAAACGGAAACTCAAATAATAAAAATAAAAAAAAAATGCATTTAATAAATTGAAATTAATGTTTATGTTTATTTATTTACGCTAAAACTAGTTTTCCAATAAAACATATAAAAAACTTTTTTATTTCTTTAAAATGCATTTTGCTTGTAAAAGTATTAAATCCCGAAAAATCCCGGGATCCCGGGATTGCAATTTGCAGTCCCGAAAATACCGAGATTGCGAAAAGCCTTCGGGATCGAAAGCCCTAGTGGTTACATAGCAAATTGTGTGTTTAGACTCTAAACTTTAGAGTCAATATCTTCAAAACTTCGACCGCTATCGTGTAGACAGACGGACATTCCAGAAACAAATTTTGGTACTAAATATGTATGTAAAGTTATTGGATTTGCATTAAATACCAAAAACCCACACAAATTCTTTCAAGCCTCCAAAAAATAATTCTAAAATGTATGTACACAAAAATAAATCAATTTTGCAAAATAAAAAATCATATTCTTAAAATATTTACAAAACAATATGTAATATTGTTTGAAATTTGAATTTTTTAGAAAATACAAGAGATTTCCTTTAAATCAATCTGGAAATCAACTATTTTAATTAGATTAATTAATTAACTATTTCTAAAAATATTTGAATTTGGAAAAAAATCCACATTTTTGAGTGTAGGTATCCATTAGACATCTGCACAAATGTACTTACTTCTATTTCAGAAAACTGTACACTATTTCAATGTCAAAAATTTACTTCATTTATTTAATCACAAGCACTGTCGGTAGAATACTCTCTCATGAAAAATTATGACTTGACAACATTTGATCTCATCAACACAAGTACTGTACTCGTTTTCTCCAAAACATCGAGTGCATAAAACGGTCAAAACAATGACAACACAAAATACACCAAGTACACCAAGTACTTGATGTCAACTCGGACAAAACGAATAAAAATTTGAAAGAAGGCAGCAATTTTCATTAACTCGAACTTTTTTTGGATGAATCATGTCAATTGGGATTCGGCCTGCTTCTGAGTGCGTCCTTGGATTTTTTTTGGGTGAATCATGTCAGTTGGGATCAGGCCAGCTTCTGAGTGCGTCCTTGGACTTTTTTGGATGAATCATGTCAGTTGGGATTCGGCCAGCTTCTAAATGCGTCCCTGGACTTTTTTTATGTGAATCATGTCAGTTGGGATTCGGCCAGCTTTTGAGTGCGTCCTTGGACCTTTTTTGGGTAAATCACGTCACTTGGGAGTTGGTATAACCTTAAGTGACGTTATTCACCAATAAAAGTTACAATAAAGTTCCAAGGACGCACTCAGAAGCTGGCCGAATCCCAACTGACATGATTCACCCAAAAGAAGTCCAGGGACGCATTTAGAAGCTGGCCGAATCCCAACTGACATGATTCACCGAAAAAATGTCCAAGGGCGCATTTAGAAGCTGGCAGAATCTTCCAGAAATTGTCCTATTTATTGAAAAATGCTTGGAGTACTCACTGTCAAACACACTATATTTTAGTGTACTTGTTTCTATTGCACACTGCTTTTGTGAGTACACTGCAGTCATGTTTTGTGAGAATTTTGTTTTGTGCTCACTTACACTCGCTGTCTCAGGACAAGACACTAATTTGTTTTGTAAGCATACGGGACACGACAGTTAATATTTGAAAGTGAAATGAATGTCTTGAACAGCGTTTCAAGCACATTCATGCAGATGTCTAGTATCCATTTTAGTTCATAAACTGAAAAATATATGGCAAAATATTCAAACAATTCGTTAAAAAATGGGGGTTCTAAATGTGCTCAAAGCTTCGTTTTCACAATTTTTACTACAACTTAAAAACAAGAGCTGATAACGGAAAACCGTTCACAGATCTAAAATCAGAGTACAAAAATTCATTAAAATTTTATAAATAACAAAAAAACGAAAAGAAATTGCCATAATAAGGATTTGAACCCACGTTCCGAAAAACATAAAGTATCTTCTAAATATTTAAGCACATTGCGTAGAAAATCCATTGACACAACCCTATCTCCCTTCTAGCGCAGGATGGAATGTGCAATTTCTTCCCATAGCATGCCTCTAGCGGAGAGGCCTTGCGAAATTGACTACTGGGCGGAATCTACTAGTCATAATTGATGATTTACGATTTTCGTCTTCAAAAAATGCAGTTTTTGTCAACTTTGCAGTGTTTTAAATCTTGCTTTTTGTATGAACCTCTCTACACAGAGGGAAAAAAAATCAGAACTGCATGGTTATGATTTGAAACGGCTATCGTTACGAAAAATTCAACACCGCACAGTTCGAAAACACAACCGAAACAGTTTCACTTTTTGAAGATGGTATGAGTTACTGGAGCGTGGGTTCGAATCTCAGTCGAACCAAATTTTTTTTCGATTTTTTTTTTTAATAATTTTTTTCATATATTTGTGCAACAAAAAACCCATCTGTATTTGCCGATTTTAATTTTGTTGCATTTTTGTGGTACTGCACAGAGGGAAAAAAATCTTAACTGCACGGTTATGATTTGAAACGGCTATCGTTACGAAAAATTCAACACCGGACCGTTCTAAAACACAACTGAAACAGTTTCACTGAATATTGTATGGAGTTTCTGGGTTCGAATCTCAGTCAGACCAAATTTGTTTTCGATTCTTTTTTTTTTATTATTATTTTTTATATATATTTGTGCATATATTTGTGCATTATTTTGTTTATATATTTATATATTTTGTTGAATTTTTGAGGTACTGAACGTCGATTTCAAGAAATCTAGAATTAGCGCAGCAAAACAAACCCCGGATTCGTGACCACCGACCCCTCAAAAAAAAAGAATACAAAAAGTAATGTGTTAAAAAGGAAACCAAATATAAATTGCTCCGACTGAGATTCGAACCCAAAAAATAAAACTGTTTTAAGTTATATTTCAGAACTGAAACCGTTTCAAATCCTAACCAAGCAGTTTCATGGTATATGTATGTATGCAGTTAAAACATTGCAAAATACACACAGCGGTAGGCAAGTGTGCTAAGGGGAGCGTTTATGAATCCGAATGGCCAGGGTTCAAATCTTGGTAAGTAAACAAAAATTTAAACCATTTCTTTATTTCGTAAATGAAATATAACAATGAAATATCAATTAATAATGTTGTTAAAAAAAATAATTTAGAGTAAAAGAAATACAAAATTAAATTAAATTTGAAATTAAAATTTTTTTTAGGTAATTCTAAAAAAATGCCAAAAAAAAAAAGTTTCCAATAACCTTTTTTTGTATTTTTAATTCATGAAATCATA
Organism: Heteromyza rotundicornis; assembly: GCA_951394025.1. NCBI lineage: Eukaryota > Metazoa > Arthropoda > Insecta > Diptera > Heleomyzidae > Heteromyza > Heteromyza rotundicornis. Next base: position 24,727,333 of record OX596011.1, on the reverse strand, counting down.
AACATTTCAATCGCAAAACAAAAATTTTCAGTCTTGAAACAACAACATTTGCGTCTCAATTCATCAGCCTCTTTCTCAGATCATAAATACATTAATCTCTCTATAAATTTTGAGAAAATATTAATTGGGAAATATACTCAAAAATAGTCAAATGTAAGGTAGGGGGTAAAGCTCCAGTTTTTGATCTACGTAAGGAACAGATAGAGGACTGTAACGAAAATCTTTCGTTATCCCTAAAAAAGGCTTTTCATATCGCATGTCCTGTTAGGAAAAATAATAAAAGGCTTCAGCCTCCTTTGTTGGAACAAAGATCTCACGTAGGAAATTCAATGTAGGAAAATTCAAACTTACTTACTCAAGATATTCCAGCTTCACATTCCTTTGCTGAAGCAGCTAGGTTAAGTTAGATTTGGTTAAGGTGGCACGCCGACACACTTAGACCAAAAGAGGTCCATTGTGGTACCACAGGATCCATATTCCCTTCCCCTACACCCCAAACCAAGAGTTTAAGATGAACCGATGAAGGCCTGTTATGCTAGCCGTAGAGAGATCGCAAAGACGGTCCAAGAAGAATGGCCCCCAGCAGGGCCCTCCTTGCTCGAGACAGTGCCGGGCAGGAGCAGAGGAGGTGCATCACAGTCTACTTCTCATCCATACAACTCCTACAGAAGTCGTTCGCGAAGACACCAAGCCTTACCGCATGGCGTCCCATCAAACAGTGACCAGTGATCACGCCTACCACCATCGAGATGCTGGTGCTAGGCTGTGCGCTGAGTCTCTTTGAACGCTTCAGATCCAGCAACGCATACAATTCTAGGTGGACAAAATACCTTCAAAAAATTTTACCCTAGACTTTTTTGAGTATAAGGGTTTCTTCCAAATTGTCCAATTAACATGTTTTCATATTAAAATGACCCATGGGTTCCACGGTTTCAAGCAGAAACTTCAAAAAAGTAATAAAAAATACGTGTTTTCTATTTATAATTTTCGAATATTTAAAAGCTAATTTTAATAGTTTTTTTGGAAACACCATAAAGAATGAAGCTATACTAATGTATAAAACATTAGTATCGCACGTGCAATGAGGTCCTCTAATTACAACAATGGATGGTTTTACCATATTAATGAAAGTATAATAAATTTGTCATATTTTAGACCGGGAAAAAAACGCTGAATCCGAATATATTTATATTTTTCCAGCAAGCTCCATTTCGTGGTTGTGTTACCATCTGTTGTTGTTCTTGGCATTAGAATCAAGACGAACTGTTAGCATGCACGTGCTGTAACGAACCTTTTTTGAAGCCGAGGTGAAGCCGTCGGTGTCCAGAGTTCGTTACAAAAATTTATTGACTGAAATCATGTGCAGACAAATTTCTAAATGTGTAAATGTTTTCAAAGAGGTTTTAGTTATTTTTTTAAATTCGTATGTCTTATTATTCACTATTATTTCCATATGCTTGTTTATAATATAAGTTTTTTTACTGTCTATTATCTCGCGTTGGATACCGGGACACTAGCTTTTTCTGTAGTATCTTCCCTCCGAGCGTCCGTCTGAAGCGGGGTCTAATTTTCATAGGTCGGTACTATGGGCTGAACGAAACTAACTAACCTAACTTTTCACAAAAGATTCGAAACGTACGAGCCAAGCAGGTGCTGGCGCAATACCTACTGTTAGGGGGAGAGGATTACAGCCACGCGTCTGCTGGCGGGGTTCTACAAATATGTGGGGGACAGAGGGACGAATCATACCACACGGTTGCTGGCAGGGATTATATAAAATTGGGGAAAATAGCGAAGAATCACGCGGGATCAGGGCAAGAGTGAGAAATCACACTACGCGGTTTCTGGCAATGATACTACGGGAAAATAGTTAGAAATCACGCCACACGAGTTGCTGGCGAAGATTAAGGGAAAGATCAAGGAATCACGCCAAGCGATTACTGGCGAAGATTTTGCGGGATGAGAAAAAGAGTAAGAAATCACACCACGCGGTTGCTGGCGATTATTCTGCGGGATTCGGGAAAAGAGTGAGAAATCACGCCACACCATTTGCTGGCGAAGAATTCTATAGGATTAAGGGACAGAGCAAGGAATCACGCCACACGATTTCTGGCGATAATTCTACGGGATTCGGGAAAAGAGTGAGAAAACATACCACACGATTGCTGGCGAATAGTCTAACTACAAGGGACAGGGGTTCTATGCTAAATCACTATATACTACCGACACTTTTTCCTACTATGCTTTCTTACCCGGTTGATGCTGTAGACCGTACTCTCGAACGATGTGATGCGCTCGACAGCCAAAACTAGACTCAATAATTATTTTCTGCTGGCCGATCTTCAGACCATTTTGCAGACCCCTGCGCCGATCAAAATCTTACTGAGTGAAGTTGGTGGCCGCTTGCTGTGTCCTCAGCGTTGTATGATAAACCATAACATTTGTCGCAATGAAATGTTGAGCGAAACTTAAAAGTAGTTAATAACTAAAATTAAATGAAACCAAGAAACAATTTAATGTTGTAATGTGCGGACGTGAAAAACTTAGCTCCATACTATTTACGGAAATTGAAGTGATTAAACCACCAGAAAAACTCAAAATTTGTGCGGGACCCGTGCGTGGGAAAACCGCCCAACAATCTCGCATTAGTCTTGGCACTGACTGTAAAAGGCCAAATTATTACCCTGCAAGAAAGAACTGACGCCCATTTTACTGGTTATATAGGGTATACAGCTATTTTACAGTTACAATGGGTGAATCAAGCACTTTTAGACATGTATATTGGTTCGGAACTCAGTGATTTGTGCTTGGCTTTGTTTCGTTTATCTTTGTGAGAAGATTGCCGAAGAAAAACCGAGTAATCTGTGAGTAAACCAGTTTTTCTAATCCGTTGTGATTTGTAAAGCGAATTGAAGTTGGCTTTTCTGATTAACTACAAATTTTCTGTGGGTCAAGTAGTTGTCAAGTGAAGTTTGGATATCAGTCATTTATGCCATACCTTATCAAAGGCTTGGGTGATGTCGAGCAGTATTGCTTTTTTCGAATTTTTTTTGATCAAGTCAACAATGCGACTAAATTTGAATTGGTGAAAGTTAAGCACTTCAACTTTTGTGATTCAAAACCTCAAAAAGGCGTAACGTCAAACACTTTTCGTCCACATTGTAGCATATAAATACGGGTGGAAGACCCTTCTTACTTGACTGAACATTTCCAGCAGCCACCTTCAGTTTCTTAACCGGTTTCTTGACCGCCTTTCCCAGCTTAGGGAATTCCTCCGAAGTCCTCCGGTTGAAGTGCTTAACTTTGACAAAGTTAAGCACTTCAACTTTTGTGTTTTAAAACCTCAAAAAGGCGTAACGTCAAACACTTTTCGTCTACATTGTAGCATATAAATACGGGTGGAAGACCTTTCTTACTTGACTGAACATTTCCAGCAGCCACCTTCAGTTTCTTAACCGGTTTCTTTACCGCCTTTCCCAGCTTAGGGAATTCACCATCATCGACATTCAAAGAGAAGCCACCTACTTCATCAGTTACACAGAAAAAAAAAAGATAGGTTAATCTAACCAAAAAACGTTGTAAAAAAACAATTTTTTATTTTATATGGAAAACACAAACAACAACTACAATTGTTGTGGTTAATCTAATCGTAAAAAAATTGTTAAATGATTTGCCAGCACGGTCGTATTTCGGCATATGATTCGCAATGTCATCGCTCGATGCAGAAATGCAACCATGCCGCAAATATTTCATAATTTTGAAACAGCATGACATTTAATACAAGAGAGAAAAATTATTATATATGGCTGTCTCGTTTACGCTCTCAAAGCAACAAGTGCTGCATAATATATGAATAATTTATATTCGACACTTGACTCATGAAGTACTTGGTTCCATTAGTATGCGATACTATTATTGGTATTTTAGGGAAGTTTGTATGAAAATTGTTGGGTCGTAATAATAAAAACGTCTTAGAGCAATTGCTACGTGCATTTACTTTACTCAGAGATTTTATTTCAAATCAAAATTGAATGAAAATTATCGTAAAAATTATTAAGTATTCACAAGAAAGTATCCGGTTGTATAGAATACAAAAAAATCGAATTTTCGCAGCACTAGAAGATGGCGACGAATTCGTTTACATTTTACATTTTTGATATTTCGAAAACAATTTTTAAAATCAAATTATGACTATGTTATAATTAATTATTTACAAATATTGTGATTTTACGATTTTAAAAATTGTGCAGAATGTATTTCAACTCGTTTTTTTCCCGGGAAAACATTAATTTCAATATTACAATATTATTGTAAACTTAATGAAATATTAAAATATTGCGTTTTGTGGAAGCGCGTTAGTTCTAAGTAATGAATATTATATATATTCGCAGTAGAAATGATGTTGCCCGACAAATTTGTGTACGAAATGTAAATTATCTCGTTTTTAAAGTCTTGGGCTTACATTAAATTAATTTAAGCTTCATAAATATATTTTAATACAACACATCTACAGAAATACCAAACACATCAGCTATCTTTTTCTTGCATTCTTTTTCTAATATGTATCTATTTATTTTTTCGCTCAATTGGATAATTGCTTTCTCTGTCTTCCATAAAGTAATATACGAACAATTTTTAATTGTACGCCAACAAATTTTTGCTGTACGCCAACAACTTTGAGTCGGTTCCATTTACAACGTTTCTTGGTTGCTGCATTTTTAATCGTCTTTTTTGGTTAGATTTACCTACTTTTTTTTTTGTGTGTACATTCATTTCGATTGACTTGTTTAGATCCTCAGCCCTTACAGCAAAATTACCAAGCAAAGAGGTGCCTTGAGTGACAGCTAACCCTGCTTCATCAGATAATCCAACCGCAAAAGTTTGATTGACATTTTCAAGCACTTTCCTGCCCTTTTCCATCTGCATGGCCAAGCGTTAGAACTCGGTCTGCTGTTTCTTATTCTCTTCAAGAAGCTCGTTGTAGCGAACCAGCATTTTTTGCAATGCAACTGTTACGCGCTCTTGCAAATTGCTCTTCATTTGTCTACCAATGATTTCCCAGAGCCTTTCTTTCTTTTTTGAGATCTCCTATCCTTTCTGGAATCATGAATTACCGGAATATCGGGACTCTTGCACTGTGGGCCTTGGGATTCCCCGAAGTCGTTGTCCTTATCACTCATTTTTCCTTATTTGAGCTCTTGACCACCAAAAACCAATTGCTGGCTTTTTCTATACATATATGTATGTATATATGCAAATATATTTGCTTCTAAATTTTTCGTTGAGAAAGTTTTTCGATTTCTTTTTTCCGTTTAAAATTTCCTTGATTTTAAAAAACACGTCTATTTCGATCAAGAAAATATTTTTTGTGCCACAAAATATAGCTGCGCTTTTAACAGAAAAGAGATCAATACGGCGTGATTGGCAAAAGTTCAGATCACCCTATCTGAAAAAAAAGCTGACCCTCATTACGCGAAAACTCCGAAATGAACTTAAGGCGAAAACCGAGAATGATCTGCATCAATTCATGGAAAAACTTACACCCACGAGCTCAACAAATTACTCACTTTGGTGTGCCACAAAAAATTAAAAACGACCCATTATTGCAGTATCGCCAATTCGTTTACCCAACGTAGACTGGGTGAGAAGTGATGCCGAAAAAGGTACTGCTTTTGCAACTCCAAACCCCCCAAATGCAAATTATCCGTTACCACAGCTCGCAATCAGGACAAATTTTAACCCACTACTCATCAGAAGAAAAGCACTTATGTTTGATATTGCCAAGTTGAACCCAAAAAAAGCTCCAGGTCATGACTTAATAACGGCTAAAATGGCGAAAGAGCTGCCAACAATTGCTGTTACTCACTTTTTACACATATATAATGCTATATAAAGAATAGGTCACTACCCAACTGACTGGAAGCTGTCGCAGATCACGATGATCCCGAAACCTGGAAAAGACCCCACAAACGTGATTTCATATCGTCCAATAAGCTTACTCTCTACCCTATCAAAACTTGTTGAGAAAATTCTGATAAAAATGATGTTACCCACAATACTCGCTAAAGGTGAAATACCCAATCACCAATTCAAATTTAGTCGCAAAAAAAATTCGAAAAAAAGCAATACTGCTCGACATCACCCAAGCCTTTGATAAGGTATGGCATAGAGGACTGATATCCAAACTACAGAAACTATTACCCGAAATCATGTCTAAAAGCGCACTTATAACCTTCACCCTAAGAAAAGACACTTGCCCGACGCTTAAAATAAATGATAGTGTTATACCACAATGTACCGAAACTAAATCTTGGTATGCATCTCGATCGCAGACTCACCTGGAAAAAACACATCGAGTCTAAAATTACACAAATCAAACTAAAACTCGAACTCAATTGGCTACTCTCGAAGCATTCGAGACTCAACACCACATATAAAATCCTTTTATACAAAAGTGTAATCAAACCCATATGGGCATATGGGATTGAACTCTGGGGAACAGCATCACCGTCAAATGTTGAGAAACTGCAACGAACGCAGTCGAAAATTCTGCGTGGGAGCACCATGGTACATAAAAAATGCACTCATCCACAGAGATTTGCAAATACCGAAAGTATCCCAAGAGATCCCTAAACGGACAACAAAGTATGCAGATAAGCTTAAATTGCATCCAAATATTCTAGCTAGGAATTTGGTAAGACCCCTACGCCTAAAGCGTAACTATTCTGTTGCATTTGATTAGATAGCACCGGAACCCTCGTCGCTTCCGACTTCCCGATTATGCCGGCATACAGTCGATGTCAACATCCTACGATGTCAACATCACCTTGATGCCGCCATAACCATCGAGTACTGCATAACGTTGTCCAAATCGATGGATTAGGGCAACAAGAATTTGTTTAAATTGTTAAATGTTAATTAAATTGTTAAATTCCATCGTTTAAAATTATTGTTAGTTCTAAGTATTTAGAAAAATCCAATAAATCAAATGTTAAGTTAAAAAAAAAAACGTGGCTACTCTTACCGCCCTTTGGTATAAAGACTACCCTCGCTTCGATTTGGGTATACTGTTTAATTTTAAACATCCCTTCAATATATATATAAGCCATGGCGTAATGTTTTCCGCAAAGTTCTGTAACATTGCTGGAAATATTCCATCAGGTCCTGGTGATTTTTATGGTTTGGAGTACTGAAATTGATCCTTAAATATTTTTTGTAATTATTTAATATTGGAAACATTTTTTCCCCCATGCCTATTCCCTGGCTACGAGTTGTTAGTTCTTTATGCGCCGCTCTACCCTTTTTTTCCGTTTAATAGAAAAGTAGAATATGTTCTATGCATACATCATGCTTTCGCGTATATGTAAAATACAAATTTTTTTATCGTTAGATTAACCGATGGAAATTGTTTCCGATTTCGAGTTCTTCGAACTTTTGTATGCGGTAGTAAATTACCAATTTCTTCACACAATAATCGCTTGGAGCAAGGTTGTGATAACAAATATTCGTCTGCAGCTCTAGTTTTCGCTTCACTCTTAGAAATATTTGTGTAATTTTGCACTCATTAAACTAGGCAACTAATAACCTAGTTTAATGAGTGTAATTTTACACACATGTTAATTGTACACATCATATGTGTATTCGTTATATGTAAACTTCCACACCAAATGCTTAAATAGTCGAAACGTTATGTGTGTAAAGCTAAGAACCAAATGTTTAAATTTACCTTGAGAAGTACTCTTTGGATGTGTAATTTTAAATCCAACCCTAGTTAAATTAATTCAAAGTAGTTTACTTTTAAGTACTTGGACTTTGTCTTTATTTGCTTTTCCAATTTATACATTTTGTAACTTACATAATCTTATATATAGATACGTGAACATTTAAAAATATATAATGAAGAAAAAAATCAAACAACCAATTTTTGGTACATTTTCCGATTGGAAAATGCATGCCGAGCACTCGTACTCGTACAAACACTTAAAATCTACATTTTTTTTGTTTTTATGCATGTTGTATAAATGCTTCTTATACAATTATAATTCTTTTAATTTTATTCCACATATTTCGCATTTATGCATTGCGCTTAAACGCTATTAGTTATAATAACTTATTACTTGCACTAGAATAATTAACTGCTGACGAGGATCCTCCGGATTATATGAAATGTATTAAATTGTTTAATTAATGCCGAATGAAGAATTTATGCGACTGCTGCAATTTTTCACGATTTCACGGGTGGCGTCTTTTCAAGTTTTTACATGTTGTTGTTTGCGAAGCTATATACTCTGATAGTAAATTTCAAAGAAACTTACGCGATGTATGTTTAATTTTACTTTTTTGGTTTAAATTTACACGAAATGTATTTAAAAACGACCAAAGTTTGTAATTTCATCAAAAAATTCTGCAATGTTAAACACCTAATGTTCAAAGTCCAATTTCAACCATTTTTTGCACATATCTACACACTTTTCTGTTGAAAAATAAACACTGTAGTATAGCATTTTTATATGCACTTTTTAGAGTGTTGAGAGAGACCCAAATTCGCTTGTAATACCAGAAGAAACGCTAAAATGTTCGATTCCTATTGTTACCGCCACTGGTTAAATCGATCAAATCTTTTACAATTTAGTTATTTCCTCGTCCTTATGTCACCGAAAAAGGAGATAGGAAAATCAAAAAAAGGCGGCATTCATTAGCCGGCAGAAGGAAGGAGTTAACAGAGTCGTTTGAGTCGTTTTAATTAATTTGTTTCTCAAAATTTAATATATTAATTTAACTATGTCTAATTTACGATTTTCATACCATAAAGTAACGTTCAAAATTTATATGTTTTATTAGAATTTGTCAAGTAATGTAATTTAATTTTAGGAATTTTAATAAAGGCTGTTTGAAGACTACAACTTTCAGCGAAACTAAGTGCGTTTCCCTTTATTCAAAATCCCCGTGAAAATCAGAAATCAATTGACCGAGGCAAATTTCCTCAACAAATTAAAATTCTTTATGTATCTCGACGCTTCGATTGCTGTTTAATAATAATACACCACATCACCGCCATCTTGCTAATCTCAAAGTGAGTACATAAAATGGAGTCTATCTCACAAACAGGTCACTCGCCAAATCCCCAAATCACCCAACCTACGAGGCAAAACGAAATTTCAAAATGCCATCTCTGTCCAAATCCTCCAAACGCCAATATGATATTATGCAGTCGCTGCAATCAAAGTTTTCATACAAGCTGCGTAAATATCGTTTCTGAACAACCGAAATCTAACTGGAATTGTAAGTCATGCTCAACTGCGCAATTTAGAAGCAATTCACCCCACTCCGTAATCAGCCATTCTAGTTGTGCATCTACATCTAATACATCTCGTAGAATGAACCTTGAACTGCAGCGCTTAAAAGAAGAACGTCAACTTGCCATCGCTCGCGACAGTCAATATCTCAATAAGAAATATGAAATTCTTCAGCAAAACGAAGATGATTTATATGAAGTCTGCTCTATCCGCTCTAATGCCAATGACTCCGTTCGCGCATGGCTGGAGTACCAACTTAGTTCTGCATTTGAGACTGAAAACTCCACATGCCAAAATAACTTAAGCACTCAAAATGAACAACAAATCTATAGTCGTAATTCTAAGATTCAAACCATCAGTTCTTACCTGCACAAACCAAATGAAAATGCAGACCGACAAGCATCGCACTTGCAAAACGAGACTTCTTATTTTACTATGCCAACAAGTAATGTAACCACAACCCTTCCCGCTTCAACAATTGATTCGACAACTCATCAACCGATAATGTCTGCGTTCATTCCGTGCAATACTGCAAACAGTAATATAAATCCTCTTCCAGTTACTACTTCCGACATTTCTTCCCTGAAATCGATTTCGGAACCTCCACAAGCTGAGAACTCTATCCATAGCATTATGCCGACATCGGCGCAAAATACTCTGCAAAAAGAAATATATATGGACTTTAGCACGATTCGAAGTCAGCAACATTGCACTCCTACTAACTTCACATTGCATGACACCGCAACGCGTATAAATTCTACTGCCCATTCAGAGTTTATGCCCCAGCAAACGCCAGACTGCCACTTACATGCACCACATGCTCAGCCCCGCACTCAGTTTCATAATCAAAACACTTCTCCCACCACATTTAATCCATCAGTAACATCGCAGTCGCATTTAACAACTGAACAAATACACGCACGTCAATCTATACCAAAAGAGTTACCTATATTCTCTGGCTATCCAGAAGAATGGCCACTGTTCAGTTCTACACTCGACTGGTCTACCAATATTTGTGGCCTCACTGATGCTGAAAACCTAGTACGCCTACAGCGATCGCTTCGCGGCGAAGCATTGCGTTCAGTTCAGCACATCTTAGTGCATCCATCATGTGTTCCTGCAGCTATATCCACTCTAAAGCTCTTATTTGGTCAACCTGATAAAATTCTCCATTCGATAAAAAATAGAATTAGATCTACACCACCGATTAACGCAAATAAGTTAGAAACATTTACCTCGTTTGCTGTCAATGTCAAAAGCTTACAGGCAACAATCGAAGCATGTGGACTCTACGATGAGCTCAATAATTCATCTTTGCTCCAAGAATTAGTAGAAAAACTGCCACCTCATTTCCAATTATCTTGGGGTACTCATAAATTAAACTTGCTTAAAAATAACCAAAAAACAAATCTTCTAGACTTTTCAAATTGGATATTTGATGTAGGAGTTTCTGCAAATAGTATCACTGTTCAAAACAATTTGACATCGATCGTAGAGAAAACGTCAAGAAATAGCGAAACTAAAAGAGCATTCATTCATATGCACAGCGAAGAGAATAGAAGTAGATGTTGCGTTTGCAAAAAGTTCTGCAACAATGTTGGTAGCTGCAAGCAGTTCCAATCATTAAGCCGTGGAGAGAAGTGGAACATAGTGAGATTAAATCATTTATGTAAGCAATGTTTATGCCAGCATTCAAATTTATGCAAGAGCACCAAACTTTGTGGAGTTGACGGCTGTCAATTTAAACATCACTCTCTACTACACCGGTTTACTCACAATGCATATAAAAACATAATTTTTAAAATAATACCTATTACAGTTTTTGGAAAAAACAATAAATTTGTAAAAACATTTGCTTTCATCGATGAAGGATCATCTATTACCTTAATGGACGAACAAATTGCCAATGAACTGGATCTGCAGGGTCCCGAAAAACGACTGTGCCTTCAGTGGACCGGAGAGGTGCAAAGAGTTGAAAGTGCTTCCAAACGGCTCACAGTGCACGTTGCTGGGTCAAATCAAAGAAAATTTGCGTTGGACTTACATACTGTACGTCAATTGTCCTTACCAACGCAAAATCTGAACTACGAGTTGTTGTGCCAGCGATTTCAACACCTGCGAGATCTACCGATTGACAGCTACGCAAACGCTACTCCTCGCCTACTGATAGGCGTCAACAACTGGAATTTAGGAATACCGAAAGAGATTCGAGAAGGAAAATCAACCGAGCCAGTTGCAGTACGCACGCTCCTTGGCTGGTTAATCTACGGTTCTGAGGAAGGAAATCAACATAAGAGTGAGTGTTTTAATTTTCATATTTGCGATTGTAATAGAATATACGATACAAAACTACATGAAATGGTAAAAAAGTTTTACTCGTTAGAAAATCTGGGCGTAAATTTGCATTCCAAATTCATGATTAGCAAAGATGAAGAGCGTGCTTTAGAATTGCTAACCAAATTTACTGTTAAACGAAACGATTCTCATTATGAAACCGGCCTACTATGGCGCTTTGAAAATGTTGAGCTGCCTGATAGTTACGATATGGCTAAAAAGCGATTATTGTGTTTAGAAAGAAAGCTAGAATTAGAACCAAAATTGCGTAGCGTATTTGAGAAAACGGTTAGCGACTATTTAACTAAAGGGTACATCCGCAAATTAGAATCGGCTCAACAGCATTCGGAAGAGCGAACTTGGTATCTACCAATATTCGCTGTTTTTAACAAAAACAAACCAGGAAAATCTCGTATAGTCTGGGATGCTGCTGCCAAATCGCACGGCATTTCTCTGAACTCGCTTTTACTTAAGGGCCCTGATTTGCTATCGTCACTTTCAGCAATTTTGTTTCGATTCAGGCAAAAGTCGGTTGCAGTGTGCGGTGACATCGAAGAAATGTTTCACCAAATATTTATACGAGCTGAAGACCAAGGTGTACAACGGTTTCTATGGCGTGGATGCGACTACAATCGAGAACCCGACATTTATGTTATGAATGTTATGCTATTCGGTGCGACTTGCTCTCCTAGCACTTCACAATATGTTAAAAACCTGAATGCTACGGAATTCGACGACAAATTTCCAAAAGCTGCTAATGCTATTAAACAAAATCACTACGTTGACGATTATTTGGATTCGGTGGATTCAGTGGAGGAAGCAATTAAGTTAGTTTCGGAAGTTAAATATATTCATCAGTAGGGGGGCTTTAATATTCGTAACTGGTCTTCAAATGAAGCTGAAGTTTTGAAATTCTTGAATGAAAATCACCAAATGTTTGAAAAAAGCTTGAACATAAGCGGAGAATCCGAAATGGAAAAGGTACTCGGCGTTTTCTGGGTTCCTAGCGATGACAAAATTACTTTTAAAATATCACCAACAATTTTACAAACTGATATTTTTCTTGGAAAACAGGCGCCAACAAAAAGAGAGATGTTAAGTATTTTGATGTCGATTTATGACCCCCTCGGCCTAATAGGAAATTTTTTAATGTACGTGAAAATTTTGTTGCAAGAAGTTTGGCGAAGTGCTATTCAATGGGATGAAAAAATATTGGCCCCCGAAATGACCAAATGGGTCAATTGGATAAAATATTTGCCTAATTTGCAACATACAAATATTCCACGATGCTATCTTCAGCATTATGCAAGTTACGACAGCACTAACGTACAATTGCATACTTTTGTGGATGCTAGCGAGAACGGATATGCTTGTGTTAGCTATTTTCGAATTTTCAACGGCGAGAGTGCTGCGTGTTCGCTTATTGGATCAAAAACGAGAGTGGCACCGTTAAAGATTACATCGATTCCACGATTGGAGCTAATGGCTGCGCTTATTGGTGCGCGGTTCGCAAAAAATATCATTGAAAATCATACAATAAAAATCGACAGGAAAGTATATTGGTCGGACTCTAAGACAGTTCTAAGCTGGTTAAGATCGGATCATCGGAGATATCACCAATTGGTTGCATTTCGCGTTAGTGAAATACTAGATTTGACGGAATTGGATGATTGGAACTGGATCCCAAGCAAACTAAATGTCGCCGATGAAGCGACAAAGTGGGCGAAACAGCCCGACCTTACCCAGTGCAGTCGTTGGTTTAATGGTCCCCAGTTTCTACAGCATTTGGAGAACAAATGGCCGAAAGAAGAAGGAGACTTGCTACCGACAGCTGTAGAATTAAAAAACCATATACTACAAATTTCTGTATTCGAACCGTTCATTCAAGAACGTCGTTTTTCTAAGTGGAAGAGAATTGTGAGAGCGGTCGCATACGTTTTGCGCTTTATTGCGAACTGTAAGCAAAAAATCATGCAACGGAATTTTCTGTCAGGTGAACTTCACCAATATGAGCTACAAAATGCAGAAGCCACTTTATATCGGCAGGCGCAAAAGGAATTCTATGGTGAAGAAATTAACAATTTAAAGAATTACAAAAAACTCCAAAAGCACAGTGCTCTGTATAAACTCTCGGCATATTTAGACACAAACAAAATATTGCGTGTGGATGGAAGAATTGACGTCGCCAGTGTGTCATTGGAGCAAAAGCATCCCATTATACTGCCAAGAGATAGCTATATTACTGAACTTGTGTTAATACACTACCATAACAAATACCACCATATGAACAACGAAACATCGATTAACGAACTGCGTCAAGTGTACCACATTCCTCGACTACGCACCACTTTTAAAAAACAGATCAAAAATTGTCAAATGTGTAAGATTCGAAAAGCTGTACCTCAAGTTCCACAGATGGCCAAATTACCTCGCGCTCGGCTTGCTACCTACGTCGCTCCATTTACATTCGCCGGACTTGATTTTTTTGGCCCGGTTGCAGTTTTGGTAAATCGTCACATGGAAAAGAGATATGGCGCCCTATTCACATGTTTTACAATTAGAGCTGTTCATGTAGAGATTGTACATTCTCTTATTACCAGCTCATGTATATTAGCCATTAGAAATTTTATGGCAAGACGAGGCACGCCAAGAGAATTTTTTAGCGACAACGGCACAAATTTTGTTGGTGCTGAAAGGGAATTACGGGAGGCTATACAGGATGTCGATACTAATGCTTTCGTGCGCGATTTCACGACGACTACTACGAAATGGAATTTTAATCCGCCTGCAGCGCCCCATATGGGAGGGGCATGGGAGCGACTAGTGCGTTCTATAAAAACAGTGCTATATAAAATAGTACCCACACGCTTGCCCAGCGATGAACTTCTTCGCAGCATGATGGCCGAAGTTGAAAATGTTGTGAACTCACGACCACTAACATATATTCCTATCGACGATGAAAACACGGAAGCTTTAACGCCAAACCACTTCCTGCTTGGATGCTCGAACGGAATGAAACCGATTGCGAACTGCTGTGACAGCTCCGTTGTATTGAAATATAGTTGGCTTTCTTCGCAGCAATACGCAGAACGTTTTTGGAAAAGGTGGGTGACAGAATATCTGCCGTCATTAACTTGTAGATCGAAATGGCATGAGAAAGCAAAGCCTTTATGTATAGGGGATTTGGTGATAATTGTTGACCCTTCAAGCCCACGCAATGTTTGGCCACGAGGAAAAATTTTGGAAACTCGACTAGCAAAAGATGGACAGGTGCGCAGCGCAAAAGTTTTGACTGCTCATGGAATACTGGAGAGGCCAGCTGTAAAGTTAGCGATTTTGGACGTGACGAAAGAATAGGAGTAAGGCATCGATGGGAATACTCGCCATACTATGGGGGGGTGTTACCGCCACTGGTTAAATCGATCAAATCTTTTACAATTTAGTTATTTCCTCGTCCTTATGTCACCGAAAAAGGAGATAGGAAAATCAAAAAAAGGCGGCATTCATTAGCCGGCAGAAGGAAGGAGTTAACAGAGACGTTTGAGTCGTTTTAATTAATTTGTTTCTCAAAATTTAATATATTAATTTAACTATGTCTAATTTACGATTTTCATACCATAAAGTAACGTTCAAAATTTATATGTTTTATTAGAATTTGTCAAGTAATGTAATTTAATTTTAGGAATTTTTATAAAGGCTGTTTGAAGACTACAACTTTCAGCGAAACTAAGTGCGTTTCCCTTTATTCAAAATCCCCGTGAAAATCAGAAATCAATTGACCGAGGCAAATTTCCTCAACACCTATATAACAACAGAATAATAGATTGAAGCAGCCACTTTTTTCAGCTGACAGAGCATTTCAAATGAAAAAGCTACCACAACCGAATCCACATTCGCTTGTGAACCGTGACAACTGGTAATTGAACAAAAACAAGTGAGTAAGTTGTTGTATTTTTGTTGTATTTTGTTATTATATTTCAGCAGAATTTTGTTTTTTACTGTATATTGTATACAAATAAAACAACATTTTTAGCTGAAGTCACATTCGTTCCATTACTGTTTACTTAACTGTTCTATTTGTATTTGATTTTTTATATTTCATATAAAAAAATAAAATACTAAAATTAATATTTGTAATCTTTGTCGCGTAAATTAACTGTTTTGATTGTTTTGTCTTTGTATTTTTTAAGTTAAGTCTAATATCGTAAAGTAGAGAAAAATTATACTTGATCAAATTCATATTCGTCGCATGAATTCTGATGCTTCATAATATTTTCTTTTAATTCTATTGTTTATTATCACGTTAATCTTATATTATGTTATGTTTGGAAGAATTTCTCTTGCATTTATAATCTAATTCGCGTTTTATTAATATGCGTTTTATCAGCTGATGATTTTAATCTGTAGCTGAAACGAATTTCAAGATATGTTTACCCGCGATCGGTTACACAGCGTAATCCGGATTACGGCTGTTCGGTCACCTAATCCATGCGTCATGCGGATGTGCCCCTCGGTCGGTTGGGCGGGTAAGTGGGACCGTTGGGATTCGTCGTAAAAAAAAAAAGGGTTAGTCGGGCAAGCCGACTTATATATCACGTCGCTTACAACAAGAGTTATGTATTTTTCATCAACTTTTCAGGAGAGCAAAAAAACTAATTCTTTGTCTCCTTACGCATTATTTTAAAATTGTCATATTTAAAATAAATTCCATTAACTACTAAAAATTGCGTTATGAAAAAAAAATTCAGTTATTTGACGTGCAACACTTTAGACCCTTAAATTATCACATAACTCTTTTTGATAAAGAAGTTTAATTCGATTTCGACAGAACGGAATTGCATGAAATTTAGATCCTAGCCACAATGGTCACTATGGTCTAGCCACAATATGAGAAGATGTGGTCTTAATTAGTTAACTGGGCGTGGCTCCTCCCATCGCGGAAATGTTTTCTTGGGCTTATCAGATATATAATGATGCAAATTGGGTCTTGGGCATACTTACATTAGCACTAAAAATCATATAATTGAAGTGGAACGATCGGTTATATTGGTCAACATGTTAAGTTGACCAAATGGACTTTATTTTATTCAAAACCATTTATGGATACATTTTGATCGGGAATATATTGTATTACATATTAAATCGGTTTGAAACACCTCATGAGGTAGGGTATATTCACTTTGGTCTGAAGTTTGTAACACCAAGAAGGAGGAGTGATAGGTATGGAAAACTATATATTCTAGACCAGCGTCACCTCCTTAGTTGATTTAGAACTATACGTCTGTCCATCTGTTCGTCTGTTTGTCCGTCCATGTAAACACGATTGCAGGAGCTAGAAGAAATCTAGAGGGCCCAACCTTTGGATAATTCCTTTTTTTGGCATTCGGTATTGAAAATGGGCGTAATAGGTCGACTCGCACTCTACCTTCCATATAAGTGAAAATCGGGTTTTCTAAAATATGTAACCGAATTCCGCTGAAATAGTTCCAAACTTGCTACATAGTGGTTTTTGAGGTCGCTGATTTCCAATATTGCTAGTAGGTTAGGGGTAAGTCGGCTTTGACCGACTGAAACTTACTCACTTGTTTTACTGAGCGCAACGACCGTTTCCGGGAGGTCATAACGACCATTTAATTTGGGGCCTTGCGATGCTGGCCAGACGTCATACCTTAAAATATGCCCTAGAGTTCATTCAAAACTTCCATGATTAGAATAAAATTAAAAAATGTATTATTAGACAAAGGATATAATAAATGTACCTTTGTAAATGGTAAAAATTCGATTGGATCTTCAAATCAAATAAAAGCAAACCCTGTATTACTTATTTCAATTTTATTTTGGCAATTACATCAATGCTCGCGTTCTAGTTTCGGCTTTGATCAAAAACAATTATGTGCAAATGAATACATAACTTATTTTTTAGAAACTTTTTAGTACTGAAAATACATAGCTGTATTTGGTAACTTCTGAACCATTTGAGATATCAAAAAACCAATAATGAGGGAAGGTGGCTATGGCTCATATAGTTAAATGGGCCAATAAAAAAAATTCGAAAAAAATCACATAACTTTTTTTGTAAGCCCAGTGACGATACGCTACACCTACTGAGCCATATTGGATTCGCCATCTTGAATTTTGAAAATGCGACGTAAAATTCGAAATCAGCGACCCCAAAAACCCCCATACAAAATTTCATACTATTTTGATGAAATCTTAAAATTACGGCAAAAACACGATTTTCACTTATATGGAAGGTAGGCGTGGCAGTCGACCGATTCCGCCCATTTGCAATACCAACTCCTTCTAGGGCCTAAAAAGGATAAATCCCTAGCTTTCTCCTAGCTCCTGCAATCGTGTTTACAAGAGAAGAGGACGGACAGACGGTCAGACGGATAGGGCTGAATCAACTCAGGAATATACCCATACCTCATGAGGTGTATGTAATTTAGTGCATGTATATTTTCTCTTTCTGTTGCTCTAAAAGCGGAATCTCTTAATTACTCTTGACCTACAACTATGTTGTCACTGTGATGCCATGTAGGAAGCAAAAGACCACAAAGGAATTTTTGAATGTTTGAATTTATTGATTTCTTCCTTTTAATCAAAGTTTATTTTATCAAAATTCACAAAAAAAAACATTTGACCGCCTGTGGCCCTTGTTTATTTGTATTTTTACTCTCTTTTACGCTCCTTGACTTTTTGATGCGTGCCACACACAAAAATATTTGACGTCGGGTCAATCTGTCACCTTTTTTCTGTCACAAAAGGGTTGCTATTAGTCATATTTTATGTGCCCAATGGTTGAAAAAGTGTGAAATTCTGTAACATTTTTTTTTTATTGATAACTAGTATTTCCCCGTGGCGAAAATTTCCCCTCCTGCACACAGAGCTCGAAATTCCCCGCAAAATGGTTTATTCCCCACAATCTAACATCCCTGATCATGGTGAATAAAAAGAGAGAGAAAGAGCACAAAAACTCCATATAAAAAAAATAACTTTCCATTTTCAGCGATCTATACGCAGAAGAGAGTGGAAAGCAACATACAATAATGTTCTGCAAGCACAGACTATGCCAATGAAATCGAACGAAATCTGTAAGCATAGGATAAAGTTTTGAAATAGAACCTAATAAAGAAAACTAAGATATTTACCTTTCGAAAATCAAAAAAAAAGTATCCTTTTCTCTTCCTTGGCACAATTAGGATGTTTTAAAAAATTATGAAAATCGGTTGGCTAGTTTTTGCTCTTACCCGTTACAACAAAATTGGCGTTTTCAATTTTATATCTAGGATTTATTTAAAAAAAACAAAGACAAAACTACAAGCGATCTTTAGCAATTAAAAGTATCACGAACACATTCCTGACAAGTGTTTATTGCAACCAAAAACTAAAAACATTGCTGCTAAAGATTTCGATGCCTGAAAGCACAACCATTGTCATTAAACGCTTCTCATCACTGAATCAGATGTCAATTAAACACAGCTCAACTCAATTTTGATAATTCTTCTCTTCTACATTTTCGGCAGTTAGATTTTAGCACTCGGCGAAAGAACACCAATTTTGTAAAAACCGCCTGCCAAACTTAGACATTGAATTTTTTTTTTAAATTGACGAATCCCATGGCCCACTTACCCGCCCGACCGACCGAGAGGCGCATCCGTATGACGCACGGATCGGTGACCGAACAGCAAAAGTCCGGACTGTTCTGCTTCGAAGAGTCAGGCGATAGAGTGAGTCCCTCGTTGGGAATATTCCACTAAGCATAAAGGCTTTATAGTGGAAGTAATTAAATATTCCTTGTTCCGCTAAGCATGAAGGCTATAGCGCAGGTAATTGTAAAGATCGACGTTGAGCTAAGCAAAAAGGACTGTTAGCTGTGCTTATTCACCTAAGCATTAGAGCTATAGCGGAAGTTAGATGTTATATATATGATAGTTATTTATTGAATTTAGGTATTTGAATTATTGTTTGTTAGGAAAAGAAGAATTTCCGATTTTGTTTTTTGAATTGAATTGTTGAAATTAATTGCATTGTAGATATTATTGAAATCGTCGCACGCTGCTCTGAACGGTTCAAATTTCATATAGCTGGATTTGGCTATTTTTACTTGAAGTAAATTAAAATTTCTTGTTGCGCGGGAAGGTACTTTAATGTTTAATTTGCTCAACAGACATTCACTATTAACATTGCCTTGTAGAATTTTGAAAATGAATATTGAAGTAAGCATTAGTCTACGGTTTTTTAGCGACGGAAGAGAAATTAGTTTTAAACGATTTTCGTATGTTGGAAGATTAACATCTGGATTCCAAGGCAATCCACGTAAACAAAAAATTAAAAACTGTTTCTGCACTGATTCTATGCCATTGATGTAACAGTTATAACGAGGGCACCACACAATAGATGCATACTCCAAAATAGGACGGACAAGAGAAATATATAAAAGTTTAGTGATATAAGGATCATCAAACTCTTTTGACCACAGTTTAGTAAAGCCTAGAACACAATTTTCTTTGTTGATAGTTTTATTCACATGCGTGTTGAAACAAAGTTTTGGATCCATAGTTATTCCAAGATCTTGAAAAGAATTTAATGTTTCAAGTTCTTCATTTTCGATTTTATAAGTGTGTAAGATGGGGTTCACTCTTTTAAAAGTCATTTGTTTGCATTTCTTCAAGTTGAGATTCATATTGTTTATTGTACACCAGTTACATAGATTGTCAAGGTCCGTCTGTAAAGTTATTGTTTCACGTTTGTCATTGAATGAGTGGAAAAGTTTGACGTCATCTGCATACATTAAAATATGGCTATTTTTGATGATAGATGGTAGATCATTTATAAATAACAAGAAGAGAACAGGTTCCTTGGGTACACCAGATGTAACATTAAATTCAGTTGATTTGGTTGTTTTGAAAATAACTCGTTGTTATAACATTAAATTCAGTTGATTTGGTTGTTTTGAAAATAACTCGTTGTTTTCTATCCAATAAATATGAATTAATCCATTTTAATAATCCTGGCGGAAATCCAAATTTCGACAGTTTCAAAGTTAATAATCTATGGTTTACTACATCAAAAGCTTTGCTAAAATCAGTGTAAATTACATCAGTTTGCAATCCTTTTTCAAAATTTTCAACTACATGAGATGAAAATTCTAATAAGTTAATTGTAGTTGACTTGCCAGGTAAGAATCCATGTTGAAAAGGTGAAATTGATTTGAAGATACTAGAGTTTATTTGAATGCAAATAATTTTGCTATTCCACGATAGTTTGTAATACTTGATTTGCTGCCGGATTTATGCAGTGGTATTATGAATGATGATTTCCAGGAAACTGGAAAGTTTCCACATGAAAGGGAATGTTTAAATAATAAAGTGATAGGTACAACAACCTCTTCAGAACATTCTTTCAAAATGCACGAAGGTATGTTATCTGGACCACCTCTGAATCCAATCTTTAGTTTTTTCAGATGCTGCAATACTATAACTTCATCAATGGCAGGTTGTAAAATATCAAAAGGATAGGTATTGGACGGTAAGAATCCACAGAATATGTTGTTTTGAAAAAATTGGCAAAAGATTGCATATAGTTTCTTCATTATCGGATTCAACATCACTATATTTCATTAGCGATGGATAGCCACTATCTTTACGTTTAATATTTATAAAGTACCAAAATGACTTTGGGTCTTGCTTCAAAGATGTTCTCACTTTGTTTAAATAGTTGTTATACTTTAATTTGCAAGTAAAATTATATTTCTAACGTAGATATGTATATTTCGATAAGTCAGTTAATCTGTGATGTTTTTGATACAATCTGTAATATTTAGTTTTAGAATTTCTTACAAATAAAGTCAATTAAATATTAAAGCGATCGAGGTTTTGTTTTTCAATAGTATTCAGTCGACATAAAGTTTCCAAAATTGTTCTGGAAACGAGGGCAACCGACACCGCTTATTTTCTCGCAAATTGCTTCTCGTGCCATCTGAAAGCCGTCGCCACTTTCCTTTTGATGTTATTGAGAAATTTCCACGAATTTCGGTGAAAAATCCTGACAGATCAAAAGCTGACAGGTCAAAAGCTGAAAAACAAAATAGGAGCAACGAGAAAAAAGGGGGAAATTAGGATCCCGATTTGGACGAGACGAACGAAGAAATGGATGCAGTAGATCCTGATGAAACAATTGTTGCCCAGAGTCAACCAAAAACTAGTAAGAGAATTATCTTCGGTCTGACCGAAGCTATAATACTCTGCACATGCGAGTACGATACATTCTGAGACCATATGTTAGTAATTTTATCGAAAATCGGTATTTTATTGATAGTTTTTCGATATTTTCTTCATAATTTTTCGATATTTTATCGATTTTTTATCGATAAATTTTCGAAAAATTTTTCGATAATTTACCGATAATTTTTCGATTTTTTATTGATAATTTTTCGTTTTTATATCGATAATTTTTCGATAATTTATCGATAATTTATTGACAATTTTTTGAATTTTTATCGATAATTTTTCGATAATTTATCGACAATTTTTCGATTTTTAACGATAATTTTTCGATTTTTATCGATAATTTTTCGATTTTTTATCGAAATTTTTTGATTTTTTGTCGATAATTTTTCGATAATTTATCGATAATTTTTCGATATTTTATCGATGATTTTCCAATAGTTATCGATAATTTTCAAATATTTATCGATAATTTTAGTTTCCTGATCCATTTAAAAATTTTGTTCCAATTCCATTTTGTTCCGGTCCAATTCCATTTCGTTGTTGCCCATTTTCAATAATATAAAATTGGCGGCCATTTTGTATGGGAGGTAGGCGTGGCTCTTATCCGATGTTGCCCATTTTCAATACCGTCCAATCATTCGCCAAAATAAGAGGAATCCCAAAATTTGGAGGCGATCGGTTAAGTATTTCTCAAGATAAACGAAAATAATATAAAATTGCCGGCCATTTTGTATGGGAGGTAGGCATGGCTCTTATCCGATGTTGCCCATTTTCAATACCGTCCAATCATTCGCAAAATAAGAGGAATCCCAAAATTTGGAAGCGATCGGTTAAGTATTTCTCAAGATGAACGAAAATAATATAAAATTGGCGGCCATTTTGTATGGGAGGTAGGCGTGGCTCTTATCCGATAATGCCCATTTTCAATACCGTCCAATCATTCGCCAAAACAAGAGGAATCCCAAAACTTGGGGTCGATAGCTCCTACGACAGTTATCGAGCGAAATGACAGAAAGACGGACAGACGGACGTGGACTAATGGACTCAGGAGGTGATGCTGATCAAGAATATATATACTTTTCCATACCGGACACACCTCCACGGTGTGACAAAAACAATATTCCCTTGGACACTAGTGTGCAGGGTATAATTACAAATGAACAATTTACGCAGTTAATCGCCACCATCAAGAGGGCGTTACCGAACTACAAAATGAAACAAATCGTAGTCAAGTGGAAGTCCAAAAACTGCGCCAAAATGTCCAAGGACGCACTCAGAAGCTGTTATAATCCCACCTGACATGATTCACCCATAAAATGTATAAGGACGCACTCAGAAACTGTCCTAATCCCACCTGACATGAATCATCCATAAAATGTCCAAGGACGCATTTAGAAGCTGATCGAATCCCATCTGACATGATTCATCCAAAAAAAGTGAAATAAAATTTCATTACCTGTAATGGTATTGGTAATGGTAATGCGTAATGAAAATTTATTTACTTTACAAGTCTGGTGCTCAGGTCGAAGCTGGCCTAATCCGACCTAACATGATTCAACCAAAAAATGTCCAAGGACGCACTCAGAAGCTGTCCTAATCCCACCTGACATGATTCGTCCAAAAAATATCCAAGGACGCACTCAGAAGCTGGCCTAATCCCAACTGACATGATTCACCCGAAAAATGTCCAAGGACGCACTCAGAAGCTGTCCTAATCGCAACTAACATGAATCATTGGTAATACCAAGTCTGAGAGCCAGGCCATCACTGACAAAATACTCGGCATGTGCTGGAACACTAGTGACGACACTTTCGAATTTTGTTTTAAGCTCCACAAAATTGCAAAAGACGTTCTGAAGTGCAAGCAGCCGCCAACCAAAAGAGAGTTATTGGGAATCGCCATGGCAATATACGATTCCTTTGGTCTATTGGCTAAAATCACGATTTTTATAAAATTATTGTTGCAAGTATTGTGGAGACAACAAATACAGTGGGACGAACAGTTACCCCATCGTGGTGGAGAAAATTTGAGGACGTGAACTACTTTTCGATTCCACTATGATACTCAAGATTATTGTCGACTGCGGACGAAATTCAACTGCACATCTTTGTAGATGCAAGCTCCAGTGCTTATGCTGCCGTGGCTTATTTGCGAATTAAAAAAGTGAACTAGGTTGATATCGCGCTAGTTGCTGCTACAGCAAGGTGTGCGCCTTTGAAAGGAATGACTGTGCCACGTTTGGAGCTACAAGCCGTAGTTCTGGGATGTCGATTGAGAACGTCAATTGAAGAATGTCACGATCTTAAAATAGATAGAACAACGTTCTGGAGTGATTCCAAGACCGTAATACTCTTGATACGGTCAACCACTCGTGAGTATAGACAATTTGTTGCGTGTAGAATCTCGGAGATATTGGCCACAACTTCGCCGTCACAATGGTGTTGGATACCAACAGAAGAGTGTACAAAACGCGTTCTGCTGTTGACAAGCCACAAGGCGTGCCCTATCGATTTTAATAAATTTTCGTCTTACTTGAGGCTGATTCGAGTTCTTGCCTGGGTGTTTCGATTCATCAACAATTTGAAAAGAACTGAACTGACCTACGCGGAGAAGTTTGTATGTCGCCAAAAACAGAGTGAGGTATATGTACAAGAAATCAATGCACTGCGGTCCAACAAAAAGCAGGCAAAAACCAGTAGTTTACATCAACTCACGCCATTTCTCGACACAGACGGAGTGCTGAAGATCAACGGAAGAATTGATTCTGCTTATTGCCTTCCGTTGGATTCACGACGCCCAACAATCTTACCCCAAAATCATTATGTGACTCGACTAATAATGGAACGATATCATCAGAAAAGACGCCATCAAAACGATTCTTTAATAATAAACGAAATGCGACAAAAATTGTGGGTGCCTCATGCTCGTGCCGTGTTGAAGTCCGTTAAGAAGAGATGTCCTGTATGTATTGTCAATAATGCCAAGCCTGCCGTACCACTGATGGGTCAACTGCCGCCGGACCGCTTTACGCCATTTGTTCGCCCGTTCAGCTACACGGGGATTATTGTGGTCCTTTTCTGGTCGCAATTGGTCGTAGGCGAGAGAAACGCTGGGTCGCGTTGTTCACGTGCTTAACAACTCGAGCGATACATTTGGAAATTGCTGAAGACTTATCGACCGATGCTTTTCTAATCCGTTTGAGGAACTTTGTGAACCGCCGTGGTGTGCCAACAAGAATTCGTAGCGATAATGGCACGAATTTTATTGGTGCTCAAAAGAAGATGAAAAAAGAGGAGCGGATATTCGATTTCAACCTGATGGAAAAAGAAATATCGAAAGAAAACATTGAGTGGAAATTTAACCGCCCTTCCATCCCCAACGCCGGAGGCTGCTGGAAACGTCTTGTACAATGCGTAAAGCGCTTATTAGACAGAGTCTTAAAAGACGACGCCCCTCGATAAGAAAGTTCTATGTCCACAGTAGGATTTATTTCGTGTGCACAAAGGCGCAATGTCCAAATTTTGAGTTGTTGTCTTTGCTTATTTCATAAAAATATAAAAAAAGGTTATTGTATTAGATTTTTGACACATGAAAATTCCTTCATTTTTATTTTCAAACTGTGAAATGTGATTGTTTGAAATGAAAATATACCAGCTTCATCTAGTATTTCAAGCAATAAAATTTTTTTGTTTTTTGTTTGTAATAATAAACAAATTCCCTATGTCCCGAAAATTGTATTGTTTTGCCTCTTAGCACTCATAATAATGAAAATTTGTATGAAAACAAATTTGAATGTCACAGAAGAATACCATTTAATTCAAAACCATGACGAGTTTCACCCAAACTTTTTTTCAGTACTCTACAGATGGATTAAGCTACATAAGAAGAATATTGGACCCAGAAAACAGAACTGCAATAATAACGAAAAATGAATTTTGGTTTTTCGTTTTCTACAGTTCGGGAAAATGGACATAGGATGGTTGTGCTTTAAGGTATCGATTTGTCAACTACATTTCCCTAGAAGGCAACACTCTTTTGACTGATGACCCCAGCATGAAGCTGGCGTCAAAAAATCCATGATAAAATATTCAGTCGCTCTCTCAAATTCATTCAAATGTTCATTTTTAATTTTGCCAACCAGACAAATTTTTTTTTTTATTTTTTTAAGTTACGCCGTAATTCTTTTGCCTTGGAAAGAATACGCCACGACAAATTATGTTCCTTTTTTTAGGAATAGATCTTCAAAGGCTTGACTACTGCTTACAACGTATATGCGATAAAACGCATTTAACCTGCAACGTCGCAAAGGCTGGGGTAAGGACTCGTCGGATGTCCAGGGCTTCGTTGACAGAAATAAATTTATAATTTACAGAGATTATAATATAAACAGAGACTTTATTCAATAATAGTTCAAATTCAAAAAGTTACAGATTTCGATTGGATTTTATTGTGCGAACAGTGGCAATAGTCGTCGATGTTTTGGCGTTATAGCTGATCGGCGACGTTGGCAATTTGTTGGGTGACGACGTAGATATGTGGCGATAGTTGATGATACCGTAGGTGTCGGGATGCGTAGTGCGATTTCGAAAAAGGATAGGCAAGAGCGTGGCTAGTGCGAGCGTAGGCGTAGCAAGGCTTGAACGTGGGTGTGGTGAGCATGAACGGCAGACCAAAATGTCTCCAAGGATATTTGCGCAATACCACACAATGTTGTCCGTGGTTCAAAAATCCTTTGTCCTTCGAGGACCTTCGTATTTTCCATACACTTCGTTGACTTCGATATATACTCCAAGTATTCTTCCAGAGATTTTCCGCTGCTCTTCACACGTTTGCCTCCACGCTGATAGTCTCGCAAGTAGCCTGATTTCGGAATATTCGCAATAGGCCATTAGTATAATGTCATATAAGAAATTTTATAAAATAAGGGTAAATACAAAATAGCAACACAAATTTACATGATTATTTTATTTCGGAAATTAATTATGAGGGGGAAAAAGAAAGTTTAATTAGTGAAATGGAAAAAAAAAGAAAAAATATAAATGTTAATTAGAGGCTGTAAAAGAAGTTAGCTTTTGTTAAACAAATGGTAGAATTTAATTATTTATAGCTGCAAGAAGAATTGATTATTTCTCTTTTATAAAATGTTTGCATAATGAAAACCAAAAAATGTAATTTTACAAGAATGGAGGACTGGCAAGAAGTTATCTGCCGGTACAGGCGGCTGCTTCCCTGCCCTCATCCTTGTGTCCATCCAGAATTCCTATTTTTCCCAAAAGAGTGACTGGGGTGGAAGTTATCTGCCGGTACAGGCGGCTGCCCCCTGCCACTATTTTGGTCCTGTTCCCATTTACCTAACCTCAAAATGTGTGACTGGTAAGAAGTTATCTGCCGGTACAGGCGGCTGCTTACCCTGCCACCATTCCTGTCCCATCCCAGAGTTCCTAATCCAAAAAGGGTGACTGGGGCGGAAGTTATCTGCCGGTACAGGCGGCTGCCCCCCTGCCACCATTTTTGTCCCAACCCAGAGTTCCTAACAAATTCCTAAATAATACGCTACTATTACCAAAGACACTCACCTGATTTCGGAATATTCGCAATAGGCCGAAATCAGGTCGAGTGTGCGCTTTATATAGGGTCGTGGAATCACCAACTCCTGTTGGTGACTTGTTGCTCAACTTTCTGTCGTATCATGTGGTGAATTGTGGCACATGATTTGCCGTGCCTCTATTGTCGTCTCCCTTTTCCTTATGCGATTCCGACCTCACAACCCGTCTGGTTGTTCGTCGTTTGGGTAGTGTCGCTGATACGGTGACCAGGTGTTTTTTTTCCACTATCACCAATCAACTTGGTGACCAGGGTGCCACTGTTCGCCCCGTTTAGCCGACTTAAATTCTAACATTTGGTTACTGTTTAGATATTTATTGTAATTCAAAACAATGATTCAATTCATGACTTTAAATATTTTTATAGTATGCTGGCGACAACCGTCTGTCGCGATAAGAATGTGACGTCACCATATTTTTGTGGTCGTCACACCCCCCCTTTACTTCCGCGGACGAAAACGGACGACCTCTGTCCTGTTCCGTCCTAGGGTGACCAGGTAGTCGCCTTCGTTGCGTCGGACTCGGAAACGGCTCCTCTGTCCAGGGGCCTTCCGGGCTCTGGCCTGATTTATTCGGCGCATCACTGCCGGACTGAGCGTAAATTCCTCTCCTATGGCCTGCTCCTCACTCCGCGTAGGTGTTGTTGCCTGGGCTGGCGTGTGTGATGTTGCTGGGCGCTTTGGTGATGGAGTGTGTGTCGGTTGGGCTGGTGATGGGATGCTGGGGCATGACCATGCCATCAACCCGCCAGGGGTTGGAATCTCCAACCAGCCTTCGTCTGCCTCGTCATAATGCAGCGTCAGGTATGGGGTGCCATCGGGTGAGACACCCACCATGATGGCACTGGCTTTCGACGTGTGATCTTCTTCATCGTTGGGCATGGGCTCCCCAGGCTTGCTTGTGTTGGGGCTGCCTATGTCCTCTTTAGGTGCACATGCTGTCTTCGTGGTTGATGGCCCTGTTTGGTTACTCATGCTGGCCGCTGGTGGCGCGGCGTGTGTGCGCTTCTCATCTTCCTCATTTGTGCTTATGGCCTGTCGTCCCGCCACCTGATATCGCCATCTTGCATTTCCGGGATGCCAATGCAATCCCCTGTATCGTAATCCCTCGGATTTCTAAAGCTATATTCTACTTCATGAAATTTTAAATATTCAGTATAAAATTCAATTTATTTTTGCAGCAGCAGGCATTTTCCTTCTGCTACCGCAATCTTACCCTTGTTCTTTACCTTTGCTTACCCTACGTCGTTGCCACTGCCTCCGACGCACTATCCCTTTCCTTAAATTCGCGTAAATCGCTAACATGTGCGTTTCGCTCCTGCGAATCGCTCTGCCTTTTTACGCGCACAATCACCGGTGAAATAAAATCCACCACTTGATAGGGGCCATCAAATTTTGGTGCCAACTTGGCCGTAAATCCGTCGATCGCTTTCGACCTCTGGTTGCCATGCTCGTCGTCTCAGATTGTAATGCCTCGCCTGGTCCTGGGCGGCTTTCTCCATACTCCTATGCACTATGTCGAATACTTCTCGGAGTTTGTCGGCGCGTTCCACCGGCGTCTGTATCATCTGTCCAGTGCCCACTGTCGCTTCATCATAAAGGGACTTGGGCAGTCGTGGTTCACGGCCTTGAACAAGGAATGCGGGGCTGTAGCCTGTCGTTTCAGACACTCCTGTGTTGATCGCCAGCGTGATTTCTGGCAGGAGTTCATCCCACCTCCTTTGATTATTCGTCGACAGTTGTGCCACCATCGTTTTGATGGTTCGATTCGACCGCTCCGTGGCATTCTCCTGCGGCGTGTATGGTGCCGTGAACTGATGCCTAACTCCAAGTTCCTTCATGTACTTACAGAACGCCCTGGTTGGCGTACGATACTACCCGCTCCTGATTCTCAATAACCTGCGTCAGTACTACGCCCAGGCCTTGGTCACTAGCGTCTGTCTGCAAGGTGAACCGCTGCGAAAAATCTGGGCAGATGAGCACTGGTGCTTCGGTGAGCCGCAGCTTCAGTTGTTCGAACGCTTCCTGCTGCTCCTGCTCCCATTTCCACCGACGACTCTTCTTCAGCAATGCAGTCAATGGCTGGACCACCTTGGAAAAGTCTGGTACAAATCTCCGATACCAGGACGCGATGCCCAGGCATCTGCGCAGCTCCCTCAAGTTGGTAGGCGGCTTCAGCTCCTGTATCGCTGCGATCTTCTCGGGATCTGTGTGTATTCCGTCCGGCGTGACAATGTGACCTAAATAGCGTATTTCCTGCTTAAAAAACTCACATTTTTCCACATTAATTTTCAGATTCGCCGCCCGTAATCGTCGGAAGACCTCCCGTAGGTTGGTCATATGCTCCTCCAGTGTGGTTCCCGTGACAATAATGTCATCGAGATACGCGAATGCATGCGGCTCCATCTCCGGCCCGATGACCCCGTCCAGGGCGCGCTGAAATGTCGCTGGTGCCGAATGAAGGCCGAATGGCATTACGCACCATTGATACAGTCCTCGACCTGGCACGGTGACGCCGTGTACTGCTTGCTTCCAGGCTCCATTGGCACCTGCCAATTGCCGTTCTTCAAACCCAGGATGCTGATGACTTTCGCATTCCGCAGTCGGTCCAGAATGTGCTGAATGCGTGGTAGCGGATATGCATCCGGTACCGATTTGGCGTTCAGCTGCCTGTAGTCCACACACAGGCGCCAATTTCCATTCTTCTTCCGCACCAGTACGATCGGAGCGCTGTGTGGGCTCCTTGCTGGCTCGATGCATCCTTGCTGGATGAGCTCGTCGATCTGCTCGTTGATAATGCCTATCATCGCAGGATTCTTGGGATAGTACCTTTGTTTAATCGGCAGGTCATCCCTCATGATGATGCGGTGGCTAGCTATGGTCGTGGTTCCTCGCAATTCCTCAAACGGCGGCAACTTCTCCTCCAGAAACCTATCAATTAACAACTGCTCCCTCTCTTTGTCACACATTACCTGGAGTCTTACTTCACCCTGGGTATCCTGCTCGATGTTCCGTTTTTGCACAGATCGTGAACTGTTTCCCACTTCTACATTTTGCGCAGGCGGTATACTGCCTCCCAGGATTTCATTTTGAGCCGGCGGCGACCTGTATTCCAACTTCCAGGTTTGCGCAGGCTGTGAACTGCATTCCAAATTTCCATTTTGCGCAGGCTGTGAACTGCATCCAAATATTCCCTTTTTCGCAGGCGGTGAACTGCATCCGAGATTTCCATTTTGCGCAGGCTGTGAACTGCATCCTAATATTCCCTTTTTCGCAGGCGGTGAACTGCATCCGAGATTTCCATTTTGCGCAGGCTGTAAACTGCATCCTAATATTCCCTTTTGCGCAGGCGGTGAACTGCATCCGAGATTTCTATTTTGCGCAGGCTGTAAACTGCATTCCAAATTCCAGTTTTGCGCAGGCTGTGAACTGCATCCTCCCTGATTCCGATTTTCTGCAGACCATGAACTGCCTCTTAGATTTTCATTTTGCGCAGGCTGTGAACTGCATCCTCCTATATTCCAGTTTTGCGCAGGCTGTGAACTGCATCCTCCCTCATTCCGATTTTCTGCAGACCGTGAACTGCCTCCCAGTTTTCCACTTCGTGCAGACTGTGAACTGCGTGCCCTCTGATTCCGATTTTGCGCAGACCGTGAACTGCTTCTCCTCCTTTCCTGTACCCCTTGCTTGGGTTTGGCGCCCCGCAGAGTGCTGTCGTCGGCCAGTCGCCTGTTCTCTTCTTGATCCACCAGTTCTCCGTCAGCATCCCTAATCTGTGAGTGCATCCTTACCGTGTGGGTTCCGAGAGTCATCGTAGCGTGGATATGTCCCAAGAAGTCCAACCCGAGGATAAGCGGATCCGTTGAGGTGTGCAGCACCAATACCTTCATCCTCTTGGATCGGCCTCCCATGGCCACCTCCAGCACCAGGGCCTCGGTGACTGTGGTCAATGATCCATCCGCTAGCCGTATGTCGTGTTGGATGTTGACTTTGTTGAGCGGTGTCCAAAACTCCTTCGCATAATCGCGACTAATGAAGCACCGTGTGGCCCCTGTGTCGATTGTTACCGTTGTCTCTACACCATCAAGGGTAACCAGTGCAGAGATTCGGCGTCCATCAAAATCTAAAGTTCGCATTGTGGGAGGGGTTCGGTAGTCGGAGCGCCGGCCGCCCCTCGATCTCTGCCGGTTCCGCTGTCGTTTCCCGCCTGCCTTCTGCAACACTCAAATGTGCGTATGCCTCGCCGACCGCACTCCCAGCAGTGTAAGACCAGGTTCCCTGTACATTCGCTCCGGAAATGTCCTTCCTCTCCACATCTATGGCAAGTCCGTCGTGACGGCCTCGGTGCACCGGCTGTTTCTGCAAGCTGGTGTCGCTCCTCTGTCACTCGCATCGGGGTGCTCCGGGATGCATTGGTGTCCTCCTGCAGTCCCTCTAAATCTTGCGCCAATGTCAGCAGCTCGTCTAACGTGGTGAAGTCTCGGCGTTTTACATACCATCGATAATCCACGTGACTGTTCCTGTAAATCCGGCTGAGTTTCTCCTCGTCCCCATAGTTGGCGTGCCTCATCATGTCCTGCAAGGTAAGGACGTAGTCCTTGAAGTCCTTGCGCGGCTTCTGCACTCGTTGGCGGATGGCGTCATCTAACTGCTCGAAGTAGCGTCCGGGTAGGAAGAACAACAGGAAACTGCTCTTGAAGGATTCCCACGTCGTCCACTGGCGGTGGTTGTTCCTAAACCAGGTGAGCGCCTTCTCCGTCAACAGCTCCGGCATCATTCGTTGCATCTCATCCTTACCGACGTTGTATGTGGTCACTAGCTCCTCTACACGCTCGATAAATGCGATGGGGTCGGGCCCGCCATTATAGCGCACTGTCCACTTCCTCACTTGGTCAATTATCGTGGGCCGTGGTGGATGATACGGCCATGGGTATCCCATCGTTGTGTTCATCGGTGCCGCCGCTGGTACACTGGCTGGTACTTCTCGTCGTGCCGCCTTCACTGGCGGGGGTACAAAAGACACATTTGCCTCCAATTTCCTGACGTGGCTGCTCGTCGGTGCCGGCTCCACGGTCTCCTTCAGTGGGGGTGGTAGACTGCCCTCTTCCGAGCTAGCCTCGTGGTATTCCTCGTCACCGGCTTCCTCGTCTGCTGCCGCACCTGACATACCTGCCTCCTGACTGCGGGCGTGCTTGGCCTCCAATTCGATTAGCCGCTCCATATGTTCGCTGTTGGCTCCTTCCTCTTTCACGAAAGCGACAAACCGCTTCCTCATCTCCTCGACGCTGCCGCTGCCGCTGCCGTCGAAACCGAACTCCTGGGCGTACGTGCGTAGCTCATCGCGTCGCAGATAGTTGATCCAGGTCGTTTTCACCATTCTGCGTTCACTTAGTCGCCGTTAAATTTTTTATGTCCAATCGTTGCTGTTTAAGTTGTTAAATCTGCTGCCTCCTGGTGGTGGCTTCTTTATTTGATTATTGGGTGGTGGTGGTTTTTCGTCTTCTTCTGTTTACTGTCCCTGCTCGGACGCCATCTGTAACGTCGCAAAGGCTGGGGTAAGGACTCGTCAAATGTCCAGGGCTTCGTTGACAGAAAAAAATTTATAATTAACAGAGATTATAATATAAACAGAGACTTTATTCAATAATAGTTCAAATTCAAAAAGTTACAGATTTCGATTGGATTTTATTGGGCGAACAGTGGCAATAGTCGTCGATGTTTTGGCGTTATAGCTGATCGGCGACGTTGGCAATTTGTTGGGTGACGACGTAGATATGTGGCGATAGTTGATGATACCGTAGGTGTCGGGATGCGTAGTGCGATTTCGAAAAAGGATAGGCAAGAGCGTGGCTAGTGCGAGCGTAGGCGTAGCAAGGCTTGAACGTGGGTGTGGTGAGCATGAACGGCAGACCAAAATGTCTCCAAGGATATTTGCGCAATACCACACAATGTTGTCTGTTCAAAATTGACCACTTTATTTTAGTATTTTAAGAGAAAGAATACAAGAAAATTCGAATTGCATTTCTTATCGACTCGCGCATGTAGCCATGCGGTCGTAAAATCAAATCGTAACTTGTTATCTCCCCATGTACGCATACAGATACCAACACTATATTTGGTATGTTGTTGCGAGCATAACTGATAACAATTCCACTGTATGTACACAAGAAGACCAACGCTACAGCGTATTTTTATCACTGGTCTTCTTTTGCCTAGAATATGTTATCAGTATTTTAAGTAGTTTTTTGTATTAGCAACTTGTATAAATATCGCCGTTGGACAAGAATAAAACCAGAATTGAATTTACACCCAAACAGAGAAGTTTGGTTTTCTTTTCTCAAACATTTGGTCCTTCGAATTAAAGAAATTAGTAATTGAGTTTTCCCCTACCCTGGTAAGAGACTCAAAAGAACATTTTTCGAATCAGTGACTTACACATACAGTCACTGCCAAAAAACAAAAGCGTAATCGAAGCTACATATCGATTAAACTAAGCGTTTCCGAGGCTATACAACGGAAAAGTGAAAAGCTTTCCCGAAGCTAAAATCGGAACAGTGAAAAAAAAAAAAACAACCTAACAACACAAACAGCAAATCTCTACATCGACGTTCTTTAAGAAAAAATTTACACAAAAGATGGGTAAATCAGATATTATGGAAAAACAGATGGAGTTAGGCGAGGGAGTGGTTGTAATTCTCAACAAGATCCAAGACAAAGGGATCAGGGGAGTGTTAATTGGAAACACAAAGAAGAAAGTGGAGAGCATCTGGATGGAGTTCGAAAAGAACCACCAATCTTTACTTGCTGCTGGAGTAACCAAAGATAGTTATTTCAAGCACAAGTACTACGAACAGACATCTGCCAGGATTGAAGAAATCCAAAGGATGTTAGATGATACTGAGAGCCAAGAACATTCGGAAAAAGTAATTCAGGCCGAGCATCAACAAAAAGCGGACTCGGTATACAAAGATGAGGACGAAACATCAGTACGAGGCAGCTCAACAAAAATGAGCAAAAAGATGAAAATGCTCCGTAGTGCGATAAATCGTGTGTTTTGCGAAATCGAGAGCGGCACAAAAGACGATTTGACGGCATTCAAAGAAGATATAAACAGGCGAAATCAAAGTCTGGAAGAATGCTATGAAGAGACGGATCTTGCGTTATCTGAAGACACCGAAGAAGAATTCATGAGGCTTCAAGATGACGTTCTCAGTGCCATACAAAAAATAAACAGGGCATTGAGTAGCAGAGAGGTCAAAAAGCATCAATCATCGTCAACTATGAGGATGACAGAAATTAAGATCCCAAATTTCCTTGGAGATCTAAATGACTGGCCTTCATTTCATGACCTTTTTAAAAATATGGTGCATGATAATGAAGAGTTGTCGAATGCGGAGAAAATGTACCGCCTAAAGACATCAATAAAGGGAGAAGCGGCTAGGCTGATACAGCATCTAAAAGTAACAGATGCCAACTACGAGGCATCATGGGACATGCTAAAACAGCGATATGAGAATCGTCGCTTGCTATTCACAACTCAAGTGGATCGGATATTGGATCAAGCCACAGCGAATAGCGAGTCAGCAGACAGCATGAGACAGTTGTTGGATACAACCAACGAGTGCATGAACGCACTAAAAAGTTTAGACATCATGATGAAGGATGCCGAACCGGTCATTGCACGCGTTGTAGTAAGGAAGTTAGACAGAGATGGGCTTCGCCTGTATGAGCAGAATGTCAAAAAGACAAAAGACATTCAAAGCTTAGAAGACGTATTAAGTTTCCTGGAGCAGCAGTACCAAGCACTTGAATCGTTGAGAGGCAAAAAGCAGACATCCAAGACAGCAAACTTTAAAGGACAACAAAGGCCTACGAATGCCTATTATACAGCGCAGCAGCAATGTGAATATTGCAAAGCATCAGGGCATGATATAATTATATGCAGAAAATTTCAACTGCTTCCGGTGACGGAACGTAAGAGTTACGTGCAGAAGAATAAAACATGCTTTTTGTGTTTGAAACATCAATTAGACGTAAAATGTACCAGTTTGTCAACGGAGTGCAAAAAGTGTGGTAAACGTCACCACACATTATTCCACTACGACGAATTCAAACGAGGATCAAGCAGTCATCCTGAGAAGGCGCAAGAAAAATCAGCTGCTTTGATGACAGAGGAAATTAAATCACCGTCGGTGCTGTTAGCTACGGCTCAAATAAGAGTAAAGACTACTGATGGGGATCATTTGGTTCTGAGAGCATTGATAGACCAAGGATCCCAGAAAACAACAATATCCGAAGAAGCAGCTCAACTGTTGCAGTTGCCAAGACGAAAAGTAAAAACCGAGTTACAAGGATTAGGGGGTACGATAGTTGGAATTTCGAAATCAAAAATAAATATCGAAATCGCTCCAAGATTTTTGAGCAATACGACGTTCAAGTCAGAAGCGTTGGTATTGCCAACATTAGCGAGTGCTCATCCTGATAAATCATTTAAATATGATATAGACAGCTGGAAAAATCACGTTTTGGCAGACCCTTGCTTCAACAAATCGGATAGGATTGATATCGTAATTGGAAGCGATCTTTACACCGATATCATGGAAGAAGGAATCTACAAGGTTGGAAAAATTCTTGGACAAGCGACCAAACTGGGATGGATTCTATCTGGAGTTTTGCAGAAAACATCAGGCACGAATAGGATAACTGCAGCAGTAACTACGAGCCTGGAACGATTTTGGGAGTTAGATGACGTGAAGTCTGAAGATACAGTTTTTGAAGATGATAAATGTCTGAAATACTACCAGGATACCACCGTACATGGCAAGGATGGTAGATTCATTTTTAAGTTACCATTGCGAGAGGAGAAAGAATTAGGAGAATCCCGAAAACAAGCAATGGCGAGGTTTTTAAATCTAGAAAAAAGATTGACGGCTAATCCTCAGCTAAGAATG
The DNA here is from genome assembly GCA_951394025.1 of Heteromyza rotundicornis. Lineage (NCBI taxonomy): Eukaryota > Metazoa > Arthropoda > Insecta > Diptera > Heleomyzidae > Heteromyza > Heteromyza rotundicornis. The sequence goes on along the minus strand of OX596011.1, from coordinate 24,690,917 downwards.
GACTATGTTAAGTTCATGAGAGAGTACATCGACTTGGGTCATATGATGGAGGCGCAATACAAGATGCAGGGTAAATACTACTTACCACATCAAGCAGTGATTAGAGAAAGCAGCTCGACAACGAAGTTAAGTTTGACGCTTCCGCCAAATCCACTAATGGTAGCAGTTTGAATGATATCCTTTTGGTTGGACCCAGATTACAGAAGGACATCTTCGACATCGTGCTAAAATGGAGACTATGGAGAAACGTGCTAACAGCGGATGTAGAAAAAATGTATCGGCAAGTTAAGGTTGCAGAAGAAGATTGTGACTATCAACGTATACTGTGGAGAGAAAACCCCATTGAATCGATTAAGGAATACAAGCTGAAAACCATCACATATGGTACAGCATCGGCACCATTCCTCGCAACTCGAACACTCCAGGAGATAGGAACGAAATGTCAAGACAGCACGGTTTCTGGAATCATAAAGGATGACTTCTACATGGATGACCTGATGACAGGAGCAGACTCAGAAGAAGAGTGTCAAGCAATTCAAGTGGAAATATCAAAACACCTGGAGCAGTCGGGATTTCATCTGCGTAAATGGTTATCTAACAACGACAAAATAACAGCGTGTATTCCCAACATAAGTGACAACGAAGTCATTTCAATAAGCGAGGACAAAGCAGTGAAGACATTGGGATTGCAGTGGAAGCCGCAGAAGGATGAATTCTCGTTCATTATTAATGTATCCGAGAAGAAAAATATCACGAAGAGACAAGCATTATCAACTCTGGCTCGAATATTTGATCCATTGGGTTGGCTTGCACCAGTCACTATAACAGCAAAGATATTTATTCAAAAACTGTGGATTATGGATACTGACTGGGATGAAGAGATAAATGAGGAACTGACTATAGAATGGAAAGACTACATAAAGGACCTTCCAGCGATTGAATCAGTCAAGATACCTAGATGGCTCAACATTCTAAAGGATTCAATATGGCAAATACATGGATTTGCGGACGCATCAGGAAAGGCATACGCAGCGGTAATCTACGCAAAAATTGGTGCAACAGTGACAATAATAGCAGCGAGAAGCAAAGTAAATCCAATTAAAAATAAGAAGACACTCCCAAAACTAGAACTGTGTGCCGCACATCTCTTAGCAAAGTTACTACACAAAGTAACAGATATCGTGCAACGTGAAGCTAAAATATTTGCATGGAGCGATTCCATGATTACATTGGGATGGATTCAAAACAATAAAAGTAAGGATAAATTCATCCGATCCAAAGTGAGTGAAGTGAGATCACTTGTTCCAGGCGCAACCTGGAAACATGTCAAAACAAAGGACAATCCAGCTGACGTAGCTTCGCGAGGAACATCACCGAGTAAGCTGCAAGCACACGAATTATGGTGGAATGGCCCCACCTGGCTAAAAGATGACGAGTCTACATGGTTGCCCGACCCACAGATGGACGAAGACAATGTATTAGCTGCAACTACGATGTTAACTTCTTCCAAAGAACCGATCTTCGTAGAAGCCCTTTTGACAAGATGTTCCAGTTATGCCAAGGCCGAACGAGTTGTGGCGCGTATTATTCGCTTCAAGAACATTCTACGTGGGCAAAAATATCCAACACATTTGACGGCGAAAGAGTTATATTATGCTCAACAAGTCATTATGATGCAACAACAAAGTGTGGATTTTAAAAATGAAATTCACAATTTGAAGAAAAATTGTGAGATAGATAGAAGCAGCAAAATCCAGAATCTCAATCCATTTTTAGACAGCGATGGATTACTAAAAGTTGGAGGAAGATTAGGATATTCCAGTCTAAGTATGGAGCAGAGGCATCCAATCATATTGGACAAATCAAGGCTGACTACGCTAATCACTGAACGTGCTCACTTAACGACACTACATGGAGGAAATTGCATAATGGAATCGACCATCAGAAGGAACCTGTGGATAGTTGGCATGCAAAATATGATAAAGAAGTGCATAAGACAGTGTCCAAAATGCACGAGATATCGACAAAAAGCAGTTGGCCAAATTATGGGAAATTTGCCTGCACCGAGAGTGACTCCGTCTCACCCCTTCACACACACAGGGGTTGATTATGCAGGTCCCATTCTAATTAAGTGTTCGAGAACAAGAGGCCAGAAATCCTACAAAGGATATATCGCCGTATTTCTCTGCTTGGCAACAAAAGCGGTACACCTGGAGGCTGTAAGCGATCTAACGTCTGAAGCATTTTTGGCAGCTCTAAGAAGGTTTTTCGCCAGAAGAGGAAGAAGTCAACATATATACTCAGACAACGGAACGAATTTTGTTGGTGCATCCAGAAAGCTGGATGCAGAGTTTAAAGAAGCCATTAAAAACAATGTTTCAGTGATTCCAATTTTGGAATCTGAAAAAGTTCAATGGCATTTTATTCCCCCGGCAAGTCCTCACTTCGGAGGAATATGGGAAGCTGGAGTTAAAGCCGTCAAGCAGCATCTCAGACGAGTAATTGGTGATACAAAATTATCGTACGAAGAAATAAGTACACTATTAGCTCAGATCGAAGCAGTGCTGAATTCCCGACCATTGCATGCAATCAGCAACAACGTGGAGGAAATGGATGTGCTAACACCAGGACATTTTCTGATTGGACACCCAATACTAGATGCCGCAGAATCATCGAGTGAACAAAAGATTAGTTCACTTGATAGATGGAAGCTGATCCAGAAGATGAAAAAAGATTTTTGGAACCGATGGAAGAACGAATATCTTACCACACTTCAGAAGAGGTATAAGTGGAAAAATTCGCAAAATAATCTTGTCAAAGGTTTAATAGTAGTAGTGAAGGATGAAAGTACTGCTCCTTCAAAGTGGATGCTTGGAAGAATACTTGAAGTTCACCCAGGAAAAGACGGAAGAGTCAGAGTGGTGACCCTAAAGACCCAAAGCGGGAATTTCAAAAGACCAGTGCACAAAATCTGTCCATTGGAAATTACGGCGAATCCAGTAGAATCAGAAATTGAAGCAGTAAGTTCTCACTTAACACGAACAAAGCCTATACCAAGATCAAAGGACGTGAGAGCCGGAGGATGGCTTTGGTGGATGATGGCTTTTTTGTGTACCAGCATAACAGTGAACGGCTTGCAGACAGATGGGAGAAGCTCCGTTACTACAATAAAGGATAATACAGCCTTGTATTATGACAACATTGGCGCAGTGGATGTTGTGGCATCGAAATGGAATCTAGTAATATATTATGATTTGAGTTCCTACTTCGAAGAATTGAACGGCATCAGAAGCTATGTCATTCGGTTAAAAAAGCAGTGCCACATTTTGACACATTTTGAACAAGCGTGTGACCTGGTAACCACGTCACTAGAGAAACGGTACCAAAAACTTAAATCTAACAACGAACTATTAGCAATCGATAAAGTAAACGGAAGACAACGACGAGCACCATTTGAGTTTGTGGGCTCTATCTATCATGTTCTCTTTGGGATGATGGATGCTGACGACAGAGAGGAAATGGAGACTGAAATGCTAAAGATTTTCCAGAATCAACAAAGCTTGGCCAAATACATGAAGAACCAGACATCGCTGATTGACTCCACGGTAAATATTTTGAAGAAGACTACGGCTGAGGTCAATACAAGCTTTCAGAAGATGAACGGCCAGCTGAACTCATATTATAGTGAAATTACAAAAAACCAAAACGCTGAGCGAATGGCCTTGATGTTTCAAATGATGACCACGCATCTGAATATGATGATCGACGAATGCAGTAGGATCCAAGAATCAGTAATGAACCTGCTAATCGATGTAAACCACGGACGAATTAATCCTGAACTTCTTAGACCAACACAGTTACGTCAAGAAATACTACTGATTCAGGAAAAATTGTCGACTAAATTCAAGATGCCTGGAAAGTCTACAAGCAATGAACTGAAAGAGGTGTACAATTCTTTAGTAGCTAAAGGAATCATAGTGGAACATCGCCTCATAATCAAAGCCGAGATTCCGCTGGTATACAAGGAGACCTCTGCTCTATACAAAATAATTCCATTACCGTTAAAGGTACCTGGCAGTGTTATAACGGTTAAAACTAAAGTTAAGTTTATCGTCTACAACTTTGAACTTAATACCTATTTTACGATGACGCAATCAGAATTGCATAACTGCAAGAGAAGTTTGAATGGTGACTTCCTATGCTTGGGGAATAGACCATGGATAACAGCAACCGACAATTCTTGCGAGATCTCAGGACTGAGACAGGCGAAACATTCAAGCTGTGAATATGAACAAGTCTCCACAAATGAGATGTGGACCAAGCTGCGCGATGGCAACAAGTGGATTTTCAAGGTATTCGAAAATTCTACAATCTATCTGGAATGCGGCACTCGAACTAAATGGATGGACATACCACCACAAGGAATACTGGCACTGGAATCTGGATGTACAGCAAGGCACAACAGCGTCACGATTGCAGCCAATCAACATTTCGAATCGCAGACCAACGAAGGCACGATCTCAACGTCGTGGGTGAAAAATGTGGACAGCATAACTGATGCACAGGTCAAGCCGCTTGACGCGGTGTTTATAAACCACAGCAGGGATATCGCGCTTCTAAAAACGAATTTAGATCAGCTTAAGAAGGAGAACATCGAGCTAAAGAAGATTAGTTTTCATCATCTTAGTGGCCATGCGTCTTTTATCCTTATTGCTCTATTATTAATTATCATAATTATATTGTATGTAAAATCTAAATGTACTAGCACGCAACGCGTAAAACTGGACTTTTCCAACGCTGCTTTAGACAGGGCTCGCCAGAATGTTCAAAATTGACCACTTTATTTTAGTATTTTAAGAGAAAGAAATGGAATACAAGAAAATTCGAATTGTATTTCTTATCGACTCGCGCATGTAGCCATGCGGTCGTAAAATCAAATCGTAACTTGTTATCTCCCCATGTACGCATACAGATACCAACACTATATTTGGTATGTTGTTGCGAGCATAACTGATAACAATTCCACTGTATGTACACAAGAAGACCAACGCTACAGCGTATTTTTATCACTGGTCTTCTTTTGCCTAGAATATGTTATCAGTATTTTAAGTAGTTTTTTGTATTAGCAACTTGTATAAATATCGCCGTTGGACAAGAATAAAACCAGAATTGAATTTACACCCAAACAGAGAAGTTTGGTTTTCTTTTCTCAACATTGTCCGTGGTTCAAAAATCCTTTGTCCTTCGAGGACCTTCGTATTTTCCATACACTTCGTTGACTTCGATATATACTCCAAGTATTCTTCCAGAGATTTTCCGCTGCTCTTCACACGTTTGCCTCCATGCTGATAGTCTCGCAAGTAGCGTGATTTCGGAATATTCGCAATAGGCCATTAGTATAATGTCATATAAGAAATTTTAAAAAATAAGGGTAAATACAAAATAGCAACACAAATTTATATGATTATTTTATTTCGGAAATTAATTATGAGGGGGAAAAAGAAAGTTTAATTAGTGAAATGGAAAAAAAAGAAAAAATATAAATTTTAATTAGAGGCTGTAAAAGAAGTTAGCTTTTGTTAAACAAATGGTAGAATTTAATTATTTATAGCTGCAAGAAGAATTGATTATTTCTCTTTTATAAAATGTTTGCATAATGAAAACCAAAAAATGTAATTTTACAAGGACTGGCAAGAAGTTATCTGCCGGTACAGGCGGCTGCCCCCCTGCCACTATTTTGGTCCTGTTCCCATTTCCCTAACCTCAAAAAGTGTGACTGGTAAGAAGTTATCTGCCGGTACAGGCGGCTGCTTACCTGCCACCATTTTTGTCCCATCCCAGAGTTCCTACTCCAAAAAGTGTGGCTGGGGCGGAAGTTATCTGTCGGTACAGGCGGCTGCCCCCCTGCCACCATTTTTGTCCTGTCCTCAATTTGCTACCTACAGAAAGTGTGACTGGAGAAGAAGTTATCTGCCGGTACAGGCGGCTACTTCCCCTGCCACCATTTCTGTCCCATCCCAGAGTTCCTAATCCAAAAAGGGTGACTGGGGCGGAAGTTATCTGCCGGTACAGGCGGCTGCCCCCCTGCCACCATTTTTGTCCCAACCCAGAGTTCCTAACAAATTCCTAAATAATACGCTACTATTACCAAAGACACTCACCTGATTTCGGAATATTCGCAATAGGCCGAAATCAGGTCGAGTGTGCGCTTTATATAGGGTCGTGGAATCACCAACTCCTGTTGGTGACTTGTTGCTCAACTTTCTGTCGTATCATGTGGTGAATTGTAGCACATGATTTGCCGTGCCTCTATCGTCGTCTCCCTTTTCCTTATGCGATTCCGACCTCACAACCCGTCTGGTTGTTCGTCGTTTGGGTAGTGTCGCTGATACGGTGACCAGGTGTTATTTTTCCACTATCACCAATCAACTTGGTGACCAGGGTGCCACTGTTCGCCCCGTTTAGCCGACTTAAATTCTAACATTTGGTTACTGTTTAGATATTTATTGTAATTCAAAACAATGATTCAATTCATGACTTTAAATATTTAAACAACAAAAATTTGTCGGCACCCGGTGTCAATTGACGCCTGTGTGGCATTTAGTACATCACGCATCACTAATATGCATCCAGTTTTGTCCATCACTATTATGTATCCATCTTGTTTATCTTTTATGCATTTCGTAAATATTTTTAAAACGTAATTATTTTTTTTTTTTTAACTACATAAAATTTATTTATTGAATCTTCTAAAATAAAAAAATTAGAACTAACAATAACTTTGAACAAAATAATTAGACATTACATAACAGATTTAACATAGTACTAGTTGACCTTATCCACTGATTTGGACAACTTAATGTATGTATCAAGGCGATGTAGGCGTTGACTGGATGTCGGCATCTACAGGATGTCGGCATAGACGAACGGCTGCATCGACGAGGGTGTCCCTGAACTATCTATTCAAAGGAAATAGAATAATTTCGTTGTAGACGTAAGGGTCGGGTGAGTTTTATTAAGGTTCGAGCTGGAATATTAGGATGCATTTTTAGCTTATCTGCATACTTTGTATTACGTTTCGGTATCTCATCAGATATTTTCGATATTTGTAAATCTCTGTGGATGTGTTCATTTTTTATAAACCATGTATTTGTCCAAGTATTTGTCGCAGAATTTTTGACTGCATCCTTTGCAGTTTCTCAACATTTGATGGAGATGCTGTTCCCCAGAGCTCGATCCCATATGACCATATGGGTTTAATTATACTTTTGTATAACAGGATTTTATATGTGGTGTTGAGTTTTGATTGCTTCGAGAGGAGCCAATTTAATTCGAGTTTTTTTAATTTTATTTGTGTAATTTTAGCTGCGATGTGCTTTTTCCATGTGAGTCTGCGATCGAGATGCATACCAAGATATTTGGTTTCAGTACATTGTGGTATTTCACTATTATTTATTGTAAGCATGGAGCAAGTGTCTTTCCTTAGGGTGAAGGTTATATGTGCACTCTTAGACTCGTTGACTCTAATTCTCCACTTTGATAGCCAATTCTGTAAAGTGTTCAAATGTTGTTGCACGTGTTGTGATGCCATTTTAGCGTCTGAGTGCGAGCACAATATTGCGGTGTCGTCGGCAAATGTTGCGATGAGGGTCTGATCATAAATGGGCATATCAGCTGTATAGAGTATATACAGGAGGGGTCCGAGGACGCTGCCTTGGGGTACACCGGCAAGAATATCAAATCTACTAGAAACGAAACTTTTATGTTTAACTAAACAAAATTTCTGTGGGTCAAGTAGTTGTCAAGCAAAACGTGCATGCTTGCGGGTAATAGATTCTGTAGTTTGGATATCAATCGTCTATGTCATACCTTATCAAAGGCTTGGGTGATGTCGTGGAATACTGCTGAGCAGTATTGCTTTTTCTCGAACGTTTTTTTGATCAATTCAACAATGCGATGAACCTGTTCAATTGTGCCATGCTTTTCTCTAAATCCGAATTGGTGATTGGGTATTTCACCTTTAGCGAGTATTGTGGGTAACATCATTTTTATCAGAATTTTCTCAAAAAGTTTTGATAGGGTAGAGAGTTAGCTTATTGGGCCATATGAACTCACGTTTGTAGGGTCTTTTCCCGGTTTTGGGATCATAGTGATCTGCGACAGCTTCCAGTCAGTTGGGTAGTGACCTATTCTTAATCTGAACTTTTGCCAATCACGCCTTATTGATCTCTTTTCTGTTAAGAGCGCAGCTATATTTTGTGGCACAAATTCCTTTTTTTGGGTAGTGTTATTGATTTTTGGGGTCGCTGCCAGTGCGGCGTTTGTAAGCAGAAGGGTAAAGTTACGCACTGCCACATTCAGTTGCTCCTCAGTTTTCAGTGACACATGTAGGGTAATGTGTGAACTTATATATTTTCTGAATTTAAGCCAATTCGTATGGATACTGGTGAGTTTGTCGGGTGGGTTGACTTCTGAATTTGGCGCATATTTTACTGTGATAATAGTGGGTGTGTGATCAGACGAGAGTTCCACTGAAGACTCAATGGTTAGTTGAGTTCGTTCAAGGGTCTTGATTACTGCAAAATCAATAACATCTGGAATTTTGCGTCTGTCCGATGGCCAGTATGTTGGCGTGCCTGACGAAACCACATCAAGGCCGAGTTTGCTGGTAGTATTCCATAGTAGTCTTCCTTTGGGTGAAATCAGACGAGAGCCCCAATAAGTGTGTTTGGCATTAAAATCTCCAGCTACGAGAAATTTTGGGCCAAGGGTTGCAAAAAATGTCTGAAATTGCTGTTCAGTTATTTTGGAGCTGGGTGGACAGTATATTGCAGATATTGTCAATCCTTTTATGTACTCATCAAGACAAATACTGGTGGCTTGCAAGTACTCGGTGCAAAATTCCTGTAAAACATAGTGTTTGATTCTGTCCTTAATTAGAATCGCTGATCCACCTCGTGCTTTACCACCTGGGTGTTTAGTGTCATACAACTTGTATCCGGGTATGTTAAAAAAGTGTTTTTGGGTCAAATGAGTCTCTGAAATTAGCATTACATCTATACAGAATGAATTGAGGAATTGAATGAGTTCCAATTTATGTTGGCATAAGCCGTTCGCGTTCCAGAAGGATATTTTTATCGCATTCATGGCTTATTTTTTAAAAGGGTCTGGATTAGCAGGTTTTGATTGTGTATCATTTCCTGCATCATAGTTTGCATGCCGTTCATGAACTGCGACATGTTTTGTTGAATAACTGGAGGGTCTTGGGTATATCCTTTGAGTACATTTGCGTATGAAAATTGTTGTTGTTGTGATGCGGCGTTAGCACCATTTCCTTGGGGTGGTGGGTATGATTTCATCTGCGCAAAATTGGCTGGAGTAGGGTTTGACCTCTTTGTAGCTGTTGCGCTTAAGGGCTTCGGTTCGGTAATAACCTTATTTTTAAGGGTTTTGTAGACTGAACACCCTCTGTAGTTGGCAGTGTGATTTCCATCGCAGTTACTACAATGTCTAACATTTACGTCTTCTCTCGATTTTGGGCACAATTGGGTCTGGTGAAGGTCACCACAAATAACACAAACACTGGGAAGTGTACAATATTTTTTCGAATGACCAAATTCTTGGCAGTTTTGGCATTGTATTGGACCACGACGTGTATGCGGCTCCTCAACACTGACTCTACGGTGTAGTAAATATCGCAAATTGTATATAGGGTGGGTTTCACTTTTTTGCAGAGTCTTAGGGTCAAATTCCAGTTCAATGCGGAAAAGTGGTTGGGGTAATTTTTCCTTGTTTAGAATGTTAGACACAGATCTAACTTGGAATTTTAATGCAATTAATGCCTCTTTTACATCGCCACATTCGACAAACGAGTCTACACCTCTTAGAACAACCGATAGACCTTTGCTACTTTTGAGCTGGTATGTGTAATAGCTCTTTTTACACTTATCGAAATGATCCACAATTTCGCGAAAATCTGCCTCATTATAAATTTGTATTTTTGTTTCATGGATGGCGCCCTTGAGAATAGCCATCACATGAAATCTATTGGCACCTACAATTTGTGTTATCAGAGTCACAAGGGAATTCGAGTTTTTTCTCTGAGATAAATTGGTGGCGGCTTTGACGTCTTGGGTTTAGGGTCTGAATTATCCTCTTCATATAATAGGGAGTATCTATTTTGCCCAAGATTTATGGGCTGTATACTCGGCGTTGTCTTTAAAACCTTAGGCGTATTCGTATTTTTGGGAGGGGTCGTTTTGCGCTTTTGCAATGTAGGGTCTGGCTTTTGCAGGTAGCGGTGCATGCCAGTCTGCACTGCCGCACGTGGAGTGTTTTTCTCTGTAGTGTTTGCGCCAATTGCATTACTCGTATTTGCCGACTGAGGCTTATACAAAGGGTTTTTGTTCTCAAAGAACTTATTTGCAGGGTCTTTATTTTCAGTGAATATCTTAACAGGGTCTGGCCTAAGAGTATTAGTAGTAATTGTACTTGCCAAATTTGTTTGTGATGCTAAAAATGCCGTCATATTAGCTGCCTGCTGGGTGTAGGGTGTTGGAGTTTGACACTGCTTGCTCCATGAGAGAGAGCCCGATGCCGATGCGGGAGAGTTAGCAAAGAGTACCTCTGCAGATCGATTCTTTGCTATAGTTGTTTCTGCACTATTCATGGCGGGAAGGGTAACAATGACAGGTTAAGATTCATTCGCACTGCTCGCACCTGTTGGTTGCATGGCAAAAGCTTTTATTTGTGAATTTGCCGTGTTTTCACTAGCACTAGCTGATGCTGATTCAAGCTCTTGTTTTGAGCGGGATGTTGAATTCTCTGTAAGAGAATTCCTTGTTTTTTGGGGAGAATGATTCACTGACATAATTTTTCACACAAATCTTTTTTATTTGTTTGCTTTATATGCAGTGGCTTTGATACGCCACTTGCACTCTTTTTCTTGAAATTGTTTTAGCGTCTATTTCGCGTAATTTTTGGAGGGTTTTGTTATTGTTTCACAATGTTATTTATTATTTCTGCGGGACCGATTAAAACGCGTCCGTTCGATAAAATCTCAGTTTATCATGTCCTAAAACGTAATTATGATTAAACTATAATGAATTGCAAACAAATGCTTCGAAATATTGTGCATTCGTTAACTTCCGAAAATTACATATTTCAACATTACAAATTTTTTGCAAATTCAATGAAATAATTAAATATTGCGTTTTATGGAAGCTCGTTAATTGTGGATATAAAACACCATATGTATTTGCAGTAAAAAGTATGTTGCCCATCAAATTTGTGTACGAACTGAGGATTATTTCGCATTAAAAGTCTTGTGTTTACATATGAAATTAAATTATAAAATTATTTCTTTGGTTTTACAGACAACATCAAACACATTTGCTTTCTTTTTCTTACATTCTTTTTCGTAATACTTTATTTTATATATTTTTTTCATTTACACAATTTAAATAAATTGTCGTTTCTCACCGTGTGGAATCAAGATTGCGGATGCGGATACTATTAAATTCCAACTAGAGGATGCGGGTGCGAATGATAAAATAAATTGGATGCTCTTCGGATACTTTTCGGATGTGGATGTCACAGCCCGAATTTATTAAATTGTACAAAAAGGACTCTCATTGTTTTTCCACGATACGCATTCAAATCTCAAATTTTGCTCAGTAGTGGCTTGCTGGAAAGGTAACTAAATTTGCCAGCAGATGTCATTTACACATTTTTAATTTTTAATCTATGATAACCGTAATTTTAGTTTGAAATTGAAATTGTCGATTTGGGTACAATTTCACTTTACTTTGAGCACACTTCCCATGATCCGATTTGGCTGAAAATTTTACTCAATCATTTTCACACGCCGAAATTTTCGTTTAATCTTCAAAGCTTGTGTAAAGTTTGCTGTATTTAATTTTGGATATCAATGATTTTATACTCCAAGCTAAATTAACAAGGATACATTAAACCCAATGAACTTGAGGGATGAAGATTTTCGCAGTAAATATCAGCAGAAAACTATATATATTCTTGATCCGCATTACCTCCTCAGTGGATTTTGCTCTGTCTATGAGTTAGAAATAAATAATAATGCTCTTTCTGAGGTTACACAACATATAAAAAAAATATTGGCTTTGAAAAAACCAATGCATTGATTTTGTTTGGGCGAACTTCAAGAGCCAATAAATTTCGGGGGTTGAAACCAAACAATACCAGTTTAAAAAATCGAAAATATCGATTCCTACTGTGTTAGCACTTTGTCAGCTTCCACGTAACGAATGAAAATTTCACTATATTGAATTGTATAGTACGCTTGCTTTAGATTTTCTCTCAAATGCTCTAAATAAATATAGTCAACTGCTTTCAAGCTCAGCTTCCGAAATTTGAGAACATATTTCAGTTTAAATGTACCCATTTTGGGTCCAATTAAATTAAGTTAAAAATGTATGTGCTCAATCAATAACACTATCCAACAAATTATAAAAAACTCGCACTGTCCATGAGCTATCGACAAAATTGCAAGAGGTATGTAGCTATGCAAATGAAAAGATATAATAGGATATAATAGGAATAAATGTTATAAAATGTATGAAATTCGAGCCCGCAGTTCCTTACATCCTAGGTCATTCGATTTTTGAGATTGTTTGTTAGCTGCTATAACTACTATCGACTAAGTTCTGATTTTAGAACTGGTTCTGCATTAGTGGGTACGGGCTCCATGTAAATCTTTTTTACATTATATGGCGAATTTAACATTGCGTTGCAATTGGCGGTGGCTAACTAACACCTGTGCATTACCTCGACTCGAAATCAGTCACTAAAATCTACCTCCATACTACAAAATTTTGATTTTTCTTGCCATCGCTAAGAAATTTTGCATTTTTTCCAAATAAACTTTTTTGGAAGATTCACATACAGAACTTGGCTTAAGGGTAACGGAGTTAAGGACAATTGACGCTAATACCATTTCAAACTAACATAAATTCAATTGACTCAAATCCGAAATGGTCGCATTTCATTTTTATTTTACGAAATGGATATAAAGTCAAAATATGTTATTCGGAGCTATTCAATGCTTTCCAACAATTGAATAGTTAGTCTGCATCAATGGATTTTTTCTTTAAATCCTACCCATAGGGCAGGCAGCCGACAAGGTGGCAAAAGTGGAACAATGGCCACCATGACCCTGCTTACTTGTAATCTGTTCCTCAATTTCGCTTTGTCAAAATTTTGAAGTGAAAATACTCCTTCTCAGCCAGTGCATGTGTAATTGAAAAAAATTACTTCAACAATTTTGTAGAAGTTGAAAAACATTGTGCCGTTAAGTTATTTGTTAAGAAGAAACTTTAAGTGGTGTGAATAAAGAAATAGTAAATGCTTTTTGCATAAAAAAAAATTTTCTTAATGCAAATAGCTTTTGCTATTTCTTTATTTACACCACTCCTTGTACTTGGTACATTTTGCACGTATTTTAAAAATGCTAATACTGTCAATTAATAAGACATTAGAAAGTTAAATTTTGTACCTTTTTTATATCTGCCACATTTTCAGAAAGGTCTCATTTTGGTTGTTGGACAGTGTAATCAATATATAAGCTACAAAACACAATATTCACTAACAATACAGTTGTTAGCAAATGTCTTCCTCAGCCAACTGTAAATCAGTTTAAGCGCGATTTTCGATTGGTTTGTGCAGCATGTTCCGTCGCGGACAGCGCTATTAATATCAAATTATTTTTTATATGTTATTACAAAAACCTTTAAGTGCACTAATAAAAGTGGTGAAAAACCCATCGTTTTTATAGATTTGTACGTAAACGACCATAAATATATTACGAAATGGTTAAGTTAAATTCTAACAGTGATGGTAAGTTTAAAACAATTTTGTCCGAAAACCGCTCAATATTATATTTGATAAACAGGCAAATTGATCAATATAAAAAAAACTCTGTTCGATTCAAATATATAAGAGAGCTCATAAGCCGAAATATGATATGAATATATGAATGGTACAGAGGTGTATAGCAATTACTCCAAAGTGTGCATCGTTAATCAAGAAATTAACTTAGTTAACCCTAAAATAGTAAACCACGAGTTTAACCTCGTTAAAGCGATATTCGTCACCACGTTGTTTACGCACCATTTCCGTCAGATAACAACCATTGTTAATTAACGATAAGGAGATTATCGGTTTTGTGCATAGGTTTAAAAAATTTTCGCTGTTTTATTTGTGTTGTGTATTCAATTAGCGACTGCTGACAAATAAAACTCGCATGCACAATAGCTATGGAATAGTGCACGACTTTTCGATTTGGAAACGTGTCACCTCTAATTTTATGAGGTTTGACAAAATGCGTGAGCCCAAAAAATGTGGGGGAATGGGGTAAGAGACTCCTCATCATGGTCAAACTTAAATAAAAATGGGCGATGGAAAGGTAGTCGGTAATATATTTTACCACTCTATGGGCAACACATTGGAGGCAGTGGAGCTTTGGAACTTTGACCTTGAATGAGGAGGCATTTCTTTGTAGAGCCTCGAAAATTTTTCATCATTAAAGAAACTAAATTTTTTGACCAATGTAAATTAAGTTTAGAACTATCGTTGGAGAATAGAGTGTAATCTTTGTTATATATTTTTTTTATATTTTTCGTATCAAACCGAAATTTTCGGCAGAAATATCGAAATTTCGGCCGAAAACGAAATTTGGCCGAAAACGTTATATTATTTTTCGGCCGAATCCGAAACTGCATTTTTTAGCCGAAAAGACGAAAAACAGAAACCGAATTTCGGTCGGTCTCTAATTCTTAAATATTTATTTCATATTTGAATTAAAATGTCTTGTTCATAAAAATTTCAAATCATCAAATTCCAACTTTAAAATAAGTTTATGTTTTGTACTGTAATTTTATGAAATCGGCCAAAATGTTGTACAACACCGTTCGACAAATATCAACTTTTGGTAATACACATGATTGGAATGAATAGATTCTGTTATAGGAGTTTAAAAAAAGAGTACTCGTGTCTCCCAGTTTTTCTGGATCAATTATTAAAAGAATTTAAATCGCATATTTGCATGTTGCATTTTTCCCATGCAAAAATGTTGTATTCCTGGGATTTTTCGGGTTTTCAAAAAAAGCCGATTCAATTCGATTAATACAAACATTATTTTACGAAAACTCAGTATTATAATCTGCTGACGACTAAACCTTATCTTCTAGCTACAGTGGTATTCATAAGTATTAAGTTGCTGGCAACACCAATTTATATGTTCTTTACCAAAGAAATAGAAGAGATGAAATGGAGAAACGTCGTTGTGAAATTCAAGGTTGCTGGAAGCTTCTCCTCATTTCTTTATTAATATGAAATATTCCAGAACCTTCTATGTAGATTCTTATTGATAGAGGAAAACCATACCATTAAAAACATGTAAACTTTTTACGATAGGATGTAAACTCAGACTAGAAACATTGTTTGGAAAAATCTATAATATGGAGACAAAAACGCATGGGAGTTCAATTTTCTGCTAAAAAATTTGTTCATTGTAGAGAAAAATTCACATCATATTCAATGAAAAATGCAAAAATGCGATTTAAACGGTGCATTTTTAGTGTCGAACGGTGTAATAGAAGTTATAATTTTTTTTTGGCTTCTGTTGCATGAAAAAGACTTACATCATACGTTTTTATTTTTATCAAAAAAAATATTTCAAAAATTCTCAGGACGGGATGCAAGAAAGAAAGCAAGGGATTGCCAAAACCTTTCGGGATTAAATTCTCTAGCTGGTACCTATACTCACTAGCTACTAACTTATCCAATCCAAAGAAGTTAATAAATTTAGTAAGAATATCAATAGGATAATTTTCTAAATTAAACAATTTTTGAAAACCCCCCCGAAATAAAATCCTGGGTGCGCCACTGCTAATGCAGCCACATCTCTCTGATACTGCAAAAATAATGTCAAAAAGAATGTCAGAAAATTGCCAACATGTAAAATTAAATTGTATAAATGAAAAAAAATATTTATAATAAAGTATTACGAAAAAGAATGTAAGAAAAAGAAAGCATATGTGTTTGATGTCTTGTAAAACTAGAGAAATAATTTTATAATTTAATTTCATATATAAACACAAGACTTTAAATGCGAAATAATTCTCAATTCGTACACGAATTTGATGGGCAACATACTTTTTACTGTAAATTCATGTGGTGTTTTATATCCACAATTAACGCGCTTTCATAAAACGCAATATTTAATTATTTCATTCAATTCGCAAAAAATTTTTAATGTTGAAATTCGTGTTTTCGGAAGTTAACGAAATAGAATCTATTCCGCACAATTTTTCGAAGCATAAAACACTTCTTTTTGTTTGCAATTCATTATAGTTTAGTCATAATTAGGTTTTAAAAATTTTTCTAAATGCATAAAAGATAAACAAGATGGATGCATAATAGTGATGGACAAAATTTGATGCATAATAGTGATGGGGTATGGGTGTATTAATTAATTAAAAATGCACACCAATTGAGAGAGCGAGTGAATATTTTTTCAGGGGTTTTTTTGAAGCAAGCTTCAAGGTGGGGTTATCAGTCAAAAGAGTGTTGCCTCCTAGCAAAATGTTGCTGTCAAATCTTTAGTAGCAAAAAAATGTTTGCAAAAGTATTGAAAAAGCAAACGAAATTTTTTTTTTTTTTTTTTTTTAATAGTAATTTTATTCAATTGAATCACCTAATAATAACTTAAGTCTAACAATGATTTTTCAAAAATTCAGAAATTCAGCTTATTTTTATAATATTCAGATTAAAAATTTTTGCCCTATATCCATTGATTTAGGCAATGTAGAGTTATCGTAACTAATATATGGGGAATATATTAGTTTCGTTTGAGACGTGAGGGATTCAGAGGTCTCAGTAAATTTCTAGCTAGAATGTTTGGGGGAAACATGAGCTTCTGCTTGTACTTCGAGGTAAATTTCGGAATTTCGTCTTTTACTGCTGGTATATTGGGGTCTATGCGGATGTTAGTATTTTTCATATACCAAGGGGCTCTGACAATTTGTCTCAGGATTTTAGATTGGACTCTCTGGAGTTTTTCCAGGTTCGAGGGAGAGGCAGTGCCCCAGAGTTCAATTCCATATGTCCATATGGGTTTTATTATACTTTTGTATTTTTGGACTTTGTATGTGAGATTTAGCTTTGATGCCCTTGAGATTAGCCAATTTAGTTCCAATTGCTTTAATTTGATCTGAGTGATTTTGGATTCAATATGTTTATGCCATGTGAGTCGGCGATCGAGATGCATTCCAAGATACTTGGTTTCGGAACTTTCAGGGACGACTTGGCCGTTTATCTTCAGAGCAGGACACGTGCCCCTTCTTAGAGTGAAGGTTAAGTGACAGCTTTTGGATTCATTGACCTTGATTTTCCATCGATGTAGCCAATTACTTAGAGTGTCCAAGTGTTTTTGCACGTATAGAGATGCCATGTCTGGGTTTGAGTGAGAGCACATGATAGCAGTGTCATCAGCAAAAGTCGATATGAGAGTTCCATCACTTTTGGGAATATCTGCAGTATAGAGAATATATAGCAGGGGCGCGAGGACACTACCTTGTGGTACTCCGGCCAGTATTTCGTATTTTCGGGAGACAAAGCTTTTGTATTTTACTACAAATTTTCTATTCGTGAGGTAGTTTTTGAGTAGACAGTGCATATTAGCGGGAAGAATATGCTGTAGTTTGTAAATAAGTCGTGCCAGACTTTATCGGAGGCCTGGGTGATATCGAGGAAAACAGCGGAGCAATACTGTTTATTTTCGAAAGTGCCTTTTATTGAGTCAACAATGCGGTGCACTTGCTCAATAGTGCCATGCTTTTCGCGGAAGCCAAACTGGTGATCGGGAATCACTTGTTTTTCTAGAATTTTCGGTAGAATCAATTCTATTAAAAGTTTTTCGAAGAGTTTTGATATTATCCAGGGATCTTTTCCAGGTTTGGGAATCATTGTAACTTGAGATAGTTTCCAATCATCTGGGTAGTGACATGTTCTGAGAATCGCGTTAAATATGTGCAATAAGTGGGTTATTGCAACTGTTGGCAGTTCTTTTATCATTGTTGGCGTTATCAAGTCCGGTCCTGGTGCTTTTTTCGGGTCCAAGCTTTTGTTTATTGCCTCCATAAGTTCGTTTTTTTTAATCGCGAATGTACAAGAGGTATTATGTGGGATTAATGTTGGTATTGGGATATCACCAGCTGTCGTGTTCGGGGTGAAAACGGTTTTTAGGTGGTTGGCAAAAGCTGCACCCTTTTCTGCATCGCTTCTGGCCCAGTTTCCATTTGGCAGCCTTATAGGGGGTTCTGTCAGCATTGGTTTTTTCATATTTTTTGCAGCTCGCCAGAGCGAGTAGTTTGTTGATTTTGTGGGTGCGAGATGTTCAACAAATAGCTGGAATCCTCTTTCGGATTTCCTCTCAAGCTGCTTTTTTAGAATTCGAGAGACATCATTAAGCTGTTTTTTCAGATTTGGGGATCTGTTGTTTTGCCAATCGCGACGTATTTTCCTTTTATTTTTTATTAACTGTTCTATGTCCTTTGGAGTACACTTTGCATAGCTGCGAGTTGAGCTTTTTGGGATTTGGGCGGGAGTGGCCGCTGCAGCTGCTTGGGAAAGCAAGAGTGTGAAATTACTAACAGCTGTGTGTATTTCAACTTTCGTTTTTAGTGACACATTAGGGATAATGTGGGAGCTTATATACTTTCGATATTTGAGCCAGTTTGTGAGTTTGCTGGTCAGTTTATCTGGTGGATTGGCCTCAGAACTTGGCGCATACTTTATTGTGATAATAGTAGGCGTATGGTCTGATGAGAGATCTAGAGAGGATTCAATAAACAATTGGCTCCTTTTTACAGTTTTGAAGACTGCAAAGTCAATGACGACGGGAGTTTTTCGACTGTCAGTTGGCCAATAAGTTGGCGTGCCAGAAGAGATCACGTCAATACCGAGTCTGTTGACAGTGTTCAACAGGAGCCTGCCCTTTGGCGATATAAGGCGAGAGGAACAATACGTATGTTTGGCGTTGAAATCGCCGGCAACGAGATATTTTTGTCCAAGAGAATGGAAAAAAGTCTGGAATTGTTGCTCAGATATTTTGTGTCTGGGCGGGCAGTATATAGCTGTTAATGTTAGGCCTTTTAAGTATTCATCGAGAGAAATACTTGTCGCTTGAATATATTCTGTGCAATAATTCTGGAGAGCGTAATGTTTTATACGACTTTTAATGAGAATGGCGGTTCCACCTCCAGCGTTTCCGCTTGGATGCTTTGTGTCATAGAGTCTGTATCCTGGTAAATTGAAAAAGGGTTTTTCAGTGAAGTGTGTTTCAGAAATTAGCATAACGTCTATGCTGGACTCTTTCAAGAACTCGAGAAGTTCTAGTTTGTGATGACACAGGCCGTTTGCATTCCAGAATGATATTTTTAAACCATTCATGGCTTAGACATGAGATGTTGTAGTAAAAGACTTTGATTCTTTATCATTTCTTGCATCATATTTTGCATACCAGACATAAATTGAGACATATTTTGCATGAATATTTGTAGAGTTTGTTCAAGGCTACTACTAGGAGGAGCAGGTTGCGCGTGCACAGTGGCAGAGTGACCGCTTTTTTGTTTTGTAAGTGGGTTTGCGAAGGATTGTGCAGCGGATAGCGGAGGAAATTTTTGGGTTTTCCTTGTTTCACATTTTCCGTCTTTTTTATGAAGCTTTGATAGACTGCACAGCCTCTATAGTTAGCAGTGTGATTGCCACCGCAATTACTACATTTTTTAATAGTGGAATCGTCTTTTGTTTTTGTGCACGAACCTGTTTCGTGCAGGTCTCCACAAATTACGCACACGCTGGGAAGAGTGCAGTAAGACTTTGTGTGGCCGTATTCTTGGCAGTTATGACACTGAATCGGTCCACTGCGCTTGTGAGGCACTTCAATTCTGATTTTGCGATGTAGCAGATATCTGAGCGAGTATATCGGGTATATCACCATTTTTGAGCAATTTTGAGTCGAACTCTAGTTCCACACGAAAAAGGGGTTATGGGATTTTTTTTTTGATTTTGGATATTGAATACGGACTTTATTTGGAAGCCTGCATCGCTTAGTAGTTTTGATTTCGTCGCATTCTACGAAAGGCTCGATACCTTTCAGTACGACTGAGAGGCCTTTGGAACTTTTGAGCTGGTAGTTTATCAAAGAGATTGACAATTTTTCTATAATTGGATTCGCTGTAAATTTGGATTTTTGTTTCGTGTACTTGTCCCCTGAGAATAGAAATCACGTGGAAATTATTAGGATCAATATTTTGAGTTATTTCTTTGATGAGCGAATTAGAGGTGGGGGTTTTTGCGATTTCGGCTTGGGATCCGAATCATTTTCTTCAGCAAGAATCGCATATCGATTTTGCCCAAGCTCGAGAGATGGCTTAACGGGATTCGTCTTTTGAATTTTTGCGGAATGCCTATTCCCATTAGTGGGGGACGATAGTACTCGCTTTGCGAAGTAAATGTTGATTCCTGTCTGCACTGTCGGCATTTTGCTCTTTTGACCGGTAATAATGGAGCGAGTAGCGACCTTTGTTATGCGATTAGCGATTTCAGAAAATCCGCTATTCGAGTCAGGAATGGGGGTAAGGTCTACGGGGATTTCAATATATTTGCTAGGGGTATCAACCAAAGAAATTGACGATACAGAGTTACCTGTGTTTGCGTGTTCAGTATCGCTATGGGAACTCCACTGTATATCTGGCGAGGGAATTTGAATAGGTTGTTGTTGTTGTTGCGGAAGCTGCTGCTGCGCACCGTCTTGCTGTGGAAGCTTTTGCTGCAGGGGTTGCAAAAGTTGTTGTTGTAGTTGCAGCAGCTGATGAGCTGTACCATTTCGTCCACTGTCTACTGAAGAAAATGTTCGTACATATTGATTAAAATAATCTCTATAGCCCCGAAATTGTCCAAAAAAACTTCCAATACTCCGGTCTACATTAGCGAAATTCTCGCATTCTATACATCGCATACGATATCGTAAGTGTAGACCACTTATAGGAACCCTTTTGTGACATAAAGTAAAAATGTGTCAGATTGACCTGGCGTCAAATATTTTTGTTTGTGGCACGCATCAAAAAAGTAAAACAGCGTAAAAGAGAGCAATAATACAAATAAATAGGGCCTGTGTGGCATGGGCTTAATTTATTTAATTAAGCCTTCAACTGTTTTTCTGAATTAGTTGGCTGCCTTCGTAATGTCTGGTCAAATGTTTATTTTTGTGAATTTTGATAAAATAAACTTTTATCACAAGGAAAAAATCAATAAATTAAAACACAAAAGTTAAAATAAAAATTGATGTGCAACACAGTGGTCTTTTGCTTCCTACATGCCATCACTGTTAGTTGTCACGTTGCACAAGCGAATTCAGTTGCTACACGGGAATGTGGATTCGGTTGTGGTAGCTTTTTCATTTGAAATGCTCTGTCAGCTGAAAAAAAGTGTCTGCTTCAATCTACTATTCTGTTGTTATATCTGAATGTATTTAAGTTTAACATTTTAAAGAATTTTAAGAAATTAAAAAAAAAATGTATCATTTTAAAATATTTTTATACCCCCACACTCCTGTGGCAGGGTATACTAACTTTGTCACAACGTTTGTAACGCCCATAAGGAGGCGTGTCCGGTATGGAAAAGTATATATATTCTTGATCAGCATCACCGCCGGAGTCAATTTAGCGATGTCCGTCTGTCTGTCCGTCTGTCTGTCCGTCTGTGCGTCCGCACGATAGCGGTCGCAGTTTTGGAGATATCGACTTGAAACTTTGGGTACATGTTTGTCTCTTGAATACTGAGATCAAGTTCGTGAATCAGCCAAATCGGATAAAAACTGGGCGTGGCTCCCATACACCGAAAAAAAAGGTTAACATTTTTCAAGTCTTTTTTATGGTTGTATTCGATTGGAAATGTTTAGAAACGTATTTTTGACATGGGTTCCGAAACGAGGTTCCGAAACCACATATATAAGGGTCAAAATGGGATCTTGAGACCAATTTTTTTTTTTCGGTGGATTTGATTGGAAATGTTTAGAAATGGATTTTGGACATGGTCCGGGCTCCAAAACCACCTATAATTGGCTCAAAATAGGGTCTTGAGACCACATTTTTTTATGTTCGAGGTACTTCTTCCTACTGTGTGGGGGTATTTCAGCTTCGGTATAGCCGAAGATAGTCCACTCTCTAGTTTTCCTTTATTTCGAGTTTAAAAATGTATATGTTCGAAAAAGGTACATAAAAAAATAGCCAAAAAATAGCCTGTTTGATTCTGAATGTTGATGAATCATCAGAATTGACAACTTGGCTTTGGCTGCATATTTGCTGATATCAACGAAAGACGAGCAGTGAACACCTTGGCTGTACGACGTTCGTTCAACTTTGCAGCCAAAATGCCATAGTCTACATAAATTGCAATGCAAACAGATTATTCAATTTTTATTCTCACGCTATGCTGAAGCATAGCAGGATCAAGTTGCAATTTCTGTTTGCATAACTGTTGCGAAGTCAGGCAGTATTGGCCTTGACTTCAAATTAGCTTAATAATCATTATTCTAGTATTTAAGAAATGTTTTTATCAAATAAAATTCAGTTACCAAAATTAGCTCATCGTACATTGTACACACAATTGTACACATGGTCCTTCGAACTTAAAATTTGAGGCAGAGACTTATCAAAGGTCTACAAAAACAGCAGTTTTTCCTTTAGTTTCCTCCACCAAGGGCAGGAAACTTTAATAAAGGTTTTACATAAAAAAGGCGTAAATCACGGCCAGACAGTGGTTTAAGCGTCCCGAAGCTTTGATATCGGTACAGTGTTAAAAACCAAAAAATTTAAAAAAATCATCTTTAAAAAAAAAAAAAAAGAAAAAACCATGGAACAGTTCAATCATTAATAATTATAAAAAAGACGGCGAGCACAGGCGCACAATTCACTATTTACAAAAACGGCTGAAGGCGTTGGAAGCTGACTGGAGCAACTTTGAAGTCAACAACAACAGTTTGGCTGATATGAAGGAACAGCACGAAGATCATGCTTACTTCACCAACAACTTTTTTGAACAGCTAAAGAAGAAATATCTGGAGATAAAGTCAACATGGAAAAGTGAGTTAAAAGTGCGCCAAGATGACGTTGATAAGTCAGACACGAAAGAAACGAAAACAAATCCAGCTTCAACAAGCAAGGGACAAACCAAAGGTACAAAAGGAAGCGTTTCACCAACAATGCCAACGACAATGAGGACAGATGGTTCAGCTGGAGATAAACGTTTTAAGCGGTTGACCTTACTCAACAACAAATTAGTACGCATCATAGAAAGCGTCGATTTGAGTAAGGGATTAAGTGTATTAAAGTTTAAAGCTGAGCAACTCAAAGACTGTTGGACTAATATAGTCACGCTAAGCGAATACCTTATGTGCGAAAATTTCGAGTATCTAAACGAGGAAATTTCCGAATTGGAGGATGGATACCAGGAAGCGTACATTCAACTGCAAGAGGCAATTGAAATGAACTCATCTTCAGTACAAGGGCGGTCAACCAGCAGAGCTGTTCCTTTGCCACCAATAGCAATTCCAGTATTTAGCGGAAAATACGACGAATGGACAACCTTTTGGGAGCTGTTCGATCGATTAATACACAAAAATGGAAACTTGAGCGACATTGAAAAAATGCAGTATCTGAAAATCAACGTACGAGGCGAAGCTGCAAGGCTAATGAGCCATTTGTCATCAACGTCCGACAACTATAAAACCGCCATTCAGTTGCTGAACAAAAGATTCTAAAATCCTGCAGCTCTGGTCAACAATTACATCCAAAAATTGTTGAACCTAAAGGCAGTGCGAAGTGAAAATGCACACGATCTGAAAACGCTAATGGATGCATCAAGGGAAATATTGTACGGCATCAGTCAATCAGTCATCCAGCTATTGGCACCAAAACTCGACAATGAAACCAGAAAATTGTATCAACAGTCGCGTGGATCTTCAACAGAAATCCCTAAGTTGAGCGAGCTGTTCGAGTTCATTGAAGCCAGATTTAGAGGGCTTGAGCACAGTAGGGAGAACATTCGTGACAATAAGGAAAAGGCAGCCGTAAGCACCAAAAGTCACTTGGCAACAGTAGCTACGGTAAAATGTGTCGTCTGTGATGAAAGCCATCAAATTTTCCAGTGCAAAAAATTTGTGGGCATACCAGTGCAGGAACGTCGTGAAAAGGTTCAGCGCGCCCATTTGTGTTTCAATTGTCTCAAAGGTGGACATGCGGTGAAAGATTGCACCAGCAAAGGAAGATGCACAGAGTGTAACAAGAAGCACAATTCATTACACATTCATGTCAGTAAAACAGGGCCAAAAGCACCATCAGCCAAGACCAACGACGGGGCCAACTCGAATCTGACAGAGAACTTAACAGAAGTACCAACATCATGCAGTGATGATCAAAAACGAACTGTTCTGCTGGCAACTGTCATGGTAAATATCTGCGTCAGAGGGCAAACCTAACCGGTAAGGGCTCTACTCGACCAAGGGTCACAATCATGCATTGTGACGGAACAACTAGCAAAAAGCCTAAAGATACCATTAACGAAGTACGAAACGAATGTCCAAGGAGTTAATGGTCAATCTTCAAAGGTAATGGCAAAGTGCAAATTTACAGTTGAATCCATACATGATGACAGACTAAGCTGTCAAATCGAGGCGATCGTAATGCCGATGATTACATCAAAGCTACCAAGCAAAAAATTCAGTGCAAAGGACTGGCCGCACATTAAGGGCTTACAATTAGCAGACCCGTGGCATACAGAGCCAAGGGAAATAGGGCAACTGATAGGATCAAATATTCTACCAGAGATCATTGGATGTGGACTTATCAAGGGTCCTATTAACACTCCAATGGCTCAGAACACCATGTTTGGGTGGGTCTTATCAGGACCATTATTGACGTCATCCATATCGGACCACCAAGTTTCTAAGGTACAGGAAATAGCATCATGCGTTAGCATCTGCAGTGATGACGACGACTTAAAGAAGTTTTGGGAGTTGGAAGAAGTACCAACAGCAAATCTGAAAACAGATGATGAACGAGAATGTGAAAGCAATTACCAGTCTACCCACAGCAGAGATGAAACAGGGCGATACATAGTGAAATTGCCGCTTAAGCAGGATCGATCGTGTCTTGGTGATTCCAGAAAAATGGCACTAAAACGATTCCTCATGCTGGAGCAACGATTTGCGAAAAATACTACGCTGCGCCAGGAATATGTCAAGTTCATCCAGTAATATATAAGACTAGGGCACATGGAAGAAGCAAGCATGATGACAACAGGAAAATCATACTATTTACCTCATCATGCCGTCATTAAAAATGACAGCACAACAACACAACTTCGAGTTGTATTCGACGCGTCAGCGAAAACCACTTCAGGCGAATCATTAAACAGCATAATGATGATAGGTCCCACACTTCAAAAGGACTTATTGCTGCTGCTACTACAATGGCGCATGTTTCCAGTAGTCTTTACTGCTGACATAGAAAAAATGTACCGTCAGATTGTAGTACATCCAAATGACAGGGATTTGCAGCGAATTTTTTGGAGAATGAACCCTAAGGAGCCTATCAAGGAGTACACATTAAACACATTCACATATGGAACAGCGTCAGCACCGTTTCTCGCCATCAAAACGTTGGTACAATTAGCAGAAGACGAAAAACGGAATTATCCATTGGCATGTGATTCTGATTCGCAGATGCATCAGAAGCGGCGTATGCAGCCGTCGTCTATGCAAGAGTGACCGTTGGAGGAAACGTTACAATATCATTGATAGCGTCAAAAACAAAGGTAGCTCCGGTGAAACAAGTGTCGCTGGCTCGATTAGAGTTGTGTGCAGTCGCACTCTTGACAAAATTAATCAATTACATCAAAAAAGACAACGAAATTGTGTATGACATAGGGGTTTCGATCCCGGTAAATTTTTAGTCCCGAAAATCCCGGGATATTTTTTCCTGAATCCCGGGATTTTCGGGACTACATTTTAAATAAATTAGTCCATAAAAAAAGTTTAATACAAGAAAAATACAACTTTTCATCGCTCATAAAATATAAAAAAAATCGTGTAAGCAGAAAAATAGTTTTTGACAACATTTGACAACCCCAAAATGAAAGAAAAGTTAGTTAGAAAACACAAAACTAAAAAATTTTCAATTTATTAAAAAAAATTACGAATAAAATTGTTTGTGCTTGAAATTTTTTCTTTAAGAAAATATAAATTTATATTTATTTCAGAAGAAAATTGGTATTTTCAGTCTTAGGGAACGCACAAAAAAGAATTGCTTAATATAAATAATTAAGTAAAGCTGAAAACTGATGCAAAGTAATTTCAGAAAACTTACTTAAGCATATTTTGAATTGAATTGTGTTTTCCTAAAGAAACGGAAACTCAAATAATGAAAATAAAAAAAAAATCATTAATTTGTACCTTTAATAAATTGAAATTAATGTTTATGTTTATTTATTTAAGCTAAAACTATAAGTTTTGAGATAAAACATATAAAAAAAAGCTGGCTGAAACAACACCCAGTTAAATGGACCACATTTGTTGCTAATCGCGTGTCGTATGTTCAAGAAAATTACAAAGGACAAATACCGGGGAAGCAAAATCCAGCAGACATTCCATCAAGGGGATCATTCGGGGACGAGCTCATCAGTAATTCCTTGTGGTGGAACGGACCGAAGTGGTTGGCAAATGAGGAAAGCACATGGCCTAATGAGTCTGACGCTGTCAGCCTGATCAACGTTCCGGAGGCTCGCAAATCAATTACGTGCACAGTTGCGGTCCCAGGTGATGAAGTGGACGAGTTCTTATCACGATTTTCATCGCTAAAAAGGCTTGAAAAGTGTAACAGCATATTGTATGAGGTTTGGAACCAATATTAGAACCTGTAAGTCCAAACGAAAAAGTGGGTGCATAACTGCTGAAGAAATTAATGCAGCAGAAAAGGCACTCATAAAGAGAGCACAAAATGTTTTTAAGGAAGAAATTACAGATTTGACAAAAATCAAGAGTGTAAAAAGAAATAGTCGGCTATTTTCCCTAAACCCCTTCATTGACGATGACGGCGTGCTTAGAGTAGGAGGCAGATTGGAACATACATCATTGTCTACTGATCAAATACATCCAATGATTTTATCTAATTCGTGTCCACTGGCCAAACTTATCATCAACCAGGCGCATATTGATACATTGCACGGCGGAATAAAGTTGACTCTTAACCATATTCGAAACAAATATTGGATTATACGAGGAACAAATAGTGTGAAAGCATGCGTGGACAAATGCATTACATGTTTTCGCTTTAAAGCCAAAGGACAAACTCAATTGATGGGACAATTCCCACCGCCAAGAGTAAACTTTTCAAGACCATTTACACACTGCGGTATTGACTACGCAGGACCAATACACATCAGATGCTCAGAAATTCGCGGCATAAAGTCACACAAGGCTTACATTGCAATATTTGTGTGTCTAGCAACCAAAGCCGTTCATATAGAGCTGACCTCGGACCTCACAACAGAAGGATTCCTAGCATCACTAAAACGAATGATAAGCAGACGAGGTGCAGTACATCACATTTACAGCGACAACGGTACAAACTTCGTCGGAGCGAGCAACCTACTTCAGAAGATCCGATCAGAAAATCAGTTATCAACTGAGGGAATTCGATGGCATTTCATCCCTCCTGCATCTCCACATTTCGGCGGGATTTGGGAGACAGGGGTTAAATCAATTAAATACTATCTACATCGCCGCTTAGGAGAACAAAAGTTAACCCATGAGGAAATGAATACTATCCTTGTACAAATAGAAGGATGTCTCAACTCACGTCCATTGTGTGCTTTATCAGATAACATAGAAGATATCAACGTTCTCACTCCCGGACATTTTTTGGTAGGCTCGCCATTGATCGCACCGGCACATGACACCGTACTGAACCTTGCAGACAGCAGTCTCAAAAGATGGAAGTTGGTGCAAAAAATCAAGTAAGACATTTGTAATCGGTGGTATCAAGATTACATCAAGCACATCCGCCAACAAAGATATAAATGGACAAAACAAATGGTTAATGTGGAATTAGGCCAACAAGTTCTTCTGAAAGATGAAGCTTTATCTCCTTCAAAGTGACCTTTAGGCAGAGTAGTGGAGGTTCACAAGGGAACTGACGGCCTCACTCGAGTCGCTACTGTCAAAACATTAAAAGGACTAGTCAAAAGGTCAATACAAAAAATATGTTTGTTACCGACGGACGATAATAACAATGGCAATCCGGAAGAGGAACTTCCATCAACAAGTCATACTCTACCAACCGATCCAGCCACAACAATCAAGCCCCGAAGGATTCTGAAAAATAACACAAACAGTATGTCAACAGTTCTAACGATAATGTTACTCATGTCCACGTTCAAATCGGGAAGTGGCACATATACAATCACACATCCTGAATCTGGAATATTTATTAAAAACGTAGGAGTCGCCAAGGTTCAACGGGGAATACTACGCACAAAGACTGTATTTCCAATTACTGATATTGAGCAAGATCAGTTCAACCTGAATCGTACCAAGAACGAAGTAGCAAGGTTGTGTGAAAGGGCAAAATCTCTAAGCCAATGTGATGAACTGGTGCACCATTTGAATGAGGAATGGAGTAACATATTCTCGATATTCAATCGTTTAACCATAATTCCAAGGCGGCAAAAGAGAGGACTCCTGGGACTTTGATGACATCGTTATTTGGAGTAAATGATGAAGTATACCATGATATCGACTCATTGGATCGAAATCAAAAAGAACTTATTAAAAATGCAAAAACCAACTCCAAGATCATGCTGTCGACGATTGTATCTGTGAAGGAAACTGATAAGCGGATTACAGATAAAATTAACAAATTTGCAAAAAACTGAACGAAGGAATTCAGGCAATCAGCAACATGGAAAATTACCGATTCAGTGATGCCAACAAACTAAATATCCATATCCTCAACGCTTACTTAGTTGCAACTAGCTATATGAAGGAAATCGAGTTGAAATACAATAAGCTACTGAACGCCTACCTGAAACGGAGTCACCTGTACGAGTTCTTGTCACATCAGATGGTACACGAGTTGACTACGAATTTCACGGCAAATTTAGATACTGGACTGGAAGTGCTGCCTGAACCAACCGACAAATTGGAAGTTTCAATTACGTCAAACGAAATAATAATTTCTGGTTACTTTCTGATCACCGACAAGGATATCTATGAACTGATCAAGCTGAACACAATACCGGGAAAAATCGGAAACTACACGTTTCAAGAAGTTCAGATGACAACATCTCTTTTTGGAGTAAATTACAACCTGGAAAGATATTTTGAATCATCAGTGGACAACATAATGACAGCATTAAAATGGAACGAAAGCACCTTTATTCTCCAACCATCTATATTCCTAGACATTGAGACGAGCGAAAACTGTATTATCCAGCAACTATACAAGAAGATGTCATTCAAAAAATGTAATAGAAGAATAATCACATCAAAAGGTACCATCTGGAAAGAGCAGTGGACTCATAATGGTTGGATCTTCGTGACTGCGGTCCCAACAACAGTCATTGTAACATGCGGTACTGAGCGCGAAGAAATTTTCCTCAACAAAACTGGAATCATTCACATCACTCCCGACTGCTGCATTCAATCCAAATATGTGCGGCTGGAAGCCAAGCTATTTGAAACAGTGCCGATTGTGACGCACTTCACCAAATATATGGCGATTATCAACGCAACCATCAGCCCGGTTCCGATTCAAATATTGAACGAAACTGTGATTCCTTTAGAAAGTGATTTGGCAGAGGTCCTGAGGGATAACGAGCAAGAGGCCTCAGACTCTATTCAACAGCTTCACGACGCGAATTGGAAGGCAATTTGGGCCCACCAACATTGGACGACCGGCGCTATTATCACACTTATTGTAGTTATTCTGTGTCTCGCCACGCTACTTAGGAGAACTCGAGTGTTTCATAGGCGGAGGCGATCTAATAGCACAGAATTACGCGAAGTCAAAAGCAGTGACGATACAGCATTCAACATCAGATGGTGATTTGGATGCGA
The DNA here is from genome assembly GCA_951394025.1 of Heteromyza rotundicornis. Classification (NCBI taxonomy): domain Eukaryota; kingdom Metazoa; phylum Arthropoda; class Insecta; order Diptera; family Heleomyzidae; genus Heteromyza; species Heteromyza rotundicornis. The sequence continues at coordinate 24,660,706 of OX596011.1, read as the reverse complement.
CACCAATAATACCAATAACACCAATACTTGCCGCGTGTGGCAAAATGTTGATGAATCAACAGAATTGACAACTTTGTTTTGGCTGCATATTTGCTGATATCAACGAAAGACGAGCAGTGAACACCTTGGCTGTACGACGTTCTTTCAACTTTGCAGCCAAAATGCAATAGTCTGCATAAATTGCAATGCAAACAGAAATTGCAATTTTTATTCTCACGCTATGCTGAAGCATAGCAGGATCAAGTTGCAATTTCTGTTTGCATAACTGTTGCGAAGTCAGGCAGTATTGGCCTTGACTTCAAATTAGCTTAATAATCATTATTCTAGTATTTAAGAAATGTTTTTATCAAATAAAATTCAGTTACCAAAATTAGCTCATCGTACATTGTACACACAAATGTACACACTGAACAAAAAAAGATTCGTGCAATCGTTGCTCCATCTTGTTTCAGCCACGAGAAGCTATACTGTTTTTTCGTTGTTATTTACCTACCTTCCAAATTTCATTAAAATCGAAGAGGTCGAGGGTAATTTTTTGAAAAATCGTTTGGATTTGACCCGGTTTTACCCTGATATTTATCCAAGATTTCCCTATAAGATTTTCCGTTCAGGTCGATAAGGAATAACCTATCGGGAAATCAAGCTTTGCAAATGGCATTTTTACATTGCATGTTCTTGGGAGGAAGCGCTTGCTTAATGCTGTATTTGGTGCATTTGGTAGCTTTTTGTAGTTCATAAAAAAAATTTTTATTAATTTTGGTAATTGTTTCTTATGCTTTATCAGAATCTGGCCAATTGTCTCTACTCGTACGTCAACATAATTTTTATTATGCAAATTTGATGTAGACTCCAGACCTAAAAGAACGTCTCCTACATTTTACAAATTTACAAGTAAAAATTTAGGCTGTAGGAAATATCGCCCAATGAAAAATCGCCCAAAAACAAAAATGAAAAATCGCCCAAAAATTAAAAAGGAAAAATCACCCAAAAAAAAAAGGAAAAATCGCCCAAAAACTGAAATGGAAAAATCACCCAAAAATTTGGAAAAATCGCCCAAAAATAAAAATGAAAAATAGCCCAAAAAAATTATATAAAAAATTGTTGGGCGATTTTTCCAAATTTTTGGGCGATTTTTCCTTTAAAATAAAAATGAAAAATCGCCCAAACATTTTTCATACAAAAAAGTTTTGGGCGACTATATATTTTGTTAAACTTTGTTCTTTTTCTTCTTTGTGTTACCATATGTTAATCAGGTGGTGCATTTGAAAAGGTATGTTCAGAGATTTGTTTTTTGATTCGACCCTTTTTAGTATATATACAAACAGAGCGATGTTAATTTAATGACATGGGAAATGTATGGAATAGGTGTGATGTACTATTTGTGGGGAGTTAGCGCCACGGGCGAGAAATGTTACCAAAAAAAATTTCGCGATTTTTTGAGGTAGTAAGTGGGAGTTTTGTGGTATTCTGTATAAGCGCCGCAGGCAAAAAATTTTAAGAAAAAATCGTGCGATTTTTTGTTAAAATTTTTTAAGTTCGGATTGATGTGTGCCGTGTTTTTAACAGTTTCAATGTTGCTGAACTCTTTTCATAAGGTTGTTGGAATTTTTCCTTTACAGTTTTTGGGCGATTTCTAATTTTTGTTTTGGGGGATTTTTCCAAATTTTTGGGTTATTTTTCCATTTCAGTTTTTGGGCGATTTTTCCTTTTTTTTTGGGTGATTTTTCCTTTTAAATTTTTGGGCGAAATTTCCTTTTTAGTTTTTGGGCGATTTTTCATTATGAAATATCGCCCAAAAACCAAAAAGGAAATTTCGCCCAAAAATTTGGAAAAATCGCCCAAAAAAGTTGGGCGATTTTTCATATGAAAAATCGCCCAATATTGTATGAAAAATTTTTGGGCGATTTTTCATTTTTGTTTTTGGGCGATTTTTCATTGGGCGATATTTTCTACAGCCAAAAATTTATTTCGAATTTCTGATTTCCTTTTCTTTTGGTTTAATTTTAGCTGCAAACAAAAGGGTTTTCGAGGGATTTCCCGACCCGTAGATCCCCTAAATACGGCATTGCCAGCGACCCTGTACTACAAAGTATTTGTGGAAAGAAAAGCATTGTACTGTTTTCTTCAAATTTAAAGGTCAATTCTGGCTCATGACAAAAATTACAATTTATGTTGCATGTCAAACATGTAACCGCGTTAGAATACCCCTGTTAAGGTGTTTTTTCAATAATGAGCTAATTGAGTTGGTTTTTTTTTCATAACCCTTATATTAACTTGCTTTGGGTGGACTAATTGAGTTGGTTTTTTTTTCATAACCCTTATATTAACTTGCTTTGGGTGGACTATATATATATATATATATATATATATAGTGGACTATATATATATATATATATATATATATATAGTGGACTATATATATATATATATATATATATATATAGTGGACTATATATATATATATATATATATATATATAGTCCATAAAACATATATATATATATATATATATATATATATATATATTTCCTCAAATCTGCGGCGTGCTTTTTCATACACTTCCACATGAGCCAGAGAGCTGAAATTGGAACACTGATAGAACTCGGGTGACAATGCATTCTATTAAATTTTGGGGTCCATGGGGGCCGTGGGGGGACTCAAACCACTTTTTTTAAACATGGCATAACTTCCAATTCCTTCAAGCTACAATGATGAAATTTGGTAGGTGAGTTCTTATTGACAAAATGAAATTTTGTACCCTTTGGAAAGGGGGGTGTAAAAAAATGTTGTTAAAAAAAAAAGAGGAAAATAAAAAAAGAGTAAAAAACAAGTTTTTTAAAATATAACCCTTTAACCGACTAAAAAGCAGAAAATAAATTTCCTTTAAATTAATTTCAGCAATTTCGATTTAAAATTAAGGGTTTTTGGCGACTTTAAAATCTGCAATGATATTCGGAGGAAAATACCCAAAAAAACCTTAATTTTAAATCGAAATTGCTGAAATTAATTTAAAGGAAATTTATTTTCTGCTTTTTAGTCGGTTAAAGGGTTATATTTTAAAAAACTTGTTTTTTACTCTTTTTTTATTCTATGTAAGGATGTACCATTGTATAACCTTGCATATTGCTATTAAATTGCTATTTCTTAAATGTATGGCAATAAAATATCCAAAACTGAGCATAGTTAATCGAGAATTTAACTTCGTTAACCCAGTAATAGTTAATAAAAAATTTAACTTCGGTAAATTAAAAAGTTAATTTCGTTGTAAAGTTAACTTCGTTACAAGTTAAATTAAATAGTTAAATTTTCTAAAGAAAACAAAAAAAATTGTTTTACAAAAAACATAAAAAAATCCATTTTAACTATATTCAATTGAATGCCTGCATTAACAGACCCTTTTTCCGATCGGTTTCAGCCTTCTATATGCAAATTTGCTTTAAAATACGTGATACAAAACATGATACCAAATTTGTGTGTTTAAGAACAAATATCACAGGCCATTCTAAACACAATGGCGTTCTCAGTTTTTCACCATTTTAGGAAATTTGAGAAATGGAAAATTCGATGTAAACATCCTGACGATGTAAACCTCACGTAATGGCTGAGAACGCCATTGTGTTTAGAATGGTCCATTCATACATAAAAATAGAATATAGAATACTTCGAAATATATCGGCAAGAGTATTTAATTGTTTTGTGAAATAATTTTTAAATTAAATGTCAATATCAGTTCAAAAATAGTATGAATTCCTAATTTTTACTTTTTTTTTTACATTTAATAATAAACGTTTTAAAGTTAACTAATGCTAGTTAATCGAAGAGATTTAACTTAACTAAATAGAAAGTTATTGGTTTCGAAAATATCAGACATTGTCTTTCAATGTCCAGTTGAAAACGGAAAAATCCATATATTTCATTTAAAAATCCAGATGAAGTTCAATGTGAATATACCTCATGAGGTGTAGGGTATAAAAAAGTTGCAAAACGTTGCCGTCTCAAATCATTATCATTTCAGTCAAAACATTACAATTTCAGTCGTGAAACAACCACATTTTAATCTCAATTCATCATTTTGTCTGGAAATTGACAACTGTTCGGTACGTTTTAACAATGTTTCGATTTTTTTTCCTATTGTGTTTCAAAGTGGAATCTTCTGTATTTTGGACAGAAAAGTTTGACTTAAATAAATTCACCCTATTAGCACTAGTTTATTTTCAAATATAATTATTGCTTGTTCAATTTCCTTTATTTTGATACTGTGGTTTGTTACGATATGATACTTAAATCAGGACATATTTTAAGGATTTTTTACAACTACACAAATCAAATATAAAATGGAATGAAATAAGAAATTATTATTATTACCTAAAATAAAGATACAACTCAAAATTCGGGGTTTTGGGGTTAAGAATGCCGATTAGATGTATTTTGTAGGGTTACCAGATTCTCTTGAGTAAAAAAGAGTACAGAGTTGCAGGGGGTCCCAAACTCCTCGGTTTTACACCACATATTTTTTTATAAGACAAAAAAAATTAGTTAAGTTGGCAACGCAGTGATAATAGGTAGACATTTTATTTACACTTATTAAATTAAAAATAATATAAGTTAAATATCGACCTAAATACACTTTAAACATATCTGATTTTAACGTGAAACAAAGCGTGAGAATATGCGAAATTGATATATAAGGAACTTTTGTAAATCATCGTAAAAATCATCGTGAATTTCATAAAATATTTCACACTGAAATTTGCAAGTCAAATCAAGGACCGAAACTGCCGTGGATCCACACAAACTTGAATCACATTCACACATATTAGAAAACTCGAAAACATCAAAAATAATGTCTGCTCCAGGTGCTAAGCGCGTGCGGGAAACCTTCCATAATTCTCCCCTGCCTAAGACACCGAAGCTATCTGAATACGGATCCTCATCACCACGACTATGGCAGCTCATGGATCAGTGCTTTGCCAAACAAAGTGAACTGATAATGTGTAAAATCCAGGAATCCGAAAAGAAAATCCTAGACAAAATCGATCAAATTGAAGAAAAAATTTCCGACATCAGATCCGATTTAACCACGGTCACCGAGCGAGTAACACAGCTTGAAATCAAAAATAGCGAGTTCGACTTACTCAAAACTGAAGTTGATGCCATGAAAGCGCAGCTGGCCAAACATGAAAATTCTGCCGTTGCCTGTGACCTTCGTCTGCATGGTATTCCAATGACCGACGATAAACAAGATCTGTTTGGCATTTTCGATTATTTATGCCAAACAATTAATATTTCCACTCCGACCGTAAAGAATATCTTCCGACTGAAGAACAAAAATAACAAAAATAACAAAAATCGCACTACAACCGACGCCGCAATAATCGTTCAACTAACTTGCCCATTCGACAAGAACTACGTACTAAGGTCAATCAGCACTTTTAAGCGCACACACAACAACAACGATCTGCTCCGTTTACACCATGCTGGTTTCAAATCAAACGCTCCCATCTATGTTAATGAGAGCCTAACAACAGCAAATCATTCCATTCTCACTGCTGCGATTAAATATAAAAAACAAAAGCAGTTTTGGGCTGCATTCACAATGCGAGGTCTCGTCTACATTAAATTATTGGAGAATGGTGCTGCTATATGTATCGATTCTATTCAGAAGCTGGATGCACTTGTCTGCTCTCATTCTGAAGAGATTCAGCATGACACACCTAAGGAGAATACAATTCTCATTCCCAACAAAAATGCGGAATATCAACAACAATTTTTTCGGAGTGAGTTACAAAACAACAACAACAGTAATTCAGCTCAATCAAAAATTGCATTACAACTTGAAAAATAACTCATTCTCTATGCTTATATCAAATGCTATTTTTATATTTCATATTATTTTTATTTGTTACTTTTTTACAATTGTTAAACATAAGTTCTTTACATATATAAAATTGATTCAATTTTGTACTGCATGCGTTGCTAAGGTAATTTCACATTATGTTGAATTCCCATATTAATGATACTAAGAGTTCCAAAAATAATTCGTATAATTTGTTTCGTATTTTATGCAAACAAAGGACTGGTCTAAAAATTTGTCATATCAATGCTCAGAGTCTGAAAAGCAAAATCGATGAATTGAGATATATCTTTGAAGGTTCTTCTATGGACGTTATTTGTGTTTCTGAAACATGGTTTTTGCCATGTATGCAAGATAATTTATTTAAAGTAAACGGTTACAGAATTTTCCGTGCAGATAGGCAAGGTCACGCTGGCGACGTAGCTATTTTCGTGAGAATGGGCATTGAGTGTAAATTTAACTTCAAATCATCCGTAGATAGTAGTGTCGAATTCTTGTTTATCGAAGTTGTATCTGGGTATGAAAAACTTCTGGTCGGATGTGTCTATAGACCCAATCGTAATGTGGATTTCGGCCCGGCACTAGAGTGTTTTGAAAACATACTTCTTACACATACAAATATAATTGTTGCGGGTGACTTTAACAGCAATATTTTAAATGATAATGATCTATTATTAAGCATGGATACTCTTGGGCTTTTCCCAACCAATTGTAAAAACCCCACCCACTTTACAAAGACTACGAACTCGTTACTGGATTTGTTTTTTGTGAATGACAAATCAAAGATTTTATTATATGACCAATTATCCGTCCCTTTTTTCTCGAAACATGATCTAATTTTTTTAACTTATGACTTTCAGTTATGTGTCAATGTGCAGTCCTTTTCTTATCGTGACTTTAAGAATATTGATTATTGCTCACTCTTCCAAGATTCTGCTATTACACAATGGGATGAAGTATTTTATATGACAGACGTAAATGATCAAATAACTTTTTTAGAAAGCAACTTAAATGCGTTGTTCGAACGTTTTGTCCCCATTAAGACAAAAATCATTAAACACTCCCCACGTGTTTGGTTTAACTCCTCAATCAAGGAATCGATACGAAGCATATAATCGCTGGAAACGTTACAAAACGCCGGAACTTTTTAAAGCTTTCCAAAAATTGAGAAATAATACCGTGAAAGATATTCGGGCATCGAAGACAAAATTTTATGAAGAAAAATTCGGTACAGCTATAGGCAGTAAGCAGACTTGGAAACAGATTCACAGTGCGGGGTTAGGAAAAATAAGTCATGTACAGTAAGTCCTGTTGACGTTAACGAACTAAATGCTAAATTCTTGAATATTCTAATACCGGTAGCTAGCGTAAATCATTATGAAAATTCACATTCTGAGCTTAATTTCGACAAATCCTTTTGCTTCAATAATATAGATCAGACTGATGTTGTTGAAAGTTTTCTATCTATCAAATCTAATGCAATAGGCTTTGACAATATCCACCCAGTCTTTTGTAAGGCATTACTTCCCATACTGCTATCTTATATCACTCACATCATCAACACAATTTTAACCACTTCTGTCTATCCAAATAATTGGAAGTGCGCAAAGATCCTCCCAGTTCCAAAATCCGGTGATGAGTTCAGACCTATTGCTATATTGCCTTTTATTTCCAAAGTGTTCGAACTACTGATGCACAAACAGATTAGTAAATTTTTCTTAGACAATAACCTAATATTTGACAAACAGTCTGGATTTAGAACAAAGCGGAGTTGTGTAACTGCCCTCATAGACGTGTCCGAGGACATTCGTGAAGCAATTGACGATAAAAACGTTACCCTATTGACTCTTCTGGACTATTCAAAAGCATTTGATACGGTTGACCATAAAACTCTGTTGTCAAAATTATCCTACATGTACAATTTCTCACCAAGTGCGGCCAATTTGATGAAGTCGTATCTTTGCGAGAGGTCACAAGTCGTATGCTCAGGTGACTCAATGTCACAATTCCGTCCAGTAACCAGAGGAGTTTCGCAAGGTTCCATTCTAGGCCCGTTGCTGTTTTCAGTATATATTAATGATATTTGCAAAGTTCTTCTTCATTCAAAACTCCATTTATATGCCGATGACGCACAATTGTACATCAGTTGCAAACTCGAATTGCTGGAAACTACAATCGTCCAATTGAATATCGGTCTAGAACGAGTTAATGAATGGGCCTTTAGAAATGGTTTATGTCTCAATCCCAAAAAATCAAAGTGTCTTGTTATATACAAAAGATGTATAGACCTGACAAATGTTCCACGGTTGAAACTAAATGGTTCTGAAATCGGCTTCGTTGACACAGCGAAAAACCTGGGAGTAGTTTTTAACAGAACATTGACTTGGAGTAATCACATCAGTAGTACTATTGGCAGGGTTTATGGAATGCTTCGAGCACTGTGGGGAACTCAATACTTCACTCCCCTTCGAATTAGAATGCTACTAGCGAACACCTACCTGATTCCCACGCTGCTGTATGGATGTGAGATATTTGCAAACTGTGATCGTGTCAACAAACAGAAACTGAATGTGCTTTATAACAACATAGCTCGATACGTATTCGGTGTAAAACGGTTCGATCACATATCGCAGTTCGCAATAAAAATATATGGCATCACATTCTGTAATCTTTTAGATTATAAAACACTCGTTTTGTTACATAAAATTGTTCATACAAAGGAACCTTCTTACTTGTTCAACAGGTTAAGGTTTTCACGATCCAATCGCGCGAATACCTTAATACAATTTAGACATTTCACATTAACGTCAGAACGTCAATTTTTTGTTCTCTCCATACGTCTTTGGAACTCCCTTCCGAACCTTTTGCAGAATATTAGCAACGCAGTGCAATTTAAGCAGGAGCTTATAAATTTGTTTTCTAAATAAATGTAAATGTTAGTACTTAAGAATCTGTCATATATATGTGTATTATTATTAGAGTTTTGATTGTTTTTGTTTGTAAGCCACCTCATACCCTGAGCACTCTGAAAATTATGTTCTTACGTTCATGAAATGAATATGCTTGCTGCTCTTCTGCTGGTCAGAAGTACAAAGCCGGAGGTATATTTGTATTCAAGTCCCTACGGGAGGTTTTCTTGTAGTGTGTTATTGTATGATGGTAGTGTAAAGTAATTTTATTTTATTATTATTATTATTATTTTTCCTACTATTATTATTTTTATATATATATGTCTTTACTCATAAGTTTGATTCAGAATGTAAACCAATTTCTTACCATGACTAGCACAATGTTTATAAGAATCTTTTTCTTGATGTGCTAGATTGCAAATTTTTTTTTAAATAAATAAATAAATAAATAAATAAATAAAAACAAATTCTTCAAAAAAGTTCTAAAATCCAACCTTTGTTCAAATTTTGAATAAAACTATTTTTTTTTCAAAAATTAAAAAAAATTAATGTTTTTAGAATTTACATAAGTAACAAAATACAATAATTTATGCCCAAATCTTAAATACTAAAAAAATCAATAAAAAATTTTGTAAAACTCACCAACGTATACTCCGATTCAAAAAATAAAATTTACTACTTAGGTTTCTTTAGGCGTTAATGAATTTGAATTTGAAACTCCAAAAGGTCTAGTTGACAAACAAATTAAACGGATAAAAGGTATAACACAAAATGTTAGACTCTGAAATTGATAAATTTTGATATATATTTGAATTGATTTCGATAAAAGCAATCAAAATTGTTTTTGCTATTAAAAAGTGATAAGTTTTCATACTAAACTTTTTGTTTTAATCCTAGCATTTAAGAATTTTTGTAAACAAACATAATATTTGAAGTTTTTTTTTTAATTCTGACGAATAATAAAAATTGTTAACCTTACTGAGCCGATACATTCAGTTGTTATATGGCTTTCCACTACTTTTTCAACGAATTTAAAAAAAAAACAAAACAGCGAAACTGCCCACTCATGAGGTAAATCGCCAAGGGGTATAATTCAAAAATTCACAGGGTTTTTCGGTAAATATAATATTTTATTTAAGTATTGAACGAAAATCAGAAGCTAAAATAAAACATTAAATTAATGCCTTACTTACTTTTTTTTGGAAAAATGTAAAAAAAATTAGTATACTTAGCGAACAAACTCATAGTAGAATGAAATATTTTTTATTTAGATGTGATTTGAATATTTTAATATAGAAATTCATTACGCGCGTATTTAAATGTTTTCTATAAATAAAAAAACTTCATTGCCGCCAAAAACTTCATTGCCGCCAGCCAGTCTTGAATCTACGACCTCTGCAAGTTGGAAATAAGAAATTCACACTGATCTATAACAGGCACAATTTGCCTGTGTCTAAACTGTAATATATATTGATACCTTAAAGCACAACCATCCTATGTCCATTTTTTCAAAACTCTAGAAAATGAGTAACCAGTTTTCAAATTGGTATGTTTTGTATGGAAATTGATTTTTATTTACTCATTTTTCAATTACTTTTACTTTTGCTTTAAGGTATCGATATGAGCAGAAAATAAACAACGTTTTTTTGAGGGTTTCTATTTTTAGATTCGAAAACTTCAGTTTAAATTTTTAGAAGAAAAAAATCAACGCTTGCAGAGCAATATATAATTGAAATTTTCTATTTTTTGATTTGAAAACTTCAATTTATAAGACTTGCTGAGCAATATACAAACATTTAGACGCTTTTGAATAATTCCGGAAATAGACGAGTTTGTTAGAGCGCACTCCAAACTCCAGAGGTTCTAGGTTCGAATTCCGGCAAATAAAAAAATTAAATAAAGCAAAAAATAAATATCTTAAATATAGGCAAATAAAAAAAAGGGAAACATTTTTTTTTAGCAATCTAAATAAATACAAAAATTTATTATTTCCATATTTAATTGCAATATTTCCATATATAATACAATTTTAAATACGCGCATATTTGATTTAAATTAAAACAGCTTAGGAGCACTATCAAATAAGTTTATATTTGATTTAAATACGTTTTCACTTGATTTCACTATTTTTTTCCCTCACTGTAGATGAAATTCGAGTTAAATAAAAATTTCCAAACGATTTTTCTAAATTAATTGATGAGCTTAAATCATTGATTCTTCTTTTTCTCTTCTTTAACATTGTTATGGTCGGTTTTGTTAAAACAAAAACACACACAAATTCTTTTTTCATATTTTTACTTCTAAGAAATTGAATCAAGTCGAGTTTTTATTCCATGCATTAATTCCAAGCAATAATACCACAAAGTATTAATTTCCTAATACTGAATATATTAGTACCAAATTTACTTAACCAACAAAAATTTCGCAGAACCATTGGGGTAGAAAGGTCATGTACTTAGGGAAGAAACTTTCTCGATATATGCACAAACTGCCCATACTGTCAAAATTCAAAGAGTTTTTTGTTTTTAAAAAAGTAGGGATGCGCCCCATTGTCGAAGTTTTTTCCTGGGGACAATACATTTTTGGGATGCAGAAAGTTCCGCTATTCAAAAACAATCAGCTTTGCAGAAGAAAGTTTGGTGATCAAAAATTGACCTGCATTTTGAGAATTTTTTGAAAAGTTCAGTTTTTGGTAAATTTGTATGGGAATCATGAAATTTTGTCCTTTTTAGCTCAAAATTAAAATTTAAGGGAATCACAAAGGGAATCACAATCTTTCTGTGTCCCCCGGGAAAAAATTCGAAAAATAGGTTTTCTAAACCAGATTTTCTTGAAGTAGACTTAACGGATTAAGGTGTTCAGCTACTCATTCGAAAGGAATGGAACATACCATTCCATTGATACCAATATCGATATTATGAAATGTGTCTGTGAACCACAGTACATGAAAATCATGTCTACAAAGAATTACTGTATGTATAAATCAAAGCTCTTCGATATAATTAGTAAATTAATTATATCGATGATCAGCATCACCTCCTGAGTCGAGTAGGCCATGTCCGTCTTTCCGCCTGTCTGTCGTAGCTTTTGAGCTATTGACTCCAAATTTTGGCATTCTTCTTTTTTTTGGGCGAATGATTGGACGGTATTGAAAATGGGCAACATCGGATAAGAGCCACGCCTACCTCCCATACAAAATGGCCGCCAAATTTTTATTATTTTCGTTTATCTTTTATCGTTTCTTGTATTTGATTGGAAATGATGTCGGGAACGAAATGGGAATAAAACTGGAACAAAATGGAATCGGAACAAAATTGTGAGATGAATCGGGAATGAAGTGGAAATGGAAATTATCAACAGAGCGACGTTTGTAGAATCTTTGCACACCCTATGGCGCCCAGAACCATTTTGTGATATTTTGAAATTTTAGAATTGCGATATTTTAAGTTGGTTTATTGCAATGACGATGCAAGGGGAACAGAATGTTTACGCCAACCCTGATAGTTTTATTTTAAAATTTGCTAGTTTTAAGTTGCCTATAGATGGAGCTGAGCCCATTAACATTTTTAGTACTTTTGTACCTCTTTGTTAGACAATCAATTTCTGGAGCCAAAGAGGTAAACACCTATAAAGAGTAAAGCTGAGATTTTGGGTTCTGCTAATTATTTTTGTATTTTATATTGGTTTATATTTTCCAATATATTTGGCAAAGCCGAGCCACCCTAGTTTGCTGTGGTGGATATTTGGATTCCTTTCGATAATTCTCTTGTGAATACGGACTCACCTCCCCAGACCCCAACAGGGTCCTCCTTGCTCGAGACAGTGCCGGGCAGGATCAGAAAAGATGCATCACAGTCTCCTCCTCCTCCTCATCCATACAACTCCTACAGAAGTCGTTAGCGAAGACCCCAAGCCTTACCGCATGGCGCCCAATCAAACAGTGACCATTGATCACACATACCACCTTCGAGATGCTGATCCTAGGCAGTGCGATAAGTCTCTTAGAACGCTTCAGATCCAGCAACGGCCAGATATGTCTTGTTGTGTTACAAGTAAGTCCAGAAGACCATCTGTTGTTAGTCTTGGCAATGGAATCAAGACGAAGCAGTAGCTTGCACGTGCTGAGCGGAATACCTAGCTTTACCTTATCTGGTAGGAGCTATATTGTGGTGCCCTGCCTTGCGAGTTCATCAGCTTTGCAGTTCCCTGGAATGTCCCTATGCCCCGGCACCCAAACGAGGTGGATGTTGAACTGCTTGGTCATCTCAATATTAATAGATGTGCGACAGTCCGAGGCTACCTTTGATGTTAGGAGGACAGATTCCAAGGATTTGATTCCGGCCTGACGTCTGTGAAAATCGTAGTATCCTGAGCAGATATTACGATCCTCTGCAGCCAGTTCATAAGTCGTCTGAGTATAAGTGAATTTGATCCCTCTTCCGTGGCCACCTCTCCTCCCAGTCAGACCGGGATAGAATAGTGGCACGGAAGTCTCTTGTGAAGAAAATTTCGGGAAGAATGTAGATTTGATTTGCACTGGTAATAGCTAGGGGGTGATATTGTTGAAAGCTCCTTCTATGTCGAGGAAAGCTACCATGGTGAACTCCTTGTTGAAAAGAGATTGTTCAATGGTGCCTTCTAAGGAATGTAAAGCTGTTCCTACAAACTTTCCTTTGAAGTAAGCACGTTTCGAAGAAGAAGTTTGGTGTCTATAATGCGGCGAAGATGAGTGTCGATAAGTCTCTCTAAAGTTTACAGAAGAAACGACGACAGACTAATTCGACGCCCCTTAAGAAAATTATAATGTTTCAATTGCCTTACGAAAATTATTATGTTTCAATATTCCGAGAAAACTATTATAATTCAACTTGTTTGCCGAAAATTATTATATTTCGGGTTTTCCAGAGAAAACTATTATGATTCACAGTTTTGCCACGAAGACTATTACATTTAAAGTTTCCTTACAAAAAGTAATATATTTCAGGCTGAAAAAACTTTGGCTTGTCAGTTTAAAAAATTAAATTTTCAGAAAATGTATGTTTTTGGATTGATTTGAAGCCGGAAATGTGTCTTCGGAAGCATGTTTGGAAATATGATGGTCAACAGTACATGACCAGGACCAAAATGTGTGTGTGTATGTGTGTGTGTGTGAAAATTCAGAGGTTCAATTTGGCTTAAATGGCATGAAAAGCTGGCCCTTTAATATCAAAATAATCAATTATATTAGTTTTCGTCGCAATGAGCGAAACATCATAGTTTTCGTAGTAATACAGTGAAACATAATACTCTTCTGTGTAATAAGCGAAATATCATAGTTTTCGACAAAACTTATTGAAATATAATATTCTTCGTCCCAAAAAACGAAACATGCTACTTTTCCATGCAAAAAATAAAAACATAATATTTTTCGTAAGGCAAATGAAACATTATACTTTTCTTAAGGGGCGTCGAATTGGTCGGGGGTCCTTAGGACCAGTATGCGATATTTTACCTGATTTCGGGATGAAAACAACCTTTTCCTTCCTAAAGTTTTCAGAAAAAACGACGACAGGCTAGTTGGTCGGAGATCCTTAGGACCAGTATCCGATTTTTTATCCGCCTTCGGGATGAAAACAACCTTTACCTCCTGCCATTTTAAGGGAATGTTGGAGAGTTCAATGCAGCCAGGGCATGATGATCTCCACTGCATTCTGCATTTCCGCAGGAATAACTGCATCCGGCCCGGCGATGAAGGGCTTGAAGCTATAAATTGCCTAATTTATTTTGGTTCCGGATAATTTTTCACTAGAGATACTCGATATCCGGGTATCAGGAATGCTCCTCAGATCCAATCTAGAGCATCCTGGGAAGTGAGTGTCTAACAATAAGTCGAGAGAGTCCTCACTAGGACTATTCCAAGAACCATCTGAATTTTTTCAGATAGCCATGGGACACGGATTCGAATCAAGAACTTCCCTAAGCCTAGACGACTCAGATGTATCATCAATGCTACCAACGAAGAGTCTCCAAGAATCGCACTGAGCCTTCCTTACTTCTTTTTTAAAAACCCTAATACTATTCTTGTAAAAGTCCCAGTCACAAGCAGCTCTTGACTTCTTTGATTTGTTGAAGAGCTTCCTGCACTCACTCCTTTTGCCCCTGGTTTTGCCTGCAGGGCCGGATCTATGGAGGGCTATATTTTAGACCGACGTTAAGCTATCCACCATACTGTCAAGATTTGATCTTGTCAATTCTTCAATAGGTGGAGAAGGAGGTATCATTTCATCCACTATTAATTTGTATGTTTCCCAGTCCGTTCTTTTAAAATTCCTAAAAGGTGGTTGGACTGAGGGAAGGTCATTTAAACCGATTGCAGATATCGATGATCAGAAAAGGAGTGATCGTTGGACTCCTTCAAATCCGTAATCCTATCATACAGGAAGTCGGAGACAAGGGTTATGTCCAAAACTTCCTGCCTATTGGAAGTAATAAAGGTTGCTTCGATACCCTTATTACAGATGAGAAGGTTAGTGCATACATTATAATCACCCCTTTCGTTTATGTCCGTGCTACCCCAGACTGTGTGGTGTGCATTGGCATCAAACCCAAGTATGGATAAGGACAATATCTTCTCCTCCTGTAGCCAGGCGAAGAAGAAAAGATGCCGAATCCAGTTTGGAGTGGTGAAGATTACTCTGCAGTATTCTGAGCATCCTCAAAACATGCAGACTTCTCCACCACAGTATTATTGACCTCGTCTTCAGTATCAGAGGAAGCCAGCAGCTCTTCCTGGCGACAAAACTCTTATATCGACTTTTGCTGACGACACTGCTATCATGTGCTCTCACTCAAACCCAGACATGGCAACTCTTTACGTGCAAAAACATTTGGACACTCTAAGTAATTGGCGATGGAAAATCAAAGTCAACGAATCCAAAAGCTGTCACTTAACATTTACGCTAAGAAGGAGCACGTGTCCTTCTCTGTTAATAAACGGCCAAGCTGTTCCCGAAAGTACCGAAACCAAGTACCTTGGTATGCATCTCGACCGCGCCTCACATAGCACAAGCACATCCAATCTAAAATCCCTCAGATTCAGTTAAAACAATTGGAGCTAAATTGACTAATCTCAAGGGCATCAAAGCTAAATCTCACGTATAAAGTCCAAATATACAAAAGTATAATAAA
Organism: Heteromyza rotundicornis; assembly: GCA_951394025.1. NCBI lineage: Eukaryota > Metazoa > Arthropoda > Insecta > Diptera > Heleomyzidae > Heteromyza > Heteromyza rotundicornis. The sequence continues at coordinate 24,644,776 of OX596011.1, read as the reverse complement.
ACCAATATGGACATAAGGAATTGAACTCTGGGATACAGCCTCTCCCTCCAACGTGGAAAAACTCCAGAGAGCCCAATAAAAATGCTGCGACAAATTACCAGAGTCCCTCGGTATATAAAAAATGCAAACGTCCACAAAGATCTGAATATACCCTCAGTAAAGGACGAAGTACAATAAGAAACTAATGTCTAAGACCTCTGAATCCCTCACGTCTTACACGAAACTAATATATCCCTAATATATTAGTACGACACCGTCACACTGTCAAATTCAATGGAGTTTAGGCTATAGAATTAAGTATAATATACTTAATATACTTAATAGACAGGTTAAATTTAGAAAAAAACAAAACTAAAAAGAAAGGAAAGGAAAAAAAACTGAAACTGAAACTAAGAGGCTATCTCCGAATTGCAGCAGTATTTGTAGTATGGTTGCCTGATTTTGTTGCAACATACTCCCACCCAATTATGATCCTTCTATGTCCTGAAAAATAAAATTGAAAGGATCCCTCATGAATCATAAACGCCGGGCTTGAAGTCAAAAATCAATATTTAAGCAGTCATGATCTTAACCAACATTTTTACTATTTATTAAAAAAAAAGTAAGGAAACAAATAATTCATCCTATAGGAATCAAAATTTATAAAGAAATCAAAATATAAATGCATATAAAAATTATATTAGGAAAAAAACTGCATGTGTAGCTCTTGTCGAAATAAACCTTTTGGTTATTTAGGGTTTTCATTTCGAAAGTAAATTTATTGCATTTAATTGCATTCAATTGTAACCATATTTATTTTAGCAGGCAATGAGTCAAATTACATTAAAACGAAATAACAATTTAGTTTAATATTTTAATGTAACTTGGCATATTCTATTTTATAAAAAAAAATTTCAATTCTAAAGGGTTTTTCAACAGGGACGCTAAAAAAGTAGTTTCCCGCTATCTTGACATTTCTCTTCAGTAAGGTTTGCCATTTCATCATGGAAAGATATACGAGCCAACAACGAGTCGAAATTGTTAAAATTTACTACCGGAATTCGGAGTCAGTGGCCTCAACTTTAAGAGCGCTACGTCCAATTTATGGTCACAAAATGTGCCCATGCCAGTGAGACAAAGAAGTGGTGTCGAGAATATTGCTGCCGCTGAGGCTTCAGTTCAAGAACGCCCAAATGTGTCTCTCACACGTCGTTCTCAAGCGTTGGGCATCTCTGTGACGTCGTTGTGGCGAATTTTGCGAAAAGATCTTGGCCTACATCCTTAAAAGATCAAATTGGCGCAAGAACTGAAGCAGCTTGACCACCAGAAGCGTCGTATGTTCGTGAATTGGGCTGAGCAACAACTTGAAAATGATTCGGATTTTCATCGAAAAATCATCTTCAGCGCTGAGGCTCATTTCTTGCTGAATGGCTTCGTCAATAAGCAAAATATGCGTTATTGGTCCGACAGCAATCCACACGTACTCCATGAGTCCTCATTGCATCCCGAAAAAATTATGGATATGGACTTATAGGACATGTGGTTCCAACAGGACGGCGCCACAAGCCACACAGCGAATGTCACAATCAATTTATTGGAAACCAAGTTTGGTGAACGTGGTTTCGCTTACAAAAAAAACTCTCTGCAACAAAAACAAATGTGCAATATCACTTACTGGTTGCTTTGCGAAGCTCCAACGTTGAAAGATCTTTCAAGCTGGTTCCGATGTGTGTGTGGGTGATTGCTGTGAGAAATTTTCCTTTTTGGGAGAGAACATTATAATTAACACTTTTTCTTTTTGTTACGAATCTGCGATTCTTTGAGCCTTATTAAACAATAGGGTAATTTCAATATTTTCTTTTTATCATAGGTAGGTATGAAAATATAAGAGCCAATATGGTCTGTGAAGCAGACAAAATATGAATAAAGGCATGTAAATTTATCGCATGCAATACAAATTTTAACAGAGAAGCTCCTATATTAACATTATTTCACTTAACACATGCACATGCCAACTTTAATAAATTTTCTTTACAATTTTCTTAAGGATTCATAATTGACCATATTTTTTTTTTTATAAATTGAATTTTAATGGACACTATTATAAAAAGAAAGAAAAATATGTGCATATATAAGCCATGAGGTATGTTAACACAAAATAATTTTAGGGTTATGTTTCATAACTATTCGCTATGTTTTTTTTATGTATATACATATTTTTCCTTTATTTTTTTAGAATTTTACAGCCAAAAATATCGGAATTTTTAACTGTTTTTAATCGCACTTCAGACCGATTTAAAAAAATTGAATTAAGTTCGCATAACTTTATGAAAACCGCGCTTTAACCACCGTTAAAGGGATTATATTTTATATTAATTTATGCAAATTTTAGGGATTTTGTTTTCTTATCTATTTTTACGTTTTGAGACCACATTTGTAATGGTTTAAAACCAAATTATTGAAAACACTGTACATTTTGGAGCAAAAAAATATCGTTGCTACTGCACTGAATCTCGCAAACTGATACCTTCCTCTTTTGAGTTGCCGATTATGACGCTACACCCAGAGAAAAAATCGTGTTAAATTAACCAATTTTTAACCAATTTTGTGGTTAATATTTTTCAAACCGATCTTTCAGGTTGTTTTAACAAGATGCTATTGTTAAAAATGACACTCTCCTATATGTGTACGTGTACGTGTGAAGAGGTTTGTGATTAAACTGGGAAAACTGGTAAATATGCGTTCATTCAACTCATTGCCGGTAGCTCAGGGGTTAGGCAGTCGGCCTCATAAACGGAAGTACGGGGATCGAATCCCCGTTCCGGAAAAAGTTTTTTTAATTTAATTTTTTTTATAAAATTGTAAACACAGTTCCTCCAAGTAACTTTTTTACCATTCTTTACCTTATTTTCAAATGATCATTACCACTTCAAATAGATACCTTTTCACACTGAACTGGATTTGAACGCCGGACCTTAGCATCTTGAGTTCATCACTTTACCCTCTGTGCTACTGCGCTTCATAAATTCATGTCGTCCAAAGACCAATCTGAATTTGAAATCTAAAAATTTCTATTTAAAAAAACTTTTTTCAACTCAGACGAGATTTGAACACGGGACCTAATGTTTATAAGTTCCGCATCTACACGCTGTGCCACTGAGCTTCTTTCGTTCAGGTCGACAAAAACCAATTTGTTTTGAAATTCTAAAATTTCTTCTGTTTATTTTCAAATTTTCCATTTGACAGAATGGTCGAATATATTTTGATTTTCGAAAAAAAAATTTCTCATTTGTGTGAATGTGTGCGTTTTGCTTCGATTTTTGTCAATGTTGTTGTAGTTTTTTGGAATTGTTTTTGTTTTGCGTACAAATGTTTTTCATGTTAATATAACATGAATCGTGTTAATTAAAATACATGAAGATTTCTCTGGGTGTATTTACATTTCTTCTATACCGTATGCCATTTTTGTTGTAATTTACATTGACTATTGCCTCCTTTCGTCTAATTTCTCATTTATAGAAGAGTTTTGTACTTGGTGTCAAATCTGTTTTGAGAGAAATTCTTTTTTGATATAAATTTGATATCAAGTAAAAGATATTTTAGGTTTTTTTTCGTAATTTACCCTTGCAGGAAATGACACCTTTTGAAATATGAATTTCTCGTAATATTCCAGATGGATGAACATAGAAGGTTGCCAATATGTTTAATAAATGGGATATTTCTGATATTGAGTTAGAAAGATAATTCAAGTTATTTATTTGAAATTTCGAAGTTAAATCAATTAAAGTCAACCAAAAAGAATAGAATTTTGTAACTTACGTATTATGTATATGAAATTGTAGAAATTCGATGCTAAATTGAAGAAGTTTCCAAAACTTTTTGATTGGCTTCGCAAAAGAATTTAATTATTTCCAAGTAGAGATTAGTGTGTGGTATAGGATGTAAAGGATGGGCGCAAGCCTTGCCCCTCTGCAAACTATTCGATAACTCTCGAAACCGATTTGAAAAAAGATAAAAACAGAAAATTCGTTTCGAATTAATAATCTTTTATTTATTTTTTCTTATATATTTTCCTCGGAAAATCTTACCGGCTTTTCTTGGCTGTGGCGGCTGCTGCTTCGTATGGTATTCGAGAGAGTGAGTTAATTAAGTTTTAAAAAGCCAAAAGGCCGTCGGCAAAACCGAGATCGCCATACTTGAAAGCAGATTTTCGCCACAGACAACAGCTCCCCCTACATTTAACAATTTATATAAGGTGGCGTTCAGATTTACGCGGTTGGCGTGAACAGGATATATACTTTACAACGTCTGGCACAGGAAAAGATCGAGGAATTTGACTTGCCAAGAAAGGTCGTATCATACGATGATTATAAAAAAAAAACATTTAATTTCCAACTATAACTTGCTAGGTATAGTTGGAAATGCAGTTTGGCAGTTGGCAATTCGGGCTTAGTAAATAATATAACTTGATATACAGATGGCAGTACAAGATAATTGGAAAATTCAAACTTTATTGTAGCATATAAGGAAAACATTTTACAATGACAATCAATGGCTACAAGCGCCACTACAGATTTTATCTAAAAAAAAAACTTTATTTCCACTTTTTTTTACTTTATTTCCTTTTTATTTGAAACGGTATTACTGTCATTTGACATTAATACCATTGACATTATGAAATTATGTCATCCCTCCGTTTTGACAGAAACTTTCATTATACAATATTTTGTACCAAAACCAAGCCCGTGCGCAGGAATTTCCCGTGGGGGGGGTTTTATACAAAATTAATTTTTTAAAGTTCAGCTAAATCGGACAAACATATGTATACAACAAAAAAAGGGATGATTTTTCAAATTTTTTTATTGCTCTATTTGATTGAAAATATCAAGAAATGTATACATATAATGGGTCAAAATTGGGTTTTGGGACCGAATCTTTTTTTGGTGGATTCGATTGGAAATTTTTAGAAACGGATTTTGGATTTAGGTTTTGGCCAATAATTTATCAAAACAAAACGAATCTTTTGAAAACTGTATACGTCATCGTTTAGTGATAATACTTTTTGTTTTGAATATATGATCGATTTAGCTTAGAGCCATCAATTTTTTCGGTAAAAATTACCAAAATTTGTATTCAAATAAAAAAAAACTAGCTCAATTCAACATAAAAACATACATATTTTTGTTCGAGATATTCATAATACTCGGTAACTAAGAATGTTTTTTCTGGGACTAATTTGATCATAAGCAAAAAAAAATTGAAAAATCACCAAATAAACGGATTTGCGTTGTATAGAATTGCTTTAAAAATTTTTTTAAATGTTTATTTGGCTATAACAAAATATTCCAGCTTACGAACAAAATATTTGCTTCGCGACATCATAAAAAATAAATTTTCTGGCAAAAGAAAATTTCAATTCCATAAAACCTTGTAAAATCGGTTAAACTTGAGTATCGTTTCAATAATTTTGTACTGAAAAATTAACCTCTGGGGGGGTGGGGGTTGTAACCCCCAAACCCCCCCCCCCCCCCCTTGCGCACGGGCCTGACCAAAACACCGAAATTGTAAGTGTAATTTCAAGATTTTCAGCTCAAAACTGTGAACCCAAAAACATCTTAACTTCAATTCCTAGGAATATAAGCACGATTTATCACAGCTTGACAAAGTAGTTCTTAAGAGAATGGCTGTTCATTACTGAATTTGAAAAAGAAATTTAAACCGATCGGCTGTGAACGTAAACGCAGCCATCTGCGGCGATTTGATTTTTTGCTGACAAATTGTGTTGCCACTGCGCCACAATTGATGGGTTGTAAGTACATTGGGTTTAAGTACCAAAAAAAAGATTCTGAGAAAAATTTTAATAATACAATTAGTGCAGAATTACATAAAAACGAAGCGTAGTACGATTTTTTGGGGATTATATTTTGTTTTAGCGTGAAAAAATAGACAAAAAAAAGCTTTAGTTTCTCATTTGACGATTAGAAAAAAAATTTCGCCCTTTTACAAGGGCAAAAAAATAAATATGTTCACAATTTTATGCATTGAAGTTCTCGTATCTCAAAAACTAAAATAGAGCAAAAAAACAATGTATTGCAAAGTTTTAAAAACTTTTAAAATTGGGTTGGCCATTCGAAAGTTTTAGTATTAAAACTGCAAAAAGTGCATTTTTGGAGTTTGCGGTGAAATCGTATCGATTATAATTATTAATAACTATCAAATTTAAGCATTAGTAAGCAACACAGATTGTCGTAGTACAGCCTGCTATCGCATTCGAATATTTGAATAATACATAACGATTCCTTAAAGCACAATCATCCTATGTCCGTTTTCATGAAAATTGAGTTTTTGGTATTTTTGGATTCCTGAGTACAGGCAACAGTAGTTTGTGGGAATCGTAATGAAAGTAATTGAAAAATGAGGAAATAAAAATTTAATTTCCACACATACAAATTTTCAAACTTGTTTTTCATTTTCTAGAGTTTTGAAAAAATAGATATAGGATGGCTGTGCTTACAGGTATCGATAAGAGAGTATTTGCACTTCAGTTTATTTAACAAATTATGTAACAAGTATAAAACATATGCAATACAAAAAAATGTCGTTGAAATACCGCCCCCCTGAATGTGGCGCCCGGGGCGAGTCCGGAACCCTGACGAAACGATACTGGTATACCGTATCCCTAGCCGACACCAGAGATAGAACAACACAGATACTCAAAACTCGGTCACTCAATTTTTTAAAACCTACACCGAAACTGCCGCCATAGGTACAGTGACTCTCATAAGTATTTTGCATATTCTTTTCCAAGTACAGTGGCTCACAGGCAAATTTTGGTTGAAAATGGACCTACTTTTCGAACTTTTTTTTTAGCCCTTTACAATGATACCAATATCGATTCTATAAAATTTGCCTGTGAGCCACTGTACTTGGAAAATAATATGCAAAATACTTATGAGAGTCACTGTATATATATATAAGAATACTGAAATCTACCCGACACAAAACGAAAAAGTATTAACACAATATGAGAGTTCACAAAGGTCTCCTATTGGTTCACAAAGGTAAAGTCATATTGTTATATAAATATACAATAGTCATATAAATGTTTTTGCTTTTTTCCATAAAAAAATTTTTACCACCAATAAAACTCAGCAAACTGTGTTTTTCGACTCTCATACTCACTATTCCTCTCATTTTAAAGTTGTTGCCGAAAAAGTTGTAGGAATTTGGACTTTGGCACTATTTTTAATGCATAAAACGTGCACGACTTGCCGAAAATATTGCAACAGAGATCGTGGAGACCACCAAAACTCTTCCGACCATCAACTTTGGCCAGATGGCCATTTGTACCACCTGCACACGAATACCGGGTCCAGAGGATTTTGGAAGCTTTTTGAATGCATTAAACATGTGCGACAGCTTGAAAATATTGTGAACCACAGAATTACTTCCGACCGTTGATTTGGGTTGCATCACCACCTCCGCGATTGGTGGCGTGCACCCCGGGGCCAACGAATTAGGTTAGGTTCGACATTTGTAATGTAAGAGAGTTTTTTTGAAATGAGTGCGCTCACAACTATCGTATTTTTTTCAAATATGATTATATCACAATATAACTTTATGATTACTTGTGAACTCCCTTAATATGTTTATAATTATAACACTACCAACAAAATTAATTTTTTTTTGAACACTTGAATTGCGGGCACGATTTTTTGCAAAATCAATTCACCGGCTGGACTTCGATAAACCCGATGTCCAGCAACCAACTCGGCTCAAGTGTGGGACGCTGCAACAAAAATGGGAATAAGGAAGCAGGGAACTGCCAAACTAAATTTCCAAAAACACAATTTTGGACGACGGAAAACACTTCATTAATTATACAATTTTTTGAAATTTTTTTAATTTGAATGAACATAATGCATTTTTAAAGAAATGGGCAAGAAAAATGACATTTCACCAGAGATAAAAGCCGCAGTGAAAGCTTATATTGATTGTGACAAATTATCACAATCAGAAATAGCTAGGCGAATTAAAATAAATCAACCTTTAACACTGATCCAGTTGCTAATAAAAGAGCCAATTGTGGTACAAAAGAGACTATAACGGAGAGGGCTAAAAGAGAAGTGGTTAGATTGGCAAATTGAAAACAGGAGGAAACCTGCCAAAGAGATCGCAAAACAATTAAAAACAGCAGGAGTGCAAATTTCAATGCGAAGTGTTAAAAGAATTAAAAGAAATAAAGCCAAAATTAACACCACGAATGCTAAAGCAACGGCTTATTTGGGCTAAACTTCACCAGGGATATACACAAGATGATTGGAACAGGGTAAGTAGACAAACTATCGTTTTTCCACTGAGAAAGAAACAATTTTAACAAATTTTCACATCTTGTGCTTTTTTGTAAATTTAATAATATTCAGTGTCGGCTAGAAGCCGTGACAGAATCGATTAGATTTGTTCGAAGATATCCTCATGAACACTATTCTGACGAATGTATCCAAAACGAGTGAAGCATCCACCTTCTTTAATGGTATGGAGCTGGATTTCTGCCGAAGGGCCAGGGCCTTTATACTTTGTACAGAATACAATGAATAGTGACCAATATATAAACGTTTTGAAAGAAGTATTTTTGCCATATTTGAACAACATGAAGCATCCTGCGTCGAACTACACATTCAAGCAGGAAGGAGCGCCATGTCACACTTCGAAAGACAAAAAATGTATTGAACCTAAAAGAATTAAGTCGCTTATTTCAAGCAAGGGTAACGTCACAAAATATTAAAAAAATGTATATGAAATACTGTTTTTATGTAAATATATACCACTTAAAACAAATTCTCATTAAAAAATCCTTTTATTTTACTTCCATATTCCTAAATCGTCCACGAAACTGTTTTTTAAATAAAATTTTGTGCCTATTCGAATTTTCTGGCGGCATACTGTATATGTGAAGAATCCTTCGGTTATTCTAGAGTGTGTTTGGTAAATTTACATATACCCCCCGCACCCACCAAAATGAATATGCAAAGTGGCGGCACCCATGTATGTAAGCGTCAATGTTTTCAAATTCCTCTCCCTCAAACAGGTTCGAAGAGCACACAAAGCTTAAGTCTAGATTTTGACATTTTCCTATTGTAATGGAAAGGCTGGCAATACCGTCATCGGATCGTTGCTGCTCACTGCAACAAAAACCAAAGCGAAAGAAAAAAAAGCAAAAGAACTTTGACCGCTCAAAAAAAAAATTCAGTTGTCAATGTCTCCGCGCCGGCCGCATCCCACCCGCGATTGTCGAATTTGTTTTGCTTAACAAATTAACAAATACACAAAAAACTAGTAAGCGAATTATCTTCGGTCTGACCGAAGCTATAATACCCTGCACATGCGAGTACGATACATTTTGAGACCACATGTTAGTAATTTTTATCGAAAATCGGTATTTTAATGATAATTTTTAGATATTATATGTATATTTTATTCATAATTTTTCGATATTTATCGATTTTTTATTGATAATTTATCGATGTTTTATTGATAATTTTTCGATTTTTATCGATAATTTTTCGATTTTTTATCGATAATTTATCAATTTTTTATCGATTTTTTATCGTTAGTTTAGCGATTTTCTATTGATAATTTATCGATTTTTTATCGATAATTTATCAATAATTTTTCTATAATTTTTCTATAATTTTTCTATAATTTTTCGATAATTTTTCGATTTTTTATCGATTTATTACTCATAATTTTTTGATAATTTATCGATTTTTAATCGATAATGTATCGATTTTTTATTAGTAATTTATCGATAATTTTTCGATAACTTATCGATAATTTTTTTTGATAATTTATCGATAATTTTTCGATAATTTATAGATATTTTATCGATCATTTTCCAATATTTATCGAAAGTTTTCCAATATTTATCGATAATTTTAGTTTCCTGATCCATTTAAAAATGTTGTTCCAATTCCATTTTGTTCCGGTCCAATTAAATTTCGTTCCAGTTTCATTCCCATTTCGTTCCCGACCTCATTTCCAACCCAATGCAAAAAGCCGCATCCAAATCGGTTCAGTATTTCTCAAGATAAACGAAAATAATACAAATTTGCCATTTTGTATGGGAGGTATGCGTGGCTCTTATCCGATGTTTCATTCGCCAAAATAAGAGGAATCTCTCACCCAGAAAACAAAAACTGTTGGGGCAGCAGAATTTTCGGCCAACCGAATGCTAGCGGCTGTCACAACATCTACTTTCAGATGTTGCAGCATCTACTATCTGTTGTCCCAACATCTACTGTCTGACGCAGCAACATCTCTCTGATACTGCAAAAAGAATGTCAAAAATAATGCTAACGTGTAAGAGCGAGACAACAATTTACTTAAATTGTGCAAATGAAAAAAAATATATAAAATAAAGTATTACGAAAAAGAATGTAAGAAAAAGAAAGCAAATGTGTTTAATGTTGTCTTGTAAAACTAGAGAAATAATTTTATAATTTAATTTCAAGACTTTTAATGCGAAATAATTCTCAATTCTTACACGAATTTGACGGGCAACATACTTTTTACTGCAAATACATATGGTGTTTTATATCCACAATTAACGCGCTTTCATAAAACGCAATATTTAATTATTTCATTCAATTCGCAAAAAATGTTAAATGTTGAAATATGTGTTTTTCGGAAGTTAACAAATTGGAAACTATTCCGCACAATTTTTCGAAGCATAAAACACTTCTTTTTGTTTGCAATTCATTATAGTTTAATCATAATTAGGTTATAAAAATATTTTCTAGATGCGTAAAAGATAAACAAGATGGATGCATAATAGTGATGGACAAAATTTGATGCATAATAGTGATGGGTGATATACTAAAGGGCATCCAGCGTCAATTGACGCTGGTGTAGCATCCAGCGTCAATTGACGCCGGGTGCTTCCATTACCCCCATTTACATTACCGAAATTCTCGCATACTATACATCGCATACGATAAATCGTAAGTGTAGACCACTTATAGCAACCCTTTTGTCACATAAAGATAAAACGTGTCAGATTGACCTGGCGTCAAATATTTTTGCTTGTTGCACGCATCAAAAAATTAAAACAGCGTAAAACAGAGTAAAAATAAAAATAAATAGGGGTCAAAGGACGCCTGTGTGGCATGGGTTTAAGCCTTCAACTATTTTTCTGAAACGTACATTAAAAGGAAGAAATCAATAAATAAAAACACAAAAGTTAAAATGAAAATTGATTTGCAATACTGGTCTTTTGCTTCCTACATGGCATCACTGTTAGTTGTCACGGTTCACAAACGAATTCAGTTGCTACACGCGAGTGTGGATTCGGTTGTGGTAGCTTTTTTATTTGAAATGTTCTGTCAGCTGAAAAAAAGTGTCTGCTTCAATCTACTATTCTGTTGTTATATCCGAATTGAAAATTTTAGAGTTTCTTCTGGTATTACAAGCGAATTTGGGTCTTTCTCAAGCGAAAACAAGAGCTGCAGACGAATATTTGTTAACATAACATCGCGCCAAGCGATTATTTGTTTGTGTGCAAAATTTCGGGTCGATAGCTCAAAAGCTACGACAGTTATCGTGCGAAATGACAGACAGATGGACAGACGGACAGACGGACATGGCCTAATCTACTCAGGAGGTGATGCTGATCAAGAATATATATACTTTTCCATACCGAACACGCCTCCTTATGGGTGTTACAAACGGTGTGACAAAAACAATATACCCTTGGACACTAATGAGCAGGGTATAAAAATAATTACAATTAATAAAATTGTTCAGTGCGTTCTCTCGGTTAGTGCGTGTGTAATATCCTCCGATTTTGTTCATGGTCCTGCACATGCCATGTCCCCTTTTCTTGTCCGTCTTCGTCTTCCAAAACACATTTCTACGGAGATACCCTCTTTTTAACCCTAAACGGTCCATCAAATTTCGGAGGTAACTTCGCTGCAAAATAGTTTGCAGCATCGGACAAAACAAAATTACGTTTCCATACTAACTCGTGCGGTAAATTCTGTACATCTCTACGTCTGAGATTGTACGTTTTCGCTGTATTGTCACTTACCATTTCTAACTTTTTCCGTATGACTTCCCTCAAGTCTGCCATTAATTTGGCCCGGTTGGTCTGAGTCTCCCACTCGTCTATAATCTCTATCACCCCTGACCGCCATATTTCACCCAAAATTCACGAAGTATGGAGACGCTCCCAAAAAATCATTTGAGAGATGAGAATCCCATGTCCATTGGTTTTCGGAAATATATGCTCTCAAAGTGGTCTTAATTATTTGTTTGATCCGCTCGGCCGGATTGGCCTGCTGAGTTGGAGCTTGAAAGCCCACCTAGTCAACATACCGCAAGGATCGTTGAAATTGTTGAGCCATACCAACGAAAAGTGGTCGGTCACCACTGTGAACCTAACCACTTCGATGTATGGCCTCAACTTCTCAATTGCCCACAAAACAGCCAAACACTCCTTCTCGGTAGTGGAATAATTCTTCTCGAAACTACCAAACGACCTACTCAAATTTGAAATGACCTTCTCCCCTTCATCAAACTGCTGTGTCAAAACGGCACCTATTCGAAAATCCGAAGCATCAGTTTGAACTACGAAGGGTCGTTCGAAATAGGGACAGCTCAGGACCGGCGCCGTCACTAGATGCTCCTTGGCCTTCAAAAAGCTGTCCTCACACTCCGGCGACCATTTAAACCTTTTCTTCTTCTTTAGAAGATCAGTTAGAGGTTTAACTAAATCTGCGAAATTCGAAACAAACCTACGATACCAAGAAATGGTGACAGCAAACGACCGGACTTCCCTTTCATTTTTAGGTGCTGGAATTTTCAGCATTGCCTCAACTTTTTCGGGGTCAACATGCAAGCCCCGTCGATCAACAACCGCAGCCAAGAAAGACAAAAATTAGATTTTGCCCTATTCAATCTAAGCCCTGCCGAACAAATCCTCCTCAAGACTTCCTTCAGAACATCAACATGCTTATCAAATGTATTTGTAACGATAATAATATCGTCCAAATACACGAACACATGGGGTTCCATAATAAACCTCTGCCAAGTTGCAGGAGCATTGTGCAGGCCATAAGGCATGCGCTTGAACTAGTAGAGACCCCTACCCGGAACTGTAAATGCAGTACAGGCCCTAGACTCCTTTTCTACTGGGACCTGCCAAAAGGCTGATTTTATGTCCAAATCTATACAAAACCTATAACTTCCATCCTTTTTCCTAATCATCAAAACCGGTGATGCCCAAGGACTTTGAGAAATCTCAATCAAACCCTTTTCTAACATTTCCTCGATTTCCTCATCTATGCGCCTCTGAATAGAGGGCGATACAGGATAGTATCGCTGCTTGACTGGCTCCACATTTGGCTTTGTACGAATCCGATGTTTGACCAAATGTGTACAACCAAGTCCCTCAGGCATAACTTTAATGACTAATTCCTCAAGAACCGATTTTTCCCTAGTTGACAACGAAGACCTATCAACTACCACCGCTACTGACGAGACCTCAACTTGGTCGGAAAACCTTAGACTAAAAGTCTACTCCAAGAATCAATTAGGGAATTTACAAAGGTCTACTATTGTCGTATCATCGTGTTTGAAAAAATACAATAGTAATAAGCACACCCAGGTGCTGGTGCGGCCCAAATCAAGGATCGGAAGAAATATTGAGATTCACCTGTGCCTTGATTCAATATTTTCAACAAGTCGACGTTGAATGCATTCAAACTGCTTTCGGAAACACCTGGGCCCGGCATTGGTGTGCCCGGTGGTGCAAGTGACCATCTGGCCAAAGTTTATGGTCGGAAGAGTTTTGGTGGTCTCCACGATCTTTGTTGCAATGTTTCGGCAAGTCGTGCACGTTTTATGCATTAAAAACAGTCCCTAAAAGAAATTTTAACAATTTCCTCCAATTACTTTTCAAATCAGAAGAAGAATCCATACGAGAGTCATTGAAACACAGGTTTTTATGGAAAACAGCAACAACATTTTCACAACTATCGTATTTATTCACCACAATACAACAACACAACCGATACGAGAACCTTGTGAATTCCCTAAATGATTGGGGCAAATCCGGTATTACGATGCATTCAATGAGGACCGACTTGCCCTCTACCTAGAAAGGAACCGAAACTACTCCCGTAATGTAAACACCTAAATATGACCTATTATCTACTTCTTTTTCTGACAGAGAAAATCTAAAAAAATTTCGGACGGACGTTGCCTCTGAGGCCTAGCCAGCTGGTTGCCCGCAGGCAACCTACCTACTCCTCGCCACCCTGAAACTGTCCTGCGGACATCTCTAAACCGGAGCATTGCTTTCCCAGACAAAAGCTCCACTGCTCCCCTAAACAACTGGGTTTCCCCAACGCCCCGAGCCTCGCACACCTAGTCCACCCTCTGCAGAAAGGCATGCAGGGTCATGTCTGACTTCTCCCCAGTAAAATTGCCTATCTTCTGAAAACCTACCTCACCCAACGAGATGGATGGTCTCAGAGCGGGTTAAGGCTCTCCCTCAACCGTAGACTCCCTACTTAGACCCCTGGGTGGTCTTGATGGCCTTGGATTCTCATTCAAGCCATCAGTCTCCTCCTCCAATCTGATGTACTACTTCTTCTTTACGTCCAAATCTATACAAAACCTATAACTTCCATCCTTTTTCCTAATCATCAAAACCGGTGATGCCCAAGGACTTTGAGAAATCTCAATCAAACCCTTTTCTAACATTTCCTCGATTTCCTCATCTATGCGCCTCTGAATAGAGGGCGATACAGGATAGTATCGCTGCTTGACTGGCTCCACATTTGGCTTTGTACGAATCCGATGTTTGACCAAATGTGTACAACCAAGTCCCTCAGGCATAACTTTAATGACTAATTCCTCAAGAACCGATTTTTCCCTAGTTGACAACGAAGACCTATCAACTACCACCGCTACTGACGAGACCTCAACTTGGTCGGAAAACCTTAGACTAAAAGTCTACTCCAAGAATCAATTAGGGAATTTACAAAGGTCTACTATTGTCGTATCATCGTGTTTGAAAAAATACAATAGTAATAAGCACACCCAGGTGCTGGTGCGGCCCAAATCAAGGATCGGAAGAAATATTGAGATTCACCTGTGCCTTGATTCAATATTTTCAACAAGTCGACGTTGAATGCATTCAAACTGCTTTCGGAAACACCTGGGCCCGGCATTGGTGTGCCCGGTGGTGCAAGTGACCATCTGGCCAAAGTTTATGGTCGGAAGAGTTTTGGTGGTCTCCACGATCTTTGTTGCAATGTTTCGGCAAGTCGTGCACGTTTTATGCATTAAAAACAGTCCCTAAAAGAAATTTTAACAATTTCCTCCAATTACTTTTCAAATCAGAAGAAGAATCCATACGAGAGTCATTGAAACACAGGTTTTTATGGAAAACAGCAACAACATTTTCACAACTATCGTATTTATTCACCACAATACAACAACACAACCGATACGAGAACCTTGTGAATTCCCTAAATGATTGGGGCAAATCCGGTATTACGATGCATTCAATGAGGACCGACTTGCCCTCTACCTAGAAAGGAACCGAAACTACTCCCGTAATGTAAACACCTAAATATGACCTATTATCTACTTCTTTTTCTGACAGAGAAAATCTAAAAAAATTTCGGACGGACGTTGCCTCTGAGGCCTAGCCAGCTGGTTGCCCGCAGGCAACCTACCTACTCCTCGCCACCCTGAAACTGTCCTGCGGACATCTCTAAACCGGAGCATTGCTTTCCCAGACAAAAGCTCCACTGCTCCCCTAAACAACTGGGTTTCCCCAACGCCCCGAGCCTCGCACACCTAGTCCACCCTCTGCAGAAAGGCATGCAGGGTCATGTCTGACTTCTCCCCAGTAAAATTGCCTATCTTCTGAAAACCTACCTCACCCAACGAGATGGATGGTCTCAGAGCGGGTTAAGGCTCTCCCTCAACCGTAGACTCCCTACTTAGACCCCTGGGTGGTCTTGATGGCCTTGGATTCTCATTCAAGCCATCAGTCTCCTCCTCCAATCTGATGTACTACTTCTTCTTTACTCGGCGGCCTCAAACGAGTAAGACGACCTAAAGCCCACTCCAATTTTGTCACGATTTTTAAGTAATCGTAGGACTTGCTATCTAGTGGAGGGGTTTCCATTAATTTTGAAATGTCGGAAATTTTTCCCTACACACCTAACTTATCCTCATCAAATGTAAATGTATAACCTGCAAAAACATCTACGGACCCCCTACGCTCTATTTGCCATGATGCCCTCAAGGACTAAACCAAAAAAAATTTCAGAAAAATAAAACAACCAGCGTACTTACGCTCACAAAATTTTAATAAAAATAGATTTTAAAAAAATCAAAATTTAAAAAAACTAGAGAGTGGACTATCTTCGGCTATACCGAAGCAGAAATACCCCCACACTATTTTGAGCCAATTCTAGGCGGTTTTGGAGCCCGGACCATGTCCAAAATCCGTTTCTTATAATTTCCAATCAAAACAACCAAAAAAAAAATTGGTCTCAAGACCTCATTTTGACCCTTATATATGTGGTTTCGGAATCTCGGACCATGTCAAAAATACATTTCTAAACATTTTCAATCGAATACAACAATAAAAAAGACTTGAAAAATGGTGTCCTTTTCTTTCGGTGTATGGGAGCCACGCCCAGTTTTTATCCGATTTTGCTGATTCTCGAACTTGATCTCAGTATTCACGAGAAAAACATGTACCCAAAGTTTCAAGTCGATATCTCCAAAACTGCGACCGCTATCGTGCTGATGGACAGACGGACGGACAGACAAACGGACATCGCTAAATCGACTTGATGCTGATCAAGAATATATATACTTTTCCATACCGGACTCGCCTCCTTATGGGCGTTACAAACGTTGTGTCAAAGTTAGAATACCCTAAGTATAAATCTGAAAAAAAATCATGAAAAAGGGAACGGCAAAACTCTTAAGGCGGGCGACACCGCTACAACAGAGCAAACTCAAAAAAAAATATTAAAAATCAAAAAAAATTATATAAAAACTACGTATTGCACCGAAAAAAAAGGCACGGACTCACCGAACAAAAAACCCCAATATTTCGCCGCCGATACTCCGCCGCCACTCCAAACGATTTAAAAAACTGCAAAATAAAAAACAATTAGTAAAACTGTATAAAAACCACAAGGTATACCAAAACACATATATATACAAGGTATACCAAATAGCTTATCGCGCTATTTTTAACTAAACTTTATTTAAACTAACTAAAATCAAAAATCCCCACGCGATAATTAAATTCCCTATTTGCCCGAAAAGCACAGTCGCGAAGCGTGGGATTTAAGACGACCCTCGCGGTATGGTATCCCCGGACGAACGAACAACACGAACACACGAAAACCTGATAAATAAACTTCTTTTAAAAACTACACCGAAACTGCCGCAATAGATATAGATATAGGTATATATATAACTATATATAAAAGAAACGGAAATTTTCCCGACACAAGGAAAATAATACCGCACACAAACCCTTTTTCAAAATCAACACAAACCGACAATCACCCAAAAGAAATTATTCGTACACAAAAATTTTATTTCTTTAAACGCAATTGATTTGCGGGACCAGACCAACCTGTCTGAAATCCCTCGCACGATTCTTTGCAGAATCTATTCACCAGCTGGACTTCGATAAAATTCGATGTCCAGCAACAACTTGGCTCTGATGCGGGACAACACAAACAAAAAAAAAGGAATAAGGAAGAGGGGGGAAAAACGGCCAAACAAATCCCAAGCAAACTACTTGGACGGAAACACTTCACCAAAATAAATCACGACCGAACACAACCTGTCCAACTCTATTCAATTCCTCAAATTCAAAACACTAAATGGCCGACTGCCACAAATAAAATAAAGCAAAATAAACACTAGCTGGCAAAACTAAACCAGCGCGCAAAAATACTCCCTTTGGACCACTTGTCCTCCAGCCACAGTCCGACGATGGCAACAGCTCCACTTCACCACTCAACAAAAAAACACAATTTTTAAAAAAGAAAAGAAAATTATCCAACTTTTGGAAACAAATAATTTAATTAAATTTAAGAAAAAAAAAAAACCAAAGCTTTTGCCACTCTCCTGCTCAAAAAGAACTAAAAGAATTAGAATATATGAGCGCCTATGACGCTCACTTTCCATTTATCTTCCCACATACATAGAGTGCGGCTTACGCAGAAACCAGTGTCCGCAGTCGGGGCTTTACCCATACCTATATGCGAAAAATCTCTTCAGATTTTTCTAGGTGTGTTTGGCAAATTTACATATACCCCCCTGCACCCACCAAAATGAAATATACATTTTGGCGGCACTCATGTACGTATAGGCGAAAGCAAAAATGTTCTCAAATTCCTCTCCCTCAAACAGGTTCAAAAAGTACAAAAGCTTTAGTCCAGGTTTTGACAATTTACTATTGTAATGGCGAAGCTGGCAATACCCTCATCGGATCGCCGCCGCTCACTGAGCTAACTTAACGAAAGCAAAAGCGAAAGAAAGGAGAAGAAAGCAAGAGAACTTTGACAGCTCAAACAAAATATTCAGCTTTCTTCTTCCGCGCGCCGGTCGCACATCACCCGCGAGTGGCGAATTTGTTTTGCTTAGCAAATTAAGCAAAACAAATATATTAATATAAAAAAAAATTAACATTCAATAAAATCGTGCAGTGCGTTCTTTCGGTTAGTGCGTGTGAGATTTTGTTCCTTCGATTTTGTTCGCCCGTCGCCCCGAACAAAAGGGAAACAAAAAAACATAACAAAACAAACAATACAACAAAACAACAACAACTGTGCCGCGAATCCATGCCGCGACAACCCCACCTCCGCGAAAGTTGCTTGGTCTCCTGAGACCAGCCAACTTTCGAATCTAACCGGAGAAAAATCACCCTGAGTCGATGTGCGGCCTAAGGTCCTGCACATGCCATGTCCCCTTTTCTCGTCCGTCTTCGTCTTCCAAAACATATGTCCACGGAGACACCCTCTTTTTAACCCTAAACGGTCCAACAAATTTCGGAGCTAACTTCGCTGCAAAATAGTTTGCAGCATCGGACAAAACAAAATTACGTCTCCATACTAACTCGTGCGGTAAATACTGTACATCTCTACGTCTGAGATTGTAAGTCTTTGCTGTCTTGGCACTTGCCATTTCTAACTTCTTCCGTATGTCTTCCCTCAAGTCTGCCATTAACTTGGCCCGGTCCTCACTACTACTGTCCGGTTGGTCTGAGTCTCCCACTCGTCTATAATCTCTATCACCCCTGACCGCCATATTTCGGCCAAAATTCACGAAGTATGGAGACGCTCCCAAAACCTCATGCTGCGATGTTCGAATGCAGCACGCCACCTTTGAGAGATGAGAATCCCATGTCCGATGGTTTTCTGAAATATATGCTCTCAAAGTGGTCTTAATTATTTGGTTGATCCGCTCGGCCGGATTGGCCTGCGGATGATAGTGTGCAGTGTACCGCATCTGCACACCATACGACGCGCATAAACTCTGCAGCTCCTTGCTGCGAAACTGTGGCCCATTGTCGCATACAATGGACCTCGGAACTCCAAAGAGCAGGAAGACATTATCTTCCAACTCCTTGCAAACACTCTTTGCCGTTGCATTTCGCAACGGAAACAACAATGGGAATTTGGTGAAGTAGTCAACCACCGTTAAAATATAACAAAATCCCCGACTAGACTTCACCAAGGGTCCCACCAGATCTACGCAGATCATTTCCCAAGGTTCTAACTTCTTTGTCCTCTCTACCATACAACCAGCTGGCTTATTGTTGTCAGGTTTCACCCTCTGGCAAACCTGACAACCTTTAATATATCTAGCTATCTCTGCCTTCATTTTCGGCCAATAATATTTCTCAATTACCCTAGCGTATGTTTTCCTAACGCCCATGTGCCCCGATAATGGATTATCGTGACACTCAAATTAAATACTGCGCCTATCACTTTTGCCCACAACTCTCTTCCACTCGTACCCAGCACTAAACAAACTATTTGTCCCTGCCTTTATGTGTTTATATAACACCCCATTTTCAATTCTCCAAGCTGGGTAATCGAGTGGTTTATCCTCCACTTTCCTAACCATGGAATCCACCCATGGATCTCTAACACGCCCATCTACCTCCCCTACGACTGGGACACCTCTAGAAATCATGTCGGGCACAACATGATCTTTCCCCTTACGATGTATGATTTCATAATCGTATTGCTGGAGCTTTAAAGCCCACCTAGCCAACCTACCGCAAGGATCTTTCAAATTGTTGAGCCATACCAACGAATAATGGTCTGTCACCACTGTGAACCTAACCCCTTCGATGTATGGCCTCAACTTCTCAACTGCCCACAAAACAGCCAAACACTCCTTCTCGGTAGTGGAATAATTCCTCTCGCACCTACTCAACGACCTGCTCAAATATGAAATGACCTTCTCCCCTTCATCAAACTGCTGTGTCAAAACGGCACCTATTCCAAAATCGGAAGCATCAGTCTGAACTACGAAGGGTCGTTCGAAATCAGGACAGCTCAGGACCGGCGCCGTCACTAGGCGCCCCTTGGCCTTCAAAAAGCTGTCCTCGCACTCCGGCGACCATCTAAATCTGTTCTTCTTCTTTAGAAGATCAGTTAGAGGCTTAACCAAATCTGCGAAATTCGAAACAAACCTACGATACCAAGAAATGGTGCCAACAAACGACCTGACTTCCCTTACATTTTTGGGCGCTGGAATTTTCAGCATTGCCTCAACTTTCTCGGGGTCAACGTGCAAGCCCTGTCGATCAACAACATAACCTAAGTACCGTAGCGAAGAAAGACAAAAATTACATTTTTCCCTATTCAATCTAAGCCCTGCCGAACAAATCCTCCTCAGGACCTCCTTCAGAACCTCAACATGCTTATCAAATGTATTTGTAACAATAATAATATCGTCCAAATACACGAAAACATGGGGTTCCAAGTCAGCCCCAAGGACCTCATCTATAAATCTCTGCCAAGTTGCAGGCGCATTGTGCAGGCCATAAGGCATGCGCTTGAACTGGTAGAGCCCCCTACCCGGAACTGTAAATGCCGTGCAGGCCCTAGACTCCTTCTCTACTGGGATCTGCCAATAAGCGGATTTTATATCCAAACTAGAGAGATATTTGGCGTCCTTTAGCTTATCTAAAGTAGCCGAAATATAAGGGAGGGGGTAACTATCTCGATCCGTATTTTTATTCAGTGTCCTATAGTCGACACAAAACCTATAACTCCCATCCTTTTTCCTAATCATCACAACCGGTGATGCCCAAGGGCTGTGAGAAATCTCAATCACACCCTTTCCTAACATATCCTCTATTTCCTCATCTATGCGCCTCTGAATAGCGGGCGATACCGGATAGTATCGCTGCTTGACTGGTTCCACATTTGGCTTTGTACGAATCCGATGTTCGACCAAATGTGTACAACCAAGTCCCTCAGGCATAGACCTAAAAACATCTGCAACAAACTCCTCAAGAACCGATTTTTCCCTAGTTGACAACGAAGACCTATCAACTATCGCCGCTACTGACGAGACCTCGACTTGGTCGGAAAACCTCCACTGATTCTTGGCCAAATCTGGCACTACACCGGCCTTAGACCAAAAGTCTACTCCAAGAATCAATGATTGGGGTAAATCCGGTATTACGAGGCATTCCACGAGGACCGACTTGCCCTCTACCTCGAAAGGGACCGAAACTACCCCCCTAACCGGAACTTCTTCACCATCAGCAAGCGCAACCTTGCTGACCGCAGATGCCAATAAACGTATCCCCCAGGACTTTAATGTGTCCCAGCCTGGCCTACCAAGAATCGTCCTGGTGGCCCCCGAATCCAAAAGCCCTAACATACGCACTCCAAAAATTTTAACACCTAAATATGGCCTATTATCCAATTCTCTACCTGAAAGAGAAAAACTCAAACAAATTTCGGACGGACGTTGCCTCTGAGGCCTACCACTATTTTCCCTAGCCAGCTGAACTTCTTGCCTAAACCTCGCGAACTTCTTGCCCTGCTTCCACAAGAGCTCGCTCCCCATTTCCCGACTCTTCGCGGGCCCTCGGAGCCGCTCTCGGGGCCGCCTCCCTGTCCGAGCGCTCCTGCGATTGCCCTGCTCTCTGAGAGCATCGGGGGCAATCACGCTTCAAAAAACCAGGCCGCCTACAACCGAAACAATAAATTTCCCTAGGGCAGTTGCTCAAAACATGCCCAAACCGCTTACAATTGAAGCACCTAAAAGAATTTTGGGGAGGAGCCTGAATTCTCCTCTCCAACCTAGCGTCACGCAAAGGGGCCCTAACCACAACCACTTCCGGCTCGGCCGAAACGTATGCCAAGTCTGGCTCCAGCAAGTCCTTGGACCGGCTGCTGGGCGGCGGCACGAATGCTTCCACATTCGCCCGCACAGCCTCCAGTCTCCGACCCAAGGAAACCAACTCCGAAAGACTCTCAGGCTCAGCCAAGCCCAACTGAGTCTGATAAAAAGGACACAAATTAGCCCTGACCAGACCCAACATACGCTTCTCCGGCAAGGACTCGGACAGACGACGGAACAGACCCCTCATAACCGCTACATAAATGCCCCACCTTGAGTCCTTTTCCTAATTTCGTCTAACAAGAGGTCATCATAATTATGGGGCAGAAACTCTAACTTCAGCTGAACGACCAATTCTCGCCAGCTGCAAACATACCTTCGGGCATCACGGAACCAAATCAAAGCCCTATCCGAAAATAAATCTACCGCCCCTCTAAACAACTGGTCCTCACTGACCCCACGAGCGCCACAAAGATCGTCTACTCGCTCCAGGAAGGCATGCAGAGATATATCCCTTCTCTGACCGGTAAACTTTAAATCCCACTTGGACAAATTTACAACTCCTAACATGCCCTCAAACAACAAAGCCTAAAACTGGTCATTAAAAAAAAATTATTTAAAAAAACTCAAAAAAAAAATTACCAAAATTAATAAAAATCAAAAAAAAATATATATATAAAAAAATTGATAAAAATAAAACTATAAAATAATAAAGAAATTTAAAAAGAATAATACAAAAACAACAGCTAAAGGCGGACAACACCACCACTGTTAAATAAAATTACAAAAAAAATTAAAATTTAAAATAAAATTAATTAAATAAAAAAAATTACTGGTGTTGTATCAAATAAAAAAATCGGAACGGACTCACCGAACAACAAAAAAAAACCCGCTGCCGCTACTCCGCCGTCGACAGCACTCTCACTGGAAACCAGAGAAATTCCAAAAAAACTAAATAAATAAAAATACGAATTAGTAAATTATAAAAAAAACTGAAATAATACAACCAACAAAAACAGCACAAAAAGATTTGGATATAAATAAAAAAAATTAATTACAAAAAAAACTTTAAAAAAAATTTGTTAAAAAAAAAAATTATAAAAAAAAATTTAAAAAATATATTATTAAAAACTTTAGTAAAAATAGCCCCACGTTGGGCGCCAGCTTATCGCGCTATTTTTAACTAAACTTTATTTAAACTAACTAAAATCAAAAATCCCCACGCGATAATTAAATTCCCTATTTGCCCGAAAAGCACAGTCGCGAAGCGTGGGATTTAAGACGACCCTCGCGGTATGGTATCCCCGGACGAACGAACAACACGAACACACGAAAACCTGATAAATAAACTTCTTTTAAAAACTACACCGAAACTGCCGCAATAGATATAGATATAGGTATATATATAACTATATATAAAAGAAACGGAAATTTTCCCGACACAAGGAAAATAATACCGCACACAAACCCTTTTTCAAAATCAACACAAACCGACAATCACCCAAAAGAAATTATTCGTACACCAAAAATTTTATTTCTTTAAACGCAATTGATTTGCGGGACCAGACCAACCTGTCTGAAATCCCTCGCACGATTCTTTGCAGAATCTATTCACCAGCTGGACTTCGATAAAATTCGATGTCCAGCAACAACTTGGCTCTGATGCGGGACAACACAAAAAAAAAAAAAGGAATAAGGAAGAGGGGGGAAAAACGGCCAAACAAATCCCAAGCAAACTACTTGGACGGAAACACTTCACCAAAATAAATCACGACCGAACACAACCTGTCCAACTCTATTCAATTCCTCAAATTCAAAACACTAAATGGCCGACTGCCACAAATAAAATAAAGCAAAATAAACACTAGCTGGCAAAACTAAACCAGCGCGCAAAAATACTCCCTTTGGACCACTTGTCCTCCAGCCACAGTCCGACGATGGCAACAGCTCCACTTCACCACTCAACAAAAAAACACAATTTTTAAAAAAGAAAAGAAAATTATCCAACTTTTGGAAACAAATAATTTAATTAAATTTAAGAAAAAAAAAAAACCAAAGCTTTTGCCACTCTCCTTCTACCCTGCTCAAAAAGAACTAAAAGAATTAGAATATATGAGCGCCTATGACGCTCACTTTCCATTTATCTTCCCACATACATAGAGTGCGGCTTACGCAGAAACCAGTGTCCGCAGTCGGGGCTTTACCCATACCTATATGCGAAAAATCTCTTCAGATTTTTCTAGGTGTGTTTGGCAAATTTACATATACCCCCCTGCACCCACCAAAATGAAATATACATTTTGGCGGCACTCATGTACGTATAGGCGAAAGCAAAAATGTTCTCAAATTCCTCTCCCTCAAACAGGTTCAAAAAGTACAAAAGCTTTAGTCCAGGTTTTGACAATTTACTATTGTAATGGCGAAGCTGGCAATACCCTCATCGGATCGCCGCCGCTCACTGAGCTAACTTAACGAAAGCAAAAGCGAAAGAAAGGAGAAGAAAGCAAGAGAACTTTGACAGCTCAAACAAAATATTCAGCTTTCTTCTTCCGCGCGCCGGTCGCACATCACCCGCGAGTGGCGAATTTGTTTTGCTTAGCAAATTAAGCAAAACAAATATATTAATATAAAAAAAAATTAACATTCAATAAAATCGTGCAGTGCGTTCTTTCGGTTAGTGCGTGTGAGATTTTGTTCCTTCGATTTTGTTCGCCCGTCGCCCCGAACAAAAGGGAAACAAAAAAACATAACAAAACAAACAATACAACAAAACAACAACAACTGTGCCGCGAATCCATGCCGCGACAATTTGTTAAAACAACAAAAAAAAATGTTGGGGTGCATGCAATAAAGCCGAGTGAAAAAAAGCCGTAAGGCTTTATTTTACTTTCGAAATGGAAATAAGGCCGAATGAAAAATACGGTTTTATTTCCCTTTTGAAAGTGAAATAAAGCCGTACAACCTTTTTTCACTCGGCTTTATTGCATGCACCATACAATTTTATATTTAAATAAATATAAAAATTAGCCCTGGTGATAATTGTTGGATCACGATTTTTTTCGGAATTGGACATATTTTTATTTTACGCCATCTTGATTGTCTTGCACATTGTGATCAGTGTCAGCTTGCACAACGTTCACCATATCATTAGCGATGAACCCAAGGTATTCAAAATTATTTTCATCACTCCATGCTTTTTAACTTTTTTTATAACCCTTATATTAACTTGCTTTGGGCGGACTATATATATATATATATATATATATATATATATATATATATATATATATCCTCAAATCTGCGGCGAGCTTTTTCATACACTTCCACATGAGCTAGAGAGCTGAAATTTGGAACACTGATAGAACTCCGATGACAATGCATTCTATTAAATTTTGGGGTCCATCAGAGGCGTAGGGGGCCGTGGGGGGACTCAAACTTTTTTTTTTTAAACATGACATAACTTCCGATTCCTTCAAGCTACAATGATGAAATTTGGTAGGTGGGTTCTTATTGACAAAATGATTTTTTATACCCTTTGGAAAGGGGGGTGTGGGGGCAAAGGGGAGCGGAATGGAGCCAATTTAAAGTTCTAACTTTCGCATTTTTTAAGCTACAGGGCTGAAATTTTTCACTTAGGCTAGCATTGGGGAAAAAGAGTAAAAAAGGAAAAAAAAAGGGGGGAAAAAAGGGGGGAACAATTTTTTTTTTTAAACCAAAAAAAATTTTTTAAATGTAAAAATTTAAGAAGAAAAACTATTCGGGCAAAATATAAATGGGAAAGAAATACACCGAAAAAAAAATTTTTTTTAAAAAAAAGGGGAAAATAAAAAAAGAGTAAAAAACAAGTTTTTTAAAATATAACCCTTTAACCGACTAAAAAGCAGAAAATAAATTTTCTTTAAATTAATTTCTGCAATTTCGATTTAAAATTAAGGGTTTTTGGCTACTTCAAAATTTGCAATGATATTAGGAACAAAGTAGCAAAAACCCTTAATTTTAAATCGAAATTGCAGAAATTAATTTAAAGAAAATTTATTTTCTGCTTTTTAGTCGGTTAAAGGGTTATATTTTAAAAAACTTGTTTTTTACTCTTTTTTTATTTATTTTTTGCTACATGGACTTACTTGACGTAGGGTTAGAATTTCATCGATAAGTCGCTGGAAATTTAGTTTTTTTTTATCTACAATGTGTTTATTAAACGTGGTGGATACTTGAAGGTACAGTTGACAATTGAAAAACGTTTTGAATTTTAAATATTTATTTCTTGCAGCATTTATTAAACGAAAGAGTTTTTCGCTCTCTGTTGACCACCATGGTTTGGGCGAATATTTTTTGTTAACATCAATTCTACAATTTAGATGTAACAGAATTATTACAGAAAAGTGATTGCTATTTGTGATTTTAGTATTTTTGCTTCCCAGGAGAAACTTATATTGTTATTATTAATAAACGTAACATCAATAGCAGAATATGAATTCGGCTATGTTGAAGTGGTAAGATTTCCATTATTAATGCATGAAAAATCGAAATCATTAGTAATCAAGTTCAAGCGGTTACCTTTGGCGTTGGTTTCATTACATCCCCAGATTGTGGACTTTGCACTGAAATCGCCACAAATTGTGTGTTAAATTTCTAAATTTTGCAAACATTTTTTTAAATTTAATTTTTAAAGAAATTTGAATCTACTTTCGGCGCGCTGTATACACCTAACTACCTCGGCATTGCCTGCGAAATTCACCTTTTTTGAACTTTGGATATTGAATTGTAAAATTTTCTTCTAGAAATATTGAGGATTGAACTAATTGCTTGAATAACCATATCGTTTAATTGAACATTTACTTCATCTCTGATTGCACTAAGAGCTTATCTTTGGATTTTGTCTACACCTTCGTTCTTCCTGTCTACAAGAAAATTTTTTGCAGAACTCTTTCAACATCGGAAGAACGATGAGTGGTTTTAAAATTCAAATTTGGATTTGTGTCGTTTTTCTGTTGAACTATTGTTCTCCATTGCTGCATGTTTCTCCTGGCGTTCTCGTTTTCTCGCTCTGTATTTAGACTTTGTTTAGTGAAATTGGCATATGAAAAGTATCTGCCTTTTTTGTTGAAAAGAATGAAAATTCTCCTCTGTATCTTCGAGATCCGTAAATCTGTTAGAAAATACTCCCGCGAGCTTCCTTATATGATAGATTTTCTACTGACATTACCTTTTTAATGGCATAAGCCTTAACGCGAGCTGGACAGTCCTTGAAGGTAGGAGAGTGTGCATTTTTGCAATTAGAGCAGGTAAATTATTTTAACTCTGTTGATGGGTATTTTTACATCCTTATCTTTGGGGTTGCGACGTTCGAAACGGAACAAATCTAGGATCGGCACAGGGGAATCAATTAAAAGACATGTTAAAATCAAGTAAATTGTGTCCTTGATAAAAAATACATTTTTTTTCCTCAATTTCAGAAATTTTTCCTTTTTTTAAGGAATTATTCTTAAATATCCGCCTTTTTAAGACATCATTTCAAAGAAATATTCCTTTTATATAAGACATAATTATTCATTTTAAAGTCAAAATTTACTCATCTTAAGTAAAATTGTTCCTAAATTCAAGGCTATTACGACTTTAGTGCTATTTTATTCCCATTTTTCCTTTGGATTAAGTCATTTTTTCTTAAATTATTTTTCAGTACACTATTATACTGAGATACACTGCGCGTCAGCAGAATAGTTTCACAATAAATATTTTTTTGTAGCTCCGATTTTTCTACGAAAACCAAATTTACCAAATTTTTTAGTTTATTGAATTTGATTTACATACAGTATTTGTTTTGTTTCTGCACTGATGTTTATCAGAGTCCTTCATACTATCTATATATATAAAAGAGACGTGTATGTTTGTCACCAGTAGACGCGAAAGCACCGATTCTCACCCAAATTTATATGTGTTTTCTAGGGGTCGTGAGTCGTGACATAGGATAGGTTTTGACACGCCCACTTTTACCGCCCACAAGTTAGAAAATACGTATTTCTCTCACATTTGTGAATCTTTTAAAGCAAATACCATATGATCAACAATCAACTTGGTTGCCATCAGGACTTAATTTTTCCCCACCCAAGCAGTGTTACCATATCTGCGGGTTAAAAAACCCTTTCGGTTTCTTTCAAAGTATGTAATCGATTTGCTAAAGTATTTCAAGTCGATGTACCGATCACAAATTTCAACAACTTCGTGTATTTTCAACATTAAATGCAGCAGGAGTAATAATTAAGGTTATTTCCATTTGATTGCATGTAAATTTTCAACAATGGAAAAAACCTAAGGCAATGCCAAAATAACGCGGCTTCTCCTTGAGTATTATTCGCAATTCCATAATTTGCCCCAATCTCCCAGTGGACATTTTATGCCCACTTTCACATTACTTCATTTCCACTTAAATGCATTTGCCATTTACATTCCAAATAACTACGGAAAAATGTCTATTGTGAATGGAAATTAAATTATACCCTTAAAGCTCCCAAACACTGCCGCGAAATTTCCCCAAAAATTGCTCAAAAATTGCAAGGCGATATTCGGCTCGGACAAATTTTTTCGTTCTGAAAAATTTCACAAAAACAAAAACAAATGCATATCATTCTAGAGCGCACTATCGTATTTTCAAGAAAAAGTACCACTACACCAACGACATTTTGTATTCATGTGTGGCGACCTTAAATGCTCACTGCGAAAGTCGCCCACTTTCACAGTAATCCTACACACAGTACTTCATTACAACTTAAAATACCCAAAATTCCGCCGCCGCGGTACTTTCTCGAAAATTCTTCCAGCAAAGATATTGGAATAAAAAAATTTGTTTGCGGTGAAAAATTTCAAAGCTACAACTAAAAATGTGTATCATTTATAAATTTTCTTTAAAAAAACGCAGTATCGCATATTCAAGCAACATTTTTGTTCAAGTTCCGTACCGGCTGCGGAATTTCGCGTTGGCTTATGGGAACCTTAATGCGGGCAAACCGCCATTAATATTACGAGAAGACGTCCATTGCGAATGAAAATTAAATTAAACTTGACTTAAATGCACACACTGCAATTGGCCTTTTCGGCAAATAAGCACTGCAAAATTGTCCAAACAAGTTATAGAAATAACTTTCTTCCCCCAAGAAAAATTTACAAAAACACAACAGAACGTCTCTCAATGTGGCAACACTCCTCACAGACGGGGCGCTCAACCAGTGCAGCCAACTTTAGGCAAATTTCCCTTCCTAAGGGAATTTTCGGTTTAATTTTGTCTAAAAGGGATAAAGGTACTTATTTTTACTTAATTTGAAGGTGCACTTAGACCGTAGGAGCGAACCCAACTTTTGTCGCGAACTCCAATCGTAAACGAAATTCCGTTCGTGCAACCGTTTACACTGACTGAATATTCCCTCCCGCACCAGCATCGGAATCTACAGATTTGTTCGTTTTCAAGTGTTTACACTGCTGGGCCATTTTGAGCGAGCATTCGGCTACGTACCAAAGCTCAAAGATCGTAATCCAGTCGTTTGCACCGGCCGAATTAACGGCATTTGTTTCAAATACTTATACCACATGTCATTTAATTTAATTTCAATAATCTTCCAAACATACTTTACTGCGCTACATACATACATACAATACGAATCATTCATTAATTCATCAAAACCTATTTCAATACCGATCGCTACATAAATTTTCCTCTCTATAAAATTGTACAAAATTAACTCCACAGTATAAACACCAATTAAACATTTATATTTAAAAATTACTTTCATCCATTCATCCATTACATTGCAGACAATGCAACAACAAAAAATTATTTAGGCCCAGCGAAGCGGACCGGGCCCAGCTAGTTTCACATAATGTTGAATTTGTTCTCTCTAACCAGATTTGGCAGAAAAGCTTGAGCTACAAAAAATTTGATTGTGAAACTATTCTGCTGACGCGAAGTGTATCTCAGTATTATAGGGTATCGAAAAAAAATGTACTCCAGTTAAGGAAAAATAACTTAATCCAAAGAAAACATGGGAATGAAACCGCACTAAAGTCATTGAAATCCTTGAAATTGGGAACAGTTTTACTTAAGATAAGTACATTTTGACTTTAAAATGAGGTGATGAATTCCGTTTTAAGGCACTTTTACTTAAATTCAAGAATAATACCTTAAATTGAGAAAAAACATGTCCATTTTTCAAGGACATGTCTTTGTTTCAAGGAGAAAAATTTACTTGGTGTTTTTTTTCAGTGTACATACACGAAGTAATGCCATGACATATATCGTATCTATACTCGACTCGCTCTTTTCGCATATTGCTATCATTTTTCGATGAATTTTGTATCTGGGGCCGGTTCGCGTAAGCCGATACTCGACTATCACAGAATCGATAGTTGAAATCGACTCAACCAAACCGATAGTGCAAATTTGGTTCGCGTAAGCCGATAAAATAAAAGTCGAGTGCTATTTGCGTAAGCACACAAAATTTATTACATTATTTGCGAACAAGTCATTTAAACAGCTGACAACTGTCAAATGAATGATTTTAAATTGAAAAAAAGAATTTTAAATAACAAAATAACACGAAAGTGATCAAGAAATGTGTCCGTTGAGGCATGTTCTGTTGGATGTTGACAGCGATGAGGGTTTTGATCTTGTTAGACGACAAAGAATGCTGAGGGATGTCTCAAATAAAATACGGCTTATTGAAATGATTTGGTTTTAAAAGCAAAAACGTCGTACGGTACGCCGCCGGTTTTGAAGAGACTTTTCCTTTTTTGTGTCAGTTTTTTCTTGGCTGCACTGCAAAGTAAACCTATCTTTTGGTGTATAATTTTCCACACAACACACATTTTTAAGTGTATATTTATTTTGATAAATAAAAAAACACTTTCAAGATTTTGGCATGTTCTATTAACACGCATGTGTGTATTTTAAAAGCACTTACAGTGTTTATACACGCAAAGTTGTGTATAAAATGTGTCTACAAGTTTTACACACTTTAGGTATGTATGAATAACACATTTCACTTTGCAGTGTGCGTATTTGTGGTCGGTCCAAACCAAAAATTTCAATTGGACGCATTAAAAATGTGGTTAAATATTACTAGATAAATTAAATTACTTTTTGCCAGCATTTTTTAATTTTTTTTGCGATCGCAACAGTTTTTTTTTGTCAATTGTTTGAAAAATCAGTGAAATCGACACATCAAAAGGGGTCGGTTTCAACTATCGGTAATTTAAATACTTTTTTGTCGAGTATCGGCTTACGCGAACCAAAACCGATACTCACACTGTCGGTTTCGTTCACTATCGGCTTACGCGAACCGGCCCCTGATTTTGATTCGGAATTTTGGCCTTCGCCACCGAGCGTTGTATTAGATTTTAACGAATCAAGAGACGAATTTTGCGAAGCCATTTGTGACGCTTCTAAATACAGGCCATCGGCACTGAGAATATTAAAATTATATTCAGGATCTAATCTATTTTTTTTTTTGGACCACTTCGATTTCTTGACGAACTACGACTTCTAGTGTCTATCCTCATGTCGACCTCAATGCTAATGAATGAATCCACCCCCTCAGCAAGCTCCATCATTTTTCTTTTAGACCGCAATTTGTAAAGATTTTTATGTCTACGTTAAACAGGCTTTATTACCTTGAAAAATATATTTTATTGAAGAATCAAATCAAAATATTTTGTTACAATATAAGATCAGGTTTTTGGCGTAGCAACACAATATCACAAGAATTCCAATATGGTGTCCTATATGAATTTGTCTTCCGAACACAACCAGTCTCTTCAACTACCGAAACGCGAATGATTTACTACTACATATTTTGAAATAATATATTTGTTGAGAAGGAGTGTTAAATTTGTCTTTCCTTTGCATGCCATTCGCATAACTCCTTCTCGTGTTTTTTCTATTATTACTACATTCCAATTGCTATTGTATCCTTCCATTCCGAAATAAACTTTGTCGCGTGAAGTCGTGCTTTCTTGCGTTATTCAAATTTATAACAATTTATTGTTTTCTTTTTTATCTCTTACTTATATAAAATTCTTTGTGAGTAGGTTTGTAGGTTTGTATGTATGTTTGTTCCCTTTTAACTCAAGAAATACTTGACCGATTTTAATGAAACACATACCCAAATGTAGGTAATTTCATTGATCTCATCATAGGCTATATGCCATTTCATTAAATTTGGGCGTTCGAGGTGGGCGTGGCAAATATTATTCTAAAATGCTATAATTTATGCAGTGTTTAACCGATTTCGCTGAAATTTTATATGTGGTTTTGGGTAATGAATTGGTAATATGTTGATTCTGAAAATTTGCAGTCCGCCCACTGCCACGCCTTAAAATTTCTAAAGCTCTGTAACTTGGGTCCTATTCAAGGGATTTCGCTGAAATTTTGGATTTGGTGCTGGGAGGTGAATGGGCAGAGGGATGACTATTGAAATTTAAGATCCGCCCACTGCCACGCCCTAAAATTTTTAAAGCTCTTTAACTCGGGTCCTATTTAAGGGATTTCGGTGAAATTTTGGATTTGGCGCTGGGAGGTGAATGGGCAGAGGGATGAGTATTGAAATTTAAGATCCGCCCACTGCCACGCCCTAAATTTTTTAAAGCTCTGTAACTCGGGTCCTATTCAAGAGATTTCGCTGAAATTTTGTATTTGGTGCTGAGAGGTGGAAGGGCAGAGGGATGACTATTGAAATTTATGATCCGACCACTGCAACGCCCTAAAATTTTTAAAGCTCTGTAACTCGGGTCCTATTCAAGGGATTTCGCTGAAATTTTGGATTTGGTGCTGGGAGGTGAATGGGCAGAGGGATGACTTGCAAAATCTATTTTTATTTCAGTTGCTTAAATAATACATATAACATTTCTACGTTAACATGAAATAACAAAATTATTGCGAGCTGTGGGTATAAGCTAGTTATTAATAAAATACTATGTACAAAAACTCAAAAAATGACTATAAACCATACAAAAGACGCATTACTCTATTAAAATACATTCGATTTAACAAATAATAAAAAATTTTGTTGTTTATATGATATTCTGATGGCGGAACCAATATGGCGGCCGAAACTTTAAGATTTCATCAAAACAGTATGAAATTTTGTATAGGTGGGTTTTTGGGGTCACTGATTTCAAATTAGATGTCGCATTTTCAAAATTCAAGATGGCGGAGCCAATATGGCCCAGTAGGTGTAGGGTATATATAAGTCGGCTTGCCCGACTGAAACTTACTCACATGTTTTATTTTAATTTGTTTTGATTTTTCGATACAAATTTGAAAAATGTTTTTAAAAAAAATATTATTTGGCACTCCAAAATAATGACTTTCTGCGTTTACAAAATATTTATATCACATCGATTTTTTTTTAATGAATTTTTCAATTATAGACTTAAATTTTACACTTTTAGAGTAACCAAAAGTCATCGTAGCTTATCTATTTTTATCCGACTTTAAGATGTTTGGTATTGTTTGAAAGATGAAATCTGCTCCAAGTCCAAAATATATAAAGTTTTAAAAATTGACAAAGTACTTTGGGAAAATTTAATTTTTTAAAATTTTTCATTTCTATCAATTACAACAAATGCTTTCTAAACGGATATCATAATGATCCCAATAAAAACCAAAAGTTATTTAGGTTTTTCCATCTTTTTCTACGAAATTTAATTAGAGTGGACCGTATTAGAGTGGACCGTATTTTGAATTTCTTTCGCGCCGCTATTGGACATGATGTAAAAAAAATATAAAAAACTAGAGAGTGGACTATCTTCGGCTATACCGAAGCTGAAATACCCCCACACAGTAGGAAGAAGTACCTCGAACATAAAAAAATGTGGTCTCAAGACCCTATTTTGAGCCAATTATAGGTGGTTTTGGAGCCCGGACCATGTCCAAAATCCATTTCTAAACATTTCCAATCAAATCCATCAAAAAAAAAAATTGGTCTCAAGACCCCATTTTGACCCTTATATATGTGGTTTCGGAACCTCGGACCATGTCAAAAATACGTTTCTAAACATTTCCAATCGAATACAACCATAAAAAGGACTTGAAAAATGTTAACCTTTTTTTTCGGTGTATGGGAGTTTTTATCCGATTTGGCTGATTCACGAACTTGATCTCAGTATTCACGAGAAAAACATGTACCCAAAGTTTCAAGTCGATATCTCCAAAACTGCGACCGCTAACGTGCGGACGGACAGACAGACAGACGGACAGACAGACGGACATCGCTAAATTCACTCCGGCGGTGATGCTGATCAAGAATATATATACTTTTCCATACCGGACACGCCTCCTTATGGGCGTTACAAACGTTGTGACAAAGTTAGTATACCTTGCCACAGTGAGTGTGGGGGTATAAAAATACAAAAAAAAATTGGGTCGATCGGTTAACGGGAAGGCGTGGCACATCGTACCTGAAAAATTGTCAGTTGTATGAGGGAGCCAAAAATCAAACTAAAAATTTAAATAAACTGTATTTGCAGTATAGTAGTCTTTATCCATACAAAATCGAATCTTTAAAAAAAAAGTAAAAAAAAGTTGTCATTAAGGGGTCAAAATGACATGATGTGCCACGTCTTCCCGTTGACCGAGCAACAAAATTTTTTTCTGTTTTTTTTTACATTATATCCAATAAAACTATTGGGGCGGCGCTAAAGAAATTTAAATTTTGCCAAAATACGGTCCACTCTAGTGGGTATATTTTATTTTTTTTTAAATAGTACAGATTTAGACCAATCACGTTTTTTAAAATAACTTGTCCAATTTTTACCTGGTTTTCAAAACTTTATACATTTTTGACTGGGAGCAGATTTCATCTTCCAAACAATACCAAACACCTTAAAATCGGATCACAAATAGATAAGCTACGAACATCAGAGTGACCAAAAGTGGAAAATTTAAGTCTATAATTCAAAAATTCATTAAAAAAAATCGATGTGATATAAATATTTTGTAAACGCAGAAAGTCATTATTTTGTAGTATCAAACTAACTGTATAGGTGGAAAAGCATTTACACAAATAATTTTATTTCAAATATTTTTCAAATTTTTATTGAAAAATCCAAACAAATTAAAAAAAGTACCCACTGATTAAATTCGACCAAAAATTAGCCGTTCATTTGATTTTTAGAATTAGTATTCTTAAAATTAAATTTCCTAGAAACAGCTGGAAAAACCCAGACGATTAATGTTTAGTAAATATTTTTCCCAAGTGATAAAATATTAAAAATTTAAAAAACATTTATCTTCGTATCAAATTTTTTTTGAATAACTTGGTTAATGTAACTGTATAGGTGGGAATGCCTTTACATTAAAAAACATTTTTTTGTAGCAGTGTGTAATCAATTATATGCTGTCAGTTTTTCTAGATCAAATCATTTACGTTTTTAATTGAAAAATATTTGTATGTAAATATAATTTTTTATAATTTTTAATAAAAAAAAAGTTTTTTCTTGATTATATAGTCATGCAAGAATTTTAGGATTAAGGAATTTAAAAAGTTGTTTGGAATATGTGAACAATCTAGTTTAGTGGCATTAATTTTTTCTGTCAAAATTACCAAACTTTGTATTCAAATAAAAAATATTATTGAAATCGAGATATTTATAATACGCATAAGAATATGTTTTTGGGACTAATTTAACTAAAAAATCACAAAAAAAACGAACTTGTGTGTTT
The DNA here is from genome assembly GCA_951394025.1 of Heteromyza rotundicornis. Classification (NCBI taxonomy): domain Eukaryota; kingdom Metazoa; phylum Arthropoda; class Insecta; order Diptera; family Heleomyzidae; genus Heteromyza; species Heteromyza rotundicornis. The sequence continues at coordinate 24,608,664 of OX596011.1, read as the reverse complement.
TCATAATATTTATTTTACATTAGAAAAAACTTTCCCATAAAAAACTGTATTTTTAGAGATTTTTTAAAAATTGTCCAGCTCACAAACAAAAATTCTCTTGTTACTAAGGCATTCAATCCAGGGATCCCGGCATTAATAAAATTGAGATTTTATGCATTGTTTAAGATATTTTCGACGTTTTTCCACAAAAATACAGCAGTGTATTTACTTTCAATCTAATTGGTAAACACAAAAGGACTAAACACTAAACAAAATTACCAAAATTTTTGTCTGAATAAAATTTTTTCAATTTGAACACAATTTTTTTTATTTGACAAAAAAGATAAATTTATTTGATAACATTTTTTTGTTGACCGTATATTGACAAACATTTTATCAATTGGCTACATGGTTTTGTGTGTGTTTTTCTTTTGAATGGACTGGTGTCCATACCCCGGCGTTGCTGGGACTTATACTTAAAGTAGTGAAAGTTCCAGTGATGGCATTTGACGCGTCAACAAAATCATTGGACGTTTTTGACGTCAAATTTGACGCGTAAAAAATTTGACGAATCAAATTTGACGTCAAAAATTAGTCAAATTACCAGTAAATTTGAAATTATTTTGAAAAAAATGTAGTCAATACATAAAGTTGTATTATTGGCTAATTTTGATCGGTTCTTTTGTTAAAAATAAGTAATAAATATTACATTTAAGAGCTTATCGTCCCATATTTTTAATAATATAGCACAATTAAAGATTTGACGTCAAATTTGACAAGTAAATTTTATGTGTTGACGTAAGAAAATTTTACGCGGCCTAATTTTTTTAAACGAATCAAAAATCTGGGTTATTATCAAGGTATAAATGTTTGATCACAAAATCGATCACAAAATTGTCTGGCCGCTGGCTCCCTCTTTTTTTCGCTGTTATGAGAAATGGCGAGTCGCGACGAACGCATTTCACGATCTCCTATTCACAGCGAACCGATCTCCCATGATTCGCGTTGCTTTCAATTTTGTGTGTGTTTTTTGTTATTGTTTGCTTTTGCGTTGTTGTTGAATATTTTTCATTCTTTGGCGATGTCTGAAGTTTGGATATTTCGTGTATTCTATGCACTATGGGGAAAATTACCACTTTTTCTGGCCAAAACCTCAATTTTGAAGTTTAAAAAAATGACTTACCATTATTTTCCCCGTAAAGTATTCACTTCAAACCTTTACAATATGTTATTAGGGAGATTCAATTAAAGTGGGAAACCCCTGGGAAACGATTCAGTTGTCCAGATGAGCAGTCAAAACATATGAAATTTGACAATTCTTTTAAGCAACTGCGCATTTTCGAGGCGTTTCCCACTTTAAATGAATACCCTTATTGTTTTGTTGGAATAGCGGTACACCGTCATGTATTTCTAAATTCAAGATGGCGGATTCAATATTGCAACCGAAATTTCGAGTTTTCATCGAAACAGTATAAAATTTGATATTTGGGGGTTTTTGGAATCGCTGATTTCATTGCATTTCATTTACCGATATTAAAAACGTTTCTAGTTTCATTTTTTGTAAAAATTTCTATATAATTTCCTACGATGAATTGTTTAAAATAAAAATTTAAAAAAATGTCGGTTTTTAATTTGTTGAAGGAGGTACACGCCCATCTGGAACATGATTTTGCAATAAAAAATATATTTTTCCATACAAGTTATACAATTTATTGCGTTACTTACATTTTTGAGGTTTTGGCCAGAAAAAGTGGAATAGTGCTATGGCAAAAATAGCTTAGTGCCTTAATCAACAATAACGAAACGACGAATGCGAAACGAGCCATCGTTATTGACGTCCTTTGCAAAGAAAAACATCTAGTCTACTATTCAAGTCTACAAATTCGAAACAAAGAACAATAAAGACATATAAAATTAAAAATTAAAAAAACAAAACAAAACAAAACGCATTATATTCATTATTCCATGATGTACTTTTCATAAAATAAATTTTTTGAGGTTTTATCCAGGATCATTACAAAATGTGGGATTAATAAGTAATTTTTATCAACACCAATATTATCGCGAATTTATCGTATTAAGTACAAACAAAAGTCGGTAAATTAAAAAAAAATGGTTAACGCACAAAATTTCAAAATGTATGAAAAACTTTAATTTATTAACAGTTGTTGGTAGGTAGGAAAAAAAATTGTTAAAATAAGTATTCAAAATTCGACATAAAATAGTTCAAATAATCGGAAAAGTCGTTGACATTGTAAGTTCTTTTACTGCAATTTTTTGTTAAATGAGATTTTTTCACAAATTTACTGAAAAAATTATGACATAACCGTAAATGAAATTTTGCAATAAATTTACCATCTATCTTCGGTTAAATCTACCAAATTGAGGGGTTGGAGCGTTTTTAACCGCCGTTTTCGGTTAAATTTTCTGTCTTTTTTTGTATGTATGATTCTGAAATTTTACAGTAGGCGGTTTTTTGTAGTTTTTTAGATATGCATTATTCAAAATGAGATGGAATAGTTTTAAGGAATTGAAAATCGAATCAGCAGTGGTTGAGGTTTTGAATTTTTTTATACTTTTTGTATGAAAATATGATTGTTTTTTTTGTTCAACGTTAAACTTTCAACTTTAATTTTTCAACAACTACTGATTCGATTTTTAATTCCTTAAAATATTACGAAATCAGCTCAAACGCTACAGAGTTTTTCCTGATTGTAAAAATTGTGATTTCGAAAAATAATGATGATGAGATGGGCAAAACCCAGCTGTTCTTTACTTTTGAATGGACACCAATTTTAATAGTTTTAAACAACAATTGGTGTATCCGTTCCCGCTATAATACTAAAACTACTGAAAGTAGGTTTTTCGTGTTTAGCATGAAATGGAGCTGGCAGAATGTTATGATTAAATTCGGATTCAGCGTGGCAAAAAAAAATAATTTGTTCGATCAATCTAATTTAAAAAGAATTACTTTTTGTTTGACTATATTTATTAAAATATTATTTGTTTTGTGTAATGTAATATTTATTAAACATGTTTTCATTGTCGATTTAGACTTAAAATATTCTTTCAACAATTTTTTCTTTAATTTTATATTAACTATTGTATTTAATTGGAAAATCCCGAAAAAATCCCGGGATCCCGGGATTGTAATTTCAAATTCCGAAATTTTCAAAAACACTTCGGGATTGAATGCCTTAGTATGTACGCTATTTTTTTCCCCCTTTCTTTTTCTTTTTCTTCTTCTTTGTATTTGGTTTGCTATAGTAAATTATAGATCGTTAATGTTTATATTTGCGTCGTAATAGGGTGTCACATTTTTGCAAAACATTTGGATGTCGACATAATCATTAGGACCAAGGCACAGAAATTTGGAAATTTTTAAAAATCAGTACCTATATTAATATTTAAAATACAGTACGTACAAAATCAGTACAAAATTAAAAAATCAGTACATTTGCGCACTGATTTGAAATTTTGAAAAAATCTTTTTTTAATGCAGCATTTGATTAGAAATGTTTAGAAATGGATTTTAAACATGGTCCGAGCTTCCAAAACCACTTATAAATGGGTAAAAATTGGGTCTTGAGATTAAATTTTTTTTGGTGGATTGGATTGGAAATCTATATAAAACTGATTTTGGACGTGGTCCGAGTCTTTGAAACCAACTATAAAAGGCTCAAAATGGAGTCTTCAGACCAAATTTTTTAATGTTCGAGGTTTTTGTTTTTATAGATATGCAATACAAATTACTCAAGAACCTTTTTAAAAACTAAATAGCAGTATTTACTCATTGTTTTTCAAAAAAACCTCAAATTGTATTAAAATATACTATTCAAATACTTGTGCAACACCCCAAAACGCCCCCCCCCTTGTCAGGGAACTTCCTGGCAAATTTTATTTTATTATAATACCTACACTGATAGGAAAATGTTTTAAAATTGAACGATTTGGTTTTTAAAAAAGAGCTTTGTACAGATTTGTTCAATTTTGAAACACGTGCGCTAAAAACAAATTGAAAAACGCATTCCTTGAATTTTAAAACAATGTACTAAAAACTAATTTTAAAGATTGTATCTTAATTGCGAATGATCACCAAAAAAAAGCAAACTCGTTTTATTTGAACAATTTTTTTTACATTTTACAAATTTTATAAATTTATCAAAAACTTAATTTATAAAAAAATTGCTAAAATTTATCAATAGTTGCTGTGCATTTGATCTTAAAACACTCTTCGAGTATCTCTGAAATATATACATGGGAAATGGAGTAGAAAGAGGAGTAGTTGGGTTCAGTGGCGTTAAAATCTCATTTTTGCATTTTTCATTGAATAGGATGAAAAATCATCTTGCTAGTCTAATCGTCAGCAGATTATAATACTGAGCTTTCGTAAAATAATGTTTGTATTTATCGAATTAAATCGGCTTTTTTTTGAAAACCCGAAAATACCCAGGAATACAAAATTTTGCATGGGATAAATACAATATGCAAATATGCGATTTAAACTGTTTTAAGAATTGATCCAGCAAACTGGGAGACACGGGTACTCTTTTTTAACCCCCTCTAACCAAAAATGGCCCACACTGTGTGGTCTTAGATTTAAAATGCATTTTTTGATTTGAAATCAAATCAAAAAATGACTTGTTGTTTGATACAAAAATTAATTTTTTAGATTTGCAAATGGACTTCTTGCAAGAAAGGCAAAAGCGCTGTCGATACTTTTTATAATTTTGGGATCAAAAGACTAATAAAGGCCTAAACTAAATTTTTGTTTTTATTGTAGTATATAAGGATTTTGTCAATTTTTGAATGCAAAGTGGTGAAAAATACATGAAACTCATCATCATTTGTCCATTTTAAACTTTAGCTGTTTTGGTTTCATCAATATAATTTTACCAATCAAATTAAAAAACATTTATCTGCAGTTTGGTTTCAGGGTTACCAACTTTCGAATAGTTCAGACCCGGAGATTCGAAAAGCAAAATTTTGTGGGAGGACCTACAATTAAGGTCCTACATACACCCAAAGAATTAATATGTTTGGAGAACGTTTGCTTCAAATATACTACTTTTGAATACCAACTTCAACGAGAAAACAAACAAAAAACATTTGCTTCAATTCGTTTTGCCGCAAATACTAAAAAAGTTTCCAACATTTTAAAAAAGTTTCAAATAAAAGTATTGCATTTTACTTTTATTGGAAACCTTTTTAAATTACTGCAAATTAAAAATTAATTTCTAATAAACGTTTACATAGTTAAAATCGAATTCGATATAAGCTTTGTTTTTATCGACCAAAACGGAAGTAGCTCAGTGGTACAGCGTGTATGTGCGCAACTTATAAACCTTACGTCCCGCGTTCAAATCCTGGCTGAGCTGAAATTTTTTTTTCGTTATTTAAACGTTGGTCGCAAACGAAAAAACAAACGAATGTTGTTTGTCTAATTTTTAGTTTCTTACGAACTGTAACGATGTTTTCTGGGGCCGGGGTGAAGCAGTCGGCGTCCAGAATTCGTTGCAAAAATTTGTAAATTTTGGAACCGTGTGTGCAAATTTAAAGATTTTTAGTTTATTATTCTAATTTTTAATTTCATTTATTTTGTGGTAATTTTCATGTATACACTTTGCTTAACTTATATTATCTATATTGTGTGGTGGGAGGCCGACCGCTGGGGCATCAGCAATTTGCAGCCAATTCCATGAGTCGATGTCCGTCTGAGGCGCGCTGGATTTTGGTACGTGCGGTCGGGTTTCGTAGCAACGGAGGATTATGGGGCGATACGCTGTTATCTACGGTGAGTCTTAGCGAGAGCTCTAAATTCTACGTCAGAGAGTCTATACACCGCACGAATTTCCGGCGACAGCCTACTTCAGATTGGGCAACGGGGAAAAGAGTCTACACACAGATTTAGAGCAAAGGGGTACTATAGAGAGAGGGGGTTATTTGGCAAGGATTTTTCAGGGACAGTAGGGTCTTCATTTTACGCGGATACTGGCGAATTTCTAACGGGAGAATTTACGGTTCTTTGAGGTAAACGGAACCGTTGCACCCGACGAATTCGCAGGCGAAAATTCCGAATCAGGGGCGGTTGAGGTCAAGGTTTCTGCGGGAGAGTATAGGGACGCGGAACTGAGCTCACCACATGGATCGTTGGCGAAAGTTCAAAAAATAAAGAGAGTTTTCGGGAGGGAAAACGAGGTCTGGGCTGAATTCTCTGGTATTTTGCTGGGAGAGCGGAACTACTGTCACCACATGGGTCGTTGGCGAAAGTTCCGAAGAGAGAAGACTGTAGGAAGCGGAATTCGCTGGCCAAATTCAGCTGAATCCTTTAAGAGAACGAGCGAAACTAATGTCGCCACACGAATTGCTGGCGAGGTTTCGAGAGCTTATGTAAAAGGGCAAGGTCGGTGGGGAAAATAATGAGGGGTGAGATTTTACCAAAGGAGCGGAATTAGCTTACCACGCGAGTTGCTGGCGAAATTCCGAATTTATTACTATGAGAAGAGAGACGGGGTGATGGGAAAACTATGAGAGAGATTTGGCCCAGGGAACGGAAAACTATCACCACGCGGGTTGCTGGCGAAATTTCCGAATAAATTTCTACAGGGAGAGAGACTGGGTGAGGGGAAAAAACTATGAGTGAGATTTGGTCAAAGGAACGGAATAAAGCACCACACGAGTTGCTGGCGAAATTCCGAATTTATTTCTACGAGAAGAGAGACTGGGTGAGGGGAAAACTACGAGAGAGATTTGGTCAAAGGAACGGAATAAATCACCACACGAGTTGCTGGCGAAATTCCGAATTTATTTCTACGAGAAGAGAGACTGGGTGAGGGGAAAACTACGAGCAAAATTCTATTCAAGGAGCGGAATTGAGATAACCACACGTGTTGATGGCGAAATTAATTCTACGAGAAGAGAGACTGGGCGATGGGGAAAGCTACGACCAAAATTATATTCAAGGAGCGGAATTGCGATCACCACACGTGTTGCTGGCGAAAATTCCGAAATCAACTACACGAATCAACTACTCTCGCTAGACTACCGACTCTAATTTTCTACTTATTTCTTACCCTCTGTCCGTTGTGTTGTTCCACCGCGAAATGCCGTCGGTGATTTTGCGCTTAGATCTCGACTGTTCGCTTCGAAGGTCCGCGACTGACTAACTTCTTATTTCGCTCGGGCCGATCGTCTGGCCATTTCGCAGACTCCGGCGCCGACCATAAACCGGATTTTCCCCGTCGTGTGAAGGGAGTTGCCACCCAGTGTGCTAATGTCCCAGTGACTTTCCTCCTGTTATGGTAATGCTACACCTAGGATTACAATTCATTAATTCTGTACACACTAGTGGCGAAATTCCTTAAAATGAATTTGAATACTCTGCTACTGTAAGGGTTTTTTAATTAATATAGGAAAATGTGGAAAAATATAAAAGTAGGGAAAAGTAAATGGAATTCTCCAGTAAAATGTGTGGGGGGAAACGCGTCCCCACAACTTTCCTCCTCACACTTCCCCTTCACTTCGGGGGAGGGGTGGTTGGTGGACGATACCGAGTGAGTTCGGTTCGTGCGGAGTCGTATCCGGAACCACTGCCCGTTGAAGACCCGTACATAGGACATCCGGTGTCCCGGGTAGAGGTTGCGGAGCGCGATATTTATGTGCGCCGCTAGGAGCTCTCGGGTCGTTTGGCTTGCGTCGCAGCGGATCAAGTTCAGAGTGGTCGCCGTGACCGGCGGCGGTGATGCCCCTCTTGGTCTGCGAGACTGGGCGTTCACCTGTCTCCGAGGTTCGGGCCACTGTTGAGGCTCCCGGGGTTTCGGATGCGTAAGAGCACGTCCGCCCGGAGCTGTGGCGAGCCCGTCGTGTCGCGGCGTTGCGTGGGTTGGCGGACTCGGTGTACGGGTGGCCGTCGTGTGGGTCCGCTCTGACCACGGTGTGGCGATATGCTGCAGGAATGGCGATGGTCGTTCGGAATTCAGTCTCGCGGACGTCGAGCTGCTGGCCGCGGAATCGGAACCCTGGCGTGGCGGAGTCGGATTTTATGCTGCCGAGCCGAGTGGGGGAACGCGCCCGCACACACCACTATCGCTGCTGTTGGAAACCGTACTCTCGGCGTGATTCGAGAACCCCAGCGAGCTCACTGGGCTGAACGGGATGGCGTGTCGCAAGTCGGGCCACACTGGTTCGGCTTCTGCGCGCATGCACTGTGCGGACGGAGGCGACCCTGGGGTGACCGCCGTGGCTTGATTTGGCTCATAGTTGGTGGTGTCGTCATCCCCGAACGACCGGTCTTCGGCTGCCCTCTCACTAAGGGCGATCGACATGTCCAGCCCAAGTGCTGAAACATTTGCCATAGAGATGTCTCCTTCGGCGCTGAGAGGGGCTGACACGTCCATAGCTTTTGGTGGGGCTTCGTCTGCTGCTTCGTCCTCAGGGCCCACTGGCGGCCCTGTGGGCGTTGAGTGCCACTCGTTATCATCCTCGTCGTCGGGGTCGACGGGTGCCAGAGCTGGCATCGGGTCATACTCGATGTCGTCTTCGCCTTCGCTTTCGCTTTAGCTGGCGGGTGTGGGTGAGGGCATCCGGCTCCCTTTTCGGACTGTAGGGTCCATGGAAAATGCCGAGCGCCAGGCTGCAAATTTCTCGGTTGGTTCAGGAAGAGGGCCTGGGCAGGCCTGCCGCCCAGTCCGTCCGACCCTCGTGTTAGTCGTTCCATGGCAGGTGCGGCGGCAAGTGGCACCCCTGGCCCTGGCGGCTTGGCTGGTAGAGGGCCCGTTGAAGTTTGACGTCGTCGCTGTGTGGCTCGAAAATTCGAGTACTCGTAGGGGCTGCCCGTTTCGTCCACGTCGCCCAAAAGGCACTTCGGTTGCATCCTCACCGAGACGGATTGTCCGGCGACCGCGATTTGTTTCCTCCGCCAAGCGGCGACGGTAGCGTAACGTTGTGCCTCGTCAGTCATTGCGTTAATTTTAGTTTGTTGGTTGTCACCTGAGGAAGAGAGAAGGAAACAGTTAATAAAATCGCATTGGTCTTGGGTGCCTACACCGGTCCCCTGCTTTTGGCCGTGGAACGTTTTTAATTCGCTTAAGTGCGCTATTCGCACTCGTGGATCCCCTTCACGCCTCAGACGGACGATGACTGGGTAGGCGAAACTGATGACAACATACGGCCCTGCGTATTTTGGCGCGAGCTTGGCCGCGAAACTATCAATAGCTTTGGACAGCGGGTGCTGCCTTACCATCACCAATTGTCCTATCTTAGGTTTCCATGGCCTTCTACGCAGATTGTAGTGGCGCGCCTGGTCTTGCGCGGCTTTGGCCAAATTGTGGCGAACGATGGCGAAAATTTCCTGTAACTGAGCTGCTCGTTCCGTGGGTTCGATGGGCGTGGTCCCGGTGCCAACCGTGACGCTGTCATACAGGGCGCGGGGTAATCGAGGCTCTCTCCCCTGAGTGAGAAAAGCGGGGCTGTAGCCGGTGCTTTCGGACGTGCAAGTATTGATGGCCAGTGATAGTTCAGGCAAATGCTCGTCCCACGTTCGCTGATTATTTCCCGCGAATTGGGCAATCATGGTTTTCACCGTCCTGTTGCATCTTTCCGTCGGGTTCTCTTGCGGGGTGTATGGCGCAGTAAACTGATGGCGTACCCCTATGTCCTCGACTATGCCACCAACTCGGTCCACTTTGAAAATCGCTCGATGAAAACCAACAGTGTGGTGTTGCCATGTTTAGAGCGGGGTAGTGGCCCCACGAAGTCTGCACACACCGTGGCCCAAGGCTCCTCTGGGATGGTGATCAGCATTTCTCCGGCCGGTGCCTGCTGACTCACCGTGTATTGTTGACAAAGCTCGCATTGCCGCACGTATCTGCTGATGTCGCGGAACATACCCGGCCAGTAGTATCGGTTGGTGATGCGTGAAATGGTCTTTCGAATACCGAGATGGCCAGCACTGGGGCTGTCGTGGTTTTCTTCCATCACACGCCGTCGCAGCGGTGTAGCGACACACAGTTTCCAGGGCGCGCAGTCCTCGTCGCCTGCGTGGCGTGCCAAGTGCCGGTACAGCTGATTTCCGACGAACACATAATCCGAATACTTATCTGGCTGTTGTTGCACTTCGGCCCGTCGCTTCTGCCCACTCACAGTCGAGTTGATTGTCGGTAAACGTAGCTTTTTGGCACTCCTCCAATGGTTGCCTGGAGAGTGCGTCGGCCACCACGTTGAGCTTGCCCTTGCGATACTGTACGGTGAACTGATGCTGCTGTAACTCCTGTGCCCACCGCGCGATCCTGCCGGACGGACTTTCGATGGAGTTTAGCCATTTGAGTGAGAGTTGATCGGTTATCACGACGAATCGGTAGCCCTCTAAGTAGGGTCGCATCTTGCGGATACCCCACACGATGGCCAGGCACTCCTTCTCCGTAGGCGAATAGTTCTTTTCCGCTTGATTCAAGTTCATACTGCCGTAATCAATAACCCGCTCTACCCCGTCGATGGGTTTGCGTCAATACTGCGCCTGGCCCGTAATCGCAGTCTGGAGGGTGAACGTCTGAGTGAAATCCGGGCACGCGAGCACCGGCGCCTCCGTCAACTTTGTCTTGAGCGTCTCGAACGCCTGTTGTTGTTCTTCACCCCACTTCCAGTGTCTACCCTTCTTTAACATGGCTGTCAGGGGTTGCACAATGGCAGCGAAATCGGGTACGAACCGTCGGTACCAGGACGCGACACCCAAGAAACTTCTGACTCCTCGAATATTGGTAGGTGGCGCCAGTTCGCGGATGGCCACCACTTTGTCGGGGTCCGTATGGATATCCTCGCCGCTTATAATATGCCCTAAATACTTAACTTGGGTTTGGAAAAACTCACATTTTTCAGGGTTGATGCGTAGGAAAACCTCCTGCAAGTTCCGGATGTGCTCCTCCAGTGTAGCACCCGTGACCACGATATCGTCTAAGTACGCAAAAGCGATGGGCTCCAGTTCCGGCACAATCACTTTGCCAAGCGCCCGCTGAAACGTGGCGGGTGCCGAGTGCAGCCCGAAAGGCATAACGCGCCACTGGTATAGCCCACGGCCGGGTACGGTGAAAGCGGTGAACGGCTTGCTACCCTCGGCCATTGGAATCTGCCAGTAACTGTCCTTCAGGTCGAGACTGCTGATGAATTTTGCATTACGCAGACGATCGAGAATATGGTGGATACGGGGCAACGGATACGCGTCGGGTACGGAGCGGCTGTTCAGTTGACGATAGTCGATGCAAAGTCGCCAGGTCCCTGTTTTCTTGCGTACCAGCACTATGGGAGCGCTGTACGGGCTGTGGGACGGCTCTATGCATCCCTTTGCTAGGAGCTTGTTTATTTCTTCGTTTATGACGGCCTGCATCGCTGGATTCCGCGGGAAGTATCTCTGCTTAATGGGGTGTGTGTCGGACATGATGATGCGGTGCTGTGTGATATTGGTGGTCCCCTGCAGTTCGTTGAAAAGGGGTAGCTACGCCTGTAGGAACTCGTCAATCCTTTTCTGCTGGTTTTCCGGTGAATTCGCCGTAAGCAGGCACTGCATCGGCGGCGCGTCAGGTTTCAGCCGTAAGGTCGTTCCTGCGCATGTCAGGCTGGCTTCCGTGAAAATGAGGAAATCGAGCCCTAAGATAACTTCCTCCTGTGCGTCGGGCATAACAACGAATTTAAGCAAGCAATTGCTATCGCCTAACTCCGCTTCTATGACCTGATCTAATCTGCGACTGGACCCGTCGGCCAGCGTCACTTCCCCCTGATATGCCTCTTTCCTACTTCTCTTTTTAATTTTGAGTGCGAATGCGCCACTGACGAAGCTACGCGTTGCCCCCGTATCAATGACCGCCTGCACTGGCCGTCCCCCAACAACGGCATGGCCGAATATGTGTCTGGCGTCGTGTTCGAGAATTATTGAGGTCGAGGCTGGGGTATCGGAGTCCCCACGCCCCCTCGACTGGGCTGGTCTCCTCTTTCGTTTCCCGACTGGCGACAGCAGCCGATAGTCTTTGTGTCTCGGCGACCACACTGCCAGCAAAAATCTACTTGCGGGTTCGTGCAGCTTCGCGAAAAGTGACCGGTCTGCCCACACCGGCGACAGGCCTGTGGGTCAACGCGATCGGTCTGAGCCAACGGGGATGCAGGGGCAATAGCCTGCGGGCCCTGGGTTACCATACGATGCTGATCCCCCCGGCTATACGGAAATGCTGGACGTCCATCCCCTGGGGATTGTACTATTCCGCTTGAGTCCCTGTCTTGAATGCACTCCATCTCTTGGGCCAGGGCCATAAGTTCTGTAAAATTTTTAAAATCTTTCCGCCGAATGTACCAGTGATATTCCGGCCGTGCGTTTCGGAACACGCGCTCGAGGCGTTGCTCCTCGCCATACTCTCCTTGTCGCATCAGGTAGAGCAGAGCGAGGGCATAGTCGCGGAACGACTAATAACTTTGTTGGATACACTCCCGAATGGCGTCATCGATGCGCTCAAAATAGCGAGCCGGGAGGAAAAATTCGAGAAAATCTTTTTTGAAGGACGTTTTCCACTGTTGGTTGCATGTACGAAACCAGATAAGGGCCTGGCCCCTCAGGAATTCGGGCTGGAAACGTGGCAGGGAATCTCTGTCTAACCCCTCCATACAACACAACTCCTCCACCCGCTCGATGAATGCAAGCGGGTCAGGGCCCCCCTCATAATAGCAAAACCATTTACTACCTTATATGTGACCCCGCGCCTGTGGCGGGTGGTCTTACCTGGTCGGCTGAGAAATGGTGTGCAGGCGGAGCCATGCCGGTGGTGGTGGATGCTGTGTGTGCTGTGGGAGGCCCATCTGGTTGGTATCCGGCTGAGATGACCGCGGTGAGAGTCGAAGGTGCAGGTGGCCCGACCGAAGGGGTTGCGGTGGCTGCTGCAGCCTCAGAGGAGCCGGGCGCCGTTGCCGGTGAAGCTAGCTGCAGGGCGAACGTTGGCAGCGGTGCGTCGGTGACTGTCTCGGCGTCGACCCCTTCCCATTTTCTCGGGCTTGAGGCAAACTTCTGCTCCATGTTGTCACTTGCCCCTATCCCGAGGGTATCACTACTGTCACTTGCCTTACTCGGGGCGACCGTGAGGCCCCGCTTATGTTTCTCTTGCTCAGTTTGGCCAATGAATGTCCCGAGTTACACTGTACGAGCGCTTAGGCTGAGCTCGTTGCCACGCGGTCACGACGCTGAGATTAACGGGTTTCTCGCCTAGCGGGATTCCGTGCTCAAATTTCACCGGTTCAAACTGTAGAACAACGGGTTGTTTCAAATTGCATACGATTTCACTTTTCGAGTATTCTCGCTTCCCGATTTTTCACTTTTGTTTATTTAATGTAATTTAAAGTTATTTTACACGCGAATCTTCGTAGAATTTTCTTAGATTTGCACACCCGGTCCCTGCTCGGGGGCCATTGTAACGATGTTTGCTGGGGGCCGGGGTGAAGCCGTCGGCGTCCAGAATTCGTTGCAAAAATTTGTAAATTTTGGAACCGTGTGTGCAAATTTAAAGATTTTTAGTTTATTATTCTAATTTTTAATTTCATTTATTTTGTGGTAATTTTCATGTATACACTTTGCTTAACTTATATTGTGTATATTGTGTGGTGGGAGGCCGACCGCTGGGGCATCAGCAATTTGCAGCCAATTCCATGAGTCGATGTCCGTCTGAGGCGCGCTGGATTTTGGTACGTGCGGTCGGGTTTCGTAGCAACGGAGGATTATGGGGCGATACGCTGTTATCTACGGTGAGTCTTAGCGAGAGCTCTAAATTCTACGTCAGAGAGTCTATACACCGCACGAATTTCCGGCGACAGCCTACTTCAGATTGGGCAACGGGGAAAAGAGTCTACACACAGATTTAGAGCAAAGGGGTACTATAGAGAGAGGGGGTTATTTGGCAAGGATTTTTCAGGGACAGTAGGGTCTTCATTTTACGCGGATACTGGCGAATTTCTAACGGGAGAATTTACGGTTCTTTGAGGTAAACGGAACCGTTGCACCCGACGAATTCGCAGGCGAAAATTCCGAATCAGGGGCGGTTGAGGTCAAGGTTTCTGCGGGAGAGTATAGGGACGCGGAACTGAGCTCACCACATGGATCGTTGGCGAAAGTTCAAAAAATAAAGAGAGTTTTCGGGAGGGAAAACGAGGTCTGGGCTGAATTCTCTGGTATTTTGCTGGGAGAGCGGAACTACTGTCACCACATGGGTCGTTGGCGAAAGTTCCGAAGAGAGAAGACTGTAGGCAGCGGAATTCGCTGGCCAAATTCTGCTGAATCCTTTAAGAGAACGAGCGAAACTAATGTCGCCACACGAATTGCTGGCGAGGTTTCGAGAGCTTATGTTAAAGGGCAAGGTCGGTGGGGAAAATAATGAGGGGTGAGATTTTACCAAAGGAGCGGAATTAGCTTACCACGCGAGTTGCTGGCGAAATTCCGAATTTATTACTATGAGAAGAGAGACGGGGTGATGGGAAAACTACGAGAGAGATTTGGTCCGGAAAACTATCACCACGCGGGTCGCTGGCGAAATTTCCGAATAAATTTCTACAGGGAGAGAGACTGGGTGAGGGGAAAAAACTATGAGTGAGATTTGGTCAAAGGAACGGAATAAATCACCACACGAGTTGCTGGCGAAATTCCGAATTTATTTCTACGAGAAGAGAGACTGGGTGAGGGGAAAACTACGAGCAAAATTCTATTCAAGGAGCGGAATTGAGATAACCACACGTGTTGATGGCGAAAATTCCGAAATTAATTCTACGAGAAGAGAGACTGGGCGATGGGGAAAGCTACGACCAAAATTATATTCAAGGAGCGGAATTGCGATCACCACACGTGTTGCTGGCGAAAATTCCGAAATCAACTACACGAATCAACTACTCTCGCTAGACTACCGACTCTAATTTTCTACTTATTTCTTACCCTCTGTCCGTTGTGTTGTTCCACCGCGAAATGCCGTCGGTGATTTTGCGCTTAGATCTCGACTGTTCGCTTCGAAGGTCCGCGACTGACTAACTTCTTATTTCGCTCGGGCCGATCGTCTGGCCATTTCGCAGATTCCGGCGCCGACCATAAACCGGATTTCCCCCGTCGTGTGAAGGGAGTTGCCACCCAGTGTGCTAATGCCCGAGTGACTTTCCTCCTGTTATGGTATTGCTACACCTAGGATTACAATTCATTAATTCTGTACACACTAGTGGCGAAATTCCTTAAAATGAATTTGAATACTCTGCTACTGTAAGGGTTTTTTAATTCATATAAGAAAATGTGGAAAAATATAAAAGTAGGGAAAAGTAAATGGAATTATCCAGTAAAATGTGTGGGGGAAAACGCGTCCCCACAACTTTCCTCCTCACAGAACATAAAAATTCTTTTAGTGTATGATAGTACATTTTGAGAATTTCTAGGAAATCCAGTTCACCCAGATAAAAAATCTTCTGGAATTACTATTCCAAAGTCAAATTTGTCACATAGATACACCAAAAATTCTTCATGATATTTTAACGTGGATCTCTGATTATTGAATCATGAATATATCCCCTACATTTTTTAAATTATTTTTGTTAGGTGTGCAATACAATCCATGGTGTCGAAAACAAAATAATATATTTCTGAAGGTGTACAAGGTGCTACAGTTGTATGGACCAAGGGTTCCTTCGTGGTTATTGAATCCGAAAATGTTGGGTGCTCCAGGCCAATACATTATGAAAAACTATGAAAAATTTTAAAAGCCATTTCTATTAACACAGTTAATAAGTCATTTTTTATATATCTAAAAGTGTTTTGCATGATATTTGGACATATATTCAAGGAAAACCCCTTTTTTAAAATTAGAAATCAATACATTATAATGACATAGACTGCGCATTCATTCAATTATATACGATATGATCTAGAATTTATACAAGTTCTTCTTGGGTGCTAAGGTATGTCGATGTACACACAAAAAACAGTTTATCCAATTGATAAAGCTTTTGTCAATATACTGTCAACAAAAAATTTTTATCAATTTCAAAATCAAAATCAAAATTTTTGTTCAAATTGAACAATTTTTAGTCAATTCAATCAATTTTTTGTTTTTTGATTGAATTGGCAAAAATTTTGTTAATTTTTTTTGTGTGTATAAACAAATACAAAAATTAATTTTTGAAAAAATTTTAATTTTTATAAAACTTCACTTAGGGTGAATTCCTGCGAACGGGCCCGATCCACACTATCTACCATAGTAACAAATTGAGGGTTTATTGAATTATAAAATGCTGACAGAAAAGAGATTGTGAAACTCCGGGTCTAAAAGACCCGGAGTTTCACACGCTCTTCGGGGGTTCAAACCCCCAAAACCCCCCCTTGGGTGCGCCTCTAATTGGGTTGAAATAACTCAGAAATTTAAAAAAAAAATTTAAAAATTTAAAATATTTAAAAACAAGTGAGTAAGTTTCTGTCGGGCAAACCGACTTATATATACCCTACACCTACTGGGCCATATTAGATCCGCCATTGTGAATTTTAAAAATGCGTTTTCAAATTCGAAATCAGCTACCCCAAAAACCCCCTATACAAAATTTCATACTGTTTTGATGAAATCTTATAATTACGGTAAAAACACGATTTTCACTTATATGGGAGGTAGGCGTGGCAGTCGACCGATTCCGCCTATTTGCAATACCAATTCCTTTTAAGGGCCTAAAAAGGATAAATCCAAAATTTTGGACCCCTAGCTTTCTTCTACATCCTGCAATCGTGTTTACAAGAAAAGAGGACGGACAGACGGACAGACAGGGTGGTAGGCGTGGCAGTCGACCGATTCCTCCTATTTTCAATACCAACTCCTTCTAGGGCCAAAAAAGGATAAATCCAAAATTTGGGATCCATAGCTTTCTTCTAGCTCCGGACAGACGGATAGGGCTAAATCAACTCAGGAGGTGACGCTGGCCAAGAATATATCTACTTTTTCATACCGGACAAGTCTCCTTCTTGATGTTACAATCATCAGACCAAAGTGAATATACCCATACCTCATGAGGTGTAGGGTATAAAAATGTCTTCCTTTTATCGAAAAACAACCCTGTAAATTTTTGCAAGCACTTAGGTAATTAGTCAAAGTAGTTTTTAAAAGAAAAAAGCCAAATCGCTTGGTAGACTCATTGATATTTGATTCTGAACAAAAAAGATTCTTGGAAACGATGCTCCATCTTGCTTCAGCAACGAGATAAGCCATTCAAATTTAAAGAACTTAACATTTTTTTATTTTTCCAATAATTTTGAAAAAAATTCAAATTTCGAAAAGAAAAAGAATTTATATTATTTTTTCGCTGTTATTTACCTATTTTCCAAATTTCATCAAAATCTGAGAGGTCGAGGGTAGTTTTTTCAAAAATCGTGTCGATTTGATAATAACCCAAATGTTTAACCATTTTTCCCAAAAGTGTCAACTTGTATTGCTCATAAAATAATGATTTCACAATTAAACCACACACAAAATTTGCAGTGTTGATGCCCAGAGTATCTAATTAGAGAAGGTACAACCAAAAATTAAAAAACCCTAACTTTTAAAAAATCGCTTTCGGACAGAAAACCTGGTCACAGGAACCATAGTGCAATGTTAACTTTAGTAATTAGTTTGCCTTTTACATAATCTTCTAGACCACATTCACACTGTTACATTGGATAAATCGGGAAAGAAATCTTTTGGAATTTGCATCGTCAGAGGAGAGGTAAAAAGTATAAAATATCATACCATCGAATTCAAAGCTTAATCAGCATGTTCTAACGAGTAGGTCAAAGATTCACCAAACTCAAAAACATCAGGAATATTCATCAAAGGTATTGTCCCGGAAAGTCCAGCGCATTTGTGTGGAAAACTAAAGGTGAGTCCCGATTGCATGTTCCTAATTAGTAGCAGTTTTTTTCAAAGCTGATTACACAGGCCGACATATTTCGATGCTTATATTCTCGTATAGTTTTTATATATAAATGGACCATTCTAAGCACAATGGCGTTGAGAAATTACAAAAATGCAAAATCATATCTTTACATCGCTATTATACTATAACTCTTTAAGTAATGTAGCAACAAAGTACTTCCATAGTATTTTCGAAAGACAATTGAATACCCAACAGGCCCCCATTTTACATGTTTTTATGGCATTGACATATTCTTTGGCTAGAAAATTTCTTTTTTATGATGTAGCAAAGCAAAATTCCTATAACATAAAAAAAACATTAAAAAAAATGAAAAATAGTATAAACTAGAGAGTGAACTATCTTCGACTATGCCGAAGCTGTAATACGCCCACACAGTATGATCCATTTAGAAGTATATCGAACATAAAAAAATGTTATCTCAAGCATCCCATTTTGAGCCATTTATAGGTGGTTTCAGAGACTCGGACCACGTTCAAAATCCGTTTCTAAAAAGGGCGTGAAAAAGGGTGAAACCTTTGTATTTCAAGACCCCATTTTTACCTATATCGATATCTCAAAAACTGCGACCGCTATCCTGCGGACGGGCAGACAGACGCACGGACGGACAGGCGGACATCGCTAAATCGGCTCAAGAGGTGATGCTGAGGAATATAGATACCTACTTATATACCGGACATTAGTATACACGCCACAGTGAGTGTGGGGATACACAAATAGCTTTTGTTAGATTACACAACAAGAATTTACTTTATAAATTAAAGTAAGTGTAGATTTTTGGATGCTGAACACGATGGCGTTACATCACTTCATTTTTTTTGAGAAGTCCATGATCAAGGAGTCAAATAATGGCAAATTTCGAAATATTAATAAACCTATTTCCAAAGATATGAATATTTGAACATAGACTCAAATTAAAAAAAAACATGACAAGATAGAGCATATCGCGCCATTTTTATCTAAACTTTATTTAAACTAAAATCCAAAAATTCCCACGCGATAATTAAAATCCCTAATTGCCCGCTAGCTCAATCGCGACGCGTGGGATTAAAGCCGACCCTCGCGGAATGGTATCCCCGACCGAATGAAACACACGAATACGCGAAAACCCGATAACTGAACTTTCCAAATCCTACTCTGAAATATACACGTATATGGAAACCGCGAATAACCGAACGCGAAATGGAAACGAAAACTCACTGACACACAAAACGGAAATCTGTCAAACGAGAGTATTTTAGAAAAAAAATACTAATGACAAAAATTATGCTTTTATATGCACTTGGTTTACGGGACCACTCACTGACACACAAAACGGAAATTTGTCAAACGAGAGCATTTAAAAAAAAAACACGATTCTTTACAGAATCAATTCACCAGCTGGACTTCGTAAAAATCGATACCAGCAACAACTTGGCTCAGGTGCGGGACGCCACAACAAAAATTGGAAGGGAAACCACAAAACCGACGGAGACCAACTCCACTATTAAAATCTCGAAACACCACTTGCCACAACCGACTTGCCACAACTTGACAAACTCTATTAACATTTTTTCCTTCCTTTCATACCCTTCGAATAAACTAAATGGCCGACTGCCACAGATAAAAAAAACACCAAAAACACTATTGCCACCCGCTGGTGGAAATAACACCAGCGCGGCAAAATACTCCCTTCGAAAATATCTCCTGCCTCAGCTCCACGATCCGACGAGGTCAGCAACCACAAAAACACCTTTTTAAAAATCCAATTTAAAAATTAAAAAAAAACAATCTTTTTTTTTTTAAACACTACTCGAAAAATAAAATTTGATTTCAAAAATCTAAAATCGCCAGTCCACTAAACTGTTCCACTCTTTTCCCTGCCTAAAAAGAACTAAAGAACCTGTCTATATGGACGCATATATGGCGCTCACTTTCCATTTCTCCAACATCTCCCCCCCCACACATGAGCGCGACCTACGCAGAGGCCAGTATTCGCAGTCGGGGCTTTACCCACGCCTATATGTGAAAGATCTTCTCAGATTTTTCTAGAGTGTGTTTGGCAAATTTACATATACACCCACCAAAATGAAAATACTAATTTTAGCGGCACTCATGTATGTATAGGCGAAAGCATAAATGTCGACAGATTCCCCTCCGTCAAACAGGTTTAAAGAGTACACTGAAAGAAAAATTTAGTGCATTGGTTTTTAAAATAGAGCTTAAAACAAATTTGTTTAATTTTAAAACACGTGCGTTGAAAACAAATTTAATAACGCAGTCATTCCATTTTAAAACTTTGTGCTAAAAACCAATTTGAAAGCAAATTTATCAAATTATAAAACAATTCCATTCAACTTTAAAATTTTTGTCTTCATTTTAAAAAAAAATATTTTTAAATTGAACGAGTTTGTTTTAAAATTAGATTTTAGTACATTGTTTTAAAATTGAAAAACTACGTTTTAAGACTTGTTTTTAGCGCACGTGTTTTGAAATTGAACATATCTGTACAAAGCCCTATTTTAAAAACCAAAACCTTCAATTTTAAAACATTTTCCTCTCAGTGTACAAAAAGCTTTAGTCTAGTTTTTTTCATATTATGTCTTCGTCCCGTAAGTATAGTTTCGCGCAATGCTTTCCCCAACATCGGATCGTAAAAGCTCATCAACAAACTTCTAAAACGAAGTCGTAACAAAAGGGAATAAGAGATCTTGACAGCAGTTGTCAATTCTCCGCCCGGCTGCATTCCACCCGCGAGTGTCAAATTTGGTTTAATTAAACCAAAATAATATAAATAAAAAGAACAATATAATAAAAAAAGAACAATGTAATAAAAAGTGTCAGTGAGCACCTTCGGTATGTGTTTTTCCCTTTGGTTTTGTTCACCCGTCGACCCGAACAAAGGGAAAACACAAAACAAGAACAAACAAACAACAATAACAACAAACAAAATTCTGTCGCGAATTTATGCCGCGACAAGTATGTGGTCACGATCTGCATAAAATTTGAAGGATTGATAGGTTTGCTTTGTCTATTTATTATATTGTAATTAAATTTCTATTATTTGACCATTTGTTCAAAAGTAGCTTTACGAAAATGTCTTGTATTATTTTTTAGAGGAAACAACCACATTTGTTTCATTATGACGCGTTGGATGTACATAGCCAAATATAAAAAATAAAATTTTGAAAAAAATTTTTATAAAACCGCCTCATGGGAAATTTCTGCGCACGGGCCTGATACCCAAAAACTTACATATTAGAACTTTTTTAAATTTAAGCTAAACTAACAAAGTTGTATTACATCAAAGTTAAAATATCGATTTTTGTGAAAATAAATTTATACTTTGAGGTCAATTAGAAAAAAAAATAGTATTGTATCTTAAAAAAGTTTTATAATGTGTTGTTATTTGACAAGTTCTCTACAAGTGAGCCATACAAAGTTTTTTTGTACAACAACTAAATAACGGACTAGAGGTAGTATGTTGGTCTCATGACCCCATTTTGACCCATTTACATGTGGTTTTGGAACCTCGGACTATGTTAATCGACTAAAGAGGTGATGCTGATCAAGAATACATATAATATTCCATAGCAGACACGCCTCCTTATGGACGTTAGTGAATATACCCTGTCACAATGTGTATGGGGGTAAAAAATTAAAAAAATTCAAATATTCAACAAAAAATATATATTTTTTACATTTCCTAAAAAAAAATTCGTTTTGTCAAATGCGCCCAAATACGGGGCACTCTTGACTTTTATAGGGGAGCATGTGACAAGTATATTTTCAACACCTATTTTTTGTGAAGGATGACGGAAAGATCGTTTCAATTGTTGATTTTTGAAACATATATTATTTAAAACCAAAATCACAATTGTAGTCAAAAAAGTTCTGAAAAAATTAATAATTCACACGTAATGTGTGTAATGAAAAAAGCTAAAGTGCATAATGAGCAAGATGAGTTCCATGTTTGTCACGATATGTATGTAAATATGATTTGGCATTATAAATTAATGTTTGCAGCCAACTTCAGCTCATATAAGAAAAAAAATTTCTATGTAATGTCAATTCTACCCCATATGACGAACATTTTTTTAAGATCGTCTTTTATATTTAATGGTGTTCAAATTTAAGTAAAGGTTTTGAAAACTATATTGGTGTGTTTACTTTTTTTACTAGCACTTCAAATGTTCAATTCACTAGAGTCTTGCGCACCTGTATCGGAAAATTACATTAGAGTACCCAAAAATCGAAAAACACGTGTTGTTCATCAGAGGGTTCAGCCACAACTGTCAAACTTTGTGAGGATTAGGAAAATAGAGCGTTGCTAACTTCCTCATTCAAAAGTTTCATAAATTATGGTGAGAACCCACCAAAAATCTCAAAGTTTATTGTGCCCAATTGTCGCTGCTACCTCAGTTTACCCTACTAGATATTATGTGAGTAGAAATTTCTTTCTTTTTATAACCCATATATTAACTTGCTTTGGGTGGACTACATATATATATATATATATATATATATATCCTCAAATCTGCGGCGAGCTTTTTCATACACTTCCACATGAGCTAGAGAGCTGAAATTTGGAACACTGTTAGAACTCCGGTGACAATGCATTCTATTAAATTTAAATCAGAGGCGTGGGGGGACTCAAATCCCTTTTTTTTAATTGGCATAACTTCCAATTATTTCAAGCTACAATGTTGGTAGGTGGGTTCTTATTGACAAAAGGAAATTTTATACCATTTGGAAAGTTGGGTGTGGGGGCAAAGGGGAGCGTGATGGAGCCAATTTAAAGTTCTAACTTTCGTATTTTTTAAGCTACAGGGCTGAAATTTTGTACTTAGGTTCGCATTCGGGAAAAAGAGTAAAAAAATGGGAAAAAAGGGGAGAAAAATAAACAAGAGTAAAAAACAAGTTTTTAAAAATATTACACTTTAACCGACTAAAAAGCAGGAAATAAATTTCCTTTAAATTAATTTAGACGATTTAAAATTTCCGCGATTAAAAATTAATCGGAGAGGTATAGTGAAAACACCTTTTATTTGAAAAAAAAATACAATAAACATTAGCGTGGTCCAAAATCATATGGAGAAAATTGTTTGTTCGCTGGAAATCCACGATCCCCCTCAAATAATTTCATTTTGTGAGAAAAAATTCCCAAAAAAAATTGGGCATCCTAGGTCAACATTAACACGTGCCCCTTGAGTCTCCGATTTTCCCATATAAACTGTATAGGGAAAAATAAAATTTTTTGAAAATCATTTTTTAAAATTCGGAGTAAACCTTAAAAATCGTGAATTTAGTGGAAATGGTAGAGAACTCTGCAACGAACAAATCCATGTAAGAAGCGGTTTTTCACGGACCTCCCAATTCCTTCAAGTACGAGCAAAAGGGCACCAAAAAAACATTTTTATACAATTTTTTTGGAGTTTTTGAAGTAGTTGGGCGGTCTGTACAACCCATTTTTTGTATGGATTTGTTCGTTGTACAGTTGTCTACCATTTCCACTGAATTCCCGATTTTTCAAGCTTTCCTCCGAATTCAGAAAAATGATTTACAAAAAATTTATTTTTTCCCATACAGTTTATATGGGAAAATCCGAGTCTCGGGGGGCACGTGTTCATGTTGACCTAGGATGCCCAAATTTTTTTGTGAATTTTTTCTCACAAAATGGAACTATTTGAGGGGGATCGTGGATCTCCAGGGAAAAAAATTTAATTTTGGACCACGCTAATAAATATCTCCTGTAAAATTTCACAAATCACACATATTTTGAATTGGCGAGTCTAAGTTTTCTGTATTTTTGGTCCCATAACCAAATATAAAAATAACAAAAATTAAATTAAATTCACGTTTAATTAAATTCAGGAATTTCGAGCCAATCCCGGGATCCCGAAAATCCCGATATTTTAGGACTTACAATCCCGGGACTGTCAGGACAAGAAAAAATCCGGGATCCTGGGATAGCAACCCCTAGTTGTAACGCGTTCCAAATCAAAACCGTCCAAAACGAACTTTATTTTTAAATCTAGCCTACAGCTAAAGCTTACAGCTTCGCAGTGGGCTGAACGCAAAATTTGTGCCCATCAACACCTCATACAAAATTTCAGCAATATCAGTTAAACACTGTATGAATTGTAGCATTTTAAAATAATATTTTCCACGCCCACCTCGCACGTCCAAAGTTTCTGAAGAGGCATATAGCCTATATCGAGGCCAATGAAATTATCTACATTTTGATACGTATTTGATTTAAATCGGTCAAGTATTTCTTCACTTATAAGGAACACACATACACACAAAATCACGAAGGGTTCTATATAAGTAAATATTAAATAACGTTTAAATTTTGTTTTGCGTCTGATTGATACATATACAGGTTGTAACAGTCGAGATGGTCATAAAGATAGGAATCGATTGGGGACCGAAAAATATAAAAAAATGTTTGGAAAATTATTTTACGGTGGCCAGCTGACAGTCGCAAAACTGCTGATGTCATTGACTTTGCAGTATTCAAAACTGTAAAAAGGAGCCAATTGACTATAGAATCTTCCCTAGATCTCTCATGAGATCATACGCCTACTCTTATCACAAAAAAGAACGCTCCAAGTTCTGAGGTCATTCCACCAGATGAATTGACCAGAAAACTCACAAACAGGCTCAAATATCGGCAGTACATAAGCTCCCACATTATGTGTCACTAAAAACCAAAGATGAAATAAACACAGCTGTAAGTAATTTCACATCTTGCTTTCCCAAGCAGTTGCAGCGGCCACTCCAGCTCCAAACCTAAATAGCTCAACTGGCGGTTACGCGAATTGTACTCCAATATATATAGATCAGCTTTTAAAAAAGGGAAGGCAAACACGCCGCGAATTGCAGAACCACAGATCGCCCATTTTGAAAAAACAACTAAAAGATATTACGTGAAATCTACAAAAACAGCTAAAATGCAAATCCGAAAGAGACTACCAACAATTCGTTAAACATCCCGCACCCAAAATCAAAAATATGAAAAAACCTGTGCCATACGACTTCCGAACGGAAACTGGGCCAGAAGCGATGCAGAAAAAGCTGCAGCTTTTGCCAACTACCTAAAAAGCGTGTTCACCCCAAACGCGACATCCCTTTACCAAGATTAATCCCTCACAATAACTCTAGTATAGTCGCAATTAAGAAAAAGGAACTTGTGGAGGCAATACACAAATGCTTGGATCCAAAGAAAGCTCCAGCACCGAATTTAATGACGCCCACAATGATAAAAGAACTGCCAACGTTTGCCATAATCCAACTATTGTACATATATAACGCGATCTCAAAGATGTCACTATCCAGACAATTGGAAACTTTCTCAAGTTACAATGATTCCCAAACCTGGACAAGATCCCAGTAATGTGACATCATACCGGCCTATAAGTTTGCTCTCTGTAATATCGAAACTCTTCGAAAAACTCCTAGTAAAATTGATTTTACCCAAAATTCTAGATAAAAAAGTGATTCCCGATCACTAATTCGGTTTCCGAGAAAAGCATGGCACTATAAAGCAAGTGCATCGCATTGTCGACTCACTAAAAAACACTTTTGAAAACAAACAGTACTGCTCCGCTATTTTCCTTGATATCACGCAGGCCTTTGATACAGTCTGCACAAAAGAAAAAAAATAGGTTAATCTTACCAAAAAACGGGGTAAAAAAAATACTTTTTATTTTATATGGAAAACACAAACAACAATTACTATTTCTGTAGTTAATCTAATCGTCGAAAATTTGTTAAATAATTTTTAACTACAATCTCAGGTTCACCAACAAAAAAAATTTGAGCTACGGTTCGCAACTTAACTGAATTTGGTTGCTATATTGGATATTGGCAGCATGGTCGTATTTCGGCAACCAATGATGTGATTCGCAATGTCATCGCTCGATGCCGAAATGCAACCATGCTGCCAATATTTCATAGTTCTGAACAGCATGACATTTAATACAAGAGAGAAAAATTATGAAATATGGCTGTCTCGTTTAAGCTCTCAAAGCAACAAGTGCTGCATAATATATGAAAAACTTATATTCGACACTTGTCTTCAAAGTACTCATCAAGTTCTTGCTGCCATTAGTATAATACTATTAGTAGCATTTTACGGAAGTTTGAATGAAAATTGTTTGGTCGTAATAATAAAAACGTCTTAGAGCAATTGAAGGGTTGTAAGTCTATTGGGTCTAAGTATCAAAAAGAAAAAAACGATATGGCTATCATGTATTATTCTATTTGAGTAGCTCGACACTTCTATGCAAAGAAAGTTGTACTATCTATTCCCAAAAAATAGGAAAAATAAAACAATGTTGGTCTATTAGGTCTAAGTCCATAACTCTGTTCGACAGTACTTTTGTTAAATGATAATACATGGTTGTTTCTTATGTGTTTTGATACGCTGTATCCGAATATAATCAGGAAATTTTTCCAGCACGCTCCAACCGATTTTTTAGTTTTAAAGATACGAGAACTTGAACGCATAAAATTGTGAATATGTTTTTTTTTTTGCCCTTGTAAAAGGGCGACATTTTTTTTCTAATCGACATTTATTTGATTAAATGAGAAACTAAAGCTGTTTTTCATGTATTTTTTTACACGCTGAATCCGAATATAATCCTCATAAATTCGTACTACGCTTCATTTTTATGTAATTCTGCACTTATTGTATTATTCTAATTTTTCGTTATATCTCAGAATAATTTTTTTGGTACTTAGACCCAATAGACTTCCAACCCTTCAATTGCTTCGTGCATTTACTTTAATCAGAGATTTTACTTCAAATCAAAATTGTATGAATCGTAAAAAGTATTAAGTATTCACAAGGGTTGTATCGAATACAAAAAAATCGAATTTTCGAAGCACTACTAGGAAATGGCGTCAAAAATGTTTATATTTTACATTTTTGATATTTCGAAAACAATTTCTAAAATCAAATTCTGACTATGTTATAATGAGTTACTACCAAAAATTAAGATTTTATTATTTTAAAAATTGTGCAGAATGTTTTTAAACTCGTTTTTTCCCGGGAAAACAATAATTTCAATATTACAATATAATTGTAAACTTAATGAAATATTGAAATATGGCTTTTTGTGAAAGCGCATTAGTTTTGGGTAATGAATGTAATATATATTCGCAGTAGAAATGATGTTGCCCAACCAATTTGTCCACAGAAATGGCTTACATTAAATTAATTTAAGTTTCATAAATATTTCAATACAACTCATCTACAGAAAGACCAAACACATCGGCTTTCTTTTTCTTGCATTCTTTTTCTAATATGTATCTATTCATTTTAGTCGCTCAATTTCATAATGGCTTTCTCTGTCTTCTATAAAGTAAAAAACGAACTATTTTTATTTGTATGCCAACAAATTTCCACGATACGCGAACTACTTTGAGTCGGTTCCATTTACCACGTTTTTGGGTTGCTGCATTTTTAATCGTCTTTTTTTGGTTAGATTTACATACTTTTTTTTGTATGCGGCATGAAGGACTAATCTACAAATTACACCATATTTTTAATGCTAATATGCATTGCCTACTCAAAAACTATCTCACGAATAGAAAATATGTAGTAAAATATAAAAGCTTTGTCTCCCGAAAATACGAAATACTGGCCGGAGTACCACAAGAAGGTGTCCTTGACCCCTGATATATATTCTCTACACGCAGAGAAAAAACATGGTTGACCCAATCATATTTTAAGGGGACCATATTATGATTGGCGACATGATTGGAAACTGAACATGTACATGGTTGCAGCCAACCATCCACATGATTGGAAACTGAACATGTGCATGGTTGCAGCCAACCATCCACATGGTTGGAAACTGAACAAGTACATGATTCACATAATGTGATCAATAAAATCCACTTTTTAAGTTTATTTGTATTTTATTTATTTATGTATTAAAAATTTAATTAAAATTGAATAATTTCAATAAGAATAAAGTTACTTGATATAGAAAATTTAGTAACGTTAACGAATAGACAAAGAATGCGAAACTAATATAAAATCAAAACATACGTGACAACCAGGACAGCGAGTTCAAGATTTTCCACAGATTGACAGCTACAAAGAGGAGTTTTGAAGTCGAAAAGGGGTAAAGAAATTGCCGATATCAAATACACAATTGAGTTGACATTGGCGGCCGCTTCCGGGGAGAAGTTGAACTTGTCCATTCAAAAGGTTCTACGCAAAAACAAAATTGCAATTGGTAACATAAACTAACTGTACGCGTTATAGTTAAGAATCGTGCACTCACTTGCCCAAAGCAATAAATGGATCATAAAGGTCGTCTAAAACGTAGTAACATCGCCGAGTTTCGCAATTTCCTCAGACGGATTGTTGTTCCGCTGTAGCATACGTTCTGCGCGTTTATCCATCCAACCTGAAAGCATTTATTTTAGTTTTTTGTTTCGATTCGTTTATTTGGAAATTGGAAATTGGAAACTTACGCAAAATCACACCAATAGCGGTGTGTCCTTGGTATAATTACGATACGATTGGCTGCATCACCCGTAAATTGACGATGCTGCCGAATCGAGCCACCACATTCATATTCAGTTCCTTGCCTTTGACCCACAGCACTGCGTAGTTATTTTACGAGACAGCCAGCGACTCGGCGCCAATACCGACGCAAAGAAGACCTGTGAACTAAAAATTTTCCAAAATTGAAAATAAACCAAACGAATATTAGCGCAGGAGGCGCATAGACTGCGCTGAGTCAACTTGGAACGCAGGTAGTCTATGCGCCAACAGCACTCTTTGCAAGTTCATTTCACATATCTACATTTTCGCGCAGAGGCGAAACAAAAGTCCGCGAAGCTGGCGCGAATAGCAAACTGCGCACCAGCACCAAACAGCACGATGGCGTTAGTGATGTGGCGAATAATACTTGTCGAATACATTTACCAATCGAATAGTTATTTCTAGAATTATTCGATATTCGATACTCAAAGTTGTATTGATTATTGCATGAGCATTGACAAAAACAGGTCCAAGTGCAGTTTTTACGCGTACTTCTTGTCACAGAAATTCAAATTTTTTGTAATACTGTCAATATAGTGTATTGAAAATTAAAAAACAAATATCACGCAATGTCGAGTACCTAATGAGTACCCAAAATTAAGTCACTACTATTGTTAAATATCCAATCATAACATTATTGCCTCAATCATGTTTTTAGAATGGTTCAAATCAATCATATTATGTTCTCTGGGATTATAATATGATCACGGAAATCATGTAAATAGCATTAGTATTTTCATCACAACCATCTATGGTCGCTACAATCATAATATTATTATAGCGAAAAAGGAATGATCTCTGCAATCATGCTCCAACCATATTTTTTCTCTGCGTGTATACTGCAGATATGTCCGAAAATTATAGAATGCTCTATGCTGACGACACTGCTATCCTGTGCTCTCACTCAAACCCAGACATGGCACCTCTATACGTGCAGAAACACTTGGACACAATTTCGATGGAAAATCAAGGGCAATGAATGCAAAAGCTGTCACTTAACCTTCACCCTAAGAAGGGACACGTGCCCTGCTCTGATAATAAACGGCCAAGCTGTTCCTGAAAGTACCGAAACCAAGTACCTTGGTATGCACCTCGATCGCCGATTCATATGCCATAAACTCATCTAATCCGAAATCACTTAGATTAAATGAAAACAATAGGAACTAAATAGGCTAATCTCACGGGCATCTGAGCAAGATCTCACATACAGATATATAAAAGTATTATAAAACCCATATGGACATATGGAATTGAACAGCCTCTCCTTCCCATGTGGAAAAACTCCAGAGACCCTAATCAAAAATCCTGATTACCAGAGCTCCTTTGTATATAAGAAACGTAAACATCCACAGAGATTTTAATATTCGTGCAGTAAAAGACCCAACACAACGGATAATGGCAATATAGAAAAAAAATCCAAATTAGTTTAACCTGAATTTATCAAATTAAGCTGAATTATTCCAATCTATTGAAAAATCATTGTTAAACCCATGTTAGAAGAATATAAGGTAGTGCTACTTTATGCCTGCAAAACTAAAAAAAAAACTTGGAAAGAGTAAAAGAGTAAAATGACGATTAGTTATGAAAAATATTTGGCAACGTCAAAACGTTTCTTAGAAAATTTAAATAATGTGGCAACTTCATGCACTTTAAATTAAATGTCAGAATCCTTATTTCTGTCATTTTGTCTGAAGTGGATCAACCTTATTTTCTTTAGCCATGGTTTGACCAGAGAATGTTAATTATAGAGAAGGTGCATAAAGGAATTTCTGTTAAATTGTGGTTGGAATTTTTTGGCCAGATTTTTCAGGAACTTCCAGTCGAACATCGATCAAGTTTTTTTTTAAGTTCGACAGGATTTTGATGTTTGGTTCAAACAGAAATAGAAAGAATGAAACCAAAAAAGGTAAGAAAAAAAGAACGCAACCAAAAGGTGGTGGTTTTTTCTAGTTCTGCTTCATTTTTGCGAATTGGTTGGTTTTGAGCT
This sequence comes from Heteromyza rotundicornis, assembly GCA_951394025.1. NCBI lineage: Eukaryota > Metazoa > Arthropoda > Insecta > Diptera > Heleomyzidae > Heteromyza > Heteromyza rotundicornis. Next base: position 24,578,206 of record OX596011.1, on the reverse strand, counting down.
TTTGTTTTGATTATGCAAACCGGTTTTGGGTTTTCTAAGCAATTTTCAATTCTTGTATTTTGGTGATTTTAAGAATTCTTGCAAACATTTTCCCAATTTTATTCAGTTTTGATTTTCATGTTTTTTATTTAATATTTTTATATGAGCATTGTAAATATATTTAATTTGATACGTATTTGCAATACATATGTTTGCATAACTTCATAAGTTCATTGACCTACATCTAAATTTATTCCCTTGTTCTATTGTTTCCTTTTTTTGTGTGCACAACAAGGAATACAAAGAAGATCACTTCAAGATCAAGGTCGACGTTGTTTTCATTTTTATACCCCCACACTCACTGTGGCAGGGTATACTCACTTTGACACAACGTTTGTAACGCTCAGAAGGAGGCATGTCCGGTATGGAAAAGTATATAAATTAAGAAGTGCCATGTTGCACAAAATAAAAAACAAAGGTCCGTTCCTTGCTCGAGGACCGAGCTGTTTAATATCCTAAAATCAACTAACTACTAAGGACAAAATTACTTAAAACTAAACCTAGCCATGTGCCCTAAAACTGCTGCTCTCCCGCATCGAACATGGTGTCAAACTGCAGATCCCCCACGTTGCACATGTGTCGTGGATCGCGCCAGTGACGTCAACATTATTGTCAACGCGAAGTATTGATTGCTGGTGTGGTCTCCGCAATACTTGCAGATGGTGCACAATGAGTGGTATTTATGTGTGGTATACGCAATGACTGCTGATGGTGCGCAGTATCGATATCTGCTATGCCTGTTTACTTTAGCAACTACTTTGTTGGTGGGTGATCGTATTAACTCCTCCCTCGTTTAAGTGAAGGACGTCCTCGGACTTCTTTAGGTTATCAACGAAAGCTTGAATGTTGTGTTGATCGCGAACCCTCTGATGTTTTTGGAAAAGCTTGACCGAAGTGTAGCAAAAGATCAAAAAGATAGTCGCGACCAATGCAGATATTAGTGGCCGTTTTATTTGCCCTTTGTCAATTTCATTAATGTATCGCAAATTTTCCATATTCAGCCTTTGTAAGTACGGTAGGCTCAGTATTTCTTGATGACCTGTTATGTTGAGGAGCGTTGACACTGCGGCGACTGGAGATTTTTTTACGTAGCTCCTCAGGTTTTGGTATAAGGAGTCATTGATTCGGACCTCGTCGTCAAAGGTGAAAAGAAACGTGCCAGTCACAATCTGCTCATTGTTATTATTAATTTTGATCTTAGCGGTTTCATCATTGATAATGATAACGCCGTCGTCGATGACTGCTAGAGGTTCAAGATGGCTAGGACGAGTAGTGCAATGTGCAGTGCCACCAGAATGAAGTTGTTGTGCGCACGTTGTGTAAGGCAATTTCTTGCAGAATGTTGTTGAAAGCGTGATGCTGCAATTTCCAATTGGCACCACTTTATTACCACATTCGGTTAAGTTATTTTCGTCGGCAAAATTAAGGATGGTACGATTATGCTGAACGGGAAACAAAATTATTTTCTTACATACTAAACTCTGCTTAGGATATTTAATAAGAAAATGTAAAAAATTATTATTTAATAAAACTTTGATATGGACTACTTCCATCAAGTCCGTAATAGTTATGTTCGTGGAGCTCTCATTGATAATGTTTTTCAAATCGTTAGAGTCTAAAATGGCGGGGTTAATTATTCCAATCTTTGTGAGCGTGACCGATAACATCAAAGCCTCGAGTTCTGAAATTAGTATCCTATCTCTTGAAAGCAAAGTTTCGTATCGTCTTTATGGACCACCCCCCTTTTATTAAAACCGTTGTCCCCAAGTCGGCATCTACCGTTTGCTCAATGTACAAAGGTGTGAGTTTATTTCTGCGTTGATCTCTGGGGAAAAATAGTTTTACTATCCTGTTCTTACCTATCTTTCTTCGCTTTTTAAAATTTATTTTACTGAAATCTATAACCAAACATTTTTATACCCCCAAACTCACTGTGGCAGGGTATACTAACTTTGTCACAACGTTTGTAACGCCCATAAGGAGGCGTGTCCGGTATGGAAAAGTATATATATTCTTGATCAGTATCACCTCCTGAGTCGATTTAGCGATGTCCGTCTGTCTGTCCGTCCGTCTGTCCGTCTGTTCGTCTGTCCGTCCGCACGATAGCGGTCGCAGTTTTGGAGATATCGACTTGAAACTTTTTTTACATGTTTTTCTCGTGAATACTGAGATCAAGTTCGAGAATCAGCCAAATCGGACAAAAACTGGGCGTGGCTCCCATACACCGAAAAAAAAGGTAAAAATTGTTCAAGTCTTTTTTATTGTTGCATTCGATTGGAAATGTTTAGAAACGTATTTTTGACATGGTCCGAGGTTCCGAAGCCACATATATAAGGGTCTAAATGGGGTCCTGAGACCAATTTTTTTTTTTTTTCGGATTTGATTGGAAATTTTTAGAAATGGATTTTGGACATGGTTTGGGCTCCAAAACCACCTGTAATTGGCTCAAAATAGGGTCTTGAGACCACATTTTTTATGTTCGAGGTACTTCTTTCTACTGTGTGGGGGTATTTCAACTTCGGCATAGCCGAAGATAGTCCACTCTCTAGTTTTATATTTCTTTGCTCGTCGGTGCCCTTGTTGTCAACCACCCAGACGGGGTTATTATAAGGTGACCTAGATGGTCTGATTATGCCATCTTTCAACAAATCTCGTGTTTCAGAGTTTACCCATTGGATAAGGGTATAATTTTGAATATATGGGTTCTTTGTTTTCAGTTGTTGTAGTACTAATGATATTAGTGTTGTAGGGAAGTTCTTCGTTGGGTTCCGTAGAGACACCCATTTGGTTTTTCATAATTTCTGGAAATTTTCCTATTTGAGCTTGGGGTACTACTATATCTTCTATGATTAAAAAATTAACCTGATCGTATTCTATAAGGTCATCAATGTCATCTACCTCTTGGTCTGCCTCAATTTGGTATTCAAGACCTACTTGATTAAGTGAAGGTTCGTTTTGAGCTAAATGATTATTATATGTGTAACCTTGGCCGACTTGTTGTTGCGTTGGCCATCGATTACGAAAATTTTTACTTTGGGATGGGCCACTTTGGTTTTGTTGGTATTGTGTGGGCTGCCTAAAACGTGATGATTGGTCTACGTCCATCTTTTGCACCGGTTCTTGTTTAGGTGGGGCTCCGCTAGAGGGTTCCTGTTGTCTATTAAAATAAGGATTATTTCCCTGTTGGTTGTAGCCATTGTCCCATGTCGTACTTTTTCCTCTGACTTGTTGCCTATGTTCGTTCTTCTGAGCCCTTTCCTCTACACTCCTAGCTAAATTGTTTTCCCTCAAAGTCTGGCAAGGATTTCACAATGTCTAATGTTTCATTGCACGCGACCTCTGTTCGAATCCCTGCGTCTACGTAAATCTCTACCTCGGGAGTACTTTTTTTTTTTTAATAGTAATTTTATTCAATTGAATCACCCAATAATAACTTAGGTCTAACAATGATTTTTCAAAAATTCAGAAATTCAGCTTATTTTTATAATATTCAGATTACAACTATTTGCCCTATATCCATTGATTTAGGCAATGTAGAGTTATCGTAACTAATATATGGGGAATTTAGTTCCAATTGCTTTAATTTGATCTGAGTGATTTTGGATTCAATATGTTTATGCCATGTGAGTCGGCGATCGAGATGCATTCCAAGATACTTGGTTTCGGAACTTTCAGGGACGACTTGGCCGTTTATCTTCAGAGCAGGACTTAGAGTGAAGGTTAAGTGACAGCTTTTGGATTCATTGACCTTGATTTTCCATCGATGTAGCCAATTACTTAGAGTGTCCAAGTGTTTTTGCACGTATAGAGATGCCATGTCTGGGTTTGAGTGAGAGCACATGATAGCAGTGTCATCAGCAAAAGTCGATATGAGAGTTCTATCACTTTTGGGCATATCTGCAGTATAGAGAATATATAGCAGGGGCGCGAGGACACTGCCTTGTGGTACTCCGGCCAGTATTTCGTATTTTCGGGAGACAAAGCTTTTGTATTTTACTACAAATTTTCTATTCGTGAGGTAGTTTTTGAGTAGACAGTGCATATTAGCGGGAAGCATATGTTGTAGTTTGTAAATAAGTCCTTCGTGCCAGACTTTATCGAAGGCCTGGGTGATATCGAGGAAAATAGCGGAGCAATACTGTTTATTTTTGAAAGTGCCTTTTATTGAGTCAACAATGCGGTGCACTTGCTCAATAGTGCCATGCTTTTCGCGGAAGCCAAACTGGTGATCGGGAATCACTTGTTTTTCTAGAATTTTCGGTAGAATCAATTTTATTAAAAGTTTTTCGAAGAGTCTCGATATTACAGAGAGCAAACTTATAGGCCGGTATGACGTCACATTACTGGGATCTTTTCCAGGTTTGGGAATCATTGTAACTTGAGATAGTTTCCAATCATCTGGGTAGTGACATGTTCTGAGAATCGCGTTAAATATGTGCAATAAGTGGGTTATTGGAACTGTTGGCAGTTCTTTTATCATTGTTGGCGTTATCAAGTCCGGTCCTGGTGCTTTTTTCGGGTCCAAGCTTTTGTTTATTGCCTCTATAAGTTCGTTTTTTTTAATCGCGATTGTACAAGAGGTATTATGTGGGATTAATGTTGGTATTGGGATATCTCCAGCTGTCGTGTTCGGGGTGAACACGATTTTTAGGTGGTTGGCAAAAGCTGCACCCTTTTCTGCATCGCTTCTGGCCCAGTTTCCATTTGGCAGCCTTAGAGGGGGTTCTGTCAGTATTGGTTTTTTCATATTTTTTGCAGCTCGCCAGAGCGATTAGTTTGTTGATTTTGTGGGTGCGAGATGTTCAACAAATAGCTGGAATCCTCTTTCGGATTTCCTCTCAAGCTGCTTTTTTAGAATTCGAGAGACATAATTAAGCTGTTTTTTCAGATTTGGTGATCTGTTGTTTTGCCAATCGCGACGTATTTTCCTTTTATTTTTTATTAACTGTTCTATGTCCTTTGGAGTACACTTTGCATAGCTGCGAGTTGAGCTTTTTGGGATTTGGGCGGGAGTGGCCGCTGCAGCTGCTTGGGAAAGCAAGAGTGGTAAATTACTAACAGCTGTGTGTATTTCAACTTTCGTTTTTAGTGACACATTAGGGATAATGTGGGAGCTTATATACTTTCGATATTTGAGCCAGTTTGTGAGTTTGCTGGTCAGTTTATCTGGTGGATTGGCCTCAGAACTTGGCGCATACTTTATTGTGATAATAGTAGGCGTATGATCTGATGAGAGATCTAGAGAGGATTCAATAAACAATTGGCTCCTTTTTACAGTTTTGAAGACTGCAAAGTCAATGACATCGGGGGTTTTGCGACTATCAGTTGGCCAGTAAGTTGGCGTGCCAGAAGAGATCACGTCAAGACCGAGTCTGATGACAGTGTTCAACAGGAGCTTGCCCTTTGGCGATGTAAGGCGAGAACCCCAATATGTATGTTTGGCGTTGAAATCGCCGGCAACGAGATACTTTTGTCCAAGAGAATGAAAAAAAGTCTGGAATTGTTGCTCAGATATTTTGTGTCTGGGCGGGCAGTATATAGGTGTTAATGTTAGGCCTTTTAAGTATTCATCGAGAGAAATACTTGTCGCTTGGATATATTCTGTGCAATAATTCTGGAGAGCGTAATGTTTTATACGACTTTTAATGAGAATGGCGGTTCCACCTCTAGCGTTCCCGCTTGGATGCTTTGTGTCATAGAGTCTGTATCCTGGTAAATTGAAAAAGTGTTTTTCAGTGAAGTGTGTTTCAGAAATTAGCATAACGTCTATGCTGGACTCTTTCAAGAACTCGAGAAGTTCTAGTTTGTGATGACACAGGCCGTTTGCATTCCAGAATGATATTTTTAAACCATTCATGGTTTAGACATGAGATGTTGTAGTAAAAGACTTTGATTCTTTATCATTTCTTGCATCATATTTTGCATACCAGACATAAATTGAGACATATTTTGCATGAATATTTGTAGAGTTTGTTCAAGGCTACTACTAGGAGGAGCAGGTTGCGCGTGCACAGTGGCAGAGTGACCGCTTTTTTGTTTTGTAAGTGGGTTTGCGAAGGATTGTGCAGCGGATAGCGGAGGAAATTTTTGGGTTTTCCATGTTTCATGTTTTTGCGTCACATTTTCCGTCTTTTTTATGAAGCTTTGATAGACTGCACAGCCTCTATAGTTAGCAGTGTGATTGCCACCGCAATTACTACATTTTTTAATAGTGGACTCCTCTTTTGTTTTTGTGCACGAACCTGTTTCGTGCAGGCCTCCACAAATTACGCACACGCTGGGAAGAGTGCAGTAAGACTTTGTGTGGCCGTATTCTTGGCAGTTATGACACTGAATCAGTCCACTGCGCTTGTGAGGCACTTCAATTGTGATTTTGCGATGTAGCAGATATCTGAGCGAGTATATCGGGTGGGGTTCACATTTTTTGAGCAATTTTGAGTCGAACTCTAGTTCCACACGAAAAAGGGGTTATGGGATTTTTTTTGGATTCTGGATATTGAATACGGACTTTATTTGGAAGCCTTCATCGCTTAGTGCAGTTTTGATTTCGTCGCATTCTACGAAAGGCTCGATACCTTTCAGTACGACTGAGAGGCCTTTGGAACTTTTGAGCTGGTAAGTGTAGTAGCTCTTTTTGAGATTATCAAAGAGATTGACAATTTTTCTATAATTGGATTCGCTGTAAATTTGGATTTTTGTTTCGTGTACTTGTCCCCTGAGAATAGAAATCACGTGGAAATTATTAGGACCAATATTTTGAGTTATATCTTTGATGAGCGAATTAGAGTTTCGCTCACGCAGGTAGATAGGTGGGGGTTTTTGCGATTTCGGCTTGGGATCCGAATCATTTTCTTCAGCAAGCAATTTTGAGTCGAACTCTAGTTCCACACGAAAAAGGGGTTATGGAATTTTTTTTGGATTCTGGATATTGAATACGGACTTTATTTGGAAGCCTTCATCGCTTAGTGCAGTTTTGATTTCGTCGCATTCTACGAAAGGCTCGATACCTTTCAGTACGACTGAGAGGCCTTTGGAACTTTTGAGCTGGTAAGTGTAGTAGCTCTTTTTGAGATTATCAAAGAGATTGACAATTTTTCTATAATTGGATTCGCTGTAAATTTGGATTTTTGTTTCGTGTACTTGTCCCCTGAGAATAGAAATCACGTGGAAATTATTAGGACCAATATTTTGAGTTATATCTTTGATGAGCGAATTAGAGTTTCGCTCACGCAGGTAGATAGGTGGGGGTTTTTGCGATTTCGGCTTGGGATCCGAATCATTTTCTTCAGCAAGAATCGCATATCGATTTTGCCCAAGCTCGAGAGATGGTTTAACGGGATTCGTCTTTTGAATTTTTGCGGAATGCCTATTCCCATTAGTGGGGGACGATAGTACTCGCTTTGCGAAGTAAATGTTGATTCCTGTCTGCACTGTCGGCATTTTGCTCTTTTGACCTGTAATAATGGAGCGAGACCTTTGTTATGCGATTAGCGATTTCTGAAAATCCGCTATTCGTCTCACTTGAGTCAGGAATGGGGGTAAGGCCTACGGGGATTTCAATATATTTGCTAGGGGTATCGACCAAAGAAATTGACGATACAGAGTTACCTGTGTTTGCGTGTGCAGTATCGCTATGGGAACTCCACTGTATATCTGGCGAGGGAATTTGAATAGGTTGTTGTTGTTGTTGCGGAAGCTGTTGCTGCGCAATGTCTTGCTGTGGAAGCTTTTGCTGCAGGGGTTGCAAAAGTTGTTTTTGTAGTTGCAGCTGCTGATGAGCTGTACCATTTCGTCCACTGTCTACTGATGACGGAGGGGTACGTTGCATGACGAGCGGTCACACTGGTACTAATTTCGCGTTTTTAAGGTTCTGGTCACCCTAATTAGAAAAGCGACGCATAGATGGCGCGATGCGGTTTGTGTACTCGCTGATCGCTGCAAACAGATGTTTTTTGGGATATTTTTTTCCGAGGGAAATTTTAACGTCAGCGCTGTGTTGACTTTGCTGTCAGTGGATCAGCTGAATTTATTTTGTTTATAAAGAATGTGTAATGTTTTAGCAGATATGTTGCGCGGGATAAAGAATTTGTTGATGAAGCGAATTCGAATTGTGATTTTATTTGGCAAAAATTTTCGTTTTGTTTTTAAATTTCACAAAAGTGTCCAAGCAAGTGATCGCGAGCCCTATGCAAACGCGTCACTGTACTATCGCACGAAGCCTCGGGGCTGTTTCAATATTTTTAGAGTAGAACTTCCGATATAAAAAATTGATTTTATGAGAGCAGATTTTTTATTCGCACAACCGATTGAACTGACATTAAAATTATCGAAACGACTGTTAATAGTCTGTAATTTTCTATCAAAATTTCTTTCCTGCAAGGAAAGCGCGCTTGTAACAGCGGCTTCTACTACTGCCTTTAATTGTTCTGGGGTCATTGCCAGAATTATATTCTCTTTGCAGTCTGAACTGTCACACCTAACTTTCTTGAATTTTTCTAGCAAATCTTCTATTTCGCTATCACTCATATAAGATGTTTTATTGACTCGTGCTTATTATATTTTGGTCAGCACACAAAGATTGAAAATTTAAATTTTGTAACAAAATTTTTTCACCAAAAATATTTTTAAAATTATATGACAATGAGCGTTCCACTTACATGTTCTTATTGAATACTATATATTTAATAGACATAAACATATGCTGCTGCCATCGGTGTTGACGTTCGCCGCTGCTTCAGTTATTGTCCTTTTTGTATTTTATTCCTTCGCTGCAGTCGTTGTTGACGCGCTGCTTTAGTTGTTGAATTTTTTATTTTATCCCGTCGCTGTCGTCGGTGTTGACGCGCTGCTCCAGTTTTTGTACTCTTTATTTTATTCTGTCGCTGCCGTCGGTGTTGACGCGCTGCTTCAGTTTTTGTATTTTTTATTTTATCCCGTCGCTGCCGTCGGTGTTGACGCGCTGCTTCAGTTTTTGTACTCTTTATTTTATTCTGTCGCTGCCGTCGGTGTTGACGAGCTGCTTCAGTTGGTATTTTTCTTTTTTGAGTTTGATTTTTTCGGAAAACGAAGGTAACGATTACTCCGTTGGGCGCCAATTATGAAGTGTCGATACACAAAATAAAAACAAAGTTCCGTTCTTTTCTCGACGACCGAGCTATTTAATATCCTAAAATCAACTAACTACTAAGGACAAAATTACTTAAAACTAAACCTAGCCATGTGCCCTAAAACTGCTGCTCTCCCGCATCGAACATGGTGCCAAACTGCAGATCCCCCACGTTGCACATGTGTCGTGGATCGCGCCAGTGACGTCAACATTATTGTCAACGCGAAGTATTGATTGCTGGTGTGGTCTCCGCAATACTTGCAGATGGTGCACAATGAGTGGTATTTATGTGTGGTATACGCAATGACTGCTGATGGTGCGCAGTATCGATACCTGCTATGCCTGTTTACTTTAGCAACTACTTTGTTGGTGGGTGATCGTATTAACTTATATATTCTTGATCAGCATTACCGCCGGAGTCGATTTAGCGATGTCCGTCTGTCCGTCCGTCCGCACGATAGCGGTCGCATTTTTAGAGATATCGACTTTGGGTACATGTTTTTCTCTTCAATACTGACAAATCGGACAAAAACTGGGAGTGGCTCCCATACACCGAAAAAAAAGGTCAACATTTTTCAAGTCTTTTTTATTGCTGCATTCGATTGGAAATGCTTAGAAACGTATTTTTGACATGGTCCGAGGTTCCGAAACCACATATATAAGGGTTAAAATGAGGTCTTGAGACCAAGTTTTTTTTTTTGGTCGATTTGATTGGAAATTTTTAGAAACGGATTTTGGACATTGTCCGGGCTCCAAAACTATTTATATGTGGCTCAAAATGGGGTCTTGAGACCACATAATTTTATGTTCAATGTACTTCTTCCTACTGTGTGGGGGTATTTCAGCTTCGGTATAACCGAAGATAGTCCACTCTCTAGTTTTTTGCTAAGTTCATTTGTCGGTTTAAAATTGAAATGCACCAAGTTGGGAAAATAGAAGTGCAAGAATTGTGAAAATCACCAAAATACAAGAATTGCAAATTGTTTAAAAAACCCAAAACCGGTTTGTAATCAAAACAAAAGCTCAAAACCAACCAATTCGCAAACATGAAGCTGAACTGGAAAAAACCACCACCTTTTGGTTGTGTTTTTTTTTACTTTTTTTGGTTTCATTCTTTTTATTTTTGTTTGAATCGAAAAACTTGATTGACTGAAATTCCTTTATGCACCTTCTCTATAATTAACATTCTCTGGTAATAACTTCTGTGTTTTTTATCATACAAATGAAAGTTATACACCGATTGAAGCGTCTAATTCTGTTCCAAGCTATAGTTATTGCATATCAATCTTACGCTTCTAAAGTTGTCATTAAAAATAGGATAACAACGACAAAAATTGATTGTTCTCTTCTAACTTCAGATTTTGGGGGTGTAATAAAAATTCCTGGTATGTAGTTATAATTTTTTCGACAGACCTACAACGTGTAGTAAGTGGCGCCCCAAGTTCTGGGCGACTGTAACGCAGTGTTATTAGGTTTTACTGAAACCCGGTTAACTGAAACCAAATTTCATTCCCAAATCAATACTTAATTCCAATTAAACTCCGCATAAATGTAATACGTCCTAAAATTTATTTTAGGACGTTTCTTCGTGAAGTTCATCGAAGAAAATTTAAAGTGTAAGTCAAAGAAAAAACATTGGTCTCTCATCGATCCATAAATTTTACGAACACAAATGTGTTAAGAAATGAAATCCTGGCTTTGCCTTTGGCCCTATCCAATTTATGAGAAAACAATTTGGGTAAAAACTGATAATTTTTAGTGAAATGTTTTTCTGTTATGCGAAATTCGCTTAAGTGAAATTTTTTTCAGTTATCCGAAATCGCTTAAGTGGAAAACCCGCATAACTGAAACAAAATGTCTGACAAATTCGTGTTTCAGTTAAGCGGGTTATACTGTATAAGGCAAAAAGCGCTTGTTTAAATTGCATATGAAATACACTGTATATAATTTATACAGGTGGGAGAACGTATACTCTCTATAAATGACAAAGATGTCAGGAACGCAACAGAACAGGCCGTAATCGAATTAATTAAAGATGCTGGGATAAAAATTGACTTGGAGATTCAAACATTTGGAAAGGTAAGTCGGAAATTTTTTATTTTTAGTATATTTTTAAAAGGTAGAAAAATCTACGATTGGTATTAAAAACAAGGTTTGAAAAATTTAAAACAAAAGGTTAATTTCATATGAAATTGACACAAATAACACTGTGCTACACGAAAAAAGGTACAGTCATTCCCACCTATATAGTTGGTTTGACACCTTAAAATAATGACTTCCTGCGTTTACAGAATGTTTCTATCACATGAACTTTTTTTTAAATGCATTTTGAAGTGGAGACTATACAATTGACTACTTGTGGCCAATCTGATGATCGTAGCTTATCTACTTTTGAACCGATAAGTATTGTTTGAAAGGTGAAATCTTTTCCAAGTCCAAAATCTATAAAGTTTTGAAAAGCACTAAAAAATTTACCAAGTTATTTAAAAAAATATGATAAGAAAATAAAATATTTAAAAAATTTTTAATATTTTATCACTTAGGAATAATATTTACTAATCATTATTCATCTAAGTTTTTTCACCTGTTTCTAGGAAATTTAATTACCTTTTCAAAAATATATTGATCCCAAAGCTATCAAATGAACGGCTGATTTTTGGTCGAATTTAATCTGTAGGTACTTTTTTTAATTTGTTTTAATTTTTCAGTACAACGTTGAAAAATATTTAAAAAAAAAAAAATGTATTTGTGTACAGGCTTTTCTACTTATACAGTTAGTTTGGCACTCCAAAAAAATTACTTTCTGCGTTTACAGAATATTTAATCACATCGATTTTTTTAATGCCTTTTTTAATTATAGACTACAATTTTCAATTTTTAAAAAATTAAATGTTTTCCAAATTATTTTGTTAATTTTCAAAACTTTATACATTTTGGACTTGGCGCAGATGTCATCTTCAAGCAATACCAAACATCTTAAAATCGGATCAAAAATAGATAAGCTACGATCAAAAGTGACCAAAAGTGGAAAATTTAAATCAATAATTAAAAAATTCATTACAAAAAAAATCGTACAATCAGTACAACGTTAAAAAATATTTAAAAAAAAAATTATTTGTGTACAGGCTTTTCTACTTATACAGTTAGTTTGGCACTCCAAAAAAATTACTTTCTGCGTTTACAGAATATTTATATCACATCGATTTTTTTTAGCCTTTTTTAATTATAGACTAAAATTTTCAATTTTTAAAAAATTAAATGTTTTCCAAATTATTTTGTTAATTTTCAAAACTTTATAAATTTTGGACTTGGCGCAGATTTCATCTTCAAGCAATACCAAACATCTTAAAATCGGATCAAAAATAGATAAGCTACGATCAAAAGTGACCAAAAGTGGAAAATTTAAATCAATAATTAAAAAATTCATTACAAAAAAAAATCGATTTGATATAAATATTCTCTAAACGCAGAAAGTCGTTATTGTGGAGTGCAAAACTAACTGTATAGGTAGTAAAATCTGTACACAAATAATTTTTTAAAAAAAATATTTTTACAAATTTGTATTGAAAAATCAAAACAAATTAAAAAAAGTTGGAAAAGATATCGCCTTTCAAACATTACCAAACTCTTGAAAATCGGATCAAAAAAAGATAAGCTACGATCATCAGAGTGGCCAAAAGTAGCCAATTTTATAGTCTCCTCTTCAAAATGCATTTAAAAAAAAGTTGATTTGATAGAAACCTTCTGTAAACGCAGAAAGTCATTAATTTAAGGTGCCAAACCAACTGTATAGATGGGAATGCCCGTACATTCAAAAAACATTTTTTTGTAGCACTGTGTAATTATATAATTGGACATCGTTTTTAAACAAATAGTAACTTACTTCGTTTATCAAATGTCACATCACATCGAATTAAAGAAATTTATTTTGAAAGATAATATTCTTTTAAATACAAAAGAAATATAAAACAATTTATATATTTTAATATTTTGCGATATATAGTCAAAAATCTGCCAATATCAACTTTGAAAAAAATACTTTTCAAAGATATTTAAATCTCAAATACTAGGAAGAGAATTAAATACCCCTCACTTGTGAGTACGAACGTTCTTAGATAATTTTGTCGATAATTTGTAGGTAGCTTATCGATATTTCGATATTTTAATGTGAAAGTGTCATCACATGACTATCACCTTTTCTGCCTCTGTTGTCTGTTCTACGCACCTTCCTGTAATATAAAATAAATTTTCGTCGTCTGCCTCCCCTAAAACATTGACGACTTCAATCACAGCCAATTCCGTATACACTGAACCAAAAAGGTACATAAAATCAGTACAAAAATTCATTGTCCCTAAATAATTCGGAACCTTGTGTCAGAGCTGTGAGTAGTGTTAATATGGGGTTTCTGGGTTTAGTGAGAAGGAGCAAAATTCCTCCAGTGTAAAAACTGAAAGATTAAAGCTCTTTTCGGTCTTTTTTGCTCCTCCCCTCGAGCTCTCCTCCATCAACAAGCTTGTTTCGCCACTTTTTATATGGTTGGTGTCTTTGATTTGGTTGCTGTCTACGCTGAAAGCCAAAAATTTTATATTTCACAATTTTATAGTTCACAATTGAATCAGCCCAGATTATATTAACCTGTATTAGCCAAGAACTTTTTTTCAAATTATTCGTAAATATACTTTTGCTGACGTGATCATATAGTCACGTTGGGACTGATTCGGGTTAAAGTTTCTGGTTGGAGTTTGTATGGACTAGTTGTAAATTAGCAATTGCCTGGCGGTAGGGCTTTTGATTTGGTTGGTCGATAGTAACGCCATCTGTGGGGGTCTCTGGATGAAAGCTTTGAATTGCGCTCTTGCGATCGCCGATCAGTGAGTTTCATTGTTATGTCGATAGGGACAGCCACTTAGCGGCAGATCTTTTGATTTTTGGGTTGCTGTCTAGGCTGAAGTTTCTGGTTGGAGTTTGTATGGACTAGTTGTAAATTAGCAATTGCCTGGCGGTAGGGCTTTTGATTTGGTTGGTCGATAGTAACGCCATCTGTGGGGGTCTCTGGATGAAAGCTTTGAATTGCGCTCTTGCGATCGCCGATCAGTGAGTTTCATTGTTATGTCGATAGGGACAGCCACTTAGCGGCAGATCTTTTGATTTTTGGGTTGCTGTCTAGGCTGAAGTTTCTGGTTGGAGTTTGTATGGACTAGTTGTAAATTAGCAATTGCCTGGCGGTAGGGCTTTTGATTTGGTTGGTCGATAGTAACGCCATCTGTGGGGGTCTCTGGATGAAAGCTTTGAATTGCGCTCTTGCGATCGCCGATCAGTGAGTTTCATTGTTATGTCGATAGGGACAGCCACTTAGCGGCAGATCTTTTGATTTTTGGGTTGCTGTCTAGGCTGAAAGCCAAAAATTTTATATTTCACAATTTTATAGTTCACAATTGAATCAGCCCAGATTATATTAACCTGTATTAGCCAAGAACTTTTTTTCAAATTATTCGTAAATATACTTTTGCTGACGTGATCATATAGTTACGCTTGGACTGATTCGGGTTAAAGTTTCTGGTTGGAGTTTGTATGGACTGGGAGATCTTTTGATTTGGTTGCTGGCTGGGCTGAAAGCCAGACATTCATTTAAAGCAACAGCAGCGGAGCGCTAATACTCCAGCATACTTACTGTAGCATACAATGTAGCAATGTAGTTTGTTTATACTAAATAAAGCGAAACAAAACCTTGTTTACGTTTGATTCATTTAAAGCAATAGCAGCGGATCGCTTATACTCTAGCATACTTACTGTAGCATACAATGTAGCAATGTAGTTTGTTTATACTAAATAAAGGGAAACAAAACCCAATAAAAGACTTTTGATTTATTTAAACAAGCAACGGTCCAGACGCTTTTCATATTCTACCAGGAGTATGCATTTGTTTACGAATTGATGCCTTTAAAGTTTAAAGCAGCAACAGCGGATTGCTTTTTCCAAAAAAGTCAAAAATATTTTCTCATGTGGCTTGAAATTGGTTACTTCCCAAACAAAAAAAAAAAAAATCCATGTGTCTTCTGAACTTATTTCTCATATATAAAGGGAGTAACAGAAAAATAGTTTAACATACTCGATAACTAACATGAATAATGTGCAACGGTTATTTGCAAGGATTAGGGCTGCTGAGTGGGATTTGGACGATAATGTCCAATATGTCCTACGTAATGCACGGAGTCCTGACGATGCAGTTGACGCCAGTTATATTCAAAGTAAGCGATATTAATCAAAATTAAAACAATGAAAAAACTTATTAATTGAATTTTGTTTTCTTTTTTTTCTTTACAGGCGCCTATGCTCATGTGTTTCGTAGGGAATTTCCCATCACGGAACGAAGCGTAGAGCGGGTTCCATTTATAATGGTCTCGTTTTTGACAACAGTGCCTGGCATCGCAGCACATTGCGATGACTCGGGACGATTGCGGTATTATTGCTGCACCCACGACAACGACTTGTTTCGCTGGGGGAGAGCACTCCAAGAGAATGATATATCCAGCACTACAGATTGAAAAATGTAGAAGACAAGACCTAGAAAAATATATGAATATTTCTTAAATTTATAAATTTAAGAAAATTATATAATAATTGAAACAAGAAAAATATGTTTAAAAACTTTTGTTTTTATTAAATAAATTCAAATAAAAATTTTAGACATAAATGTCCACAGTTAAAAGAATTGTAGTTTTGTAATTGATTATAGTTATACGTTAGGTTACGATTTCCAAGATATTTGATGATTTCCTTCGGAGGAGGTAAGTTCCCAAAGCTATCAAAATATTCCTTCCGATTTTTGTCTTTGTAATATGCTACCCAATGTGTACCAATTCCACTAGATGAATCCAGATTCACAATACCGCTTTCAATTTGATGTACGCGTTTTGGTAGTTCATCTAGCATAAATACTCCTCTAAAGTGTGGTATATTCACAGCGAATTTTCGTAAATCAACATCAGTTAATGCTCTTTTGGGTAGCTTACTTAAGAGTTTTTTGAATAGGGTTTATAATAGAATCCAAGTCCTTTTCTATATGGTTTAAGATGTAAACCTTTGCCGATCGCAATCGCTTCCATATTTTTATTATGCCGGAGAGCTTCATGCAATTATTCTTTTGCTGCTCTCGCTTCATTAATGGTCTTTACAATTGACGAACCTCCTGATGCTAATGCACCGATTGCACCGAGTGCTGTTAGTATAGGTACAAGTGGTAAAAACCCTCCTACTTTGGGTACAGATATTACTCGAGGAATTTGTATAGAATGTTTTTTATTTCCTATGGTAGATCTAATTGATTTTTTAGCAATTTTAATAGCGTCTTGAATGTTGTCTGGCTTAACTTTCTTTAACATTTTAGTCGCATTTTTTATTGCTGAAGAAAATGTTTTTTTAACTTTCAATCCACGTTTTTTCGGCCCTCTCATTACACACCCCATACCTAGTTTGGTTTTAGTTTTCATGACGTTTGTTATGAACCAACCGGCTGCACGTTCACCAATGCTGCTTTCTTTAGATTTTACCCGTTCCCAAGCTCGTTCAGCTAATATTTTATCCGCTATATGACGTTGATTTAATTCTTTAGATTTAGAGTACGCAATATCGTGTTCTCTACAACTAGCGTCGAGTGGATTAATACCTTGATCGCCACGTTTTAATCGTTTATGTAATTTTGTTCCTGGTCCACAAAACTGATATCCTGGTAGATGTAGTTCTATAGGTAACTTGTTTATAATTGTGTCAAGTAAACCATAGCCTTTGATGGTTGTTTTTTACTAAAACGTTTGATGTATGTCATTCCCATTATATATATTTTTTTTTTGACTAAAAATATTATATAAAAGTTTTCGTTTATATATACAATTTTTTAGTTGATATGAAGATGCGCTTCACAAAACAACAAAAACAGATTGTTGTGCAAAATTTGGATGCTAAAGCAACACCTCACTTATCAAATCAGCAACCAAGACATGGATCGCTAATACCGAATACATTGAGAACATTAATCGTGGGACCATCGAATTGTGGAAAAACTAACGTAATGTTGAGTTTAATAGAGAGTCCGAATGGATTAAAATTTGTAAAATATTTACATATATTCAAAGTCATTGCATCAACCGAAATATCAATATCTGAGTAAATTGATTAAACCGATCAAGGGAATGGGATATTTTACATTTTCTGAGAATGATGAAGTTTTACTACCAGAAAAGGCGAAAAGTAATTCGATAATGATATTCGATGATGTTGCATGCGAAAAACAAAATAATATACGATATTATTTTTGTATGGGTCGACATAACAATATTGATAGTTTCTATTTATGTCAAACGTATACACGAATACCCAAACATTTGATACGAGACAATGCAAATATGATTATAATGTTTAAACAAGATGGAATAAATATTAAACATATATATAACGATCATGTGGGTACAGACATGAGTTTTAAAAACTTTATGGAAATGTGTTGTGAATGTTGGCGAGATAAATACGGATTTCTTGTTATAAATAAAGATGACCCCATTGAGAATGGTAGATATCGAAAGGGATTCGATATATTTATTAAATTATAAAAGGACGCTCTATAGAAATTCAGCCATTAGTAATATGTAAAACTTTGATCAGATCAGATCTGATCTGCTATTTAACCTGATCTGCTATTTAACCTGATCTGTTATTTAATCTGTTATTTAACCTGATCTGATATTTAACCTGTGATCTGCTATTTAACCTGATCTGGTGTGATCGAAACCTGATATACAAAATTAAGTTCAATGGATGAAAAATTGATGACAAACATTATAAGTGCGAGGAATTTCTTAAAAAGAAAGTTGCAAGCTATAAAGACTGGAGAATTAACAGAAACTGATAATCTAGAAAAACAATTTTCACCCATAACAAAACCATTAAAGGAGTTTATTGATACAGCTAAGAAATATATAAGTATAAAACAGGAAGAATTTAAACAAGAGAAGGTCGAGAATGAATCTGATGATGATGATGATGATGATGACACCTTTAAATCTATAAATTTAGACTCTATGTACCCAACTCAAAGAAAAGAAGCTCTAGCGTTCAGTTCACCAATTCAAAGAAACGAATCCGAATACTTCAAAACAGAAACAAATAGAAGCGATACAAATACGAATGAAGACACTACTATTAACAACACAAATGATAGCAATAGTTCCAAAATAATATCAGATTTATCATTGTTGAATAAAATCAACAAATTAGATTTGGTATATGGAGTCAACCGAGGTTTAGATGGTAATTGGCGATTTGGTAAATTGCCCCTTAAAATAACTGCTAATAAAATACAAATTGGAGCTAACAGTTGGGATTTCACAGACGGTCTGTTTAGTCTGTTATTTTATAAAAAACCTCCAAAAACATATAACGAAACAGAATTAAATACTTACAAATCGATATTATTAGCTACGAATGCCCATAAACGCAATTTTAACGCACACAAACAAATAAAAGGAAGCAAAGCACATAAATATAAACAAATTATTCAAAAATTGTTGAATGCTGATTTATCATCAACGTCATCAACAACAACAACAGCAACATCAACACCAATAAAATCCACACATACAGGAACTGGGCTAATGAAATTAAATTCAACTAAAACAAATTACGTATATTGGGATAATCCTAATGAACTAGTAGATCGTTTGCGACTATTAATTTCATCACAGTCAGCCGGTCACAACAATCACAATAACGAAATTGTTTCAATCATTGAAGAATTGAGAGAGGGTAATATAATAGTATAAGAATAGAGACATGAGTGTTGATAAATTTGGTCGCTATTCCCACAATGCGAAACGAACCCACAGCAATGTTAAAAAATCTATAATAAAGGATATTGGTTTTACATTTGATCATGATCGAAATATTAATATGAATTCTAAACGAATTATTAATTTGGACGCACCCATTGCTTCTAATGATGCAACAACGAAAGATTTCGTAAATAAACTCATGAGAGAACAATACGACCGTATCGAAACATATTCAGAACACTTCGAAACAAATATAGATCAAATAAAGTTGGAAATTGAAAATATGATAGATAAGCTCATGAGAGAACAATACGACCGTGTCGAAACATACTCAGAACGCTTCGATAAAAATATAGAGCAAATAAAGACGCAAATTGAAATTATGAACAAAAATATTGAAGAAATTAGGAGGGAAATGCCACCGACTGCAAAAGAGGATAACAGTAATTTAGGTTACGATTTTACGAAATTAGGTCCACGCGAGCTTTTTGGACCTTAAATATTGTATTATTCTATCATCGTCATCATCAACAACAACACCATCAACTACTACACCACATAAAAAAAAAAATAAATAAATAAATAAAAATAACATTTTATTGTTTATTGTTTTTAAATTTTCACATAAATATTCATCTAAATCGTATATTTGTGAGATATTTAAAAAATCTTGGAGCCACACCTTCTTCTCAGAACCCTTTACAAAGATTTTGTGAATAATTAAGTTTGATTGAAGGAAATGTTTTACGTCTTCTAATGAAAAGGCACCATCATCCCATTTAAGTCCATGTTTATTGTTAGTTAACCAGTTATTTTGTTTTTGATATCCATTGCTCAACTGATGGAAATTGAACGGTGGTTTCATTAAAAATTTAGCACAATGAGTAATATTGTAGCAAATTGCTAGCTCCTTCAATATAAATGTGTTGTTAAAGCTTTTGAAACCTTGGATATCAATAACAGCAACGTCCACACATCTGTTCATATTGAGGCTTTTTGTTAAACTAATTTTACGTTCTCTAAATCTCATAAGTATAGTTCTTTGATATGAGGTTCTATGCATGTTTTCTTATTTCACCAGTAAGTGGTGTATATTTAATAACACGATCGTTTATGAGTACGCAATAAGCAGTTGTACCGGCTTCAACAATTGTGTTTGTTTTAAATTCGATGCGAATATCAATGGGACCGCTTTTAACTTGTTCATTCTGATGAGTTACATCAATTACTATAATAGGATTTTTCATATATTGTTCACGAGTTAGTAAGGGTTGCGGTTCACGCATGTAATAACTTTGTTGAAACTTTGAATACATATCATAGAGCAAAGAATAACGATCTTTTGAAAAGTTAATATTAAGATCATCGTATGGATATGTTTCAGAATTTAGATTAACCTTAACATCACTAATATCGCAATGTTGTAGTTTCATCTCCTTTTCAAATGTTAACAATACAAATCGAGGTCTTTCGTTTTGTGGCGCTAATTTAACATTCCATAAATGATTTTGAGCGTTAGCAACAAACGGATTAAAATAACAATCCCAATTTCGAAATGATAACGAAATTGGCTGTCGACTTTGAATTACTTTAAAAATTTGTAGTTTTGATGAATCATTCAATTGGATATGAGGTACCTTCCAAGAAACGTGGGTTATTAATAATTCTGGAACCTCCTGGGACTCAGTCGAGTATACAGCTCTTTCATCTGATTTGGAGCGTAATAATATCAATTCATGTTTCGCGTTCAATAATACTTTATTATAATCTTCGGCGAAGCCCAACAACATTTTGAGTGGAACACAAAAATCAAAACATGATTTTTTAGGGTGTAACTCATCAATCGGTGTCCATCCAGCATTTCTAAGCATAGAACTTTCATTAGTATTTAGCGAAACAAAATTTTTCGTTGTTGTTGTCGCACCCAAATGACGAGTACGATCAATTTCTATACCATTTAGTTCATATCGAATTTCATCAAATAAATAACTCATACAATTATTTTTCAAACGAATGTTTTCAGAGATTTCATTATCTTTTAAGGATACTTTTCCCTCAACATAGAGTAGACTTTCACAGGGTAGAATATAAAGATCTTGATTTTGAATTGTGATGCGTATTTCATCATTGTTATTAAAAGATTGTAAGTACGGTGCATAGCTATGAAATTCCTTTTTAGTGATACGATCGTCATAGATCGGTTTTTGCAATATATCGATTATTTCACTCATATTTGATCTATTATAGTTTTAATTTAAAACCCAAATATTTCAAGTATTTCTTGTTTGCAGTTGAAAGAGCTTTGTTTCGGTTTTGTTGTTTTTGTTGTTGATTTTGATGATAATTCGTCTTATGTCCACGTTGATCAACAGCTAGGGGCTTACTAATCATTGGAGATCCTCTCAAAGGATTTTTATAGTATATAATCATTTTTTTTGTTTTACTCTTCAGGTTTTAAATGAAGTCTGAGTGAAATTGTTTCTCCACGAAAATTAAGCAGTTCCCCGTCTTGATTAACAATTTTGATTGTAATTGAACTTATTTCTCTTGTATTAACTGGTAAATAAATAAGATTATTCGGAATTTCATCTATTTTGTAGCCGGGTTCAACATTAATTGAAAACTGATGTAGTGTATGCGCCAACACCCCGTTTATATATGAACCACTGACAATATTGCATTCAATGGAGACTATATTGTTTTTTGTTATCATCAAACTATTATTTGATGCATACTCTTCCCCTGCTTTCAATACAATTTTATCGAAGCCCAACAACGGTGCGATACTCCGTGGTTTATTGAAAAAAATCAATTGCAGAGAATATACACACTTGCATTGTGTTATTATTCGCATCTATTTGAAGAATATTATCATTGCTAGTGGTGAATGCATTGCTTGCGTTGTGTTCTTTGTTAGCGCTGACTTCTTTGGTAACAAGATGTTCATACTCAAATACGATATGCTCGACTATATCATCAAATTCATACGATCCAATAGGTATTTCAATAACATGATTACCAATGTGAAACATGTTATTGTCTACATCTATATTAGGTATTGAATGATATGCATGAAAATTTACAACAGCACATTGATAGTTTTTATTCAACTGTATTGGTGGGAAATAATGTTCAGTTAAAATTGACTCGTTACCGGTTAAATTTAATGTTATTGACATCTTGAACGTTATTTATGTACTAACAATGAAAAAACGTTGTTACATTATTAAAAAAGAAAAGTTTTTGATTTTATTCAGTAAAAATACATGTTACATTTTTTTATTTTACTACATCTTTCTTACTTATCCATGAATTATGATTATTGGGGAACCCTAACCATTTAACGAAAACTTTATCTCCTTTGGTTTTAAGAATCTTCTCCACCAAATATGTATCGGGAAAATTACTTTTTAATAATTCATATTCATAAAATCCACCTTTAATCGCATGACCTTCGTAATCTTTTAATATATAAGTAGTAGGGTTTGTGTTTTGTATATGATGAATTGTAAATATTTCAGTTGTCCAGTTTGGTGTGTAGCCTTTTTCAAAAACATGTTTATATTTACTAATTCGCACACTATCGTTAATCTTGAATCTCGGTGTACGATACATTTTCAAGTTGTTATATGCAGTATCTAATATTTCCTTTTCATTAGATGGGTTGACATTGCATGGAGCTAACTGAATAGTTCTATGTACTCTATTATTGTAATCATTAATTAAATTTTGATACTTTTCAATCCACTTGTATGTTCCATGATAACTAAACTCTTTCCACATCATTTCCTTTAGCGTTCTGTTAAAGCGTTCGGCAATAGATGCTTTCAATACACTATACGTTGAGTAATGATTAATTTCGTGTTGTTGCATCAAGCTGTGAAATACTTTGTTGAAAAACTCTTTTCCGTCATCAGTTTGAAGGTTACGTGGTATGCGTCCTTGTATGAGTATACTTTTCATGGCTTTTGTAACATCATCAGCTTTTTTTGTTTTCAGCGCTACTCCCCATGCAAATTTTGAAAATGTATCTATAACTGTGAGCAAGAAGCGATAACCTTTATTATATGTGGAGTATGTACCCATTTCTACAAGATCAGCCTGCCAAAGATCATCAATACCCTTCATTATCACCTTTCGACGTGGGAAATTTCGTCGAGATTGTGTATGTAGCTCTGCAACTAGGTTTCTTTTACTCATTTTTTAAATTTTTATTTATTTATTTATTTTTTTTTTTATGTGGTGTAGTAGTTGATGGTGTTGTTGTTGATGATGACGATGATAGAATAATACAATATTTAAGGTCCAAAAAGCTCGCGTGGACCTAATTTCGTAAAATCGTAACCTTAATTACTGTTATCCTCTTTTGCAGTCGGTGGCATTTCCCTCCTAATTTCTTCAATATTTTTGTTCATAATTTCAATTTGCGTCTTTATTTGCTCTATATTTTTATCGAAGCGTTCTGAGTATGTTTCGACACGGTCGTATTGTTCTCTCATGAGCTTATCTATCATATTTTCAATTTCCAACTTTATTTGATCTATATTTGTTTCGAAGTGTTCTGAATATGTTTCGATACGGTCGTATTGTTCTCTCATGAGTTTATTTACGAAATCTTTCGTTGTTGCATCATTAGAAGCAATGGGTGCGTCCAAATTAATAATTCGTTTAGAATTCATATTAATATTTCGATCATGATCAAATGTAAAACCAATATCCTTTATTATAGATTTTTTAACATTGCTGTGGGTTCGTTTCGCATTGTGGGAATAGCGACCAAATTTATCAACACTCATGTCTCTATTCTTATACTATTATATTACCCTCTCTCAATTCTTCAATGATTGAAACAATTTCGTTATTGTGATTGTTGTGACCGGCTGACTGTGATAAAATTAATAGTCGCAAACGATCTACTAGTTCATTAGGATTATCCCAATATACGTAATTTGTTTTAGTTGAATTTAATTTCATTAGCCCAGTTCCTGTATGTGTGGATTTTATTGGTGTTGATGTTGCTGTTGTTGTTGTTGATGACGTTGATGATAAATTAGCATTAAACAATTTTTGAATAATTTGTTTATATTTATGTGCTTTGCTTCCTTTTATTTGTTTGTGTGCGTTAAAATTGCGTTTATGGGCATTCGTAGCTAATAATATCGATTTGTAAGTATTTAATTCTGTTTCGTTATATGTTTTTGGAGGTTTTTTTATAAAATAACAGACTAAACAGACCGTCTGTGAAATCCCAACTGTTAGCTCCAATTTGTATTTTATTAGCAGTTATTTTAAGGGGCAATTTACCAAATCGCCAATTACCATCTAAACCTCGGTTGACTCCATATACCAAATCTAATTTGTTGATTTTATTCAACAATGATAAATCTGATATTATTTTGGAACTATTGCTATCATTTGTGTTGTTAATAGTAGTGTCTTCATTCGTATTTGTATCGCTTCTATTTGTTTCTGTTTTGAAGTATTCGGATTCGTTTCTTTGAATTGGTGAACTGAACGCTAGAGCTTCTTTTCTTTGAGTTGGGTACATAGAGTCTAAATTTATAGATTTAAAGGTGTCATCATCATCATCATCAGATTCATTCTCGACCTTCTCCTGTTTAAATTCTTCCTGTTTTATACTTTTATATTTCTTAGCTGTATCAATAAACTCCTTTAATGGTTTTGTTATGGGTGAAAATTGTTTTTCTAGATTATCAGTTTCTGTTAATTCTCCAGTCTTTATAGCTTGAAACTTTCTTTTTAAGACATTCCTCGCACTTATAATGTTTGTCATCAATTTTTCATCCATTGAACTTAATTTTGTATATCAGGTTTCGATCACACCAGATCAGGTTAAATAGCAGATCACAGGTTAAATATCAGATCAGGTTAAATAACAGATTAAATAACAGATCAGGTTAAATAGCTGATCAGGTTAAATAGCAGATCAGATCTGATCTGATCAAAGTTTTACATATTACTAATGGCTGAATTTCTATAGAGCGTCCTTTTATAATTTAATAAATATATCGAATCCCTTTCGATATCTACCATTCTCAATGGGGTCATCTTTATTTATAACAAGAAATCCGTATTTATCTCGCCAACATTCACAACACATTTCCATAAAGTTTTTAAAACTCATGTCTGTACCCACATGATCGTTATATATATGTTTAATATTTATTCCATCTTGTTTAAACATTATAATCATATTTGCATTGTCTCGTATCAAATGTTTGGGTATTCGTGTATACGTTTGACATAAATAGAAACTATCAATATTGTTATGTCGACCCATACAAAAATAATATCGTATATTATTTTGTTTTTCGCATGCAACATCATCGAACATCATTATCGAATTACTTTTCGCCTTTTCTGGTAGTAAAACTTCATCATTCTCAGAAAATGTAAAATATCCCATTCCCTTGATCGGTTTAATCAATTTACTCAGATATTGATATTTCGGTTGATGCAATGACTTTGAATATATGTAAATATTTTACAAATTTTAATCCATTCGGACTCTCTATTAAACTCAACATTACGTTAGTTTTTCCACAATTCGATGGTCCCACGATTAATGTTCTCAATGTATTCGGTATTAGCGATCCATGTCTTGGTTGCTGATTTGATAAGTGAGGTGTTGCTTTAGCATCCAAATTTTGCACAACAATCTGTTTTTGTTGTTTTGTGAAGCGCATCTTCATATCAACTAAAAAATTGTATATATAAACGAAAACTTTTATATAATATTTTTAGTCAAAAAAAAAATATATATAATGGGAATGACATACATCAAACGTTTTAGTAAAAAACCAACCATCAAAGGCTATGGTTTACTTGACACAATTATAAACAAGTTACCTATAGAACTACATCTACCAGGATATCAGTTTTGTGGACCAGGAACAAAATTACAAAAACGATTAAAACGTGGCGATCAAGGTATTAATCCACTCGACGCTAGTTGTAGAGAACACGATATTGCGTACTCTAAATCTAAAGAATTAAATCAACGTCATATAGCGGATAAAATATTAGCTGAACGAGCTTGGGAACGGGTAAAATCTAAAGAAAGCAGCATTGGTGAACGTGCAGCCGGTTGGTTCATAACAAACGTCATGAAAACTAAAACCAAACTAGGTATGGGGTGTGTAATGAGAGGGCCGAAAAAACGTGGATTGAAAGTTAAAAAAACATTTTCTTCAGCAATAAAAAATGCGACTAAAATGTTAAAGAAAGTTAAGCCAGACAACATTCAAGACGCTATTAAAATTGCTAAAAAATCAATTAGATCTACCATAGGAAATAAAAAACATTCTATACAAATTCCTCGAGTAATATCTGTACCCAAAGTAGGAGGGTTTTTACCACTTGTACCTATACTAACAGCACTCGGTGCAATCGGTGCATTAGCATCAGGAGGTTCGTCAATTGTAAAGACCATTAATGAAGCGAGAGCAGCAAAAGAACAATTGCATGAAGCTCTCCGGCATAATAAAAATATGGAAGCGATTGCGATCGGCAAAGGTTTACATCTTAAACCATATAGAAAAGGACTTGGATTCTATTATAAACCCTATTCAAAAAACTCTTAAGTAAGCTACCCAAAAGAGCATTAACTGATGTTGATTTACGAAAATTCGCTGTGAATATACCACACTTTAGAGGAGTATTTATGCTAGATGAACTACCAAAACGCGTACATCAAATTGAAAGCGGTATTGTGAATCTGGATTCATCTAGTGGAATTGGTACACATTGGGTAGCATATTACAAAGACAAAAATCGGAAGGAATATTTTGATAGCTTTGGGAACTTACCTCCTCCGAAGGAAATCATCAAATATCTTGGAAATCGTAACCTAACGTATAACTATAATCAATTACAAAACTACAATTCTTTTAACTGTGGACATTTATGTCTAAAATTTTTATTTGAATTTATTTAATAAAAACAAAAGTTTTTAAACATATTTTTCTTGTTTCAATTATTATATAATTTTCTTAAATTTATAAATTTAAGAAATATTCATATATTTTTCTAGGTCTTGTCTTCTACATTTTTCAATCTGTAGTGCTGGATATATCATTCTCTTGGAGTGCTCTCCCCCAGCGAAACAAGTCGTTGTCGTGGGTGCAGCAATAATACCGCAATCGTCCCGAGTCATCGCAATGTGCTGCGATGCCAGGCACTGTTGTCAAAAACGAGACCATTATAAATGGAACCCGCTCTACGCTTCGTTCCGTGATGGGAAATTCCCTACGAAACACATGAGCATAGGCGCCTGTAAAGAAAAAAAAGAAAACAAAATTCAATTAATAAGTTTTTTCATTGTTTTAATTTTGATTAATATCGCTTTGAATATAACTGGCGTCAACTGCCTCGTCAGGACTCCGTGCATTACGTAGGACATATTGGACATTATCGTCCAAATCCCACTCAGCAGCCCTAATCCTTGCAAATAACCGTTGCACATTATTCATGTTAGTTATCGAGTATGTTAAACTATTTTTCTGTTACTCCCTTTATATATGAGAAATAAGTTCAGAAGACACATGGATTTTTTTTTTTTTTGTTTGGGAAGTAACCAATTTCAAGCCACATGAGAAAATATTTTTGACTTTTTTGGAAAAAGCAATCCGCTGTTGCTGCTTTAAACTTTAAAGGCATCAATTCGTAAACAAATGCATACTCCTGGTAGAATATGAAAAGCGTCTGGACCGTTGCTTGTTTAAATAAATCAAAAGTCTTTCATTGGGTTTTGTTTCGCTTTGTTAATCGAATTTCAAGCCACATGAGAAAATATTTTTGACTTTTTTGGAAAAAGCAATCCGCTGTTGCTGCTTTAAACTTTAAAGGCATCAATTCGTAAACAAATGCATACTCCTGGTAGAATATGAAAAGCGTCTAGACCGTTGCTTGTTTAAATAAATCAAAAGTCTTTTATTGGGTTTTGTTTCCCTTTATTTAGTATAAACAAACTACATTGCTACATTGTATGCTACAGTAAGTATGCTAGAGTATAAGCGATCCGCTGCTGTTGCTTTAAATGAATCAAACGTAAACAAGGTTTTGTTTCCCTTTATTTAGTATAAACAAACTACATTGCTACATTGTATGCTACAGTAAGTATGCTGGAGTATTAGCGCTCCGCTGCTGTTGCTTTAAATGAATGTCTGGCTTTCAGCCCAGCCAGCAACCAAATCAAAAGATCTCCCAGTCCATACAAACTCCAACCAGAAACTTTAACCCGAATCAGTCCAAGCGTAACTATATGATCACGTCAGCAAAAGTATATTTACGAATAATTTGAAAAAAAGTTCTTGGCTAATACAGGTTAATATAATCTGGGCTGATTCAATTGTGAACTATAAAATTGTGAAATATAAAATTTTTGGCTTTCAGCCTAGACAGCAACCCAAAAATCAAAAGATCTGCCGCTAAGTGGCTGTCCCTATCGACATAACAATGAAACTCACTGATCGGCGATCGCAAGAGCGCAATTCAAAGCTTTCATCCAGAGACCCCCACAGATGGCGTTACTATCGACCAACCAAATCAAAAGCCCTACCGCCAGGCAATTGCTAATTTACAACTAGTCCATACAAACTCCAACCAGAAACTTCAGCCTAGACAGCAACCCAAAAATCAAAAGATCTGCCGCTAAGTGGCTGTCCCTATCGACATAACAATGAAACTCACTGATCGGCGATCGCAAGAGCGCAATTCAAAGCTTTCATCCAGAGACCCCCACAGATGGCGTTACTATCGACCAACCAAATCAAAAGCCCTACCGCCAGGCAATTGCTAATTTACAACTAGTCCATACAAACTCCAACCAGAAACTTCAGCCTAGACAGCAACCCAAAAATCAAAAGATCTGCGGCTAAG
Source organism: Heteromyza rotundicornis (assembly GCA_951394025.1). Taxonomy (NCBI): domain Eukaryota; kingdom Metazoa; phylum Arthropoda; class Insecta; order Diptera; family Heleomyzidae; genus Heteromyza; species Heteromyza rotundicornis. The sequence continues at coordinate 24,549,336 of OX596011.1, read as the reverse complement.
TGGCTGTCCCTATCGACATAACAATGAAACTCACTGATCGGCGATCGCAAGAGCGCAATTCAAAGCTTTCATCCAGAGACCCCCACAGATGGCGTTACTATCGACCAACCAAATCAAAAGCCCTACCGCCAGGCAATTGCTAATTTACAACTAGTCCATACAAACTCCAACCAGAAACTTTAACCCGAATCAGTCCCAACGTGCCTATATGATCACGTCAGCAATAGTATATTTACGAATAATTCGAAAAAAAGTTCTGGGTTAATAAAGGTTAATATAATCTGGGCTGATTCAATTGTGAACTATAAAATTTTTAGCTTTCAGCCTAGACAGCAACCAAACCAAAGACACCAACTAAAATTTTTGGCTTTCAGCCTAGACAGCAACCAAATCAAAGACACCAACCATATAAAAAGTGGTGAAACAAGCTTGTTGATGGAGGAGAGCTCGAGGGGAGGAGCAAAAAAGACCGAAAAGAGCTTTAATCTTTCAGTTTTTACACTGGAGGAATTTTGCTCCTTCTCACTAAACCCAGAAACCCCATATTAACACTACTGCTGTGCGGTATTGATTACTTTTGTAATCAAATACACAAAAGTTTTGAGTACAATTACTGTAATTGTACTCAAAACTCTTTGAGTACGAGTACAAATTTTTTTGAATATCGTAATCGTACTCGTGGCGGCCTTGGTGCAGTGGCTAAAACCTCTGATTCACGATCGGGAGCAAAAATATGTACCGTCGAAATAATGCAATACTTTTAGGAGCCGTCAACAGCCGACACTGTTTTACACCAAAGTTCGTATTCTGCCTTCACTGCAGACATTGATGTGTTATCATCCAAATATTCGTGAAGATTTTCTAATTCGTTAACGTGGTTAGGTGAAGCAAAGCCAGGAAGAAGTATCTGAAAATATTAGCAATTCGATATGTACATAATTTGGTTTGACCTCTATGCTCAAATATGAGTTTTAGAAAATCAAATGTATATAAATAATTTAGTAGTGCTGGCAATGGAGTAACCTTACCTGAAGACTTGAAAGTACATCTTCATTAGAAATAAATCTATCGGAAATATTTTGAATAAGACCTTCAACGCAAGGTATGAATACAGACACCCTCAAATATTCTTCAACTGATGTTGTGCCAGTATGTGCACGTGATGTCTGCTTGGAGAGCCTTGGAAGCTGTAGGTCCGATTGAAAAGTATTTTCGCAAAGTGTTGAAGCAGAATTAAAGATGGACTTAAAAACTTCTGCCTTGCCGATACTTTTGTAGGGTATCCAATAATGTTTTTGCATGTTTAAATCCATGAACTTTTCTTGAAGAAAATCGACAACGGAAGTATAAGACTGAATAGTTTCTCACAAACAAGAAGGCTGACAAGAAAATTTTACTTTCCAACAGCTGTCGACAATCGTTTTTTCATTCAACTACTTCCGCGGTGGTATTTTAAGAGTTATGCGTGAAATGTGGTATTTACATATTAATTTGATAGACACTTTTTTATGAAATATAATTTGTAAAATTTAGAGACCGACCGAAATCGCTTTTTTTAATTTCGGCCAAAACCGAAATGGCCGAAATTTTTTATTTTTTTTTCGGCCGAAACCGAAATGGCCGAATTTTCATTTTTTCAATGTCTGCCGAAACCGAAAAAATAAAAGAAAAAATTGTGAATTTAAATGTAATAAAGTTGTACATAATTAAGCGTATCAGTAGGGTGAAATCAATCATTTTAAATTCAAATCATGAATTAGATGAATTTAGAAGCAAACTATCAAATGCGTGGAAATCAATTGAAGGGCAGGGTTCTCACTTTTTGCTAAGGCGAGAGTTGTAGATATTCGATTTTAGGGAGTAGATTTCAAGATAGGGGAGTAAATTTAATTTTATTACGTATAGTAGTAGAAATTCTACGAGAGTAGTAGAAATTACTGTCAAGGTAGTAGATTTCAAGAGAGGGGAGTAGATTAGGGTTTCTGCGTAGAGTAGTAGAGATTCTACTATAGTAGTAGAAATGTCTGTCATTGTAGTAGATTTGTAGAAAGAGTAGTAGTTTAGCATTGTATGAAACTCACATAATATTTTGAGGAGAAGATTACAATAGTTGTAGAGGAGTAGAAATTTAAAAATCATCGCGGGAGTAGGAGATCTGCTCCGATAGAAGAAGAGTGAGAACGCTGTGAAGCGGTTAATGGATGAAGGCTGTATGTAACATACAAATTCTTTCAAGAAAATAAGTTTTTTATTTTTCTTTTTTCAATACAAATTGGGGACTTGTCTTCTTTGTCGCTTCAGATTCTTTGAAACTACGATCAATACTTAAATTTGTGTTACATACCGCTTTTATCCACTTGGTTATTCCTTATGTATTTTGCCACGCCCAATCCAAAAATAATTGCAAAAAAATTTAATTTTTGGTGCGTACTGTAAAAATTTCATTATTATTTTCGTATTCAGCGTGCCAAAATACATAAGAATTTGTCTATCAAGTATATTTAACACACATAATGTTCAGTTGTGTGGATCATTGCAATCTTTGTTATTTATTTGTTACATTTTTCGTATCAAACCGAAATTTTCGGCGGAAATATTGAAATTTGGCCGAAAACGAATCTGAAACACGACCGAAACCGCTTTTTTAGACCGAAATACCGAATTTCGGTCGGTCTCTAGTAAAAATAGTTTATTTTCTTAAATTCAAAACACCCTTTAAAAATAAATGTTCCGTATCAGCGTAAAATTGCTGTCAAAATATGAAAATACGCCCGCCTTGCATACAATTGCGGCGTATGGAAACTAAAAATTTTATCATTTTGTTGAAGTTATAATCAATTTTTTACAGTGAATTAAAGAAATAAATATTTAATTTTCGTGCTCGTTTTTCTTTAATTACATTTTTAAACTTCAATCATTTGCTTGGATTAGTACATTTACGCTCATACGCCGAACGCAAAATTAGAATTAAATCTCATCGGGCGTACGACGTATTTACGCTCCAACTCTGGGCCACTCCATAAAAATACATGTGTTCTAATTACATGTATACATGTATATACGCCGTAAGCTTTTACGCCGAACGCGCCAATTCTGTTCCTACGGTAAGAATATGAATCGAATATTATTCGTTTTAGAAATAAGAGCGGGCGGTCGCGGAAACTCGAACAAGTGCGACCGAACGAGAGCACCAGTATGAGAATGGGGACGTACGGCTACGTGCACTCTCATACAATATGTGTGCAGAAAAGAACTTGTGCGACAATGCACCTTTTGAATCATAATCTTTAGCAAATTGTAGGAATGAACAGTTTGTTGTTTTGGTTTTTACATTTCAGTTAAAGAAAATATTTCATTCTCGCAATTTTTCAGCACATTAAATGGTTTTCATTAAGTTGTGGTTTCGAATTGGAAAATCTACCAAAAATCCATGAAATCGTTGAAAAAATTATAAATCGTAGCAGTAGATATCACTTCTTTTGGTTTCTTAAAGAATGATGTTATACTCGCATGGCATTTTGAACGCTTCATGATTCAATTTGAATAATTTATCGAATATGTTTTCTTTTGTTTATCGCGCTATTATGTTATAAAACTTTTATAAAAATGTATTAAAGAAACTATACTTGAAAATCCCACGCGATAATTAAATTCCCTATTTGCCCGAAGAGTACAGTCGCGAAGAGTGGGATTAGAGCCGACCCTCGCGGTATGGTATCCCCGGCCGAACGAAAAACACGAACACGCGACTACACCGAAACTGCCGCGATATATATATAAGTATTTATATATATGTCTAAAAAAGAACTGACACTTTCCCTACACAAAGAAAATAATACCGAACACAAGCGGAACCCTTTTCGAAATTGACACAAAACGACAAATAACCAAAAGAAATTATTTATACAACAAAAATTATATATTTTTAAACGCACTTGATTTGCAAGATTCTTTGCAGAATCAATTCAACAGCTGGACTTCGATATAATCGATGTCCAGCAACCACTTGGCTCAGATGCGGGACGACACAAACAAAAATGGATAAGGCCAAACAAAATTTCAGAAAAAAACCACAATTCGAAATTCCCATTAAGGAAAACACTTCACTAAAATTCAAAATTGACCGTACACAACCTGACAAACTTTATTAATTTTTCACAAAACTAAAGGCCCGACTGCCTCAATAAAAAAAACTAAAACCAGTCGCTGGTAGAAAAATACTCCCGTTGAGAAATCCGATATAGAAATATCGAGCCACAGTCCAACGACGTTTCAGCTGCTACCACCAAAAATCAGAATTCAAAATAAATCAAAAATTTAATTATTTAAAATTAAAACACTGGTAATAAACCAAACCCAATTAAAAGGTTGAAAAACCAAAAAAAATTTAATTTTTTTTCAAAATTAAATTAAGAAACTTTAAAACCAGTCACAACCAAAACTACCGCTCAAAGAATTAGAATATGCAAGCGCCTGTGACTAGAGCCCGACCGATAAGCATTTTCAGGCCGAAGCCGATGCCGAAGGTCAATTGGCAGCCTATTACTTCGGCCGACGCCGAAGGCCTATACCGAAGCCGATACTTAAATAAAAACCCTTTAAATCTTGTTTTTTCGTGTATTTTCATTCAAATTCGAGTATATAAATACACATTTAGTTTTTAAGGAACTAAAAATTTATTTAAACAAATAATAAAAGTAACCAAAAGAATTCACAAACAAATTTGGGCCTCCTAGGTCAAAACTAACAGGAGCCTCAAATTATTCCATATATCCCATGTAAGAACAATTGGATTTTTTTAAAATCACTTTTAAAAATTTGGAGTAAAGCTTAAAATAATGGGAATTTAGAAGAAATGGTAGAGAATTCTGCAAAGAATAAATCCATCTAAGTAGCTGTTTTTTAAGGACTCCCCAAATGCGTCAGGTGATGGGCAAAGGATGTTCTAGTTGATGGTAAAAACCACCTTTAAATGTCAGCACAAGAACTACTTTTCATATATGTTGGCGCAGCAATCTGGGCTACATTTCTTAAAGGTAGAATCCTTCCGTGAGCCTCCTACCAATATATTTGAAATTTCATACAGTTTACCAGGACTCCTTTTAACATAAACATCAGGGCAAGTAGTAAGCTTCTAAATCTATATTTAAAATTCAGTAATCCACCCAGAAAATGTCCAAGGATGTACTTTTTGGCAGCTGTAACCCCGTGCCACGCAATTTGAGGCGAGATTCACTAAACATTCGATGATTACTAACTTAAATTTTAATCATATTTTTTGTTTTGTGGGCCTCTTGTGTCCCATTGGAAATTCCATCAATTACACAATTTCAATTCAAGTCTCAAGAAAATCAGTAAGACCGTTTAGATGCGATGTGGGCTAGAAAATCGTATCGTAAAAAATTATTTTTGGTTTTCGGTGTCGCAAAAAAAAAGAAAAAAATTGAAAAGCTTCGGCCAAAACTTAGGCCATTTTTCGGTAAAACCGAAGCCGAATGTGCATTTTCGGCCGATAACGACCGAAGCCGATGCCGAAGCCGATTAATCGGTCGGGCTCTACCTGTGACGCTCACTTTCCATTTTCTCCATTCCCCCACACATGAAGCCAGTATTCGCAGTCAGGGCCACAGTATACAGCATGGTAGAAGAATATAAGGTAGTGCCGCTTCTGACACTTTCCGCCCTCTTAACCATCTGACATAAATAAGGATTGTACTACCAGATCTATTTAAAAACAATCCCCCGAAAAGTGCTGCCAGATGTGGCGATTTGTGGACATTTTGCCAACTTAAAACCTAATTTTGTGACGTATTTATGCAATGGCAACATGAAACGATGTTATATTTGTAAAATCTGACCCTTAAATGTTACTTTATACCAGCAAAACTTAAAAAAAAAACTTGGAAAGAGTAAAATGACGATATGTTATGAAAAATATTTGGCAACGCGGGGAGGAACCGGTATTATCGACCAGCCAATTCTTGACCAATTTTAATATTTCTTTTTTTAAAATGTTCGTCTCGTCGTCAGGAATCGATTAAGCTCCGAAATTTCTGATTCCGATCATTTATTGCTAAGATATTCAACAATGTATGCATTCAAATGCCTTCTGCGTGGCCGGTGCTCAAGGATTAAAACCCTCAGTATGTCCAACGGCAGCTACGCTGTCAGAAGTACTTCTGCGTTCAGGTACTTTCTGTGAGAGATCACATTTACGCGACCACATTTATTTGTATAAAATTAAAAGTGTGCCAACACTGGCCATAATTCTTATTTTCTGAATATTTTGTATGGAAAGTGAAAATTTCATTGTTAAATATCTCTGCAATTAATTATCGGAATGACAAATTTCAGAGCTTAATTGATTCCTGACGACGAAACGAACATTTAAAAAAAATAAATATTAAAATCGGTCAAGAATTAGCTGGTCGATAATACAGGGGCCGAATCGGCAACGCCAACACGTTTCTTAGAAAATTTTAAATAATGTGGCAACTTTGTGAACAATAAATTAAACGTCAGAATCCTTATTTCTGTCATTTTGCCTGAAGTGGATCAACCTTATTTTCTTTAGCCATGGTATACAGTACCTGCATCAGCTACAAATTCGAACCAGCCTTCATGGTCTCATCTGTCAAAATCAGCTGATGTTCAAATTAGAGCTATGAAAAATTTGAATTTTTGTAGTCGGTTTTTTCCACCGTTGCGCAGCAAAAGAAAATTTCAAAATGGGTCGCGTAAATTGTGCTTTGTGCAAAAACTATGAAGAAAAACAAAAAAACGGTATTTTTTTAAGGTTCCAAAAGCGGAACATATGAGGAAGCGGTGGGTCGACCAGCGCGGAAATAATTTTGCTAATTGTGCGCGCATTTCTTGGCCAGAGATTTTATCAATGGTCCAGGAGTTTCACCACGAGTGCGACTGCAGCCAGGCGCTGTGCCTTCATTACCCACGACATTGGAGGAGGAAAATGTTTGCAGTACATTAGTGGATGGTGTGACCGGATTTGTTCACTCCTGGACGCAAACAGAGTATTCACAAGTAGTCACATAAAGAATCATAAACATGAATTTTTTCATAAATTTGTTTACGATTCTTTATGTGACTACTTGTGAATATCCTTAATGTAAGTTTTAAATGAAAATAGAAACAATATTGTTATTTTATTTTCTCGAGTACCAAAGCAAAAGTACCGGTTACGTAGGTACATTGTAACCAACTTCGCTTGACACTATGGTGTTGTTCTTCTTCTTCCTATCAGCTGTTTCTCGCTATTGACAAATCTGACACCCGAGGCATGCGGATGCAGGTACTGTATACTGTGGTCAGTAGAGCTGTCCAAAAAAATTGCCCGATCTGTCTCGAAAGTGGCTTAAATAACGCAAATACACCAAAAACTCTTAAGTTTGAAATTTCAATCCGATCCGATAACGGCAACCCGGCCCGCAAAGGCCCTGAAGTTGGCCAAAACGGGCTAACACTTGTATGGGGAAAAAAAATAAAACACAAATTTTAAGTTCGTTTTAGATCAAGAAAAATACGAGAAAAAAACCACAATTAAGCATTTTTGACGGAAACCACCCTAGAATTAATTAAAAAACATTTTCGTAAAAATTAAAAAAAAAAAATTAATTATTAAAAAAACTTTTTAAAATAATAAAAATTCAAGAAAAAAACCAAAATTATTGGTTACTTTGATAAATTGTAATTAACAATTCTGTTTAATAAAAAGATTTTGAGATTTTTTGTAACATTATAACTTTTTTTGCTCTTCTGGTGGCATCACTGCCGACCATCGCAATGCCCATCAGCTGTTTTTTATTCCGCCGATGGAAGCGATGGCAGTCAGTGACATCTGGCGAACAGTGCTACCAGATGATCACAAAAAGTTATTATGTGGCAAATACCTCCAAATGATTTTTATTAAACAGAATTTTTAGGAAATATTTATGGGGAAAAATAAAAATTTTGGTTTTTTTATAGTATTTTTCTCATTATAAAATGCATTTTTATTTATTTTTATTATTGATTTTTTTTTTTTTTAATTTTTACGAAAATGTTTTTTAATTAATTCTAGGGTGGTTTCCGCCAAAAATGCTTGATCTAAAACGAACTTAAAATTTGTGTTTTATTTTTTCCCCCCATACAAGTGTTAGCCCGTTTTGGCCAACTTCAGGGCCTTTGCGGGCCGGGTTGCCCTTATCGGATCGGCTTGAAATTACAAACTTAAGAGTTTTTGGTGTATTTGCGTTATTTAAGCCACTTCCGAGACAGATCGGGCAAATTTTGGACAGCTCTAGTGGTCAGGGCTATATGTGAAAAATCTCTTCGTATTTTTCTAGAGTGCACCCAGAGAAATCTTCATGTATTTTAATTAACACTATTCATGTTATATTAACATGAAAAACATTTGTACGCAAAACAAAAACAATTCCAAAAAACTACAACTACATTGACAAAAATCGAAGCAAAACTCACACATTTACACAAATGAGAAATTTTTTTTTCGAAAATAAAAATATATTCGACCATTCTGTCAAATGGAAAATTTGAAAATAAACAGAAGAAATTTTTGAATTTCAAAACAAATTTTTTTTTGTCGGCCTGAACGAAAGAAGCTCAGTGGCACAGCGTGTAGATGCGGAACTTATAAACTTTAGGTCCCGTGTTCGAATCTCGTCTGAGTTGAAAAAAGTTTTTTTTTAAATAGAAATTTTTAGATTTCAAATTCAGCTTGGTCTTTGGACGATATGAGTCTATGAAGCGCAGTAGCACAGAGGGTAAAGTGATGAACTCAAGATCCGAAGGTCAGGCGTTCAAATCCAGTTCAGTGTGAAAAGGTATCTATTTGAAATGGTAATGTTAATTTGAAAATAAGTTAAAGAATGGTAAATAAGAAGGAAACTGTGGTTTACAATTTTATAAAAAAAAATTTAATTTAAAAAACTTTTTCCGGAACGGGGACTCGATCCCCGTACTTCCGTTTATGAGGCCGACTGCCTAACCCCTGAGCTACCGGCAATGATTTGAATGAACGCATATTTACCAGTTTTCCCAGTTTAATCACAAACCTCTTCACACGTCCACGTACACATATAGGACAGTGTCATTTTTAACAATAGCATCTTGTTAAAACCACCTGAAAGATCGGTTTGAAAAATATTAACCACAAAATTGGTTAAAAATTGGTTAATTTAACACGATTTTTTTCTCTGGGTGTGTGTTTGGCAAATTTATATATATACCCCCCGCTCACCCACCAAGATGACTGTTTGGCTCACTCGTAAAGTGGCCAAACAATATAAAAGAGAAAAAAAGTTGGATTTCGAGAATTAGTAAAAATATAATTAAAGGCGTGTAGTTTATAGGTTTTTAAGTAGGCTCTGCAGCAAGGGATGTTGCAGGAGAGTTTTTGACTCGTTCGATGCTCATACAAGAAGAAGGAAATTAAAGTTACGGAAATGGCAGAAGGCCTTCATATTGAATTAAACCAGTTTTGGGACACAGCTTAACAGAATGTTAAGCGGTGTTGAGCATTGAGCATATTAAAAAAATATTTTAATTAAGTCATTTCAAAAGTTTATTTTTTTAGAAAAAGTAATTTATGCGTTTTTTTAGAAAAAGTAATTTATTCGTCTGGTTTTTGAAAAAAAATATCTGGACTTTTACATTTTCAACTGGACATTCAAAGAAAAAATCGGAAATTTCTTTTATTTTAATGGCATAGTAAAGTAGGAATTGGATAGCAATATGCAAGAATATACATTGGTACCTCCTCACATTAAAAAAAACAATTGAATTACATAGCTTATTATGCAAAAAAAAAACACCTTTTCAAGTCTATTCTGGCGGTAAGAAGTTTGTAACCGTCTTTATTACCTTCTCATTGGCATGCAACAAACATTTTAACTTTTGTCCCGCGCCAGAAAAGACCTGTACATTTTTCTTTTTCAGTTTCGAAATACGTTGAAAGCTTTACAACTTCAGTTTAAAAACAGTACACTTCTATTCTTTCCACAAATATTTTGTAGCTTGTAACAATTTACTGTTTTTAAAAGTGTGTTGAACTCTTTACAGTTTTATAGTTTAGGTTGACAATTTTGTGGTCGAAAGCAATAAGCACTTAAGTCGAAACAAAATTTCAAAATGGTCTACTTTTTTAAAAAAGGTTGTGTGGTGTGGTGTAGTTCCATAAATATTTCAGAAGACTCTTCGAAAACTGTTTAGAATGACGTATACAGTCTTATTCAATTTATGCTTAATTACTTGTCTTTGGCCGCAGAAATATTTCAGATTTTATGAAATCAGCCATCATTCTACTTAAGGTAAGGAACCTAAGTTATTTAAATGGCTAAAAACTCATTGAAAAAAATAAAACTATTTGACAGAAAATTCTATCTTTATAATAAAAACGAAAACGCTATTAGGTTTTCTGTCTTATTTTAGTTTTTTTTACTGAGAAATATCAGAGAAAATTTTGTCTGGACAAATTATTGAAAAACTGGACTCTGGACACATGACAAAAAATCTGGACAATCCAGACGAATCCAGACCGTGTGGCAACCCTGTGGGTCATTAAGGACCCCGGATCTCTCATGCGAGATCTGAGACAGAAAGGACCCTGCCGAAGGGTAAAAAGGAACCCCAGGCTTTCAAATAAATCCAACCAGCACAGTCATCGAATACACGTCGAAACCGAACACGAGCGCGGCGATATATTAAGCGTAGCATTATTACCAGATTATGTATTTTTAATTCCAGATATGTATTGAAGTTTTGTTGTAGAAAAAGTCTAGGTGCTAAATTGCGTAAAGAGTTATGTCGAATATCTACTTGAAATTTCGATTTAGTAACAAGAGCTATGACGTAAAATTTGAATTGGTCATGCTGGGTAGAATTGACGAAGCGGTTGTCAAAAAACTTAGCCGCAGCTGTCATAAACTTTTTCTTATGAAATTTACGGGAAATTTGACTAAAAATATCACATTGAATTTTATCTAATAAAAGGTATATCCCTATCGGCGTCGGATAGGGATATACATCGGCGAGCTTTGCAGGTAAGTGGCATATGCCAATGCATTGTGTGACATTTGATGATCACGAAGTGATACCATTGTACATTTTGGAAAATTTATTATTTGTTAGGGTAGTACGAGGGACGCTGCCTCGCTTTTTCTCTGCGAATCGATGGGAGAATCGAGAGTTATGCTACACTGCTTGCTAGGAGTAGCAGCACCAGATCGAATACTCTCTAAAATTCTTGACTCAGTCCGTATCGAAGGAAGTTTCAATAACTTCCTCGTGCGATGAGAAATAAACGTAGTTTCTGACGCAGAGTCTACACAGAAAAAAAAAGATAGGTTAATCTAACCAAAAAACGTTGTAAAAAACAATTTTTTATTTTATATGGAAAACACAAACAACAATTACAATTGTTGTGGTTAATCTAATCGTCAAAAAATTGTTAAATGATTTGCCAGCATGGTCGTATTTCGGCATATGATTCGCAATGTCATCGCTCGATGCAGAAATGCAACCATGCCGCAAATATTTCATAATTCTGAAACAGCATGACATTTAATACAAGAGAGAAAAATTATTATATATGGCTGTCTCGTTTTCGCTCTCAAAGCAACAAGTGCTGCATAATATATGAATAATTTATATTCGACACTTGACTCATGAAGTACTTGGTTCCATTAGTATGCGATACTATTATTGGTATTTTAGGGAAGTTTGTATGAAAATTGTTGGGTCGTAATAATAAAAACGTCTTAGAGCAATTGCTACGTGCATTAACTTTACTCAGAGATTTTATTTCAAATCAAAATTGAATGAAAATTATCGTAAAAATTATTAAGTATTCACAAGAAAGTATCCGGTTGTATCGAATACAAAAAAATCGAATTTTCGCAGCACTAGAAGATGGCGTCCAATTTGTTTACATTTTACATTTTTGATATTTCGAAAACAATTTTTAAAATCAAATTATGACTATGTTATAATTCATTATTAACAAATATTGTGATTTTACGATTTTAAAAATTGTGCAGAATGTTTTTCAGCTCGTTTTTTCCAGGGAAAACATTAATTTCAATATTACAATATTATTGTAAACTTAATGAAATATTAAAATATTGCGTTTTGTGGAAGCGCGTTAGTTCTAAGTAATGAATATTATATATATTCGCAGTAGAAATGATGTTGCCCGACAAATTTGTGTACGAAAAGTAAATTATCTCGTTTTTAAAGTCTTGGGCTTACATTAAATTAATTTAAGCTTCATAAATATATTTCAATACAACACATCTACAGAAATACCAAACACATCAGCTATCTTTTTTTTGCATTCTTTTTTAATATGTATCTATTTATTTTTTCGCTCAATTGGATAATTGCTTTCTCTGTCTTCCATAAAGTAATATACGAACAATTTTTAATTGTACGCCAACAAAATTTGATTGTACGCCAACAACTTTGAGTCGGTTCCATTTACAACGTTTCTTGGTTGCTGCATTTTTAATCGTCTTTTTTGGTTAGATTTACCTACTTTTTTTTTTGTGTGTAGGCTGTACCGAAAAGTACATAAGTAGCGCTAAAAGTGAAGCATTTCGGAATACCAAGAATTGGCTCAGCTTGGAGAGAAGTGGACTGTATTGATTGTTGAAATGTGTGTCGATGACATTTTCGAAAAAGGCGGGACCCTGGAGGGAAATCTACACTAGTTGATGCTTGAGCTAGTTGGGAAACATTAATTTCACTAGGGTGAGAAGTACCAATGATTGAAGTTGGGGCAAAAGGTGAAACAATATATTCAAGAGGGCGGGGCCCTAAACGAAAAGTTCCCTTGGTTGAAGGCTGAAATTGTGAAATATTATTTTCTATATCGACGTGGCCCTAAACGAAAATGTTCACTGGTGGATGGCTGCGGAGCCGGCACATCTCTATGTAGAAGCGTATGATGACGCTTCTGACAGCTGGAGCAAACAGAAGTGCTCTTTCAACCCTCGACTTCATGATTTTTGCTTAAACAATTGATGCAATATTTAAGTCAAGTTAAATTGGAAAAACTTTCGGCGACACTCATGGTCAGAAAATGCTGACAGTTGCGCAACGAATGTTGTCGTCGGGGAAAAAGCTTGGTTCGAAAACGCAATATCAAAGTATTTATTTGTATGGAGTCTGAGATGGAAGACTGAAAAGTCGGAGGTGAAGCTGTACTGCCAATATCGTGCAGTAGTTCATTAATTTTAACCAAAGTCTTTACAAAGCTGTAATAAGTACGCTTGTATTTGGACTTGACGCGTTGACATCCGGCTCCTCACCTTGAACAAGGTAGGTTAAACATGGCTGATATGAAGCCTTAACTGCATTTAACTTTATTTTTTCACTTTGAGTGTTCAAATGGACTTGGGTATGTGTTGGTGGCGGTAGGTCCGCAAAAGCTGCATTAAATTTGACCAATTGGTCCGCATCGAGAATAAATCTCCAGAGCTGTCATGGTTTTAAAAAGAAACACCAAAACATTTTATATAAAAAGCTATAATTGCTTGACATGGGAGGACAAAACTTTAAATGTCCGAAAACGGGTGGTGATAGCACCAAAAATGCATACCCCAAACGAGTCGAGGTAGCAGAAACCCCTCAATGGATGTAAGATCAAAAAATCACTTGAACAAAAATAAAAATTAAATTAAAATTTAATGCAAAAGTACCTTCGGTGCAGGTACTTGAGATTGTGCCCTAATGCGAATATTAAAAAATTAAAAAAAAGAATTTTGCATAGTGCACTAGTGTGTACAAACGGCAAAAATATAATTTTTAAATAAAAAAGAATTTGAATTTAATATTTATTTGATTGGCACTTTTATTCAATGTTAAAAGTGTGTACAAACGGCAAAAATATAATTTTTAAATAAAAAAGAATTTGAATTTAATATTTATTTGATTGGCACTTTTATTCAATGTTAAAATTTGAAAAAGATATTGAAAGCAAATTTCGATATAATATTTACCCAAGGTGGGTTTGGTAAAATAGGGCTGTGTGCATTAGAAATGTTGAAACAATTATTACAAAAGTATAAAAGCTTCGAAAATTTTCACAAAAGCGATAAAAATAATGCCATACTAAAGTAGTGTATATGAAATAATTGATCACTTAACCGGCAGAAGCAAAATAAACAAAAAATTATTGGCAAAGCAATTTAAAGGAAACACAATTGAGCAAGAAAAGGCAAGAAAAGAAATAGCCCTTTCAATTTAAAAGTTTAAAAAATTTTTTAAGTTTAAAAAATATTGAAATTCAGAGCCAATTGCATTCTGAAGAAAGACACTGGCTGTTGTTGTTGGAGTGCACTTGTTGTTAGTCTTGTGTTTGTGTATTTTGTTTTGTTTTCAGTTTCGTTTGATCTGTGCTTGGGAATATTTGTATCACTTAACGTGCTCACTATTGTGCACAATTTATGTATTTTGATTTTACTATTATTTTTTTTATAATTTATGATGTTAATGTTTATGATTTAAGCCTTATTTAGAACAAAACTAAAAACCAAAAAACAAAAAGAAGAGATAATGACAACTGTCAAAGTAGATAATGGAAGGAGGGCTGAGAGCCAAAAGCTTTCTTTTATTTTGGTTGTGGATCGTATTACAACGAGAAGAGGCAGTAAGGGTTGCCAACAAATTTTCCAACTTTAAAGTAAAAGTTATTTTTTTTGAATTTTCAATTAAAAGAATTTTAATAGATTTAAACAGATTTAGATCTACTTTTCTACGTTAGGTTCGGTTTTAACGACGAATTAAGGACGATGCACAATCGGAGTATTGTGTTGTTTTTTAAGTTTTATGCTGCGTTTGTTCACTTTGTGGTAATTTTATTTCTCATGGGTGCTTTGGGCCTTTCTTTTGTGGCTTTCCGCACGTTCCACGAAAGTGAACAAATTATTGCAGAGAACGATTATTGTATTATTATTGTTGTTGTATTTCTCGACTAAGTGTCGGAAGAATTGCTCTTTTTTTGTACATAAAAAAAAACTATGCTTTTATACAAACTACACGTACCTTTAATTTTTGTTGTAATGTTGAATGTTGTGTTTTTCCGTCGGCTTTTCCACCGTTCCTTCGGAGAAGATGCGGTCGTGAAACGCTAAAAACGCTGGAAAAGTTGAACCCTCGGCGGAACTTGCAGAAGTGCTACGGATGTCGTTCTCAAAATCCGAATCCGGCTCGAAGTACCAAATGTTTGGCTCACACGTAAAGTGGCCAAACGATATAAAAGAGAAAAAAATGTGGATTTCGAGAATTAGTAAAAATATAATTAAAGGCGTGTAGTTTATAGGTTTTTAAGTAGGCTTTATTAAAAAAAGGAGCAAAAAGGTTGCTTACTTTCGACAGATGTCGTACGATATGGAAGTCAGCTTATATAAACCTTTAAGCTAAAGGCTCTGCAGCACGGGATGTTGCAGGAGTGTAAAAAGATACGTTGTTTACTCGTTCGATGCTGATACAAGAAGAAGGAAGTTAAAGTTACGGAAATGGCAGAAGGCCTTCATATTTAATTAAACCAGTTTTGGGACACAGCATAACAGAATGTTAAGCGGTGTTCCAGTAGGTTTAATGGTATAAAGTTGGTTGCAGTACAATTCCGCATACAGGGTGGCAAAAAGGGTGTTTTTACCTAAACAATGACAATACATCCTAATGGCGCTCATAATTTGCAGTTGGAGGGTTCGGAGTAAATACATTTTGTAGGTGACTTGCAAAAGCAGTACCTTTTTCTGCATCTCTTCTAGTCCCCGTTGGGTAAACGAATAGGCGATTCTGCAATAATGGGTCCTTTTAAATTTTTTGTGGCACGCCAATGTGAGTAATTTGTTGAGCTCGTCGGTATAAGCTTTTTCATGAATTTACAGATCATTCTCGTTGTTCGCTTTAAGTTTATTTTGGAGTTTTCGTGTAATGAGGGTCAGCTTTTTGATAACCATTATTTTAACGTGCTTTGGGTGGACTATATATATATATTAGAGTGGTTCTTATTTTTTGATTTTTCGAAAATGAACAAGTGCACCCCGCAGTTTGTTCCTTTATGGGTGAGGACCAAACTGTGAAATTATCATGAAAACATATTGTATTTTAGGGGTGCCTGTAAAGCCCCACAGTTTGGAAAAATAGGTCCCCACGTAGAACAAAAAAAATAGTAATATTTATATGGCAACCCTATCAACCTGTTTGGAAGTGAATTTTTTTTTGCTAAGAGTCAATTAACCATTTTTAATAATTCTATTGTGTTAAAAATTTCAAAGCTATTTTAAATTGACAATAAAAACAAAGTCTAGCTAAAGTGCAAAATATATAGTGAACATTTCATAGTTTAGTGTGTTATTTTCGCTAATTCCTGTGCTGATGTCGGTCATCCAAACTCTCCAAAGAGCGCGCGAAAAAATTTAAATTTGAGGAGTAAAATAAACATTATTCCGATTCCTGTTGTAGATTTAGACTCAGACCAATTGTCTACACCAATTGGTCTGGCACCGAACTTGTCTGAAGCCTTTAACCTTTCTCCTTATGTTGCTTATACAAAGGAGAAAGATGTCGCCAAATCAACTCTTAAAGTTCTAAAAAAAAAACATTTTTTTTTATAGTAGGTACCTTTTTTGGGGGTTAGTAATAGAGCCCGACCGATAAGCATTTTCAGGCCGAAGCCGAAGCCGATGCCGAAGGTCAATTGGCAGCCTATTACTTCGGCCGACGCCGAAGGCCTATACCGAAGCCGAAGCCGAAGCCGATACTTAAATAAAAACCCTTTAAATCTTGTTTTTTCGTGTATTTTCATTCAAATTCGAGTATATAAATACACATTTAGTTTTTTAAGGAACTAAAAATTTATTTAAACAAATAATAAAAGTAACCAAAAGAATTCACAAACAAATTTGGGCCTCCTAGGTCAAAACTAACAGGAGAGTCAAATTATTCCATATATCCCATGTAAGAACAATTGGATTTTTTTAAAATCACTTTTAAAAATTTGGAGTAAAGCTTAAAATAATGGGAATTCAGAAGAAATGGTAGAGAATTCTTCAAAGAATAAATCCATCTAAGTAGCTGTTTTTTAAGGGCTCCCCAAATCCGTCAGGTGATGGACAAAGGATGTTCTAGTTAATGGTAAAAACCACCTTTAAATGTCAGCACAAGAACTACTGTTTACGCCAAAACACCCTGTTTGCCACCCTGTATACGGAATTGTACGGCAACCAACTTTGTACCATTAAACCTACTGGAACACCGCTTAACATTCTGTTAAGCTGTGTCCCAAAACTGGTTTAACTCAATATGACGGCCTTCTGTCATTTCCGTAACTTTAACTTCCTTCTTCTTGTACCAGCATCGAACGAGTCACCAACGTATATTTTTACGATCCTGCAACATCCCGTGCTGCAGGGCTCTTTATTCATATAAAGCTTACTTTTTGGTATCCTACGACATCCGTCGCAAGTAAGCAACCTTTTTGCTCCCTTTTTAATAAAACATACTTCAAAACCTACATTCTACACGCCTTTAATTATATTTTGCTAATTCTCCATTTCCACCCCTTTTTTTTTTTTATATCGTTTGGCCACTTTACGAGTGAGCCAAACAACTACTTTTCATATATGTTGGCGCAGCAATTTGGGCTACATTTCTAAAAGGTAGAATCCTTCCGTGAGCCTCCTACCAATATATTTGAAATTTCATACAGTTTACCAGGACTCCTTTTAACATAGACATCAGGGCAAGTAGTAAGCTTCTAAATCTATATTTAAAATTCAGTAATCCACCCAGAAAATGTCCAAGGATGTACTTTGTGGCAGCTGTAACCCCGTGCCACGCAATTTGAGGGGAGATTCACTCAATATTCGATGATTACTAATTTAAATTTTAATCATATTTTTTGTTTTGTGGGCCTCTTATGTCCCATTGGAAATTCCATCAATTACACAATTTTACATTCAAGTCTCAAGAAAATCAGTAAGACCGTTTAAATGCGATGTGGGCTAGAAAATCGTATCGTAAAAAATTAGTTTTGGTTTTCGGTGTCGCAAAAAAAAGGAAAAAAATTTAAAAGCTTCGGCCAAAACTTCGGCAATTTTTCGAAAAAACCGAAGCCGAAGCCGAATGTGCATTTTCGGCCGATAACGGCCGAAGCCGATGCCGAAGCCGATTAATCGGTCGGGCTCTAGTTAGTAAGCCCCTTGGTTTCTGTGACAAGACAAACAAAAAACAAAAATACGCTTTAAAACGAGAAAACAATTTTTTTTAAATCAGAAACATTCGGACCCCCCTAGTTGCCCTTAATTGTCCTCCTTTTTTGGTATTGCGCTTAGTACTCAATATGGTACTCAAACGAAAGGTATTGATCTAGAGACTACTATGTAAAGAGTTTTCACAGTTTGGTCCTCTCTCATAAAGGAACTAACTGCGGGGGTGCACTTGTTCAATTTCGAAAAATCGAAAAATAAGAACCACTCTAATATATATATATCCTCAAATCTGCGGCGAGCTTTTGGATACACTTCCAGATTAGCTAGAGAGCTGAAATTTGGTACCCAGAAAGAACTCGGTTGACAATGCATTCTATTAAATTTTGGGATCCATCAGAGGAGTAATTTTAAATCGAAATTGCGGAAATTAATTTAAAGGAAATTTATTTTCTGCTTTGTAGTCGGTTTAAGGGTTATGTTTTTAAAAACTTGTTTTTTACTCTATTTTTTATAGGTTGATTTGAACTTTTGCAAATCACTCCTTATTGATATCTTTTCTGTTAAGAGCACAGCTTTATTTTGTGGCATTGATTTTTGGGGTCGCTGCCAGTGCGGCGTTTGTAAGTAGAAGGGTATAGTTACTAGAGCCCGACCGATAAGCATTTTCAGGCAGAAGCCGATGCCGAAGGTCAATTGGCAGCCTATTACTTCGCCATAAATACACATTTAGTTTTTTAAGGACCGAAAATTTTATTTTAACAAATAATAAAAGTAACCAAAAGAATTCACAAACAAATTCGGGCCTCCTAGATCAAAACTAATACTAGCCTCGGATTATATCACAGATAAGAAAAAATGTATTTTTTGAAAATCATTTTTCAAAATTTGGAGTATACATAAAATTACGGGAATTTAGTAGAAATGGTAGAGAATTCTTCAAAGAATAGCGGTTTTTTAAGAACTCCACAACTCCTTCAGGTGATGGACAAAGGATGCTCAAGTTGGTGGTAAATAACACGTGTGAAGCTCTTAACTTTAAATGAAAAATTTTAGCAAATCGGGCCCGGATTCCAGCTCCAGAACTACTTTTCATATATGTTGGTGCAGCAATTTGGGCTACATTTCTCAAAGCCAGAATCCTTCCGTGAGCCTCCTACCCCTAAATTTAAAATTTCATACAGTTCACCAGGACTAATTTTAATATAGTTATCAGGGCGAGTAGTAAGCTTCCAAATCTATATTTCAAATTCGGTAATCCACCCAGAAAATGTCCAAGGACGTAATTTGTGGCAGCTGTAATCCCATGCCAAGCAATTTCAGGCGTGATTCACTCAATATTCGATGGTCACTAAGTTCAATTTTAATCATATTTCTTGTTTTATGGGCCTTTTATGTCTCATTGCAAATCCTATTACTTACACAATTTTGCATAAAAGTTTCAAGAAAATCAGTAAGACCGTTTAGTCGTGATGTGGGCTATAAATACGCCCCTTGTCCAATTATTCCCATATTCGACCCGTTGAACAAAATAAAAAGTTCATTTTAATTCCATGTGTTGTGGTTTTTTGGTTTCCCTTGTCAAAAATCAAAAACATTTTTGAAAATCTTCAGCCAAAATTTCGGCCACTTTTTGGAAAAACCGAAGCCGAATGTACATTTTTTGCCGGTAACGGCTGAAGCCGATACCGAAGCCGATTAATCGGTCGGGCTCTAATAGTTACGCACTGCCACATTCAGTTGCTCCTCAGTTTTTCAGTGGCACATTTAGTTATATATTTTTTTCTGAATTTAAGCCAATTTGTGTTTGTACTGGAGAGTTTGTCGGGTGGGTGTGAGGTCAGACGAGAGTTCCACTGAAGACTCAATAGTCAGTTGAGATCGTGTAAGGGTCTTGATTACTGCAAAATCAATAACATCTGGAATTTTGCGTCTGTCTGATGGCCAGTATGTTGACGTGCCTGACGAAACATGAAGGCCGAGTCTGCTGGTAGTATTCCATAGTAGTCATCCTTTGAGAGCCCCAATAAGTGACAAAGTGTCGCACAAAATGTCTGAAACTGCAGTTCTGTTATTTTAGAGCTGGGTGGACCGATTGAAGATATTGTAAGTACGTAGTAGTAGTGTTTGATTCTGTCCTTTATTAGAACCGCTGATCCGCCTCGTGCTTTACCACCTGGGTGTTTAGCGTCGTACATATTGTATCCGGGTGTTTTTGTGTCATATGGGTTTCTGAAATTAGCATTACATCTATGCAGTATGAGTTGAGGAATTGAAAAAGTTCCAATTTATGTTGGCATAAGCCGTTCGCGTTCCAGAAGGATATTTTTATCGCATTCATGGTTTGTTATTTATAAGCGTCTGGATTAACATGTTTTGATTGCGTAACATCTCCTGCATCATAGTTTGCATGCCATTCATATACTGCGACATGTTTTGCATAAACATCTGGAGTGTTTGTTCCAGGCCAATGTTCTGTTGAGCAGGTTGAATAACTGGAGGGTCTTGGGTATTGCCTTTGAGTGCATTTGCGTATGAAAATGGTTGTTGTTGTGGTGCAGTCATAGCTCCATTCCCTTGGAGTGGTGGGTATTATTTCATCTGGGTGATATTTGGTAGTTACTACACCCAGAGAAATCTTCATGTATTTTAATTAACACAATTCATGTTATATTTACATGAAAAACATTTGTACGCAAAACAAAAACAATTCCAAAAAACTACAACTACATTTACAAAAATCGAAGCAAAACGCACACATTTACACAAATGAGAAATTTTTTTTTCGAAAATAAAAATATTTTCGACCATTTTGTCAAATGAAAAATTTGAAAAAAACAGAAGATATTTTAGAATTTCAAAACAAATTTGTTTTTGTCGACCTGAACGAAAGAAGCTCAGTGGCACAGCGTGCTTATGCGGAACTTATAAACTTTAGGTCCCGTGTTCGAATCTCGTCGGAGTTGAAAAAAGTTTTTTTACATTCAAATTTTTAGATTTCAAATTCAGATTGGTCTTTGGACGACATGAATCTATGAAGAGCAGTAGCACAGAGGGTAGAGTGATGAACTCAAGATCCGAAGGTCCGGCGTTCAAATCCAGTTCAGTGTGAAAAGGTATCTATTTGAAATGGTAATGTTAATTTGAAAATAAGTTAAAGAATGGTAAATAAGTTACTTGGAGAAACTGTGGTTTACAATTTTATAAAAAAAAATTAAATTAAAAATTTTTTCCGGAACGGGGATTCGATCCCCATACTTCCGTTTATCAGGCCGACTGCCTAACCCCTGAGCTACCGGCAATGACTTGAATGAACGCATATTTACCAGTTTTCCCAGTGTAATGATTAATGGTACACATATAGGAGAGAGTCATTTTGAACAATAGCTTCTTGTTAAAACAACCTGAAAGATCGGTTTGAAAAATATTAACCACAAAATTGGTTAAAAATTGTTTAATTTAACAAGATTTTTTCTCTGGGTGTAGACATCTGCACAAATGTACTTACTTCTTTTTCAGAAAACTGTACACTATTTCAATGTCAAAAATTTACTTCATTCATTTAATCACAAGCACTGTCGGTAGAATACTCTCCCATGAAAGATAATGACTTGACAACATTTGTTTTGTTCTCATCAACACAAGTACTGTACTCGTTTTCTCCAAAACATCGAGTGCTTAAAACGATCAAAACAATGACAACAATGACAACACAAAATACACCAAGTACACCAAGTACTTGATGCCAACTCGAACAAAACGAATTAAAATTTGAAAGACGGCAGCAATTTTCATTAACTCGAACTTTTTTTGGGTGAATCATGTCAGGTGGGATTCGGCCAGCTTCTGAGTGCGTCCTTGGACTTTTTTTGGGTGAATCGTCTCAGGTGGGATTATAACAGCTTCTGAGTGCGTCCTTGGACTTTTTTTTGGTGAATCACGTCAGGTGGGATTCGGCCAGCTTCTGAGTGCGTCCTTGGACTTTTTTGGGTGAATCACGTCAGGTGGGATTAGGCCAGCTTCTAAATGCGTCACTGGACTTTTTTGTTAGGTGAATCATGTCTGTTGGGATTCGGACAGCTTCTGAGGGCGTCCTTGGACTTTTTTATTTAGAAGCTGGCCTAATCCCAACTGACATGATTCACCCAAAAAAAAATCAAGGAAGCACTCAGAAGCTGGCCTGATCCCAACTGACGTGATTCACCCAATAAAAGTCCAAGGACGCGCTCAGAAGCTGCCGAATCCCACCTGGCATGATTCACCCAAAAAATGTCCAAAGACGCCTTTAGAAGCTGGCAGAATACCACCTGGCATGAATCTTCCAGAAATTGTCCTATTTATTGAAAAATGCTTGGAGTACTCACTGTCAAGAACACTATATTTTAGTGTACTTGTTTCTATTGCACACTGCTTTTGTGAGTACACTGCAGTAATGTTTTGTGAGAATTTTGTCTTGTGCTCACTTACACTCGCTGTCTCAGGACAAGACACCAATTTGTTTTGTAAGCATACGGGACACGACAGTTAATATTTGAAAATGAAATGAATGTCTTGAACAGCGTTTCAGGAACATTCATGCAGATGTCTAGTAGTTACTAACATAGTTCCTTCCTTCGCCTTCTGTTGTATGTAGTTGTTGTTATTGTCTTCTATGCAGCTTATGTGGCTTGAAATTTTTTTTAATATTTTTTGTTGGAGCCTGTATTTTGTGTAGTTCGGCAGAACGAAGTAGAGCAATTTTGAGAGAACAATGCAACTCCCGAAAACTATGCGAAATTAAATTAACTGCCAAAGAAGATTTGGTGGGGACGAAGGAGACAAATATTTGGCGAAAGGAAGGATAAGCACCACTAGGACACCGAAAAATGGTTTGACCAAACAATGCTTTCTAAGGTGTGTATCTGCCAGTGAGTGCCGAGCTCAGAACACTATCTCAGCTGAATAAAGTTCGGCAGAACGAAGTATAGCAATTACATTTGTTTGCCAAATAATCGGAAAGGCTGAACGAAACGAAATTAACTGATGATGATGTTTTTGTGGGGTCGGAGGAGACAAATAAAACAGAGTGATTTGGTTTCGTCTATCTGTTTGTCCGTCCGTCCGTCTCTACTTTACTTTCTAATGCACCAAATATTTATTTCAGTAAATTTTGAATCCTAATAAGCGCGTTTATTATGGTGCCGATGATGATGATTATAATGTTGAGATTTTAACGACGGTTCGCAACTCAACTGATGTGATTCGTAATGTCATCGCACGATGCCGAAATAAGCATGAAGGCTATAGCGCAAGTATTTCTAAAGATCGACGTTAAGCTAAGCAAAAAGGACTTTTAGCTGTGTTTATTCTGCTAAGCATTAGGGCTATAGCAGAGTTCTTAGAAGTTAGATATGCCAATTATTTATTAAATTTTAGGTATTTGAGTTATTATTTGTTAGGAAAAGAAGAATTTCCAATTTTGTCTTTTGAATTGAATTGTTGAAATTAATTGCATTGAAAATATTATTGAAATCGTCGCACGCTGCTCTGAACGGTTCAAATTTCATATAGTTGGATTTTGCTATTTTTATAACCCTTATATTAACTTGCTTTGGGTGGACTATATATATATGTACTAGCTGTTACATACCCGGCGTTGCACGGGTGGTATAAAATGTTAGAATAAATATATATAGGAATTTGCGACAATTTCAATGGCGCTGTAGTTGATGGTTTATTCCCCCCGTGAAACTTGGTGCCAGTTGTAATCCCACCCGGTAGGAATCACCCAAAAAAAAGTCCAAGGACGCACTTGGTGGCAGCTGTAATCCCACCCGGTATGATTCAGCCAAAAAAAGTCCAAGGACGCACTTGGTGGCAGTTGTAATCCAACCCGGCATGATCCATCCAAAAAATGTCCAAGGACGCAATTGGTGGCAGTTGCTATCCCACCCGGTATGATTCACAAAAAAAGAGTCCAAGAACACACTTGTTGGCAGCTGTAATCCCACCCGACATGATTCACCCAAAAAATGTCCAAGGAAGCATTTGGTGGCAGTTGTAATCCCACCCGGCATGAGCCACCCAAAAAATGTTCAAGGAAGCACTTGGTTCCAGTTGTAATCCCACCCGGTATGATTCACCCTAAAAATGTCCAAGGAAGCACTTGGTGCCAGGTTGTAATTCCCCCAAAGCCACCCAAAAAATGTCCAAGGACGCACTTGGTGGCAGTTGTAATCCCACCCGGCATGATTCACCCAAAAAATGTGCAAGGGCACAGTTTGTGGCATGGACCACTTAATATTCGATAGTTACTAAGTTACTTTTTAATTATATTTTTTGTTGTATGGTGCCACGCCCCGTTGTCCAAATCCAACCTCTTATGTCCTATTGCAAATTCCATTACTAACACAATTTTACCTTAAAATTTCAATAAAATCAGTAAAGCCGTTTAACCGTGACATGGGGTAGAAAATTGTATGGGCGGTGCCACGCCCCTTGTCCAATTATTCCAATATTCGACACATAGCAGTACAACTCCATTCCAAATTTCACTAAAATATATCCATTAGTTCTTAATTAGCTGGTATTTAAGTTATGTGTTGTGTGGGAGGTGCCACACCCCTTTGTCCAATTATTCCCATATTCGACACATAGCTGAAAACATACTGTACAACTTTATGCTAAATTTCATTAGAATATATTCAATCGTTGCTTAATTAGCTGGTATTTAAGTTATGTGTTGTGTGGGAGGTGCCACGCCCCTTTGTCCAATTATTCCCATATTCGACACATAGCTGGGAAAACACACTATACAGCTCCATTCCAAATTTCATTAAAATATATCCAATAGTTGCTTAATTAGCTGTTATTTAAGTTACGTGTTGTGTGGGCGGTGCCACGCCCCCTGATTATGCTCATATTTGGCATAAAGCTTGGAAAAGTTATTATGCAACTTCGTGAATAATTTCGTATTTATTATTCAATATTCAATTCAAATTCAATTCAATAGTTACTAAATTACCTTGTAGACATATTTTGTGTTGTATGGGAGGTGCCACGCCCCTTTGTCCAATCCCAACCGCATATAGCCTATGTTACATGTCGATACCTATAGAATTTATCCTGAAAGTAGTCCCGGGATTTTCGGGACTACATTTTAAATGAATTAGTCCATAAAAAAAAGTTTAATACAAGAAAAATACAACTTTTCATCGCTCATAAAATATAAAAAAAATCGTGTAAGCAGAAAAATAGTTTTTGACAACATTTGGACAACCCCAAAATAAAAAAAAAAGTTATTAAAAAAACACAAAAATTTTTAATTTATTAAAAAAAATTACATATAAAATTGTTTGTGCTTGAAATTTTTTCTTTAAGAAAAAAAAAAATTTATATTTATTTCAGAAGAAAATTGATATTTTCAGTCTTAGCGAACGCACAAAAAAGAATTCCTTAATAAAAATAATTAAGTAAAACTGAAAACTGATGCAAAAGTAATTTCAGAAACCTTATTCAAGCATATTTTGAATTGGATTCTGTCTTTCCTAAAGAAACGGAAACTCAAATACTGAAAATAAAAAAATGCTTTTAATTAATTGAAATTAATGTTTATTTTTATTTATTTAAGCTAAAACTATCAGTTTTCCAATAAAACCTATAAAAAACATTTTTTTTTTTAAAATGCATTTTGCTTGTAAAAATATTAAATCCCGAAAAATCCCGGGATTGCAATTTTCAGTCCCGAAAATCCCGGGATTGCGAAAAGCCTTCGGGATTGAAAGCCCTAATAGGGATATAGGGATATAGTTAAACAAAAATTTCAATAAATAAATAGAACAAAATACGGAAAAAACCTAATACTTCATCGTAACCTAGAAGTCGTTATTTGTTAGTACATGTCGATATTTCGTTACATGTCGATACTCTGCTATAGCCCTAATGCTTAGCAGAATAAACACAGCTAAAAGTCCTTTTTGCTTAGCTTAACGTCGATCTTTAGAAATACTTGCGCTATAGCCTTCATGCTTATTTCGGCATCGAGCGATGACATTGCGAATCACATCAGTTGAGTTGCGAACCGTCGTTAAAATCTCAACATTATAATCATCATCATCGGCACCATAATAAACGCGCTTATTAGGATTCAAAATTTACTGAAATAAATATTTGGTGCATTAGAAAGTAAAGTAGAGACGGACGGACGGACAAACGGTTAAAGGGTTATATTTTAAAAAACTTTTTTTTTACTCTTTTTTTTTTATTTGAAGCAAATTATAATTTCTTGTTGCGCGGGAAGGTACTTTAAAGTTTAATTTGCTCAACAGACGTTCACTATTCACATTGCCCTGTATAATTTTGAAAATTTAGTCTACGGTTTTTTAGCGACGGAAGAGAAATTAGTTTTAAGCGATTTTTGTATGTTGGCAGATTAACATTTGGATTCCAATGTAATCCACGTAAACAAAAAATTTATAACTGTTTCTGTACTGATTCTATGGCATTGATGTAACAGTTATAACGAGGGCACCACAGAAAAGATGCGTACTCCACAATAGGACGAACAAGAGAAATATATAAAAGTTTAGTGATATAAGAATTTGAGGAATTTAGTTTTTTGGAACATTTAACTCGGGTGCACTAGGTAAACGTGCCGTTTTAGGCTTTCGAGGATTTTCACGTGGTAAAAACACATGGATGAACGTATTTGGAGGCCAAAAGTTGGGGTTCAATGCACTATCAAATAAATCTTCAGGAATCATAATTTTAAATGATGAATTTATACGGGTATTGTTGTAATTAAATTTAAAAACTTGTATTTTGTCGGGAGAAACTTTTAGCTGTGTAGATATGTGATGCAACACATCTTCAGCTGTAGTGTCACTCGCAGACCGAGAAATTAAAAGAGATTTTCTTGGCGGGACAACAACAAGCTTTTTAGGTTGTGACAGAGTATTAGGACTCGAAGTAGGTCAACGTTGTTTTTAGGGCAGTCACTGACTTGATTACCAGCAGTGGATTTGGCATCTTTCTCCTTTGGCTTCAGACAAAGTCGGTGCCAGTCCAATTGGTGTAGACAATTGGTCTGTTTCTAAATCTACAATAGGAATAGGAATAATATTTATTTTACTCCTCAAAATTTTTGCGCGCGGTCTTTGGAGAAACGTAGTCTTCGTCCAAAAATTTAAACTCTTTGAAAAAGCTTTCATAATCAGCCAATTTTGTTTGGATGACCGACATTTCATTAGCGATTTCTAAAAATCCCTTTCTCGTTTGACGAATCACCCTGACAATAGCCGCGTTGACTTTGCGACAATCGGTGCAAGACCAACGCAAACCGCACTATCTGTCTTCAAGATCATCAATCACACGTGCCTTTAAGGAAGCACACTTACAATGTAAATGCTTTCGCAAAACCAACAAGAAACAAAAGGTTCCTTATCACATAAATTATAAATGTAAAAAAATAAAAGTAAAGCAGTAAAAAGTAGAAATGAAAATGCTGAAATTTAAAATTTAAGATATTCAATACAATATTATTAAAGCGCTTTACTTTAAGTAAAACAAAGTGCCGAAAGGTATGCACTGAAAAATGACCACTATTAAAGAACTTGTGTAAACAGTTTGAAACGCAGTGTAAAATAAATGTAATATCAGAAACGTCAAAAAGGACAGCTCACGGAAAAATATACTGATACAAACAAAGTTGGAAATTTTGTTATTGTTATACTTAGCTTGATTGTGGCACAGAAGAGGAGAACTCCTTAACCAACTGCGCCTGGTCAACACTGACCACTGATTAGCGATCTTACCTCTGTGATTGTTCTAATGCAATTGATTTATTGAGTTTGACAAGAGAGTCAAACGCCATGTACATCTAAAACATAAATATATATACAAATCACAGAACAAATATAAATCACGGCTCCTGGCGTAAACATCCTAATGAATAAATCATTAATTTTGATCCAAAGTTTGCGTTCATGGACACTTCTGTTTGGCCGGTTCACAGGGATAATAACCCTCTAGTATGCCCAACAGCGGCTACGCAATCAAAAGAACCTCTGTAGTCACGTCGAAGTAGTACTGATAGCGTGGCCGCTGTTGGACATAATTGAGAGTTATAATCCCTGACAACCGGCCTTTATTGCCGGTAGTCGTGTTGTGGTTGAAATCGAAATCTTGTCGAATCTCGTTGCTTATATTAATTTGTTTGCAACCAAAACACGACATTTTCTAATGCGTTCCGATTTTTCACGAACTGTGTCTTCAATAGACAACATCTAGTTGGCGCTTTTCGTCGCATCCTCTCCACAAGAGACGTAGAGAATGCTGGAATGCTATAATTTGCCCACTCTAAAATAAGCAATACGCGTTCCAAACGACAGTACGCTTTTGCGGTTCGTAAAGTTTTGCACTGCAAATATCGGAAGATATTATTTTTGTGGAGGAGTAGTGGCTATTCTCTAGGGCTTAATTTGCGCACATACTCCTTGTATTACATATCTGTAACGAATTCGTCAATTCTGTTTCTAAACATTTAAGTTTTGTTCTGCTCACGACCGATTCGCTTCTGTTGCTCATTCTCCTCGTTCACTTTTTCTGCGCTCAAATTCACACTAAATTGATTCCTATATTGATGGTCCAGCCAAGTCATGTTTTCGTAGCAGCAGGCTCATCTGCCTTGCCCAATTTAGCCCAATTATCATTGTGGTACCGCATTCTTGCACGATTCCACATGGAAACATGTTAAATGCTTATATTTGTCCTCGTGCTCGATAATGTACTACGTCTGCACGGGTAAATATAGTGTCTCCACAGAACACACATTTCGCAGCGTTAACTTCCTTTGGTCTTCACCATTGGGAGAAATTTTCAAATCGATTATATCAAAATCCTTCCCTACACCTAGAGAACAAATCGTGCTAAATTTGTTTTAACTAGAGATCGAACGAAATTCAATTTCGGTTTTTTCGGCTAAAAAAAGGTGTTTCGGCTGTGTTTCGGATGCGGCCGAAAAATAAAATATCGTTTTCGGACAGATTCCGTTTTCGAAATGTACATTTTTATCAATATTAAAAAAATCATTAAAAAAAAATTTTAAAATAGAGCAGCTGCATCAAAATATATTTTCTTTAACACTTACATTTTTTTATAATAACATTAGTCGAAAAAAAAAATAAACGTGCTGCAGAAAAACTGTGGACGCCATCGCACAGTGATTTGTCTCCATATAAGATTGGGACAAAAATCTAAGGAGTGTTCTAAATTAATTAAAACTAAGTTTCTAGATGTATTTTTAGGTCCGCTGATTTCAAAAATGTGATAGATTTTTCTATAACATTTTTTATACCTTGCACACTACTGTCCAAGGATATATTGCTTTTGTCTCACCGTTTGTAACGCCCATAAGGAGGCGTGTCCTGTATGTAAAAGTATATATATTAGTAACGCCTCTGGCCCATAATACCTCCCATATACATGTATTGATAGTTTCTAAACTTAAATGTTAAATTGCAGATAGTTTGCTTCTAAATTCATCTAATTCATGAACTGAACTTAAAATGAACGATTTCAGGCTACTGAAACGGTTAATTATGTACTACTTTATAATATTTGATCTGGTTTTTTTCGGTTCCAGATTTATTTCGGTTTCGGCCGAAATAAAAAAATAATAATTTCGGCCATTTCGGTTTCGGCCGAAAACAAAAGAAGAAAAATTTCGTCCATTTCGGTTTCGGCCGAAATTTAAAAAAGCGGTTTCGGTCGGGCTCTAGTTTTAATATGATGCTATTGTTCAACATGACACTCTCTTATATGTATACGTGTACATGTGAAGAGGATTGTCATTAAACTGGGAAAACTGGTAAATTGTCGTTGATTCAAGTCATTGTCGGTAGCTCAGGGGTTAGGCAGTCGGCCTCATAAACGGAAGTACGGGGATCCGTACAGGGATCCGTACGGGATTCCGGAAATAGTTTTTTTAAATTTAATTTTTTTTTTTAAATTGTAGATTTTGCATAAAATATATACTACAGTTCCTCCAAGTACCTTATTAACCATTCTTTAACTTCTTTTCAAATTAACATTCTTCTTTCGTTTAAATCGAATTTCTTTTGTTTATTTTCAAATTTCCCATTTGACAGAAATGTCGAATATTTGACTCTTTTTATGTTCGCATTTCCCTCAGAAAAGACTATTATAGGAACCGTATATGGCGTGTTTCCCTTCCTGTAGGGGCACGATGGATTGTATGGCTAAGACTCTAATTGGAGTCTGAAATCTGACTCCAAAATATGTCTTAAATATGATTCAAATGAGGCGGAAATGAGGCGGAAAAGGGTCTAAAATATGACTCTAATATGTTTCCCAAATATGACCAAATCTAATTTTTTTGATATCTGCAATGGACAGCTGTCCTGTTGTCAGGTATGGCCATGGAATTCTATTTCAAATATCAAATCATATTATTAACATTTCAACTATTAAAGAACAACTTTTTACCTTTTTCCTGTTTCGTAACTCAATGCTTAACCCTCTGAACTACGGTGCCTCTATCATTCATGCCAATAAAAATAAAGCATATTTTGAAATTCAAAAATTATTTTGGTTAATAAAATCCTCCAAAATTAGATACTTTTCGGACTCTAAGTTCTGAGCGCTCAAAAAATGAATCGTGTTAATTAAAATACATGAAGATTTCTCTGAGTGTACGCGCACGGATCCACCAGTCCAGCCAGGGCCGTGAGAAGGGGGTGCGGAATAAGGAATAAGGAAAAGGGGGAAACGGCCAAACAAATTCCAAGCAAACAACTTGAAATTCCCAGGACGGAAACACTTCACCAAAGAAAACAAATTACGACCGAACACAACCTGACATACTCTATTAAATATCTCAAATTCAATAAACTAAATTGCCGACTGACACAAATTAAATAAAGCAAAAAAACACAAGCTGGCAAAACTAAACCAGCGCTGAAAAATACTCCCTTTTGACCAATTGTCCTCCAGCCACAATCCAATTATGGCAACCGCTTCCACTTCACCACTCAAAAAAAAATACAAATAAAAAAAGACAGAAAACTATCAAAAACTTTCCAAAATAAATTATTCAAAATAAAATTAATTTAAAAATCTAACACTTTTGTACTTTGCTTTCCCCCTGCTCAAACAGAACTAAAGAACCTGTCTATATGAACGCATATATGGCGCTCACTTTCCATTTCTCTAACATCTCCACCCCCCACACATGAGCGCGACCTACGCAGAAGCCAGTATTCGCAGTCGGGGCTTTACCCACACCTATATGTGAAAGATCTTCTCAGATTTTTCTAGAGTGTGTTTGGCAAATTTACATATGCACCCCCTCACCCACCAAAATGAAAATACCCACTTTGCCGGCACTCATGTATGTATAGGCGAAAGCATAAATGTCAACAGATTCCCCTCCCTCAAACAGGTTCAAAGAGTCTTAGAGTTACTAAGTTACATTTTAATTATATTTTGTGTTGTATGGGAGGTGCCACGCCCCTTTGTCCAATCCCAACCGCATATACCCTATGTTGCATGCCGATACCTATAGAATTTATCCTGAAAGTTTCAAGAGAATCAGGCGTTTAGCCGTGATGCTCGGACAAACAGACAGACAGACAGACACACAATCAGTTTTATAATATATACTAGCTGTTACATACCCGGCGTTGCACGGGTTGTATAAAATTTTAAAATAAATATATATAGGAATTTGCGACAATTTCAATGGCGCTGTAGTTGATGGTTTATTCCCCCCGTGAAACTTGGTGCCAGTTGTAATCCCACCCGGTAGGAATCACCCAAAAAAAAGTCCAAGGACGCACTTGGTGGCAGCTGTAATCCCACCCGGTATGATTCAGCCAAAAAAAGTCCAAGGACGCACTTGGTGGCAGTTGTAATCCAACCCGGCATGATCCATCCAAAAAATGTCCAAGGACGCAATTGGTGGCAGTTGCTATCCCACCCGGTATGATTCACAAAAAAAGAGTCCAAGAACACACTTGGTGGCAGCTGTAATCCCACCCGACATGATTCACCCAAAAAATGTCCAAGGAAGCATTTGGTGGCAGTTGTAATCCCACCCGGCATGAGCCACCCAAAAAATGTTCAAGGAAGCACTTGGTTCCAGTTGTAATCCCACCCGGTATGATTCACCCAAAAAATGTCCAAGGAAGCACTTGGTGCCAGGTTGTAATTCCCCCAAAGCCACCCAAAAAATGTCCAAGGACGCACTTGGTGGCAGCTGTAATCCCACCCGGTATGATTCAGTCAAAAAAAGTCCAAGGACGCAATTGGTCGCAGATGTAATCCCACCCGGCATGATTCACCCAATAATCCCACCCGGCATGGACCACTTAATATTCGATAGTTACTAAGTTACTTTTTAATTATATTTTTTGTTGTATGGGAGGTGCCACGCCCCGTTGTCCAAATCCAACCTCTTATGTCCTATTGCAAATTCCATTACTAACACAATTTTACCTTAAAATTTCAATAAAATCAGTAAAGCCGTTTAACCGTGACATGGGGTAGAAAATTGTATGGGCGGTGCCACGCCCCTTGTCCAATTATTCCAATATTCGACACATAGCAGTACAACTCCATTCCAAATTTCACTAAAATATATCCATTAGTTCTTAATTAGCTGGTATTTAAGTTATGTGTTGTGTGGGAGGTGCCACACCCCTTTGTCCAATTATTCCCATATTCGACACATAGCTGAAAACATACTGTACAACTTTATGCTAAATTTCATTAGAATATATTCAATCGTTGCTTAATTAGCTGGTATTTAAGTTATGTGTTGTGTGGGAGGTGCCACGCCCCTTTGTCCAATTATTCCCATATTCGACACATAGCTGGGAAAACACACTATACAGCTCCATTCCAAATTTCATTAAAATTCATCGGACAGGGGGCGGTGCCACGCCCCCTGTCCGATTATGCTCATATTTGGCATAAAGCTTGGAAAAGTTATTATGCAACTTCGTGAATAATTTCGTATTTATTATTCAATATTCAATTCAAATTCAATTCAATAGTTACTAAATTACCTTGTAGACATATTTTGTGTTGTATGGGAGGTGCCACGCCCCTTTGTCCAATCCTAACCGCATATAGCCTATGTTACATGTCGATACCTATAGAATTTATCCTGAAAGTAGTCCCGGGATTTTCGGGACTACATTTTAAATGAATTAGTCCATAAAAAAAAGTTTAATACAAGAAAAATACAACTTTTCATCGCTCATAAAATATAAAAAAAATCGTGTAAGCAGAAAAATAGTTTTTGACAACATTTGGACAACCCCAAAATAAAAAAAAAAGTTATTAAAAAAACACAAAAATTTTTAATTTATTAAAAAAAATTACATATAAAATTGTTTGTGCTTGAAATTTTTTCTTTAAGAAAAAAAAAAATTTATATTTATTTCAGAAGAAAATTGATATTTTCAGTCTTAGCGAACGCACAAAAAAGAATTCCTTAATAAAAATAATTAAGTAAAACTGAAAACTGATGCAAAAGTAATTTCAGAAACCTTATTCAAGCATATTTTGAATTGGATTCTGTCTTTCCTAAAGAAACGGAAACTCAAATACTGAAAATAAAAAAATGCTTTTAATTAATTGAAAATAATGTTTATTTTTATTTATTTAAGCTAAAACTATAAGTTTTCCAATAAAACCTATAAAAAACATTTTTTTTTTTAAAATGCATTTTGCTTGTAAAAATATCAAATCCCGAAAAATCCCGGGATTGCAATTTTCAGTCCCGAAAATCTCGGGATTGCGAAAAGCCTTCGGGATTGAAAGCCCTAATAGGGATATAGGGATATAGTTAAACAAAAATTTCAATAAATAAATAGAACAAAATACGGAAAAAACCTAATACTTCATCGTAACCTAGAAGTCGTTATTTGTTAGTACATGTCGATATTTCGTTATTTTGTTATTTATTATTTGTTAGTACATGTGACAACACTGCTCCTCTCATGGAATTTAAAATGACCGCCTTTGAAAGAGGGCACAACACTTCTTAGCGGACTTTACATGAGCCTATTAGTTGAAGTAATGTATTTTTCTATTTTAAAGGCTGATAGCAACAAAGCAGACACGAAAGAAAATGGGTACATGCAGAACAAAAAAAAACTTGTTCAAGGTAAGTAGTTAAATCTAAAGTCCAGGATATAACATCATCGTGGAGAGTTTTCTTGTAGATCAGAACGCTGGCCCAACCAAGCCACCAAATGCCAAAGACTTGCTCAAGAACCCTACATTCACGTCTTCGACGCGTAATAAACCAAGCAACCAGTTTGCAGATGATGATGACGACGACACTCGTGATATGACCGGTCGCATCCGTACAGAATTGGGAAATGAGGTAATGGAGTTTATTTGGCTTTGCATTATGCCCATTTCCATTGATATACCCAAAAAATATAACCATTTCCTTTACTAGGTATACCTCAAAGTTCATAAATGTCGGTTAAAGCACGAAACAACCTCAATTAGAATTTAAAACATAATTTAAAAAATTAACGAACTTATTTCTTTTTACTTCAAAATTTCAATTTTAGATTCTACATTTTAATTTCAAAATTGTAAATTTTTCGTTTTAAATTGGGGCATATTTGCTTCAAAATGTGCACTCTTAATGTATGATTTTTCTTTTAATATTGACATTGAAATATATGTGTAATGCAGTGGTGCATATTCACTTTAAAAAGTGTAATTTAAATTATATTTCCCACTTTATTGTAAAGTTCACTAATTTAGTTTGACATATTTCCACTTTATTTTGAAGTTGTTTTTAATGAAGTTGTTTTACTGTGGAAACAAGTACGAACGTACTAAAATTTTAAATTGTCTTTTTTCTGTATGTAATTTGTCCGTTTCTTTGATTTTTAAGATTGATCGTGCTTCGGCAGGAAACTGTAAGCTTAATAAGCAAGAGAAAGAGAGAGATAAGGAGCAAGAGGATGAGTTTGGTTACACAATGGGTGAGAGCAAATTTCCATTCTCAAAATTTCAGTGAACTGAACCTTTTTCCTATGCAGCAAAAGTAAATAAACGCTACAACATGATGAAGGACCTGCGGAAAATTGAAGTAAAGCGCATGACCAACCTGTCACTTGGCCTTGCGTTGGCAGGGCACAGCGATCGACAGAAGATGGCTTGCTTTGTTGCAGGTTTAGATCCGAACGGCCTTTTGGCAACAGAGGATATAAAGCCAGGAGACGAGATTCTTGAAGTTAATGGCAATGTACTACAGAATCGATGCCATCTGAATGCCTCTGTGATTTTTAAAAACATCGATGGCGAAAAGCTCGTTTTAATCACATCGCGTCGGAAATCCAACGATGAAGGCATTTCGGTGAAGCCGATTAAAAATTTCCCACCTACAGTAGATGATGTAAATTATGGTACCTATATAATTTTTAGCATTGACTTATCATCTTTTTTTATTGCAGACAAAATTCATTTTCGAGCAGTTTCCTCTTGCACGATCGGTGCAAGTTAAGAAGGAGGGGTTCTTAGGCATAATGGTGATATACGGTAAACACGTTGATGTGGGTAACGGAATTTTCATATCTGATTTGCGCGAGGAGTCCAACGCGGTGTTGGTAATTATATTTTCTATTGCTACACTAATTACGTGTTCCTCCATGGGAGAGTTAAAGACAAAACACACACCTTCTTGGGCATAAAAAGGACAAATCAAAAGTGTTTACAAAAAAAGAAGACGGACAGACGGAAGGATGTATATCCTCGAAATATATACATGGCAAATACTACAGAAGAGGGAGTGTTTGGGTTGATGAAATTATTCAGACATTTTTTTAATAATTTTCATAAGAGTATTTTCCAAAAAATATTTTTTCCTTTAATCGAAATAAAATACCGCTAAATTTTGCAAGCGCTTAGGTAATAGGTCAAAGCAGGGGAGGGTGGCCACTTACTAGCACCCTAAGGTTTTGAGGCCATAACTTTCGTTTGAAACAGGTTCGTTGGAAAGCTGAGCTCAATAGCTAACATGCATTTTCAACAAAATTAGAAAATTCCGTAAACTACGATTTTGGCAGTCGATCTAGCAAAACTCTACTAGCACCCATTTACAATTTGCTGAAAAAAAAAATCAAAATTGAAGCGTAAACACTACACAGAAAAAAAAATAGGTAAATCTAACCAAAAAGATGATTACAAGTGCAGCAACAAAAAACGTGGTAAATAGATCCGACTAAAAGGTGTTCTCGTAAAGAAATAAAAATATTTCGTTTTTTACTTTTTAGAAGACAGAGGAAGCAATTATGAAATTGAGGAATCAAAAAGAATAGATACATATTAGAAAAAGAATGTGTTTCACATGTTCCATTGTTTGTCTAAAACGTGAAGAATAGAAAATAAACTAAGAATTACACTAAATTTTTCCTTCTATATTGATGAAAAAAACTTGAAAATTCACTTAACAAAGATAAACGATTTTAGATCAACCTTTTTTCGTATTTTTTACTTTTTGACCAAAAATATTCTACTTAACGCTAGCAACAATGTTGCCTAACATCTTAACCCGCTAATGCCAGTTTTGAGGGCACCCAAAATATACGGAATAAAAATATTTCTTTTTTTTCAATAAAATTTAAAATTTTTTAAATTTTTAAATAGCATTTTTGCATTCTGGGTCATTTATGACCGCTAAATATTTACTTTAATGGGTTAAGATGATCAGTAGATTTGTAGCTAGGGTTAAATATAATATATTGTTAAAGATGCTAACACGATACCACTAACCGTTTAAAATTGGTTTTAGCAAACGTGAAATAACCTCCCAGTGGTCAAAAGAAGGTGTCTGCAGGCATGCCAGTATGCCTCTTTAGGAGCTCAGATGCCTGCCCTCCTCGCTTCCAACCTTTACTTCTTTTTTATATGAAACGGGACAAATAAACAGGCCTACGTCTGTCGCTTCCATGAGTATGCCTGCTGGCAGGCAATATTGCATAGAAAATCCATTGACACCACCCTATCTCTCTTCTAGCGCATGTATACCGGCAGCAGGCGTGCTGGCAATTCTCTAGCTGAGAGGCCTTGCGAAATTTACTACTGGGCTCCTTTGAACTTTGACCTCGAATAACTCGATTATTCGAGCTAATCCACAAAAACCCTTTGTGGGTTTTATTATTTAAACCAAGACCTGTCAGAATCTGTTATCAGATCGGTAATCAGAATTTGGTGTTGCACAGTGTAATTGCTGTACCTTTATTTGTACCTTGCAATTTTTTAAATATCTTTACCAAAAATTAACTTTATTTAAAAAATTAAAATATTACTTTAACTTACTAATTTTATGGAAAAACTATGCCACTTTTTGGGAATCATGTGTGTGATTCAAATAAACATATGGAGGGTACGCCAATCAAACCAAAAACAATTTTGTATTTTTATTTTCTGGAAAGTGAATTGTTTTGCATGCATCAGACCACACACAATGTACAAAGCGCGAGGCTGTGGTAACAAATATTCGTCTGCAGATCTAGTTTTCGCTTGAGAGAGACCCAAATTCGCTTGTAATACCACAAGAAACGCTAAAATGTTCAATTCAAATATAGCAACAGAATAGTAGATTGAAGCATCCACTTGTTTCAGCTGACAGAGTATTTCAAATGAAAAAGCTACCACAACCCAGACTTGACTGAGTGCGTCCTTGGACATTTTTTGTATGAACCATGTCAGGTGGGATTAGGACAGCTTCTGAGTGCGCTCTTTGACATTTTATGAATGATTCATATCAGGTGGGATTAGGACAGCACCTTAGTGCGTACTTGGACATTTTATGGATGATTCATGTCAGGTGGGATTAGACCAGCATCTTGGTTGGTATAAACTAAAGTGACGTTATTCACCCATAAAAGTTACAACAAAGTTCCAATGACGCCCTCAAAAGCTGGCCTGATCCCACCTGACATGATTTACCCAAAAAATGTCCAAGGACGCACTAGAAGCTGTCCTAATCCCACCTGACATGATTCATCCAAAAAATTTCCAAGGACGCGCTTAGAAGCTGTCCTAATCCAACCTGACATAATTCGTCCAAAAAATGTCCAAGGACGCACTAGAAGCTGTCCTAATCCCACCTGACATGATTCATCCAAAAAATTTCCAAGGACGCACTTAGAAGCTGTCCTAATCCAACCTGACATAATTCGTCCATAAAATGTCCAAGGACGCACTAGAAGCTGTCCTAATCCCATCTGACATGATTCACCCCAAAAACACTTGGGGACACACTTGGTGGTAGGTACAATTAAACTTGGCATGATTCGCCCCCAAAATTGCAAAAACGCAATTGGGGCAGATAGGTATTGAAGTAATGGAAATTTCATTGCGTCATTATCATTACTATCATAATGAAATAATTACTTCATTACCATTACCATTACAATTATCATTGCAGCAAGCTTCAGTCGGGCAAGCCGACTTCTATATACCCTACACCTACTGGGCCATATTGGTTCCACCATCTTGA
Source organism: Heteromyza rotundicornis (assembly GCA_951394025.1). Taxonomy (NCBI): domain Eukaryota; kingdom Metazoa; phylum Arthropoda; class Insecta; order Diptera; family Heleomyzidae; genus Heteromyza; species Heteromyza rotundicornis. The sequence continues at coordinate 24,510,570 of OX596011.1, read as the reverse complement.
ATTTTGAAAATGCGACATCAAATTCGAAATCGGCGACCCCAAAAACCCCCCTATACAAAATTTCATTCTGTTTTGATAACGCCTACTAAATTACACAACAATTAGAAAAAAAACAACTTATCACCCCAAAAGAAATACAAATTCGTGAAGAAAAGAACAAAAAATACAACTGCTTTTCTTTATTCGAACAAAAAGTAATAACAGTAGTATTTGGGTGTAATTTTAAACTCTAATTCTTTTTGCAGTGATGGACGCAACTTTAGTGAATAATAAAAGATTATCGCTAACAATTATAAATTTAATATTATTTATTGAAGATTGAAGTAGATACCAAAGTTAAACGTGTAACGTCGCAAAGGCTTGGGTAAGGCCTCGTTGGATGTCCTGGGCTTCGTACACAGAAATAAATTTATAATTTACAGAGATTATAATAAAACAGAGACTTTATTCAATAAGAGCTCAAATAAAAATTACAAATTTCGGTTGGAATTGATTGGGATTGATTGGGCGAACAGTGGCAATGGTCGTCGATGCGTTGGCGTTATAGCTGATCGGCGACGTTGGCAATTTTGCTGGGTGACGACGTAGATACGTGGTGATGGTTGATGGTATCGTAGGCGTTGCGATGCGTAGTGCGATTTCGAAAAGGATAGGCCGGAGCGTGGCTAGTGCGAGCGTAGGCGTAGCAAGGCTTGAACGTGGGTGTGGCGAGCATGAACGGCAGACCAAAATGTCTCCAAGGTTATTGTCCAATATCACAAAATGACGTCAGTGGTTCAAAAATCCTTTTGTCCTTCGAGGACCTTCGTATTATTCATAAACTTCGTTGACTTATATAGTTTCACCAAGTATTCTTCTAGAAATTCTTCACTGCTCTTCACACGTTTGCCTCCACGCTGATAGTCTCGCAAGTAGCCTGATTTCGGAATATTCGCAATAGCATTAGTACAATTTTAATATATAAGTGGGTAAAATGGGGCAATAGAAAAACGAGGAACGGAAATAATTTATTTGATTATTTTATACAGTTTTGAGAAATGAAATTAATTAAGTAAAAATGTGGAAAAAGAAAGATAGATTTTAATTAGTCGGCTGTAAGATAGAAGTTAGCTTTTTATAAAGAGAGAATTTATTTATTTTATTTATTTATTTTGAGAAATATAATTATTAATAATTATATTACTTATAACTGGGCAACTAGCAACGAAGGCTATCGGCCTGAGAGAGAATTTAATTATTTATAATTATTAAGAAAGGTTAATGTTATGAATTTGAAAAATAAAAGGTTTATTTAAATTTATGTAATTTTTTAACAAAAATTGAGGACTGAGGAGAAGTTAATTGCCGGTACAGGCGGCCCTCATTCTTGTGTCCATCCAGATTCCCTGACATTCCAAAAGGGTGACTGGCGGGGAAGTTAATTGCCGGTTAATTGCCGTCTGCCCCCTGTCACCATTTTGGTCCTTTTCCCATTTTCCTAACCTCCAAAAAGTGTGACTGGAGAAGAAGTTAACTGCCGGTACAGGCGGCTGCTTCCCTGCCACAATTTTTGTCCTGTCCCCGATTTTCTAACTTTAGAAAGTGTGACTGGAGAAGAAGTTAACTGCCGGTACAGGCGGCTGCTTCCCTGCTACCATTTCTGTCCCGCTCCACAATAGGCCGAAATTAGGTCGAGTCCGCTCTTTTTATAGAGCCGAGAAATCACCAATTCCTGTTGATGTCTTGTTGCCCACGTTTTGTTGTATCATGTGGTGTATTGTAGCACATGATTTTCGTAGCTTATTATCGTGCATCTATCGCTGTCCTTTTCTCCCTTATTCATTTCTAGACCAACAACGTACCTAGTCGTTCGTCGTTTAGTTATTGCTGATGATACGGTGACCAGGTGTCTCTTTTAAATTTACCAATCAACTTGGTGACCAAGGTGTCACTGTTTGCCCCGTTTAGCCAACTTAAATCTAACATTTGGTTGTTGTATTCATTTGTTTATTTAACTTTAAATTATTTCTTAAATAAAACCTAAATAAATCGTAGGATTTGGCGACAATAGTTTGTCGCAGTAGGAATGTGACGTCACCATATTTTTGGGGTCATCACACCCCCCCCCCTTACTTCCTCGGACAAAACGGACTACCTCCGTCCCGTTTCGGTCTAGTGTGACCAGGTAGTCGCCCCCGTTACGTCGAACACGGAATCGACTTCGTTGTCTCGGGACCTTCCGGGCCCTGGCCTGTATTATCCGGCACATCACCGCCGGACTGAGTGTGAGTCCCTCCTCAATGGACTGTTCCTCGTCACGCGAGGGAGTTGTTGCCAGCGCTGGTGTGTTGCTGGGCGGTTGGGTTATGTGGTGTGTGTAGGTTGTGCCGGTGAGGGAATGCTGGGGCATGACCACGCCATCAACCCGCCGGGGGTCGGAATCTCCAACCAGCCTTCGTCCGTCTCATCGTAATGAAGCGTCAGGTATGGGGTGCCATCGGGTGAAACATCCACCATTGCCCCGATGTCGTGTTCATTCATGGGCACGCCATCGGCGGGCATGGGTAGGAGGTACCCTAGAGTGATGGCACTGGCGTTCGACGTGTGATCTTCTTCATCGTTGGGCATGGGCTCCCCAGGCTTGCTTGCGTTGGGGCTGCCTATGTCCTCTTTAGGTGCACATGCTGTCTTCGTGGTTGATGGCCCTGTTTGGTCACTCGTGCTGGCCGCTGGTGGCGCGGCGTGGGTGCGCTTATCATCTTCCTCATTTGTGCTGCTGTTCGTTGCCACGTCGGGGAGGTGAGGGTTGATGTCCATCGGTTGGCTTTGGCGACCCGTTCACGGATCATGCGTGCCAACTTGCGGCGTTTACGATCAGCGTCGTTGGGGTTATGCCATGCCCTGGTGGGCTCAGTCGGTTGTGCGGAGTTGCTCATTGGTGCGGTGAAGAACTTCTCCGCGTAGATGAGCGTGAATACCCCACAGTCGGAGTTGTTTTCCTGTTGCGGGACTGGAATTGCCATCATCGGCATCTCGTTGAAGCGGCGGTCTGTCGGGTAGCGGGTGGCGTATTCGCATTGCAAATACTCTATTATCAGTGTCACGGCCTGTAGCCGTGGTCGGTTTGCCAGTGAGTCGATGACCATTATGCAGGCCGTCTGTGTGGAGGTACCCTTCCGCTCAATGCTGTCGTGCCGCTGTGCTGGTTGACGGTCCCTCGAGCAAGTTCGACTGACCTGTTGGAATGGTTTTCTGGCGGTGGTGGGTCTTACTCCTGTGCGTCCGGCGCCCCGGCCTCACTGTGCATTACCTCGGCTCCGTGTTGTGATGCCCCGGCCCTGCGCTCCTCGTGCTAGTCGTTCGGTGTTCGGGGTCCCTCCGTCGCGATGGCGTAGCCACTGTCGATTTGGTCCTGCGATCTCCTCTGTCCATTCTTCTCCTAATATTTGGATTCGGCGGCGCTGCCCATCCAGAGTGCGATAGTGCTCCCGCGTTCGCTCCACGCTTCGCGTCCAATTCGCTGGATCTTCTCCCATCTCGATAAAACTTGGAAAACTTGAGGCTTGGTGACTTCGTTGTAAATTCAATTGCGTACTTGAAGTGATGGCTGTGACAGTTGCAGATCGAATGAAGCTTTCGTCTAAGCTCGTCATTTTGATCGTCACAATTGTTAGCCATTTGTCTCTTTCCCTCTTGTGCATATGGCCTGTCGTCCTGCCACCTGTTCCTTCTTGATATCGCCATCTTGTATTTCCTGGATGCCAGTGCAATCCCACGTGTCGTAATCCCTCGGATTTCTAAAGCTATATTCTACTTTATGAAATTTTAAATATTCAGTATAAAATTCAATTAAATTTTGCACTAGCAGGCATTTTCCTTCTGCTACTGCGATCTTACCCTTGTTCCTTACCTTTGCTTACCCTACGTCGTTGCCACTGCCTCCGACGCACTATCCCTTTCCTTAAATTCTCGTAAATCGCTAACATGCTCGTTTCGCTCCTGCGAATCGCTCTGCCTCCTTACGCGCACAATTAACGGTGAAATAAAATCTACCACTTGATAAGGGCCATCAAATTTTGGTGCCAGCTTGGCCGTAAATCCTTCAATCGCTTTCGAAAGGTGATGTTGTCGTACCAACACCACCTTGGGCGGCTTTCTCCATACTCCTATGTACTATATCGAATACCTGTCTTGGACCAAGAATGCTGGGCTGTAACCTGTCGTCTCGGACACTCCTGTGTTGATCGCCAGCGTGATTTCTGGCAGGAATTCGTCCCACCGCCTTTGATTATTCGTTGACAGTTGTGCCACCATCGTTTTGATGGTTCGATTCGACCGCTCAATGGCATTCTCCTTCGGCGTGTAGGGTGCCGTGAACTGGTGCCTAACTCCAAGTTCCTTCATGTACTTACAGAACGCCCTGCTTGTAAACTGGGTGCCGTTGTCCGTCACCAACACCTTGGGTACGCGAAATCGCGCCAGGATTCGTTCGCTAAACGCCTTCTTGAGTGTGTCCGTGGTTGCTTTTCTCATGGGTATAATCTCCACTCATTTGGTGAATTTGTCGACGAAGACCAGCATCATGGTGTTGCCGTGTGTTGACCGGGGCAATGGCCCCACGAAATCTGCGCAGAGTATCGCCCATGGCTCCTCTGCAATCTGCGTCAGCATCCGGCCGGCTGGTTTCTGTTGCTCCGGCTTGAATTTATGGCAGCTCCCACAGCTGCGTACATATTGACTTACCGCTCTAAACATTCCTGGCCAGTAGTACCTGTTAGCCACACGTGCAATTGTTTTCCTTATCCCAAAGTGTCCAGCGGTTGGGTCGTCGTGGTTCTCGACCAGCACCCGCTTCCGCAAGGGTGTTGCCACGCACAACTTCCATGGTGCGCAGTCCTCGTCACCTACTCGCCTCGGAGTATGTCGATACAGTTGGTCGCCTTGCAGCATATAATCAGCAAACTTCTCCGGATTCTTCCGTACCTCCTCCTTCCGTTTTGAAAGCCAACTGCAGCCAACTTCGTCTTTGTCGTCAGCCTCTGCAGCCCTCAATACATATCATGGTTGACGCGACAGCGCGTCGGCCACCACGTTCAATTTCCCCTTCATATATTGAATCGTATACCTGTATTGCTGCAGCTCCAGCGCCCAGCGGGCGATCCTCCTCGAAGGACTCTCAATAGAGTTCAACCATTGCAGCGACAGGTGGTCCGTGATGATGGTAAACTCGTATCCTTCCAGGTATTCGCGCATCTTCCATTCGCCCCACACAATGGCGAGACACTCCTTTTCGGTGGGTGAGTACCACGCCCAGGCCTTGGTCACTAGCGTCCGTCTGCAAGGTGAACCGCTGCGAAAAATCTCCGATACTCCCTCAAGTTTGTGGGCGGCTTCAGCTCCTGTATCGCTGCAATCTTCTCGGGATCTGTGTGTATTCCGTCCGACGTGACGATGTGACCTAAATATCGTATTTCCTGCTTAAAGAACTCACATTTTTCGACATTGATTTTTAGATTTGTCGCACGTAATCGTCTGAAGACCTCACGCAGGTTGGTCATATGCTCCTCCAGTGTTGTTCCCGTGACAATAATGTCATCAAGATACGCAAATGCATGCGGCTCCATCTCCGGCCCGATGACCCCGTCCAGGTCGCGCTGAAATGTCGCTGGTGCCGAATGAAGTCCGAATGGCATTACGCACCATTGATACAGTCCTCGTCCTGGCACGGTGAACGCCGAGTATTGCTTGCTTCCAGGCTCCATTGGCACCTGCCAATATCCGTTCTTCAGATCCAGGGTGCTAGTAACTTTCGCATTTCGGAGTCGGTCCAGGATGTGCTGAATGTACGGTAGCGGATATGCATCCGGCACTGATTTGGCGTTCAACTGCCTGTAGTCCACACACAGACGTCACATTCCATTTTTCTTTCGCACCAGTACGATCGGGGCGCTATGTGGGCTCCTTGCTGGCTCAATACATCCTTGTTGGATGAGCTCGTCGATCTGCTCATTGATGATGCCCATCATCGCAGGATTCTTGGGGTTGTACCTTTGTTTAATCGGCAGGTCATCCCTCATGATGATGCGGTGGCTAGCAATGGTCGTGGTTCCTCGCAATTCCTCAAACGGCGGCAGCCCCTCCTCTAGAAACCTATCAATTAACAATCGCTCCCTCTCTTTGTCACACATTACCTGGAGTCTTACTTCACCCTGGGTATCCTGCTCCTTCTGAGTTTGTCCAGTTTGTATACTGCCTTCCATACTCCGATTTTGCACAGACCGTGAACTGCTTCCTATATTTACATTCTCCGCAGACTGTGAACTGCATGCCAGATTTTCATTTTGCGCAGACTGTGAACTGCATCCTAATATTCCATTTTGCGCAGGCGGTGAACTGCATCCCAAGATTCCATTTTGAGCCGGCTGTGACCTGTATTCCAAATTCCAGTTTTGCGCAGGCTGTGAACTGCATCCTCTATTTCCATTTTGCGCAGACTGTGAACTGCATCCCAAATTCCAGTTTTGCGCAGGCTGTGAACGGCATCCTCTATTTACATTTTGCGCAGACTGTGAACTGCCTCCCAGCTTTCCATTTTGCGCAGACTGTGAACTGCATCCTATCTGATTCCGATTTTCAGCAGACCGTGAACTGCCTCCCAGTTTTCCATTTCGTGCAGACTGTGAACTGCGTGCCCTCTGATTCCGATTTTGCGCAGACCGTGAACTGCTTCTCCTCCTTCCATGTACCCCTTGCTTGAGTTTGGCGCCTCGCAGAGTGCTGTCGTCGGCCAGTCGCCTGTTCTCCTCTTGTTCCACAAGTTCTCCATCAGCATCCCTAATCTGTGAGTGCATCCTTACCGTGTGGGTTCCGAGAGTCATTGTAACGTGGATATGTCCCAAAAAGTCCAACCCGAGGATAAGCGGATCCGTTGAGGTGTGCAATACCAATACCATCATCCTCTTTGATCGGCCTCCCATGGCCACTTCCAGCACCAGAGCTTCGGTGACTGTAGTCAATGATCCATCCGCTAGTCGTATGTCGTGTTTGATGTTGAATGTGTTGAACGGTGTCCAAAACTGCTTCGCATAATAGCGACTAATGAAGCACCGTGTGGCCCCTGTGTCGATCGTTGCCGTTGCCTCCACACCATCAAGGGTAACCAGTGCAGAGATTCGACGTCCGTTCGCGTTGTGGGAGGGGTTCGATAGTCGGAGCGCCGGCCGTCCCTCGTTCTCTGCCGGTTCCGCTGTCGTTTCCCGCCTGCCTTCTCCAACACTCAATGTGCGTACGCCTCGCCGGCCGCACTCCCAGCAGTGAAGTACCAAGCTCCCCGTACACTTGTTCCGGAAATGTGCTTCCTCCACACATCTATGGCAAGTTCGTCGTGACGGCCTCGGTCACCGGCTGTTTCTGCAAGCTGGTGTCGTTCCTCTGTTACTCGCATCGGGGTGCTCCGGGATGCATTGGTGTCCTCCTGCAGCCCCTCTAAATCTTGCGCCAAAGCCAGCAACTCGCCCAACGTGGTGAAATCTCTGCGTTTTACATACCATCGATAATCCAGGTGACTATTTCTGTAAATCCTGCTGAGTTTTTCCTCGTCCCCATAGTTGGCATGCCTCATCATATCCTGCAAGGTAATGACGTAATCTTTGAAGTCCTCGCGCGGCTTCTGCACTCGCTGGCGGATGGCGTCATCTAGCTGCTCGAAGTAGCGTCCTGGCAGGAAAAACGACAGTAAGCTGCGCTTGTAGGATTCCCACGTAGTCCACTGGCGGTTGTTGTTTCTAAACCAGGTGAGCGCCTTCTCCTTCAACAAATCCGGCATTATTTGTGGCATCTTATCCTTACCGACGTTGTATGTGGTCACTAGTTCCTCTATCCGCTCGATAAATGCGATGGGGTCGGGTCCGCCATTATAGCGCACTGTCCACTTCCTCACCTGTTCGATTATCGTGGGACGTGGTGGATGATACGGCCATGGGTATCCCATCGGGGTGTTCATCGGTGCATACACTGGTGCACTGGCTGGTACTTCTCGTCGTGCCGCCTTCACTGGCGGGGGTACAAAGGACTTATTTGCTTCCCATTTCCTGCCGTGGCTGCTCGTCGGTGCCGACTCTACGGTCTCCTTCAGCGGGGGTGGTAGACTGCCCTCTTCCGAGCTAGCCTCGTGGTATTCTTCTTCACCTGCTTCCTCATCTGCTGCAGCACCTGACATACCTGCCTCCTGACTGCGGGCGTGCTTGGCCTCTAATTCGACTAGGCGCTCCATATGTTGGCTGTTGGCTGCTTCGTTCTTCACGAATGCGATAAACCGTTTCCTCATTTCCTCGACGCTGCCGTCGAAACTGAACTCCTGGGCGTATGTGCGTAACTCATCGCGTCGCAGGTAGTTGATCCAGGTCGTTTTCACCATTCTGCGTTCACTTACTGCCCGTTCAATTTGTATGTCCAATCGTTGCTGTTTAAGTTGCTAAATCTGCTACCTGGGTGGTGGTTGTTTTTCGTCTTCTTCTGTTTATCGTCCCTGCTCGGGCTCCATCTGCAACGTCGCAAAGGCTGGGGTAAGGACTCGTCGGATGTCCAGGGCTTCGTACACAGAAATAAATTTATAATTTACAGAGATTATAATAAAACAGAGACTTTATTCAATAAGAGCTCAAATAAAAATTACAAATTTCGGTTGGAATTGATTGGGATTGATTGGGCGAACAGTGGCAATGGTCGTCGATGCGTTGGCGTTATAGCTGATCGGCGAAGTTGGCAATTTTGCTGGGTGACGATGTAGATACGTGGTGATGGTTGATGGTATCGTAGGCGTTGCGATGCGTAGTGCGATTTCGAAAAGGATAGGCCGGAGCGTGGCTAGTGCGAGCGTAGGCGTAGCAAGGCTTGAACGTGGGTGTGGCGAGCATGAACGGCAGACCAAAATGTCTCCAAGGATATTTGCGCAATATCACAAAATGACGTCAGTGGTTCAAAAATCCTTTTGTCCTTCGAGGACCTTCGTATTATTCATAAACTTCGTTGACTTTGATAGTTTCACCAAGTATTCTTCCAGAAATTCTTCACTGCTCTTCACACGTTTGCCTCCACGCTGATAGTCTCGCAAGTAGCCTGATTTCGGAATATTCGCAATAGCATTAGTACAATTTTAATATATAAGTGGGTAAAATGGGGCAATAGAAAAACGAGGAATGGAAATAATTTATTTGATTATTTTATACAGTTTTGAGAAATGAAATTAATTAAGTAAGAATGTGGAAAAAGAAAGATAAATTTAAATTAGTCGGCTGTAAGAAGAAGTTAGCTTTTTATAAAGAGAGAACTTAATTATTTATGGCTGTAAGAAAGGTTAATATTATGAATTTGAAAAATAAAGGTTTATTTGAATTTATGTAATTTCTTAACAAAAATTGAGGACTGAGGAGAAGTTAATTGCCGGTACAGGCGGCCCTCCTTCTTGTGTCCATCCAGATTCCCTGACTTTCAAAAAAGGTGACTGGCGAGGAAGTTAATTGCCGGTACAGGCGGCTGCCTCCTGCCACCATTTTGGTCCTTTTCCCATTTGCCTAACCTCCAAAAAGTGTGGCTGGAGAAGAAGTTAACTGCCGGTACAGGCGGCTGCTTCCCTGCCACCATTTTTGTCCTGTCCCCGATTTCCTAACTTCAGAAAGTGTGACTGGAGAAGAAGTTAACAGCCGGTCCAGGTGGTTGCTTCCCTGATACCATTTCTGTCCCGTCCCAGATTTCCTAACCTCACAAAAGTGTGACTGGAGAATAAGTTAACTGCCGGTACAGGCGGCTACTTCCCTGCCACCATTTTTGTCCCATTCCCGATATCCTATCACCCAGAACAGTATGACTGGCAAGAAGTGATATGCCGGTACAGGCGGCTACGTTTTGTCGTATCATGTGGTGTATTGTAGCACATGATTTTCGTAGCTTATTATCGTGCATCTATCGCTGTCCTTTTCTCCCTTATTCAATTCTAGACAACGTACCTAGTCGTTCGTCGTTTGGTTATTGCTGATGATACGGTGACCAGGTGTCTCTTTTAAATTTACCAATCAACTTGGTGATCAACTTCAAATTATTTCTTAAATAAAACCTAAATAAATCGTAGGATTTGGCGACAATAGTTTGTCGCTGTAGGAATGTGACGTTACCATATTTTTGGGGTCGTCAGAAACGTTTTATACCTTTTCGAGTGAAGCTCAATTCTTTACTTCTAGAAAAAGCTAAGAAAAAGAAAAAAAGGGAATGTCAGTTTATGGAAAGGGTTTCTGCATTCTTCTAGCGAGCAAATCGTAGAGATGCAATTTAGTGCAGTGAGAACGCCATGTGAATGACGGATTCCGAATTACGAACGCGCAGCCATGCCACACAACCATGCCTGTGGTGTCATTTAAGGGGGGGGGGGGGGGCTGGTGCTGAGGAGAACGAAGAGCTCCTACTGAATATGTTTATACCAAGCAAAGCGAAAATTGTTGTAGAAAAAATGTCTTTTTGATAATTTATGCATCATTGTAATTTGCCAAATTTAATACATCTTTTTATGTAAGTGCATCCAATGTGTCGTCTGTTCAGTGTATTTTCATTACGTGAAAGAGTAATGGAAATTTAGCGAAGTGTTAAAGTAATTTTTGTATGTTTACGAAATGGCCTGTTGTGTAAAGGTTGGGACACTCATATCGTATAAGTTGGGACACCACTTTTTATACCCTACACCTCATGAGGTATGGGTATATACACTTTGGTCTGATGTTTGTAACACCAAGAAGGAGACGTGTCCGGTATGGAAAAGTATATATATTCTTGATCAGCGTCACCTCCTGAATTGTAATAGTAAAAAAAACATTTTTTTTTTTTTTTTAAATTTTAGCAACGATTTAAAATAAAGGTTTTTTGGCCACTCCATAATCTGCAGAGACAAACCTGCCCAAAAACCTTAATATTAACTAAAAGTTGCTAAAATTAAAAAAAAAAACAGTTTTTTTCTCTTTTTTATAGAACCCTTACTTTAATATGCATTATGTGAACTAAAAGTAAAATTTAAGCATTGGGTGCAAGAACGGCATTCTTAAAAAAAACCATTTTTGAGAAAATCGTGTTTAAAGTTTTTGAAATGCCCCAAAATTCTGAATTTTGAATTTTCCCAACTTTTTGTTCATATCAAAATTATGTTCCAACTTTTTGTATTAAGTATCGACGCTGGCCGGAGTAAAATGCTGCTAGTTGACCTTCGGTATCGGCTTCTGCCTGTAAATGCTTATCGGTCGGGCAAAATTGAAACAAATGACAAGCTAAATATTTGTCAAACATGGTAAAATTTCCTACTGAGGTCAATACGCAACTTTTGACACCACAAGCGTTCCGATCGGACGATTTTCGTTCAAGCAAATGGCTGCTCTGTGCATAGCGCAAGCAAGGTAAGTACACACAAAAAAAAAAAGTCGGTAGATTTAACCGAAAAAGACGGTTAAAAACGCTCCAACCCTTCTTCGTCGGTTAATCTAACCGATGAGAAGTGGTTGATTTACTCTAATGATTTGTTGGTTTACAATTTTTAATTTTAAACATACAGCAAAAATTTGTTTCGATACATATTTTTTTAGTAAGAAAACTATTTTAATTTGTTGGCTTACAATTTTTAATTGTAAACATACAACAAAAATTTGTTTCGATACATATTTTTTTATAAAAAAAAAAACTTTTTTCGAGGAAATAATTTTTTTCTTCATTTGAAAACAAGCCCCAACAACAAAAAAAAAACATATTAAACACAAAGAGATATTTCAAAAATGTTAGATTGCAGGTTTAAAAAAATAAATATTAGCTTGAGCGCATAACTGACACAAGCACTTATTTTCCAAAAGTAGTATTACAAGCAAAAAACTCTGTTTGGCTCTGCTCAAGCTGCCTCTATAAGGCACAACATTCATAACACGATTGGGAATTCTTCTTTCTTTGAATAACAACGATTCAACTGAAGATGCGCGAATGGTAAATTGCACAAGTTGGTGAAAATTCAAATTGAACCAACAATTGCTGTAAAAGAACCTAAAATTTCTGTACAACAACAATTTTTTTCGGTTATTTCAACTATTTTTTTTTACCATTTTTTGTCGAAAAATTTACAATTTTCATTCATTTTGAAATGCTGTACGTCAACCACTTTTATCGGTTAATTTTACCGACCTTTTTTTTTTCTGTGTACCTATAAAATTCAATATCTCGAAAACAAGAAAAAAAAATCTCTTTAAAATTTGACACAAGCTGAGTAATATTGTAAGGTATACAAAAAATTTTTTTTTAAATTTAGAATCGTGGCGCTCAAAATTAAAAAAATTTTTTTAAAACTATTGTTAAAAAAAATGTATAAAAAATTTTTTTTTTTAAGAATTAATTTTTTTTTTTAACTTTTTTATTTTTTGCGTAAAACAAAAAAAAAACAAAAACCCGCACGGTTAAAAAGTTATGAATTTTTGAAAAAAGGTAAATTTTCGATTTTTTTCATTTTTTACTTTACTTAATATCAAACATAACGGTAAATATTGAATTTTCAATATGGCGGCCGAAATTTAAAGATTTCATCAAAACAGTATGAAATTTTGTGTAGGGGGGTTTTTGGGGTCGCTGATTTCGAATTTGATGTCGCATTTTCAAAATTCAAGATGGCGGAACCAATATGGCCACTAGGTGTAGGGTATATATAAGTCGGCTTACCCGACTGAAACTAACTCATTTGTTTTACTGTAATTTGTTCTTATTTTATGCTTAACCTATTTCTGAGCCCCAAGTGGATATATAAAATGTTATTGTCGAACACACCTTCGATAATGCTTTAAATATGCAAAAACTGCGAATGATAACATCAAAAAATCTTCTAATTTTGATAATACCATGCAGTTTTACTTTACAATTGGCTTATTCATATTTTTGACTGGTGGTCAACGGTTTTTGAGCAGGACCTACAAATTTCTTCAACTACATGAAGGCACGTAGCCCCCGTAATTATTTATTTTTTTTTACTGAATATCAGGAAGTAATGGGACTCAAACGTTATTGTTAAAGCATTGTTGCCAGTATATTAGTACTGAAATTCCCACAAAAGCATCTAAAAATCCTTTTGTATTTTTGTTCAGAACCAATGTTCGGAAAGTCAAATTTTTTTGTCAGCCTTCTTGTTTGTGACAAACTATTCAGTCTTACTCTTCCGTTGTCGGTTTTTTTTCAAGAAAAGTCCATGGATTTGACAACACCGCATAAAAATGCAAACATATTATTGGATACCCTACAAAAGTATCGGCAAAATGCCGAAGAAATTTTGAAGTCAAATTTTAATTTGGCTTCGAAACTAAGCACACATCACGTTCACATCCTGGCACTTTATCCGTTTAACAATATTTTTTATTAAGGGTATTCATTTAAAGTGGGAAACCCCTCGAAAACGAGCAGTTGCTTAAAAGAACTGTCAAATTTCATAGATTTTGACTGCTCATCTGCACAACTGAATCGTTTCCGAGGGGTTTCCCAAATTACATGAATCGCCTTATTATGCATTGAATTTAATTCAAAATATATCATATGCAGGGACTGGTACAGAAACGCATATCGATTCCGGTTCTCAGGTTTAAAAATATATCGGTTTCGGTTCCAGTTCCGGTTCCCAGAGATTTTAAAATATCGGTTCCATAAAGTCAAAAAAGTTGAATTTTAAAGTGAAAGTGAAAAAGATAAAATTTATTAACAAAAACTGGATGATAAGAAAATTTAACTAAAACTTATATTTTAAAACTGTTATTTCAATTATGAAATAACAGTGAATTTTGTAGAGGTGAATTTTCTAAAGGTGAATTTTAAAAAAGGAGAATTTTGAAATAGAGAAATTTTGATAAGGGTTAATCTTGGAAAAGGGAATTTTGTGAGGGTGAATTTCGACACTGTGAATTTTGGCAAAAGGAATTTTGACCCGCTCCCGTTTTTCATTTTTTTATGGGGACAAATTAGTGCATTCGGCGCCGACTTTTATTTATCCGAATGGCTCTAAACTTCACATAAGTAATTTTTATATACAAAGGAACCAAACTGGCCATAAAGTCACAGCTCAAAATTTGGGTTTTTGGAGTTATGAATGCCACTAGAATCCGCAGATATTTATCAGCTTGCTGTCAAAAAACAGAATTCATATATTTAATTTTTGATGCATTTTAACCTTTTTTTAAAAACTTGGAATCCATATGGAAATATCAAATCATGATTTCACAACAATATGATTTTTTTAGTTGTGCCTTTATTGCAGGGAATGAGCGAACTATCGAATTACTAACATTTTCAGATACTGTGCTTCACCTAACCATGTTAATAATAATAAAAGGGGATTTACACTGCAATCGTTGGTTTTTTGTGACCTAACCATGTTAATAAATTGGAAAATCTTCATGAATATCTGGACGATAAAATATCAATGTCTGAAGTAGGGATTGGAATCCCGGCCTTATTTCAGTCCCGATTGATATTGGCGATTAGTAAACAATATTATGTTGGTTTGTTTTAAAGTTTAAAAATCCACTTTTTATTAAAAAAAAAAAAATAGCTGGAAACTGCGATTTTTTGTTTATTTTTATTCATTGATGCTTCCACTGAAGTTTTGAAAGTGCTGCTAAGATCGCAATACAGCATATTTTCGTACAATAAAACACTTACTCGCGATTTTAATGACAATAATTTTAATAACAGACTGATTGCATTATCCAGGATATCATTTCACTGGGATGTTACGACTTATTTTCCAAAAGGTTATTTTTTAATTTGTTCAACGGGTCAAATATTGGAATAATTGGACAAGGGGCGTAACCCATACGATTTTCTAGCCCACATCGTACGGATTTTCTTGAAACTCTTATGTAAAATTCTGTAAGTGATGAAATTTCCTATGGGTCCTAAGAGGCGCATAAAACAAAAAATATGATAAAATCTAACTTAACCATCGAATATTGAGTGAATCAAGTCTCAAATTGCGTGGCATGGTATTACAGCTGCCACAAAATACGGACATTTTGACATTTTCTGGATGAAACATGTTGGAAGCTTACTACCACGTACAGAAATCTATATTAAAATTAATGAAATATTAAATATAGGGGTAGGAGTAGGGTTACCAGACGTACTCTTTTAAAGAGTACAGTACTCTTTTTAAGGCCCTCCTCTTTTTTACTCTCACTTTTTTCCCGCAAGTACTATTAAGTACTCTTTTTCTTATTTCTGGAACTTTCTCATATAACAGCTGAATGTATCGGCTCAGTAAGATAACCCATTTTTATTATTCGTCAGAATTAAAATAGAAAGCTTCAAATATTAGGTTTATTAGTTTGAAGCATCTTTCGTCACATTGCATTCAAAAAGTTACCAAAATTCTTAAATGCTAGGATTTAAAAATTTTAGTATGAGACCTACAACTTTTTTAACCGGAATATTAAAAACAATTTTGAATGTCTTTATCGAAAACAATCCAAATATATATCTAAATTCACCAATTTCTTGAGGAAGGATCGGAACATTAGCACCCAGGGTCTAAAATTTTGTGTTGTACTTATTATCCGCTTAATTTGTATGTCACGTAATTTTGAATCGGCGTATTCGTGGGTACTTAGTGAGTTTTACAAAATTTTAAATTAATTTTTTTCGTATTTAAGATTTTTAGAGTCCGACCGAAATTCGGTTTCGGTTTCGGCTTTTCGGCCAAAAAAAGCTGTTTCGGCCGTGTTTCGGATTCGGCCGAAAAATAAAATATCGTTTTCGGCCGAAATTTCGATATTTCCGCCGAAAATTTCGGTTTGATACGAAAAATGTAACAAATAAATAACAAAGATTACACTGATCGACAAAACTGAACATTTTGTGTGTTAAATATACTTGATAGACAAATTCTTATGTATTTTGGCACGCTGAATACGAATATAATAATGAAATTTTTACAGTACGCACCAAAAATTCAATTTATGTGCAATTTTCATTATTATTTTTGCATTAGGCGTGGCAAAATACATAGGGTACAACCAAGTGGATACAGCGGTATGTAACACAAATTTAAGTATTGATCATAGTTTCGAAGAATCAGAAGCGACAAAGAAGACAAGTCGCCAATTTGTATTAAAAAAAGAAAAATGAAAATTTTTGAAACTTATTTTCTTGAAAGAATTTATATATTACATACAGCCTTCATCCATTCACCGCTTCACAGCGTTCTCACTCTTCTCCTATCGGAGCAGATCTACTACTCTCGCGATGATTTTTAAATTTCTACTCCTCTACTACTATTGTAAGATATCTTCTCATCAAAATATTATGTGAGTTTCACAAAATGCAAAACTAATACTCTTTCTACAAATCTACTACCATGACAGAAATTTCTATTACTATTGTAGAATCTCTACTACTCTACGCAAAAACCCTAATCTACTCCCCTCTCTTGAAATCTGCTACCTTGATAGTAATTTCTACTACTCTCGTAAACTTTCTACTACTCTACTTAAAAAAATTAAATCTACTCCCCTTTTTTGAAATCTACTCCCCTAAAATCGAATATCTAATACTCTCGCCGTAGTAAAAAGTGAGAACCCTATTCATAAAAAATAAAAAATTTCGGCCATTTCGGTTTCTGCCGAAATTAAAAAAAGCGATTTCGGTCGGTCTCTATTTAAGATTACATTGTTTTTAAATCATTTTATTTTGTTACTGAAAAAAAATGGTTTTATTCAAATTTTACCAAAGGTTGGATTTTAAAACTTTTTTGAAAAAAATTTGTTTCTAATTTTTTTTGTTGTGGTCTTTTTACTCAAGAGAATCTGGTAACCCTAGGTAGGAGGCTCACGGAAGGATTCTTACTTTGATAAATGTAGCCCAAACTGCTGCATCAAAATATATGAAAAGTAGTTCTGGTGCTGAAATCCGGAACCGATTTTGGTAAAATTGTACATTTAAAGTTTCATAGGTGGTATTAACTATGAACTAGAGCATTCTTTGTCCATCACCTAGCAGTTGGGAAGTCCTTAAAAACCAGCTACCTAGAGGGATTTATTCTTTGAAGAATTCTCTACCATTTCTACTAAAATTTTAATGGTTTTTTAATTGAGTAGTGGCTTCGGCTTCGGTATAGGCCTTCGGCATCGGCCAAAGTAATAAGCTGTCAATTAATCTTCGGCATCGGCTTCGGCCTGAAAATGCTTATCTGTCGGGTTCTAATATTTAGCTCAGTTTTCAGATTTTAGAAAGTGTCCCAACTTATACGAACTTTTTTTTTCGTCAAAAAATGTGTCTTCATTTATTGAGCTGTAACTTTTGGCTTGATCACGATCGCTCTATAGAGGTTGACATTATTCGTAGTCGCTCCAAAATTAACCACCACAAACGAAACCCGTTCCAACCTTTACGACATTCCCTTACATGAAACCGTCAAAAATTAGCTCAATTTTATGGCATCTCATTGTTTTCCGTAAAATTTCAAAAACCACACATACGGTTAGGGGACGATATACAGCGTTCATATCCACGTACTCTCTTTGAAATCGCAAATAAGTGTTGGAGGACGACTTTTAATTAACTCGAAAGCCCAATGTCCAATTGAAATGGTGATGCAACTGGAATTATTACCAACTGCGTATTCTAAAGTAACCAAAATATTTAAAATTGTTGTAGCTTTGCCGATTACAACGGCATCAAATGAGCGTTTCTTTTCTGTGTTAAAGATAATAAAAACATATTTGAGGACCACAATGGGTGATGATCGTTTATGTCATTTAATGTAAATGACATAAACAGAGTCTGAATTAATGAATTCAATAAAATTATAAGATTGTGTGAATAATTTTACTAAACTAAAAAAAGACACTTCATATTGGAATAACCAAAACAAATACATACATATTATTCTTTATGTGTAGTGGCTCTGTGACACAATTTGTATTGTCGATATTGATATCAATGGAAAGGTCTATTATATTAAATGAGTACCATTGACACCTTAATCCGGTTAGTACACTTCCCGATAGAAAAAGGACCTACTTTTCAAACTTTTTTTCCAACTTGGCTGAAGAAAGTTTAGTAATCAAAAATTCGAAAACTTCCCTGAATTTTGAGATTTTTTTGAAAAGTGGAATTTTCGGATTTGTATGAAAATGATGAATTTTTGTCATTTTGATCACAAAACTTTCTTCAGCAAAGTAGCTTGTTTTTGAATAGCGCAAATTTTTGCATCCCAAAAAAATATGTATAGCTCCCAGGAAAAAAGTTCGAAAAGTATGTCCTTTTTTACCGTGATTTTCTCGAAGTATACGTATTTATCTATGTGTATGTATTTAACTATGTACTTATGAAGTAAAATTCAGGAGTCGAATCACGGCATTCATGATCGATAAAATGAAATTTCGATTACGGATTCGATTCGTTTCGTTCTACATTTTTTTTAAATTTCAGATTCGGTTTTAGGACGTAAAAGTGTATAATACAAAAATAAAAAATTGCAAAAATCAAATGGACTCTAGAAATCGAAAAATCGGATAGAAAAAAATCAATTGTTCGATTAAATCGACTTGCAAAAATCGGTCAAAAATAATCGGCAATCGGAAAAAAGTTATCGATTAATCGATCGATTGTTGGCCATCCCTTTGCACGAAATGGATAATAATGATTTTTTTCTCGTATTTATCTGTTTGTTTGGTCTTCTACCAAAAAGGAACTCAGAAACTGGCCGAATCCCACCTGACGTGACTCACACAACAAAAAATAAAATGACGCACTCAGAAGCTGGCCTGATCCCACCTGACATGATTAACACAAAAAAAGTCCAATGACGCACTCAGAATAGGGATGCAAACTTTGTCGCGCTTACATCGATATATCAATGTTTCGATATATCGAAAATTCAAAAATCTATGGCAAAAGACATCGCTCAGAAAACATCGATATATCGATATTGTCGATGTTTTCTTATTGACTCCCAAACCTGATAAAATTCTATAGATACATATGTTTTTCATTTTGTTTTATGATTGGAGTTTCTGCGACACCTACATTCATCACGATTCCCATAGACCACTATAGCCTTCTTCTCTGGAATCTAAAAATGCCAAAAACTCGATTTTCATGGAAATGGACATAGGATGATTGTGCTTTAAGGTATCGATATATTCAGGCAGTATGAACGAATTTTGTTTGCGATTAGATTTCGCAACTAAAGTTGCGTTCGTTCGTGCGATCTAAATGCAACCTTATTACAATTTTTAGTTTTAAAAATTCGCATTCTAAGTTTAATTAAGTGCACTTGAAACTTGAAGTGGAACTTTAGAACCTTTTCATTGATACCAATATCGATACTAAAAATTTTACTGTGAACCACTGTACATGAAATTGTTGCATACGGTCTGGTATGCAGCATACCAGACTTGGGAAATTGAGCGACCATTACCATTACAGGTAATGAAATTTTATTTCATTACCATTACCATTACTGCAATGGTAACTGTAATGGTAATGGTAATGAAGTAATGAAAATTTCATTGCAATGGTGATGAAATTACCAGGGTTGGCAACCGAAACCGTAACCGAAACCGAAACCGAATGAAACCGATTCATTTTAGGGAGCGAAACCTAAACCGAAACCGATTCGTCGTAACCGATTGAATCAAAACCAATTGAAAAGGTTACGGGTTTTTAATCGGTTTTCAAAAGGTTTTCGTACACAAAATTGACTTGAAGTTTTTTTTTCCTAAGAGAAAACTCATCGTATTTCATTTATTTATTTCTTATATTTTTAAAATATAGGAAATATTTTTTTAAATATTCAATAAATCTTTTTATAAGGCCGGCGCACACAGAGGCGATATTCGCTATATAATTTCAGAACCATTTCCATATTTAGCTTCGAAAACGCAAAGTTCCTCACACAGGCAGCGATTTCGTCGCAGTAGATTTTTTTTTTTTATATATTGCTAGGGAAACAATCAAAAAGTCTGACTGAAATGGTTCTGAAAATGACTATTTTGTTTGTTATTTATTAGACTACTATGGAAACAGTCAAAAGGTTTATTTTCAAACTGATTCCAATTGGTTTTGAAACTGGCTTTTTGTGTTTGTTATTTATTGTATTGCTATGGAAACAGACTGTATAAAAAACGCTATATTTTCAAAAATACAATTATTTATGACAAAATTAATTTCGAAACCGCCTGCGGAACGAATAACGCCTCTGTGTGCGCAGGCATTTTTATGGTTTTTGAAAAGACTTTGAACATTTTCGCTATTTTTTCGTAGTTTTCGTCCGATTTAGCTGATTCTCGAACTTGATCTCAATTCGGAGATAAAAACGTAAACCCAAAGTTTCACATCGATGTCTCAAAAAAAAACATTCCAGCCTGTATGGTGACAGAAAGATGGGGATATGGCTAAATCTGTTTTCGATGCTGATCATGAATATATATTCTTATCCATACCGGCCATGCGTCCTTATGGACGTTTCAAACGTTGTGTAGGGTATAAAAACTAAAAATTTAAGCAGAAATTTGTTTGAAAATTAGGATTAGATAAGGAAGTTCGGTAAATGTAGTTAGATTCAGCATCCTTGATTTATATTGAATTGATATAAAATTTCCTAATATTGGGCCATTTAGAAACCTTTTAAAACCTAAACCGAAACCTTTTCAATCGCTCCAACCAACCGAAACCTTTTCAAAATCAAGGAGCGAAACCGATAACCAAAACCGATTGGCAAGTGGGAGTAAAACCGAAACCGAAACCTTTATTCGATTCGGTTGCCAACCCTGGAAATTACCATTACTTCATTACGATAGTAATGATAGTGAAGTAATGAAATTTCCATTACTTCATTGCGATAGTAATGATAATGAAGTAATGAAATTTCCATTACTTCATTACCTATCTGCCCCAATTGCGTTTTTGCCACATTTTTTGGGTGAATCATGTCAGTTGGGATTAGAACAGCTTCTTAGTGCGTCCTTGGACATTTTTTGGATGAATCACGTCAGGTGGGATTAGGCCAGCTTCTGAGTGCGTCCTTGAACATTTTATGGATGATTCATGTCAAGTGGGATTAGGACAGCTTCTGAGTCCGTCCTTGGACATTTTATGGATGATTCATGTCAGGTGGAATTAGACCAGCTTCTGAGTGCGTCCTTGGACATATTATGGATGATTCATGTCAAGTGGGATTAGAACAGCTTCTGAGTGCGTCCTTGTACATTTTATGGATGAATCATGTCAGGTGGGATTAGGACAGCTTCTAAGTGCGTCCTTGGACATTTTATGGATGATTCATGTCAGTTGGGATTAGGACAGCTTCTGAGTGCGTCCTTGGACATTTTATGGATGAATCATGTCAGTTGGGATTAGAACAGCTTCTGAGTGCGTCCTTGTACATTTTTTGGATGATTCATGTCAGTTGTTATTAGATCAGCTTCTGAGTGCGTCCTTGGAAATTTTTTGGGTGAATCATGTCAGGTGGGATTAGGACAGATTCTAAGTGCGTCTTTGGACATTTTATGGATGATTCATGTCAGTTGGGATTATAACAGCTTCTAAATGCGTCCTTGGACATTTTATGGATGCATCATTACCTGTAATGGTAATGGTAATGCGTAATGAAAATTTCATTACTTTACAAGTCTGTTGCATACGTAAACTTTTTTTGATTCTAAAATTATTTGCTTGTTGAAATTCTGTCATGTCAACATTGTTGGATTGCTGGTGTTGACTTCATTTATCAAGCGAATGAAAGAAACCACTTTCTGAAAATAAAAAATTGCAAAAGCAAAGTAAAACATCGTTTTCAATGTTTTTATACTATGATTGCAGTCAACCAAACAAATATTAAAACAACCAACTGTTATTTTGAAAAGTAGACTAAAAAGAAGTTTTTACCACCACAAAAATGTCCACTTTCATCCTTGCACAATAGCGTGGGAAATACAATAAGGGTATTCATTTGAAGTGGGAAACCCCTCGAAAACGCGCAGTTGCTTAAAAGAACTGTCAAATTAAAACTCGAAATCGCGAAAACCCATCATAACTTTCGCACTAGCACGCGAATTCGGGGTACGATTGCCGACGCGGTGTCTAGCCATTGTCTCTGCGGCATTAATGCAAATTCTGAATGAAGAAAGCGCACATTTTTTTGAATTAGTGCATTTCAATTTTTACGATTTGTGTGTCATTTTGCGTTCTGCGACCCTTCGGACGCGCAGTCAGCTCGTTCGCACATATCTAGGAAATCACATATTTATTAGTCATTAGCCGTGTTTTGGTTGTAAACGTTTTCGAACAGTTTTGTTTTTTGTATATGAAAAAGTAAGCGCCTAGTAGGGCTTTCGATCCCGGTCCATTTTCAGTCCCGAAAATCCCGGGATATTTTTTCCTAAATCCCGGGATTTTCGGGACTACATTTTAAATAAATTAGTCCATAAAAAAAGTTGAATACAAGAAAAATACAACTTTTCATCGCTCATAAAATATAAAAAAAATCGTGTAAGCAGAAAAATAGGTTTTGACAACATTTAGACAACCCCAAAATGAAAAAAAAGTTAGTTAGAAAACTCAAAACTTAAAAATTTTTAATTTATTAAAAAAATTACGAATAAAATTGTTTATGCTTGAAATTTTTTCTTTAAGAAAAAATAAATTTGTATTTATTTCAGAAGAAAATCGGTATTTTCAGTCTTAGCGAACGCACAAAAATGAAAACTGATAAAAAAGTAATTTCAGAAACCTTACTTAAGCCTATTTTGAATTGAATTGTGTCTTTCCTAAAGAAACGGAAACTCAAATACTAAAAATAAAAAAAAAATGCATTTAATAAATTGAAATTAATGTTTGTGTTTATTTATTTACGCTAAAACTATCAGTTTTCCAATAAAACAGATAAAAAACTTTTTTTTTATCTTTTTAAAATGCAATTGGCTTGTAAAAGTATTAAATCCCGAAAAATCCCGGAATCCCGGGATTGCAATTTTCAGTCCCGAAAATCCCGGGATTGCGAAAAGCCTTCGGGATCGAACGCCCTAGCGCCTACCAAGCGACAAGTTGTGTAGTCACCCTGCACAAGTCACCCAAAAAATCCAAGGACGCATCTGGTGGCAGCTAGAATCCCAACTGACATGAATCAACCATGACAAGTCCAATGACGCACTTGGTAGCAGCTACAATCCCAACTGACATGAATCCAAAATGAAAAGTCCAATGACGCACCTGGTGGCAACTACAATCCCAACTGACATGAATCACCCAAAAGAAAGTCCAAGGACGCACTTAATGGCAGCTACAATCCCAACTGACATGAATCAACCATGAAAAGTCCAAGGACGCACTTAATGACAACTACAATCCCACATGACACGATTAAATCATGAAAAATCCAAGTTTTTTATTCCAAAAGTTTCAAATTGTTTCATTCATTTTCCTGTAATCCGGGATTTTTCATGTAATTAATTAAATTTAATGTAATTCTTACTTTTTAAAAGTAATGATTACTTCTTTTCTCTCAATTACTTTTTTTTCAAGTACATTTGTAAAATGTAATTGAAATTTTTCGAGAAATGTAATTGGAAACGACAGTTAAGAAATGTAATTGGAAACGACAGTTAATATTTGAAAATGAAATGAATGTCTTGAACAGCGTTTCAAGCACATTCATGCAGATGTCTAATACCTACTTTAGTGATGGGTAAAAAAAGCTTTAAAATTTGACTTTTAGAACAGGTTATATGAACATTTTTTTTTGTCTGTCAGATAATGAAATTTTTAGTTTTTTCTTCTTATTCATTGAATAAGAAAAAAAAGTTACAGATGAACCCCCCTCCCAAAAAATTTGTTTCTTGTTTTGACTCTATCAATCACCTCCTTCATTATTTGTAATGAAGCGCGGAACACCGTGTATGTATTTTAGTTTAAGTTTATGTTGCACTTTTATAACTAAATGAGATTACATTTTTTTTATAATTTTTATTTGTTTCTATTTATTCTATTTATTTATTTACGCTTAGTACAAGCTTATATAACTACTTATATCTAATATAAACTTAAAAAACTAAATTAAATATAATGGTGATTGGGATTTAGGAGATAAGGGATTGCATTTCTGAGGGTATATTTGTTTAAATGGAAATCAAAGCAATTGGACATATTATTAACCATGTGAAGCATTCTGGACATTGGTTCATTATAGCCATAATCAGTGCGGTGGAAGGTAATATTAAATAAAGGTACAGATCTAAGGTTACGAGGGTTAGTATTAAGGGAGATCAACTGGAGTAACGCGGGACAGTCTACGGTACCTGATAGAAGTTGATGGATATAGAGTATACCGGCAGTTTGTCGACGATTTTCCAGGGTTGATAAATTTATTAATTTTAAGCGATCAATATAAGGGGGCAAGTGGAAACGGTCGAACCCAGGGAAGACCGCGTAGGGCAAAACGAATGAATCTGCGCTGTATAGCCTCAATTCTCATGGAGTGAGTAGGTCTAAAAGGAGACCAAACTTGGCTAGCGTATTCAAGTATTGGTCTAACAAAGGTAAAGTAAAGTGATTTCGTAACATACGGATTAGTGAATTCCTTGGACCAATGCTTAACAAAACAAAAACCAAGGCTGAATTTGCTCTTTTTACTATTGTATCAATATGGGAGCGAAAATTAAGTTACCTGTCACAGATAACGCCCAAGTCACGCAATTCTGTCACTAGTGGTACAGGCTCGTTGTAAAGTAGGTACGTTCTGGGAGGTGTTCCTCTTAAGTCCCTCTTTAAATTCACAAATGTACCCCTTCGGGCAATTTGTAGATGGCAACCCGATTTGCAAGCCAAAATATCGGTCACCGGTGGAAAATGCCGAATACCGGTTTTTTTTATATACTATATTTTTAACTTTTTTCATAAATTTTCATTTGTGATTACTTAAAAATATCCCTTGGAAATATCGCTTGAAAGAATTGATTTTTATAATATCAACCGATATATCGCCCATCTCTATTGAAAAGAAGGAACAAAATTTGCGGAAAATTTTCTCTGGAAAAAAGCAAACATTTTTTGACATTTTGTTATTGACCATAGTTTTCCCGTAACGAAAATCAAATCCTGTGTTAAAGAGTTAAAAAAAAATGTCGGTGTTTAGCCAAACCGGTGTTTTTGACCGGTTTTCCACCGGTGGAAAAAACTGAAAATTCTAAACACCGGTTTTTAAAACCTGATTTCACAAATTTTTTCAACCCCCCACCAAGATTTTTCTGAATTGACGCCACTGAACCATGCAACCATTAGTTTACCAAATTAAGTACTTGCCACTTGCTTGGAGCCCCCAACTTTCTTGGTGCACGTTACCCCCAAGCAAGTGCTTAATTTGCTCAAGCGCTAATCCAGGTACAGTTTATATTTTAGTTATGTCATAGCATCAACAGAAATGAAACTAACAAAATAAACATGCACAGAATATTTTTGATATATTCTGACTCGGGGAGTGACATTTTCGAAATTGTTTCAAATCGACTGAGAAATTGTAGTTTTCGGCATCAAAAAACTGAAAATTTTAAACACCGGATTTTTAAAACCTGGTTTTTAGTTCTTGCGTTGTAACAGCATTACCCTTTGGCTTTCAACAAATCTTTGGTTTAATTAAAGAGGAAACTGAGTAGACGATATATGACCCAGTTTTGGTAAAATTTGTAATTGCAAATATTCCTTCAATATTTGCATACAAAGTAAACTGTAAAATTCTATAAATATTACTGCTCGAATAAACGGTTGCATGCCATTTTCTGATATTCTTAAAAGTTTTAGTTATGAAAGAAGACCAACTCAATAAAATTGTATTGAAAAATTTCTTTGTATACCCAGGAAAAAAACACCTAAAAACAAAAATAACCACCTCAAATCAAGCGGAAACCGTCATGATAGTCTTGTAAACTAGAAAATTTAAAAAACAACCACACTTTGAACTGGAAAATTTCATATCAAGATGGGGCGAACTTATTTTGAAATTGTTGAGTTCAATTTGAGGTCGTGCATTTTTATTTCAAAATTGTACAATTTTTATTTTGAAGTGGTGCAATTTCAATTTGAGATTGTCAACTTTACTTCAAAGCTGACAACTTTAGTTTGACGTTTTTCAACTTAATTTTACCCTTATTTTAATGAAGTTTTATTTTTGAAGTTACTTTAATGTAGAAATAAGTACGATCGGAGTTACTTCTACAATGGGTTTTTTTTCTGTGTGTAGTAATTACGTATTTCATCGAGGTCAAAGTTCAAAAAATAGGCGATGGATCGATTTTTAGCCCCATAACTGTCGAGGTGTTGCCCCTAGAGGGTTGGGTCGACCCCCATTATTTTTCCTAACTGAATAGTTTTGCGAAACACAGCTAGCCCCTATCTCCATCCCGTAGAGGGGCCACCATACAAAATGTACGTTTATCTGAGATTGGCTCTAACTCCACCCAGGGTAACCCTACAGTGGTAAAATGTAGGACGACCCCCATTATTTTTCCTCTTTCAACTAAAATAACTCTCGTATAAGAAGACTTTTCATCCATTGAATCGGTGGAAATGGAAACTGCTCCAATCGAAGCTGACTACATATGACACCCCCCAGATTGAAAAAAACCTGAACAAAATGTGTTTGCGAAAAAGCCTGGAAAAAATTGTGCATGAAGAAGCCGTGCAAAGTGAACGAGAACGAATTTTGGTGCAAGAAAACTTAGTTTGAAAAACTGATGGAGCGGCCATCAGACTTTTACGCTAAAAAGCTTTTTATTAATTTTCGGTGAAAAATTTTGTTATGCAGATTTTTTTCCAAAAAGCACTTTTCATAAGAATTTTGTACAAAACATTATTTTGAAGAAATTTTGAGCTAAATATTTGTTAATAATTATACGGCTTCATTTTATTTCGAAGCATATTTCAAATTTAGATATATTAATATTATCGCTTTTGTGAAAAGTGGAAACGCAAGTTTGTTAGCTGCAAGTTGTTTTGTATTGTTCGCAGTGAATTTGGGTACAAATTTTTTAATTTTGGTTTTTTGGGTTTTTTTAGTTTGTAGGAGTTTGTAAATTGTGCAATATTCGTTATTTATGTACACTAGGTGACATAATTTAAAAACAAAAATTCTTTCAATAAAATTTTAATTTAAACAAATTTGTGTTCTTCAATAAAATTTGTTAAAGAATTTTCGTGAAAATTTTGTTTTACGTAAAATACAGAAGCTAATTGGTTTTTTATTTTCTACATTTTTGGGAACATAGCATGTGTGTTTTAAGGTGTATCGATGTATTTATACAATTTTTAAACTTCCTGCAAATAGCATTTCATGTGATCACAACCATTTAACAATAAATTGTGAATTATTGAAGTTTTGTCTATACATAAATGCATCCAAAAGACTTTCTTCTCTGGTTTTACTACGCGCATAGAAACCCTCTCAGTTGTGCGCATTAAAACAAAAGGAAAAAACCAAATACGCGAGGCTGAAAGAAAACAACAACAATAAACGCAGAAGTGTCCATCTCACACATTCCTTCGCTTGATCACACAAAACAAGAAAATGCTTGTTTATGATTTACATTCCTCCAGTCGATGGTCAATGCTG